>CM056607.1:18786320-19471320 GCA_029721355.1 Tegillarca granosa
ATAACACAAGGTGTTCAATTATTCTAATTTTTGACCCACCTTGGTTCAGTCGTTTTTTTTCTATTTATTTGTGGGTAATGAAAATCATAAACAAATATCTCCCATACCTTTATGTATTGCTCCACAAAATGGTTTATATCGGAACTGCCGCCGCTGTTTCGACTATATAACACGACTTAACTAGAGACAGTCCTAAAATCTTTATCTTCGAGATTAACAACAACACATGTCGGGAAAATCAAACACATCAAACACAATCCAGTCACTAACTCTTGTTTGTGATTCAATATATGCTTCTGTTAAGTTTTATTCCACTAAATGCAGACTTTAGTCTTAGTTTATATTCATTTTTTTTATTGTTTTTAGACTAAAAAGAACTGGTGATTTATAAAGGACAAAAAAGAAGTGAAGCTGACTGGGTGAAAGAGAAAGTAGTGACTGTGAAAATGATAAGAAATGTAGACATTGTGTCATTGGAGTAAAATTTGCAGAGAAAGTAGAATGGAAAAGTTAACAACTTCAGAATTAACCGTGCAAATATTATGTTACAGTCATAACCAAGGATTCAACACAAGGGAATTCCAGATTCCAGTAGTATCTTATTACATAATTTGAATGACTGTTTGATAGTGACAACTGAAATATTAATTTGAGTGTTAGGATACAAATCTAGAAATTTAGAACAAAGTCAATTTTACCTTAAATATTGTATATTCAGCAAAGTTTAGCCGTACACCTGAGATTGATGTCAAACTGTAATTTCTTTGATTAATGTGCAAATTTTTAACTTCGGACTGAGATTGTAAACAAATATTTTAAGTAAATAAAGTTTCATAACCTTTGTATTTTAAAAGCTTGTCTTTGAAAATATTTGAGCTTACCGAATATGTTAAAATTTAATGAATTGAAAAAATATATATACCAGCATTTTTATTAATTGAAGGTGGTATGAAAATCACATAATGGTACAAAAGAAAACCCTTTATGATAAAAGGTTGCTAAATAGAAAATGTACTGTTCGGATCATAGAGGAATCTGATAAAACATACAATAATGAAAGATTGTGTAAAGATGGGAAACGTCATTATACTGGTATCAGGAAGGCATATGACATGGTTTTGCTGATATAATAAATGCATGAATAGCATATCTGTATTTCGCATTATATAAACAAGATTGGTCTAAAGCGAGCGTTTACGAATCACAGTGTCTTTAACCGCCTGGGTTCGAATCCGACTTTGGACAAATCCTAGTGTGAGGAAGTTGGTAAGTTTACTTGCCGAAGGTCAGTGGTTTTCTCCAGGCACTCCTGTTTCCTCCACCATCCCAGAACTGACCCCCCTCGAAATAAGTGAAATAATCTTGGTTGGGGCATAAAGCACTATAACTCTTTCCACTCCACTCCACTCCCTCATATAAACCATTTACAGTAATGATCCATACTCTATGTGAGTATACATCAAAATATGCTCCGTCAGCGTACAAGTATTTAGTTCTATACAATAATGCTCAGCCAAATATGAAGTGGCTGTTAGATTGATAATTATCTTATTAAATACTACTAAAACAATTATTTCCATACAAATTTCACTGAAAGCAATATACTTGGTGCATTAAATGCACGTGTATGATTTTTAAAAAATCGTTACGTTAGGTTTTAAAGGCTTATAGATGGCTTATAGGATGTATTGTAAACCACTTCACCTTTTAAATTTAGGAATGCTTATAGACGGCTTATAGATGGCTTATATTTTGAATGCCAATAAGCCATCTATAAGCCTGGCTTATAGATGGCTTATAGGTCATCTATAAGCAGCTTATAGATGGCTTATAGACTCCTATAAGCCAGCTATAAGCCACCTTTAATCCACCTATAAGCTGGCTTATAGACAGTTTTTCGCCCTGTGCTAACTGTACATTTTGTAAAACAAATGAAGAAAGTATTAGCCATTTATTCTTTGAATGTGAACAAGTAAGGGAACTCTGGAATAATTTAGAAATTTGGATTTACGAAAAATATCAAAATATATCACTTTCAGTATAAAAGATGTATTGTTTAGCTATTTTAAGAAAAATTCTCATGCGATCAATACGATTATCCCATTAACAAAACAATATGTCTATCTCAAACGCATTCAAAAACAAAATCTCAACACTAATGAATTAAAAAATTATATAAAAATGTTTTATATCATTGAAAACAAGAGATACGAAGTCCTAGGAAAAAGTCAAATTTTTATAAGACATTGGGAAAATTTTTCGCAACTATTTTAACATAACTATTAAATGAAGAAGCTTACTTTAAAGTAACAAAACTGAATATATCCGTTAATAATCCAAATCTACCAAGTATACAATGATTGAATTGTTTTCTAAAATGTATTTTTGTATTTTGAACAGCAAATTGTGTGTATGTGTAAGTGAATGATTGTGGCGTCAAATAATTTTGTAAAATGTGTTTAAAAATAATAAATAAATAAAAAGAAAATAAGCGTTCACTGATTTTATTTCTTAAAAGTCAAACTTTACGGTGACTTATTTAAAGCTACATTGTGGTCAGTATTTCAAAAAAGTCTCGTGACTTAAGTTTGAAAAGAAGGACTATATACAAACAGGTAGAATAACACTGAACTAAGGTTAATTTTTTAGTCATTTAATGAAGTATTACGTCAAAGTCAAGAATATTTCACTTATATCGAGACCTCACCTACTGCGGGTCACGTGACAGAAATTTTAACTTTTGCAGTGCACTTAGGGTAATGTGCTTGGAGAGGTCTATTACGTATCACGCCTTTCGTGACACGGGGCATCTGTTTCAAAGGTCTCATCCGAAGGACCCTGCGACTTTTCTTTCTTAATATCGAGTACTTTGCGAAACAACAGTCACTACCAATTTTCAAGCCTTAGTCAGACCCGGCCGGGGTACGACCCCTTGCCCTCCACATACGAAGAGAACACCTCTGGACTAATGTGCATCGATAAAACACGTTATATATTTTGGTAGAACACTGATCGATGTCATATTCCTAAGAATTTTGAGTTTTATTTAAAGTGTTTTTTAAAATTTGATTATTCTAAAAAAATTGTAAAACAGATTGTAGAGCATAAAAAGTGACACAGTTAATATTGTCACACTATAAAGCAGAATGTCCGAAGGACCCTGCGACTTTTCTTTCTTAATATCGAGTGCTTTGCGAAACCCCAGTCCCTACTAATTATCAAGCCTTTGTCAGACCCGGCCGGGGTACGACCCCTCGCCCTCCACATACGAAGAGAACACCTCTGGACTAATAAAACAAACATACCAGTCCTTGTCCATATAACAATCCCAAAACAAAGTAAAAACTTTGCAAACTGGAAAAATAGGTGATAGACGTGAACTTCCATCAAGGAATGTGCATCGATTAAACAACGTTATATATTTTGGTAGAAAACTGATCGATGTCATATTCCTAAGAATGTCGACTTTTATTTATTGTGTTTTTTTTAATTTGATTATTCTTTAAAAATTGAGTAACAGATTGTAGAGCATAAAAAGTGGCACAGTTAATATTGCCACACTATAAAGCAGAATGTTTGTAGGATGTATGGTAATATATAGATACCAAAATGGAATTTCCACTTTAGTCAAGTCAATCTACAAAAGAAATTGGCCGAACCGAGAACTAATTACATGGCTTTAAAAAGTCAATAAGTGTACTGAAAAGAACACTGATTCTAACTTCCTTCAATACAAGACTTACGTCATATCAATCAGCCATGGTTTGATTCGGAAACAAATATAAGAATTTTTTTCTAATTTCGACAAACGAGCAGGATAGTCAATACTAGTATTTCAAACAACTGCAACACTTATTATCACAACTCTTCATTACCATTTGACAATCTTGAGCAGTTTATTTTGAACAGGGAGCGAATTTAATTTAATTAAAATTAAAATGTTGTTAGTAAGCAGTATCCAGTCCCTTTCTGCAAGGTTAAGATCATAACCAAAGCAGTGCTATACCCGACGATAAGTATGAAAACTGATATTTGGCATCTGCAGAAGTCGGTTTAAGTGAACTTGCACAAATCGGAAGTCCCCGAGGAAATGTGGTTGCAAAGGATTCTATATCAGAACAAAATCTCAGCCCTAGTAGGGGCTTATAATCAAATAAAAAAATTGTTGTTTGCTTTTGCAACAGTTAAGTTTGTACAAGTAGTTATCTTATGCATTCCATTAACATAGAACCGCTTAACTAATCTATGCAATACACATCAAATAGCAACTTATAAAATGAGGAAACACACACACACACACACACACACACACACACACACACCAGGTAACGATTTAACTGCGACATTGTCAATCGCATTGTTATCTCATCTTCCTTCCTTTTACTTACAGTTTGCAAATAAATAACCTGAATAGTAAACAAATTACATAAAATGCAATATACAAACCAAAATATTAACATATTGCATCAAAAACCAATTTCTTTAAAATGAAAATTTATAAAAGAAACACAGTCACTGTAATAGAGATCCTGAAATCGCTTTATTTTGCAATAACCTGGAGTTTCATGCTCGGTACTGACGTTGTATTAATGACCGCATTTGTCCCCCTTAGGTCAAAAAGCATCAAATTTGTTAAAACATCATTAAAGTTTTTTTTTCTTGTAATCGTATTTTTGTTTTTGTATATTCTTTTTTCATCTTGAACAGGCTTGATTCATTAAAAACGTATTTTATCGATAAAATGTATTTAATGAATACATTTCCCGTTGGCAAGCACATGTTGATGCACCCCCTTCGTGAAAACGAATCAAGAACTGCATAAGTTTGCATTTTCAGTAATTTTTTCAAGCAAGACAAATTATTTGACTCTATGTTATTGTAATAATATCTGTTTATGTTCCTTTGCAGTAGTTTATATTTGCAGTTATGTCGTAAACCGGAAGTTTACAAAAACGTTTTTGTAAACTTTCGGTTGAAAGGTGGAGGACAATTACAGTTAAAAATATCGAGTTCAATATCGATTTTTTTACGTTTAAATTTTAATATGTTCTACTACTCGAATTTTTTAGGACTTTTTTTTATATTGATAAGGGGTCGATGCCCATCATTTACCCATACTCAGGAATGAACCCCTTCGGGTAATGGCGTATACGCGGTGTTATCGTCTGTAATAGTTCAACTGTGCGGTCACCTATACAATGGATTATAACGGCAAATTTGAAGATGCGTTGATGAAATCTATGGTATAATTTTGATAATGTATCGAAGAAAAATTTAACACCCACAGCAATAAAGTTCAAGTTTTCAGGAAAATTCAGTTATTAATCATTTTATATTTGATAAATAAAAAACGTTTTAATTTAATGTTTGAAAATTAGGCGACAAACCGAGAAAGTTCCCTATGAAATTAGTTATATATGTAAAGAAAAAGTGTAAACGATGTAATTTTAAATCAAAATATTAAATAGTGTTTTAAATGTTATTAAAATTTAACACCAGTGTTTAGTATACAATCTCACAAACATTCAGTTATAAAAATTATAAAAATATCTTTGGAAATACCATTTCAAAACTTTAGTTAAAATCTCGTTAAATCAGCAAGAATTACGATAAACTATCCAAGCGAGACGGTGTTTCTTATCCACAAAAGTGATTTTTCATGAATATGTGGTTTTTTTTATAAATAAATAAATAAATGTAACATGAAAACATATTATATATTGTTATTATTGAAAACTAAGAATGTATACAGAAATCATGGGGTTTTGAGCTAATTTTTTTTTACTTTCGGGGACAGTTTTCTATATATTTTAGGGGCACTATCTTCACTATGAATTTATATTGTTAACGTATTCTCCTTTTTTGAGGTATATATATATAGGTATATATACTTTTTTCTCACATTGCATATTACAATCAAGAGAACAATCACAATACACATAATACAAATAATACAAAGCACAGTGGAATTAAATTACATACAAATATTAACCAGGCCCCAGTTTCACAATCATTCACTCAGCTGAGTGTACACTCAACTCATATATTTTAATTTTTCTCTCATCAATATTTTTAAGATATTAAGTTTTATGAGATAATGTTTCGTTTCGTTCAACAAACCTACACTAAACAATTTAAATATTACATAAGATAATCAATTTTAACTGTGTAATGTCTTGGAAATTGGCATTGAAATATTATCTAAATTGAGTTGAGTGTACACTCAGTTGAGTGAATAATTGTGAAACTGGGGCCTGGAGAGTAGATTCTCTTAAAAATAATTTCTAAAAATTTACAAAGTTGAAAATGTAAAATTTGTTTTTTGTATGAAATAAATCATGGAAATTCATAACATTAGGTTTAAAAGTATATTTTTCAGGTACATATTTTTTCTTTCAATAGAAAAATGCTTACAACTCATAATATAATGATATTCATCCCCCTATTCCTTTTTACATAAACAACAAAGACGATTTTCCCTAACAATATTTTTCCATCTGCCAGTTTCTATAGAAAGTTTGTGATTACTGGTTTTAAATTCTATTAAAGACATAAGGTATTTGACGTCGAAATCTATAGTTAAATAATTTTGTAGTTGAAGATTTGTACTCACAAATAATCTATAAGAAATACCTTTATATGAATTATTACAATTTTCGTACCATAACTGACTGAACTGATCACTAAGCCTTTGATTAATACATTTTACTAGCCATGTGATATTCGGAAATGACTGAAATAACCATATATTATTTAGACCACACGTTTAAAAAATAGACTTTACAAAATTCACCCATTTACAATTAAAACCAACATTACTTTGTAGATTAAACAAACGATACAAAACTGAACAAATTTTTTCCTGTTTATCAAAAAATAATTTGCACCAGTAATTAATAATTCTAGTTTTAACGATTATACTTAGTGGTTTTCTCCCTAATTCACCATAAACAATATAATTTGGTGTAGAATTTTTTAATCTCAAAACCAATTTACAAAACTTAAGATGGACTCTTTCAATTATATCTATATTTTCGAAACCCCACAGTTCACAACCATATAATAAAATAGGTACTACAACTCTATCAAAAAGTTCCATTTTGCATTCAATTGATAAATTAAAATGTCTAGCTTTTTGTAACACACAGTACATAGCCTTAGTTGCTCTGTTACCAAATACTTTTTTGTATTAAAAAATGAACAAGTTCTTGTAAAAATAATACCAAGATATTTATACTCATTTACAGTTTCTAGGATAGAGTTTTCTAAAATAAAATATGGTAGCTTATTTATTTTGCCTTTTAAAAATATTAAAACTTTTGTTTTGCTAACATTAACTTGCAATTTCCAAATTCTACAATATTCTGTAAATATATCAAGCTGATGCTGTAAACCCTCGCTAGATTCAGACAATAACACTGTGTCATCTGCATATAATAAAATCAGTAGCTAAACATATAATTCATTTTCAATCTGATTGATATTGTATCTAAACCATGTACATCATTACTGACTAAAAAAGACTCTAAGTCATTTAAATATAAAGAAAAAAGTAATGGTGATAAATTTTCACCCTGTCTAACACCACTTTTACAAAAGAAAAAATCTGAAAATTCACCATTTATACATATCCTTGACTTACACTTATCGTACATATTGTAAATGATTTTAAAACATTTACCTGAAATATTATTTAACAGTTTTCGACATAAACCAATACGCCACACTTTATCAAATGCCGCTTTAAAATCAATGAAAGCACAGTACAATTTCTGTTTCCTGCATCTAAGTAACTCAATAAGACTGTATAAAACAAACATATTATCAACAGTTGAATATTTTTTTCTGAAACCAGCCTGGTTTTCACAAAGAATGTCATAAGTTTCTATATAATTTGTAAGTCTTTTACATAAAATAGATGTGAACACTTTACTCAAACAACTTAGTAGAGTGATTGGTCTAAAATTTTCTGGATCACACACGACTATCTTTATTTTTACATATTGGTAAAATATTGCCAGCTATCCATTTGTCTGGTATAATTCCAGAGTCAAAAATAAGGTTAAAAAGTTTAATATACGCCAGAAGCATAATATTGATTAATAATTATTAATAATATTATCAATGCCAGCAGCTTTGTTGTTTTTAGTACATGAACAGCGTTTAATATTTCTTGTTCTGTTACGACATCATTAATATAATCATTACCATTTGCAGAAAAGTGCTCATTATGAAAATTATTTTCATTAAAATCGTTTGCGGAATTCAATTTTTTAAAATAATTGTAAAAATCAAAAACAGATACATTACCATTTCTATTACTTTTGCCACGTTTATTTCAAATTTTTCAAAATGACTTTGGATCTGAGTGGTGCATAGTTTTCAATTTCTTTTGTAAACCAGACCTATAATTGTTTAAACATTTATTAAGTTCGTGTTAATATTTCTTTTCAGCAAAACGCATTTCTAATCTAAAAATTGCGGTACCGTATTTTTTGTACATTCTTTTAGATTTACGATACAGCTTTCGAGACATAATACAATCATTATTAAACCATTCATACTTTTGTTTTTTATAACTTTTACTACCATGTTTAAAAACACCAAAAGTTTTCTTTGCCGAATTTAACAATATATCGGCTGTTGTGTTACAAAATAAATCTAATTGCTCCTTAGTAACCATATTACTTTCTATATTACATATATCATCAATGAGATTACAAACAGTAACGTTATCAATATTACTACAAAATAAATCAGTTTTCTTTGTGTCCGAACGGCGATTTTTTTCATGTTCTATATTTATTACATTTTTAGTTTAAAAAACTTTTTTTTTTGAATAGACAATTCACACATCACCGGACAATGTGTATCTGAATTAAGCTTACTAAAGGATAAAATATCAAAATTATTTACAAAAGTCAAACAATTAGTATTTGAAATAAAATAATCAACAACTGTTTCTTTACTAGTCGTAAATTTACCCACATTTGCATCGTTTCAAACACGTCCATTCAAAATATACAAATTATTTACTTTGCAAAAGTTTAATAATAAATTACCAAAATGGTTTTTCTTTCTATCCATATTTGCTCTAGTTTTTGACAAACTTAAAAAATCTATTTATAAACATTTATAAACATTTGGTACCTTATCGATTTTATCATCATCTAGACATAATTAAAATTCAGAAATATCAACAGGATATAAATAATCATTATCATCTGAAACTCTACTATTAAAATCTCCATTTAAGCAAATAAAATCGTACTTACTGCTAAAAGTCAAATACTCCAATTCTTTTTCGCTGAAGGCATCAGGTGTGCTATACAAAGTCCCTTCCGCTGGAATATATACTACACCGATTATAAGTTTGAAGTCAAATGGGTTATCTAGTGTCCGTGATCCAAATCAGTTGAATCATCAAAATGCCTCATTTAGATATTATTTTTGTCTTGCTTGCTAAATTCTTTCATAAATAAGTGGGAGGTCGTGGGTTCGAATCCAAGACTTGAAAGTGGGTAGTGACTGTTCTTTTTCCAAGCACGCGGCATTACGAAGTGAGAGTCACGGTTCTTTCGGATTGACACTTGAAATCAACGAGTAACCGTGTAATGGTAGGCGTGGCAGGATAAAGAACCCTGATGTATAATGAAATCGGTGCGACGCACAGAAAATTTCAGCTCTTTCGCCTAAAGCTAGTGGCGCATCGATATATATGAAATATTCTTGACGGGGACGTTAAACACTATTACTCGACTAAACTCTTTTTAATTAATGTTAATTCATGATTTAAGGTAAATTTGTACTCAAAGTACATATAGAAGTTATAAACTGATTTAATCTTCTTTTATAGGATATAACTGGATGAAAATGAAAGAAAATTTAATATAACGTTTTTGTTTAATATAAAACAAGTAATTGAAGCGGTCAATATCATATTATGGCGAAACTTCCTCGAGTGACTATAGACGTGTTGTATCTCGTTGATGGCAGATTTTGTATGTCTGTTCGATCGATGACGAAGGTAACAACCATGTACGTAAACATTCTTACTCCTGATTAATTAATAATAATATAATTAAATATGTAATTAGTCGCCAACAAGTTTCAGATTCTGAAGCACAAATGAAAGTGATACCATTGTTGCCGTGCAGCGAAGCAAAATATCAAAAAATTAGAATGAAATTGGTAATTGAAGATTTGCACAACTGAAAAATCACAAAGCGGGCATTTCTCTTCTCGTTTTTTTCTAAGTGTTATTGCATCATTGAAAAGATGCGGATATCTAACAAAAATACCCCCCTAATTTTGATGTGCCATATGTCATTCTACATCTGATAAAAAATTTTAAATTGCTAACTCTTATAGAAACCGGAACATGAAGTTCAATGATCTGAGGTGATTATCTCGCGAATTTCGTTCGTTTCTTAACGGTAATGAAAAGAAACATGAAGGCGCAAATAGCAACAAAAGTAAATGAAATTCTATCTCGCACAACCACACACACACACACACACACACACACACACACACACACACACACACACACACATTTGTATCTATAAAAGAAGCTTTATTTAAACAAACCAATTTTTACGATCATCTATAAGAAGGGTAAAAAGTGGATAAGGGTACAGTTTTACATTTATCGCAATATGTACCTTTTGAGCTTGTTCTAAATAAATATTGGAAAGGATAGCAAATGTAACTGTAGAAAGACACGCGTGCAAATACCCTTTTAGATCCTGAAATACGTTTGGTTAAGTCGTTTTGGTTGATGATGCATATGGTGGTGATGGTGATATTGTTGCATTGTTATTGTCTAAAGTGCTTGTGGGTGATGTTGAAAACGTTGCTTATGTCATGTGCAGCATTTTTTTTTTTTTTTGCAAAAAGTTACATTCAAAATTCTGCAAATGCAAAAAATGTAGAAGTGATTTTTTTCATTCTTTTCCGATGTTGTTCAATCTCTCTTTAACACTTTAACTTTAACTTTATTTCTTTTACAACGATTTAGAAACAAGTTGTGCAACTTATATTAATCTAGCTCGTTGGCCCGAATTGTAGCGCGCGTGAGGTCTTATTGTGGGAGGAAAACCGGAGGACCCGGAGAAAAACCCACGTGCTCAAGCAGGTGACCTCATACCTTATCACATACGACGCTGGGAATCGAACTCCGGTCGCATTGGTGATAGGCGGGAGCGCTAACCACTGCGCCACTTGAACACACAATCTCTCTTTAATGTACTATTTTACGTACTGTTTCTTATCACAATTTATAGAAGATGTCATCATTTTATCGTCATTTTATCTGTTCTATTAATTCTTGATCCAACTGTTATATAGAGATTTTAGTTCATATATAATATATATCTGCTTGAAAAATACTATGGTCGTGTTCTGTTGTCGTTTGAGAGTTAAATTAAATAATGGATATTAACGCCAAAGTGACGATTTTTTTCTTTTTTTTTTTGAAAGAGTTCAATATGAGTTGCCTGAAAAAACTAAATTGTCCAGAGGAAACCGCTGGCTTGCGCTAAGTATAACAATCTTTCTTACACCATGATCTGTCCAAGTCAGAAGTGAGTTAAGTCCCAGGCGGTGAGAGGCGATTTGATCCGCAAGTCCTACAAAAGCCATTGACCTTCGTCAAGCGTCATAGCAAATATTATTTTACACTCTTATCTACTAAAGTAAGGAGTTAAAACCTACTCGTTGAGAGATTCTGTAGTCTGTGTTTCAGGAGTACAACCACTGACCTTTGTCAAGCATAATGACAAAGTTTTCCCACACTCGGATCTACTTAATTCAGTTAAAACCTACTCATTCAGAGATGCTGTGGTCGATATTTCCGGAGTAAAACCACTTCGTCAAGCATAATGACAAACTTTTTTCACTTACCTTGTCAAGCATAATGACAAACTTTTCCCACACTCTGCATTACTTAAGTGCGTTAAAACCTACTCGTTGATAGGCGCTGTGGTCTGTATTTTTGGAGTAAAACCACCGACCTTTCTTAAGCGTAATGACACTTTCTACCACTAGGATCCGCCCCGATTTGGATTAAAACATTGGTAATAAGCTAGAGTGGCGCTGTGGTCTGTAAGACGGGGTTTAATACCCTCGGTTGTTAAGATTCCTTTTAACTCTGGTGGTTAAAAAAAAGTTTTTTCTACAAAATAATTTTAACATCACCAGTATCTATTTTTGATTGATTTTGATATATATAAATTCGATATATATTCGAAACAACATTTAATTTTCTTTAATACACAAATATACATGTATATAATATACATTATAATGAATTCATACAGTTTTTATCATTTACATAAAAACCACTGACCTTAGTCAAGCATAAAGAGAAACGTTTCTGACACTCGGATCAACTTAAGTAAGTTAAATTACCTCTTTGAGAGGCGCTGGGATCTGTATTTCCGGAGTAAAGCCAATGGCCTTCTTCCAGTGTAATGACAAACTTTCTTCCGCTAGGATATGTCCCGGTTTGGATTGAAACCTTGACTTTGAGCTCGAGTTGCGCTGTGGTCTGTAAGACGGAGTAAAATACCATCGGTTATCGAGATCTCTTTTAACAAAGGTGGTGAGAAAACAAGTTTTTCTGCAAAATAATTTAAACATCACTAGCATCTAAATGATGGCTTTATAATAAAAATATCCAGAGGTATACCAAATGTTAAAAAATAAAACATAGTTGTAAAAAATTCATTTTGAAATAACATTACGGCAGTTAGGAAATTTTTTCAACGTGTTCACAAACATGTTTATTTAGATTATTTTTATTGACCAAATGTAAATGTCAGATATTTAAACTTCTTTTTAATGTCTTAAACAACTTGACATTTAGCTGAAAAATTTTTTTAAAAACAAAAGTAGCAAATTTATTTCTCATTGTTTATTCACAAAACTTTTTGATTATCGGACAAATATAACATAAAAGGTTTATAAAAAAATTCAAATGATTTGTGAGTTACAACATGCAAAAAATGCCTAAAAATTGACAATTAAAGGCCAATAACTCTACAAAAGAAAACATACAAATCTCAAAAATAAAAGGGAGCTCTCTGCCATGGATACCAATATAAGACAAAAGTTTCATTCAAATTGTTCAAAGCATTTTAAGGTTAAAACACAACATGCAAAACAATGCCTTAAATATGACAATTAAAGTCCCATAACTTCACAGTGACAAAAAAGGAATCTCAAAAATAATAGGGAGCCCTCTGTCATGGATACCAATATTACACAAAAGTTTTATTCAAATTTTTCAAAGCATTTTTGAATTATTGTACAACATGCAAAAAAATGCCTAAAATTTGACAATTAAAGGCCAATAACTCCGCAACGAGAAAACATACAAATCTCAAAAACGAAAAAAAGCTTTCTGCCTTAGATACAAACATTTCACAAACGTTTCATTTAAATTGCTAAAAGTATTCTTGCGCCATACCATAAACTGTACGTCCCGTCATAGACGGGCGTATAAAAAATAAATTATAGTTGTAAAAAATTCATTTTGAAATAACATAAACGGCAGATAGAAAATTATTTCAACGTGTTCACAAACATGTTTATTTAGGTTATTTTTATTGACCAAATGTAAATCAGATTAAAATTTTATAATAGATTTTTAATAAGAAAAAAGAAACTTTTTAGATCCAACAACATATATTATTATTTTTCAAATATTAAATTGCAAAATAAACGCGAAATTATACTAACATCTGTGATATGTATGTATGTATGTATGTATGTATGTATGTATGTATGTATGTATGTATGTATGTATGTATGTATGTATGTATGTATGTATGTATGTATGTATGTATGTATGTATGTATGTATGTATATAATCTGTATCGGAGGCGAGCTTTGATCCCATGATAATATCACATCAGAATATTCATTAAAACATTGTAATATCTTTCATTTGGTTTTGATTGGTTTTGATTATTCTGAGAGAACAGAGATTTTGGAAAGGCTCGATGAAGATCAGAAACATTCAATACACATATCAATACTGTAATACCCTGCTGTGTGTCAGCTGCTAAATGTTATAGATAACCCTGTCAATGTATACAGGTCATGAAGTGTAATAAAAAACAAGTATTTTTTTAGTAATGAATACTGACATCGATGTTGCTATATCTTGTATTCATGTACTGTCAAGTCTTATTGTCATTTCATTTTTAGTTGTTTTTACTGTAAAATTTTCTGTACGATGTTGTGTACAAACATGTGTAACCGATGCGCCATACTTGTAACGAGGTTAACATCCGGGTTTTCAAAGGTCAATTTTTGTGTCTCTTTTTTTATTCATTTACCAGTGTCTTTTAAATTCTTTAAGTTTTAATATAAACATTTTTAATCAAATTTTATTGTTCTACACCTTTAATATTAACATTAATATGTTCCGTAGAACATATGTTCTTTCAAATTATCGTTTTTATTCAACTTTTTATTTTCATTCAAACTTCAGTGACTGACACCGTCCATTTCCAAGGGTACACCAAAGGGGAAACCGTATTTTCTGTTTTACTGTTGCACAAACCGTACTTCTAAACCGTGTAAAACCGTGGTTCATCCGTACTCTAACCGTGGTTGCCCCGTACTTTTCCAGGAGTATAAATACCCCGGAACGCCCGCGCGTCTCTCTCTCATTCTTATTTGGTTTTCATCTTGACTAAGTTGCATAATATCACGTAATTATTTTACAATTACTTTTCTGTTTATTAACAGAATACCACTTGTCGCTTTTAATATTATATTTTCAGAATTTAATATTTAAAAAAAAAGTTATTTAGTAAGTAAATTTAATAGTTTATTTCATCTCTTATTAAAATAAAAATAATAGAAATTTACCATTTTATAATGATAATTGGTTTTCAATTATGTAGGTTTTTTGGCATTTTTTATTAGTCATTGAGACTAATTTTCAGGTAATTTTGTTTTGTTTTCATTTAATCTCATAATTTCTAGTATTTGTCTTTAATTTCGTAATAAATACATTGTAAATTAGTTATCACACTAACCATTCGATGTTTATTTTCCCCATTCCACTTTATTAAAATCCCTATTTTCAGTCACTGAAAATCTATTGTATTCCTGAATATATTTAAATTCTATTTAATATTCATTTTTACCTCAATGAAAGGTACAAATATTAGTACTCATATATCTAGTCCATAAAATTTTATTCAGATATCTAGTCAATATAATATTTTATTCAGATATCTAGTCAATGTTTAATTTATTCAGATATCTAGTCAATGTTATAATTTATTCAGATATCTAGTCAATGTTATAATTTATTCAGATATCTAGTCAATGTTATAATTTATTCAGATATCTAGTCAATGTACTGTTTTATTCAGATATCTAGTCAATATAATTTTTATTAAGATATCTAGTTACTGTATTTTTTAGACAGATATCTTTTCAGTCTGTTATTGTGAAATCAGACTTCATTAACAAGAACTGTTATTTATGGTATTAAGCTAGTCAGTGTAATATGTTAGTCAGTATGAACATTGTTAGTCATATGTTTTAGTAAATACTAAAATATACCTCATTTAATTTTACAATATATAATATTCGATGTCAGTAATAACATATTTACAGTCACCCTGAATCATTGAAGTAAAGACTGTAAACCTGTCATATTCATTATTGTACAAATACAAATTGTAACTGACAGTCACCCTGAATCATTGATGCACAGACTGTGAAAGAAAAATAATAAAACATCTTGAACTTGGAAATCAGTTGTCTATCATAATTGATCGTTAAGTTATAGTCTAAATCTTCGATATTTCACTTATATCTATACCTTCTGTTTGTCACTCAAAGCTGTCATAAACTTACCATAATATTGGTTAGCTTAAAAATCATTATCCTTCTAGTCCAGAATATCTTATAATATTGTCTCATATTTTTTTGAGACTGGTGGTATATATATATATATATATATATATATATATATATATATATATATATATATATATATATATATATATATAATTACAATATATATTTCATATAGTTTTATAATCTACAAGTTTCAGTTTGAAGTTTTATAATCAAAACACTTGGTCGCTACAATGCACATATCAGCCGACAAACTGGTATCTTGTGTAAAGTCAGTTAAAAGTATCATTAACAAAACAACCTACGAACGAAAATAATTCACAAAAAAACCGCATCTCTTTCTCTCTCTCTCTCTCTCTCTCTCTCTCTCTCTCTCTCTCTCTCTCTCTCTCTCTCTCTCTCTCTCTCCCTCTTTCTTTGATTAATGTAACAAAGGTCAATGCATAGTTTAAAAACTGAGTGCTAACCTACTGCCCTATAGGAATAGATAACATGATGAACGCGGGTGTTAAAATTGTGTTTCACTTATGATCAATTGCTACTTAAAAGTATGGTTATTTATGTATGGTTGAAGTTAAAAAAAGATCCGATTTGCTACCTCTAATAACATGTCAAATGTCAGTTTTCAGTTTTTATTTGAATTATGACCTAAAGCTAATTTTGTGAAATCTTACTGAACGTCGATGAAAAAACTCTGTCAAACATACCATATTTTTCTATTCTAATGGAAGGTACATGTATCAAATATTGTCAAAATTGTACCTGACTATACCTCAAAACTTCAAAACTTCTCGAACGTCAAAAGTAAAATTAAGCTCAACTAATGACTAATCGTCGATGAACTAATAACTCGAACATCGATGAACTAAAGACTTAATCGCCGATGAACTAATAACTCGAACGTCGATGAACTAATAACTTGAACGTCTATGAACTATGAACTAATGACTCGAACGTCAATGATCTAATAACTCGAACGTCGATGAACTAATAACTCGAACGTCGATGTAAAAATTATATCTAATTTATGACCTTTAGTTATTGAAATCAAAGCATTTCGATCGTCGATGTTAAAAGTGTATCTACAAATGATGTGTAGCTACTCAAATGAGAACATTTAGATTGTCAGTGTTCAATAATGTCAGTTTGATGACCTGTAGGTGCTCAAGTGAGAACATTTCCATCGAAATGCCTTTAATGAAAAACATTAGCCAAACCGTTGGAAATTAATGAATCTAAAGTTCCAAAATTATATAAATCCAAATCCAGCTAAGAAATGCTCTGCAGGAAAAAACCTTAGTTTTAAACAAATTTTACAATTTAAGGCAGCTGAAAATTTTGCTAAATGGTACATTTTCTGACAGTACAAAATACTGCCTACTGAGTTATGGATACCCTCGGGGAGTTTTACTCCACCAGCAGCGGCACCCGCTCAGGAGGAGTAAATATATAACACAAATACCAGTTGAATTTTGATGTCCATGATGTGCTCATTTCGGAAATTCATTCCTCATTACTGACACTAAGACCAAAAAGTTTGATAATAATAATAATAATAATAATAATAATAAAAAGCCAAACTGTTGGAAATTAATGAATCTAAAGTTCAAAATTATATAAATCCAAATCCAGCTAAGGAATGCTTTGCATGAGGGAACAAACCTTAGTTTTAAACAAATTTTACAATTTAAGGCAGCTGAAAATTTTTCTAAATGGTACATTTTCTGACAGTACAAAGTACTGCCTACTGAGTTATGGATACCTTCGGGAAGTTTTACCTAACCAGCAGCGGCACCCGCTCTGGAGTAGTAAATATATAACACAAATACCAGTTGAATTTTGATGTGCCAGATGTGCACATTTCAGAAATTCATTCCTCATCACTGACACTAAGACCGAAAAGTTTGATAATAAAAAAAAAGTTGTTTTTTTTAAACCATGTTTAATCATAAGTTCTTCATCATCGAAGACGTTTTCAATGAGGTTCTAAATAACTCCAAAGCAAGCATTTCCAAATCTTAGAAATTGCGAGTTTAGGATTATTGTTAGGGTAAAATATTTAAAAATGATACAGTGAAACCTGCTATAGTGATCACCTCTAAATAGGAACACTTATTCTTTAGGACCTATGAGTAAGGGTTCGTTTACTTCCGATTTCAATATTTACACCCTCTATATAACGATCACCTGTCATAATAAAGCTTTATACTTGTGTGGTCTTTATAAGCATATTTTATTTAATATTTTCTGGACTATTTGTCACACTTCTATATTTGATAATCAATAATGCACAAGGCATACATGATTCAAGAGAAGCAGCACAGTGTACAAAATAAACATGTATTGAGATGTGATAGTTGTTAGATTAACAGAATTGGCCAGGTATCACTGGCAAATAAATATCCAGTGGTGTGAGGACTATAAAAGAGACCTTTTTAAAAGTTGCACAGACAGTGAATTGCGATATTGAAGCGTGCTGAACCTTATACAACAACACTGAAAGCAGGAGGTCGAGGGTTCAAACCCTGGTCGGGTCTTGCATATAACGTTAAAACTTTATGTTCTGCTTCCTCGTCCGGTGCTTGGCATTAAGGTACAGAGTAAGACCAGTTCACTCAGTTCTTAATATGATTTGGGGCAGTTGCTTATCTGCGGCAATTAGAGTCGGTGAGCTAGCACTTTGACAAAAATGCTCAAGTGTTCTTTAGGACAAGGAAGATCATAATACACATTCGCACACTGTCGACGTAAATGAACTTTAATAATACCAAACGATTTGCTGATGCAATGTTAAATATTTCTATCAACCAACTAATTTTCTTAACCAGAATCTGGAGAAAAACTTTCAATAATGTATTTTGAAGTTAGATAGGTTTCTCCTAATAAAAATATACAGACATAAGATTTATTATTTTATAGCAATTTATTTTCACGTAGATGTATTCCAAGGTGTTAGCGTGTAATATACATCGATATTTACACGCAAACTTTGAGTTCTAAATTCATTTTCATATTGCACACTTTGACACTTTGATGGCTAAAGAGGACATTTTTTCTAAAAATGATATTGCACTAGTTCGTATATTAATATATAAGAACTAATGCAATATTTGTGTATTTTGAGACAAAAATGATTTTTAAATAAAATACAAGTGGGAGGCAAATGAAATATATTTTGCTATATAATAAAAAGGTTATCACAAGTTCGTGCAAATGTTGAGTCAACAAGGGACCATATTTCACAATATCGGTTCAATAACCTTCTATTACACATTTGTAATTTGAGACCCTCTGTATGATTACAAGATAAAGGGATATATATAAGAAATAGTATTTATGTGCCCCTGATCTTTAAAATCATTTACGTTACAAGAAACCATTGAATGGCTTTAAAAGAAACATATAATACTTTATTTATTTATTTATTTATTTATTTATTTATTTATTTATTTATTTATTTATTTATATATCAAAATTGTCATATATTGCTCCTTGATCGATGATCGATATTTAGATATATGTCTATTAACAAGTAAAAAAAACAACCTATTGTTGTATTTATTTAATTCTTTAATTAAGCATTCGGACCAAATACCTTAATGCATGGATGAAATAAAAACAATGCAATTACACATGTAACATTTATTCTCATTGACAACCTTGCTTATAATAAGGCGTCGAAGATATATAAAAAAAATTAACCAGATGGAAAAATGTATAGATACAACTCAATATAACTTACTTACCTACTGGTTACATAAAATATGTATTCTAGTAAAATGAAAAAAAAAAAATATTTAAGATTGTGTCATAGATCAGAACATTGGCAAATATTAATTAAAAAAGTTTTTGATTGGCAGTTTTGTTTGAAATAAAATCGGCGTATAGGGAAAATCAACAAGCTAAATATTTCTGGATTGATTTGAGATAACATCGGATAATACGGAAAAAAATATTGAATGTACAACCAAGGAAGATGTAAAACGTTAATACTGATTGTAGAGAGCAGAATGAAATGAAACTTGGAAAGAATAGTACGTCAAAACTGTTGTACAGAACCGAGGGAAATATACAGGCCCCAGTTTCTCAATCAATCCTTAACTAAAATTTTCCTTAACTTAAATCTGGCAAATTTGAAATCTTAATTATTTTGTTTATTATTGAGATTTTTAGTAATGTAAAATGTCATTTTGAAGAACCCTTTTAGCATGTAATATCTGCATTTAGTTTTATCACAAATGTTTATTTTAAACTCAAATAGAGATTGTTAAAATTTGCTAAATTTAAGTTAAGAAAAATCTTAGTTAAGGAATGATTGTGAAGCCGGGGCAAGGTCTTTAAGTCATTTAAAGAAAGAACGCAGACTTTTTAAAACTTTACAATTTTAGATAAGATTGGATAAGTGATTTTTAGGCCAAAGTCAAGATTTTTTTACATATAACGAAGTGTCAGTTCTTGGATGGCGGGGAAACCGGGGTGCTCGGGAAAAAAACACTTACCTTCGGTAAGCGAAGTAACAAATTGGGATTCAAAACTAGCTATGCAGTAATATGCACTTTGATCTGCACTTTATGTAAATATATAACACAAATACCAGTTGAATTTAGAAGTGCTAGATGTGCACATTTCGGAAATTCATTCCTCATCAGTGACACTAAGACCGAAAAGTTGATAATAAAAAACATAAGCCAAACAGTTGCAAATTTATGAATCTAAAGTTCGAAAATTTTATAAATCCAACATCAGGCAACACTGTACCCAATGGTGTGGTTAAAGTTTTTCTAGCTAACTTGAAATATTCCACTATCTTACCAGCAATTTTGTTTTTTAAAAAAGATACATTTTTTTACATCCAGATTTTTATTTCCTCTCTTTATTTTGGTCAATTTTCAGTTTTGTTATTTTAATAAGGGAAAAAATTATAAAAGCACAACATTTCAGTTCATGTGTATTCTTTCAAAAATAATTCAAATTTTGTTATTTACAGAGAAAGGATTATTGTCCACTAAAACACCATTTTCTCGCATAGAAAGAGCTATAGATAAAGGAAAGAACCATTAAAAAACAAAAAATACGACACGTGTAATTAAACAGATTTATGACTTGCACCAGTTTTCTTGGAAATCGGTAAAATATTGCCTCTTCGCTTTCTCTGGCAAAACGTAAATAAAGAATTAAAAATTTGTTTCCTGAACAAACAATAAATGTCAAGACTTTACAAGTTTGAGTTTTCCTATTGATCTGTATTTAACTGCATCTTAAACAGCTTGTGTTTCTTAAACGTAATTACTTCAGTAAATTATTCCCCTAATGGATAACAAATTTAAATGATTTTTTTTTGTGTTAATTTCATACGATTACCTCTCTCTCTCTCCCTCTCTCTCGGAGATATTTTCCCTTGAGGAGACAGTCCTCAATATTTCCCTCAACCAAGGACACTATTTATATACAGTTGTTTAACGCTATAATATCCTACCAATCGATCATCCCGAGAATTTAATGAGAGTGCATGTAAAATGACAATACTCTGTTCATTGAATGAGAAAAAGTTTTGGGTAAGAAATTGCAAACATGTACTATTTCCGTCAACAAAAAGATTTCTCCACACTTTGTTCTTCAATTTGACTGAGAACAAGTCATATAAGATGCCTTCCACACTGTGCAATGATACCACGCTACGATCATAATAAGAAATCATTTAAAATCAATTTTGTCATTTGAAATGAAAATTTCTCGCACCATAAACAAAAATGTCACACATCAAAATATGTGAAGCAATTTTTAAAGTCGTAGAAGGTAACCGTCTTGCCATATGCCCCATTCTCTCCAGATTTAGTCCCGTGCGACTTTTATTATTTAATTCCAACACTTAAAAAAGTTCATATTTGATCATCGTGACAAGTCCCGACAAGCAGGTAGCTCAGCCATCAGTCAGTGCTTCTCAGCGTGCCGTCATGCATACCAGAAATTTATTCAGAAATTGAAATTATGTATATTTAACCGCGGAGAATACTTTGAATGTTATTGTGATTTTTCTATTTGAGTCGAATGCTTTTGCGATATCGTACAATACACAATACATATCGAGCAATCCTCGTAAATATTACTCTATGCAAAATCTGATAGACTTTCGAACGGAAATGGCATACAACTGAAACATAATAAATGTAAACTACAAAATGAAATAGATAACGGAATGGAAATGTTACACACCGGAATAACCACACAATCAAACACATCTCTGTATAGAATAGCTACTTATTATGAACACAGAGACAACATTCGACAGATTTTAAATGACAGATCATAACTTAACGCAATATGAAAATGTTTCACTATAAAAATGTGACAAATCTAATATGGAAATGGAACATAGTTAAAACAAAATACACACCTTTAAATGTAACAGATTGAAAATGCAAATTTCACATACCATAAATAAAGTTCCCTGCAAAATATGACAGATTGTTGAAAGGAAATTCCATACATAGGAAACATAAAACATGTACACAACAAAATGTAATATATCTCAGAATGGAAATGTAACACATCTGCTAAGCTCAGTTGGTAGAGTGCTCGATCTGTAAGTTGGAGGTCGCAGGTTCGAACCCCGACCTGAAAGTGGATAGTGACTTTTCTTTCACCAAGCACTCGGCGTTACGAAATGAAAGTCAAGGTTTCTTCGTATGGAAAATTAAAATAAACGTGGCGCGATAAAGAACCCTGCTGTTTAATGTCATCATCATCTTAACTAAAATTTTTGCACTTTCGCCTATAGCTGACGACGTCTCGATATATGTGAAATATTCTTGACTAGGACGTTAAACACCATTACTCAACTCAACCCACACATCGACAACAGAATACACTACAATATAAAACTGATCTTTGTAAAGGAATGTTTCTCATTATAAACAAATACAGACAACATTTGACAGATTTTAAATCACAGATATCAAAACTAACCAGAAAACTCAACATGTAACATATCTGAGAATGGATAGAGCTTACATTATAAACAAAATGCCTTCAAAAGACGACAGATTGAAAATGGAAATGTAACACATTCTGCAAAATAGTACACTACTAAGTATTACAGATCCAAGAATGCAATGGTTTGAATTATGACAAAATTGACTCATCTAAGGGAAATGCCCATATATCATTAAAAAAAATTAAAAATTTAAAGTAATTAAACGATTTCCAAAAATTACAAGGGTTAAAAATTTTGCTACATGGCACATTTTAAAAAAAACATTGGTCGTTGCAAATATTTAAAAATGTTAGCCCAACTAGGCCAAAGAACTATTTCTACAATACTCGTTGTTATAATGGTTAAATAAAGCATTGATGTTATCATAGAAATTCTACTCCGGTTATTGGAGATTTAGATTTTTAACACAATGGAGATTATCATTGTGTTACATTATGTATGAAGACTATAAAACATCCATGCGTTGTAAGCGGCATTGTGTCCACCCTGCTCAGTAATGTGGTAAACTGACTTTGACAGGCTGTGATTGGTTAATATATGTCATCTCCCATGTGATTGAAATTCTTTAACCAAAATAAAGAGTATTTTGGTAAATAAAAATGAAAAAATTACTTGGCAAAAATTATTTAAAAATATTTATTGGATTTTATTAGATCATAACTGTTTACAACGAAATTGCCATAATATTCAGTGCAGAACTGACCCCATATGTTTACATCCTGTGATAGCTCAAAAATTCCATGGTCATGGTGGGGTGTAACGGTATGGATTTTACAAGGTTGTAATTTATCATACTAAATGAACGGTGCTCAACAAATATTATGAAGTTTAAAAAATAGAAGGTTGTACTATTTAACATTGCGGACTATGGGAATTTTTATAGACTTCATACCATTATACAAAAACTTACAAAGAGATATTACAATGATGTTAGTTTAACAACAATAGATAGCGTGTCAACTGCATGAGTACTTTGAGCACAATATAAATATTTCTTCATTTAATCTCAAGAGTAATCTGTAAAACTTGTTAAAGCAAGTTGATTATATGATAGATAAATGATTTGTTATTTATAACATTTAAATATTTAAAAAAAGTCTTCGCCGCTGTTTTGATAATTCGAATTAAAAAATGACTATTTCATTCATATACTAGTATTTTAGAAGACAAATCATTCAACTATCAATCAAGGTTAGTTATTTTATTCATTTTTACCAATATTATCTAAAGAAAAATAAGACTGCGCCTCTTCCGACACCAGTTAGTAGAGAAAAATCTCCGGTTTTGATATAGAAATTGCTCTGACCTTACATACAGCCGTGAAGCATAAAATTAAGTCAGAGAAAATTCGGAATAACGAAAATATCTCTGTATAATTTTAAAAGTTATAATCACACATTTTAAGAAAATATATATATATATATATATATAAAAAGATATATTTAAAATTTTCCACGTGCATTTTTGTACGACATTCAAAATTTTGCACATGACAATATAAAGAATTAAATAAATAAACAAATAAACATCTAAAAACGTTGAATTGAAGGTTTGAAATCCAGATTAAATCCTTATTGCTGATTTTTCATCCAATTATTTTTAGATAAAAATCAAACTCTATATGTTATAAAACGTATTAGTCATGATTTTATATTTACAATTGCTATTACCTTTCTTTCTATGACTCTATTACTCTACTTTGCGGTCATATGCTATGAACGCTGATGACCTTTCTGAACTTTCTGACGTCATGACGTTGGGATATTTCATTTTGACGATGTGGAGGTTGGCAGTACACTGACATATTAAAAAGTAAATTTTTAGGATATTTCATCTGAAATTGAACTGTTCATGTAAAATCAGCGACAGCCCACTGCCGTTCATAACGCATGAACACTGACAAAAACAATGTCATTTCTGAAATAATTACAATAATTATAAATTTCAATTTTTAAAATTAAACATTTTTAGATGATGTTTGTTTGTTTATTTTTATATCAATCAATTTCTGAAAGTTTTTTTTTAAAAGTGAGAAAATTATAAAAAAATTATTAAAAATATATAATAATGACTTTGGTAAAAAATCCTTATCTTAATAATAAGTGATTATACTTTTCAACAAAGCACGGTTCAATTTTTCTTGTTTTCTCATATGCATGTTTCCGCAACTAATCCAGCTTAATAACAGTCTAAAGGTATACCATGTTGAAACATCACTAACGTGATTACATCATATCAGCTTAATTGCTTATAATTAAAAACAATCATTGCACTTATGATGAATAATTTAGCTTTCCTTCATAACTTTTTAAGTCCTTCATCACTTTTAAAATTCTAACTAATTTGACAACAAATGATTGTAGAAACCATTACAACCTTCAACCATAGTAGCCTCTTTCTTTCCATAATAAAAAAAGAACCTGACGGGTCATGCACAACGGAGTTAGAAAGGTCATAGATAGTAGTTCATTTTATGTACCTCTGAAATATTACGAATACAGTAACAATTTTATAGTTTCTAAAATGTTATGAACAACATATACATGTAAGAGTTGGTTATCGATTGTTTGGTTGAATTAGACTTAATTGTTCTTTTTTTACACCGACTTATATATTGGTTATTAGTTGTGATGTTAATAAAATAATACACAAACATACCATGTCCAAATCACAATTTAAAAAAATAAAAGAAGTTTAAAAAAAATAAAAGATATCTAAAAGAACAAGAAGTGAGAATTTGAATAAATTGCCTATTTAATTATACACGTGAACGTCCTTAAAAAGTGAGTCAGGGTGTTCTGGAAGAGTAAGCCCTTTCTACCTCGCTAGACATACCTATCACTTGCGAAGTCAAATTTGAAAATGAAAGGAACATAGAACTATTGTTTTGATCTAAATACGATGGTAAGATCACGTCAATAGCATAATAATCACACCCGTTTGTATTTCTCCAGTATTTCTTTTCCAATGTCTTAAATTTAAAATCAGCGGTTGATATGTATGAATCTCCATGATTCATCTTGTGTTTTTTTTTCTTGGTCTTAGTTTATCGTTTGGGAATTGCATGATTTTCAGTTACAAGTAACTTTGTTTCATATGTAATATTTGTACTATATTTGTGATTTGTTTGTTAAACTTATTGCGTTCATTGACGTATAATGTTACCTAAAATGCTAATATGCTAATAATAAAACACAAAACATACCAGTCCAAGTCCAAATCACAATCAAAAAAAAAAAAAAAATTGAAAACCGGCAAATTAAAAATATGTCATTCCCAAGTAGTTTTTATAATATCTACTTTAGGGTATACTCTTAACTTAATGAAACCTTAACAGACATTATTATAATTGTCATTTAAAAGAAAAAACAAATTTGTAACAACTGTAATTTAAAAAAAAAACTTCTCTTTTTTTTAATATCTAAAATTGTTATATTTTTATTTAAAAATGTTTCGTTGTATTACATAATATCCAAACGATAATAGGTGATAACTTAGATGTCGTATATTCTTTGCAAAGAGAGGAATACGCTAACATAGGTGGATAGGGTTGTTTGACTACATGTATATAACAGAAATACCTGTTAATATGATGTGACATATGTGCACATTTCGGAAAATCATTCCTCATCAGTGACACTAGGGGCCGAAAAGTTTGATGGATAAAAATACACTAGCAAAACAGTTAAACATTAATGAATCTAAAGTTCCAAAATTATATGAATCCAAAGCCAGCTAAGGAATGCTTTGCATGAGAGAACAAACCTTAGTTTTACATAAATTTCAAAAATTAAAACGACTGAAAATTTTGCTAAGTTGTATATTTCTAACAGCTCAAAATACTGTCTACTGAGTTATGGATACCCTTGGGGAGTTTACTCCACCAGCAGCGGTACGCGCTCAGAAGTAGTTAATACATGTATATAACAAAAATACCAGTTAAATTTTGATGTGCCATATGTGCACATTTCAGAAATTCATTCTTCATCAGTAATACTAGAGGCCGAAAAATCTGATATATAACATCATTTATCAATTGAAGAAGACAGATAAAAAATTAATATAAATCAAACATACCGATCTATGTCCTTTATTGAATGTTTTATTATTAATGACGAAAAAAGTAAACAGTGAAAATTCCATCACAGATATTTAATCTGAATGCCTTCCTTATACCACAGATGTAATGCGGACCTGGAAAAATGAGGCACATTCATATTTAAACTTATTTTTATGTATAGCTATTTTTACAAATGACTACAAAACTCCAAAAATCCTGCGGTAGGACCGTAGCAAGATCTTAAAATATATGAAAATACAGATAATTACATATTTTTTAAGCGATGAAATGTTAGATAATCAGAAAGTGGTCATTGAATATCATTATACATGTATAATGTGTTTATTAACATTATACTAAAGACTATATAAGCATGACTAGAAGTAACAATTTCAATTTCTCAATTTGTATTTCGAAATTTTCTTGAGATGTCCTTTACTCCTGCATCATCTAACGAAAACTAAGCAAAGCACTCTGCATGACAGATGTTAATATGTAAGAGCGTTTATAAAATTATGTTTTAGAAAAATAAATTAGTGAATACAAATCTAGAAAAAGTACAAGTAAAAATTAACATAACTCTCTCTTTCTCTCTCTCTCTCTCTCTCTCTTTTTCTCTCTCTCTCTCTCAAACGAAAAGTTCTCTAAAATTTGATTGGAAAAAGTTATTAAACCTACCAGCAGCTGTTTAACATCGGATGGCATTGATTTTTGAAATTGTTAATGAATTATGATTGTTTTACGAATTATCATTGATTAACTATATTAAATATATATTAAAATTTTGTCACACCCCATACTCAATATTCATTTTGGTTTTATCTTGTTAGTTTGATATTTACACGAACTGTTATTCAATAATTTTATTCAGAAAAAGTTACCAATTACACCGGAATTCATTTAGTTCACTGTTTCATCTGGTAAGTTCCTTTATATATAAAAACTCGTGTCTTACGAAAACGGTTTCCCTTTTTAATTAATTAGGAACAATTTCTAACTTGAAGATATGTTATGGGTTATATAAATCGATCATTGATAATTATGAAATCAAAATTCTCATTTCTGACTTTAATACTTCTCCTTTTTAACCAACTTTATAAAAATAAATCAGCTTAAGAACAAAATTGTAAGAAGGTATAAAAATATATTTTTAATAAGCGAGACTCGCTTCGTATTCTCTGGTTGAAATTAAACGTTAAAAATCGTTTCCCAAAAATGTTGTTAAATATACGAAATTTTTATCCAGTGTACAAGAGCGGATCGGAAATTTTAGTTTATAATGACTGTACGTAATATGTCGGGTCGCACGTATTAGACATTTAAGGTTGCCATTATTTAATGATCTTTTTTACAATGTGCAATGTTATTAAATATTATCGCTTTTTTGATGATTTACTTCATGCGTGTAGTTTTGCAACAAACGCAACAAAGTAACTCCGAATACCTTTACCGCATGTATTAAAAGTTCCAATGGATAACGTCTTAATACGCTGAATTTATAAAAAGTTTTATCAAAAAAATATTGGGTTTGAAATCAACCGTCATTACTTTATTTGTACAGGGCACTTTTTAGATCTAAACAGGATTGTGTATCTATTATTTTTGAACTTTCAGATCATATTTATAAAATCTTGATACAATTCATCACCGAGGTCTAAGTTACGTTTAGGTACACAACAAGTACTTATAACATAACCTTCCCACTATTAAAAAACTAAAACATTTATATATAAAATATTTTATTCCAAAGAATCAAATTATCAAGGTTCTTATCGACGAAAAAAATTAAAATGAAATTTGCTTTCTTTTGCTATCCCAAAAGTTTATTTTTACATTTTTACATGATTTTTATGTTAAGAAAGTTCTTCTTACTCCCTTTGTAACTATAAAGTCTTATTTGTCATCAAAATCAGTATGTGATCAAAGTGAAAACCTCTTTAAATCAGTAGTCCAGATTCAAAATGCCTATTATCTACAGCTTTATTGAGAATATTAATCTTACTAACACAATAGATACCCTTATCATTTGCAAGCTTACAGGAGGTGCTGACCCTTCCGGAGCACCCGGCCTCACTTTCTTGATGGAAGTTCACGTGTATAACATATTTTGCCAGTTTGCAAAGTTTTTACTTTGTTTTTGGATTGTGATATGGACAAAGACTAGTATGTTTGTTTTATTACCTGTCTAGTAGGAATAAAACCAATAGTAATATCATAGCATAATTGTTTTAAATGTTCAGATATTTTTGTTTTCAGGCACATGTAACAATCAACTCTAAATGTTTCGACAAATAACTGTGATAAATAAAAGATACATTTTATCAATTTTTGCAATGATGACATCGCTCTTCATAATCACCAATTTCACGTATCTACACAATAAAAATGGTACCAAAAACATAAAACGGTTTATAATGACAGGGTTTTCTACAAAGGGCTTACTTGTTAGAAATATGTCAAGTTGTCAACAACTTAAAGCCCCAGAAGAGCTGAAAGAAGAATTATGGCAACCTGTTGGGTATGAAACGGATATTCAGGTGTATTCGGCATTTCTGATGGGATCAAAAATCAGAATAGTTGGTACCAAATTACTCAAACGGAAGCAGACGGTGTTTTGCCAAGTTTGGTTCTGTGATAGAGAACCCGTTTTATATGTGGTGAAAGCAGAGATGATAGATGTCCCAGATCACCATAGATTCAAGTAAGGAAACATAAAGATAATAGTAAAACAGTCCATTTAGGGAATGATCTAAAATTGCAACTTTTTGGCAAAATTAATTTTGCTTTGCTGATTAGCATAAATAAACAATTAAAACGTCTTTGATGTGGAAATATGGTTATTTTGAAGATAATAAGTTTATGTAGCAGTTAGAAAAACTTAGTTCGAAGCAGCTAATGGTAATTCTTCATTTTTCTTTGTCAACACTACTGCTTTTATGCAGTCCGATTGCTAAATTTTTACACCTGAGCTGTAAGTTAAATGCATCAATTTTTACTTTTTATATTATGACTAAGAAAAAAATTGCTGTTTCAAATTAAATCTAGAAGTAGGATTTTTCTTCGGTACGCTGAGTGTTGGTCTACTGTGATTAGTACAAATAACTCGCAATAAGCAAGGTCGCTTTGTAATATTGCATAAAATTTGTATAAATATTGCATGAAACCATTTTGAAATTTAAATAATCATTTATTTATTGTCATAACTTAGATATTATAATTCATAAGATTCAAAAAAGAAATTATATCGAACAACTGATATTCAATTTCTATATTTGAAAGGACACTGGATTTAATGGCAATATAAAGTTTAATGATGGAAAATATTAGATGTTCCTTTACCACAAAAGTCTATGTAAATAGTAATAATGAATTTGAGAATGTTTTTGAAATTTAAAATATGCTAAAATTATGTAAAAAATTGTGTTTGTTGTCACTTCTTTTTCACTGTAACAATTTTTTAATTTAGTTATTTTTGTATTTTATATTTACTTTAGGTATACAAGTTACCTGTTTGATTGTTCTGTACCGAACACTACTATGCTATTTGCTGTGTCGCTTGTCCCAGAGCAGTGCGTCATACCAATGAACCATCTGAAAGTTATTTACAAAAAACAAAACGTTTTAACCAATTTTACAATATGTCTACAGCCGTTATACTTTATAAATAAAAAAGAAAAAACGGAAATGAAAATTATCGAATTTATAGAATTATCAAAAATTATAGGGGCTCAAAAATTTGTATTTTACATCTGCAATATAACCACTGAAATTAATAACGTATTAATGCATTACCAAAGGCAAAATACAATTGATATTTTACTATGGGAATTGCCAAGTAATGTGTTTCCGAACATACATGTAAGAGGCCAAATAGCGGCTGAAAATGACTGCTTATACCGTTACGAAAAACAGTCCAAATACCTAGTGTATATTGATATAGACGAATTTATCATTCCACGACATCAATTGACTTGGAATGAGATGATGAATCAACTGCCACAAGGTTATGGTGAATATAATTTTAGACATACCGTTTTCAGGACAAATTGGCCAAAAACAAATATAAACTATTCGAAGAAAAATATTGCTTTAAAATATAATGTTCAATCGTTTCTGAAAATGTCAAGAGATAAAAATGTTTACCCTAACAAGGAAAGGTCTAAATGTATCATAAAACCTGAACTTGTTGAGATAATGGGAATACATTTTGTACTGAAATTTAAAAACACGTCCTTCACACGGTATCCAGTAGATAACAACACAGCACTTCTTCATCATTACAGATATTGGTCTGGGAAGATTGAAAACACGCCTTACGATGTTGATAAAGAAATTCTTAAGTATGAGGATGTGTTTTTTAGAAATGTTGACAGAGTTTGGAAAGATTTAAATGACACAGTGTAATAAGATTGGTTAAATTGTTAGTGCACTTTTGTTTCTGATTTATGACAATACTTTAACAATGATTAGAAGTACTTTGTGAAAACTGAAAACTTTGTTTTTGTCAACTTGATGAATAAATCAAACCAAAATGCAAAAAAAGAAAATTTTACACGTTATAAGTTTATTTTTAAGAGTTTTTTCTTGCTCTTTTAGAAATCCTATTTAATCGAAGTTGGTTAACTTCTCCATCATTTAGAAAAAATGTCTTAATAAATGGTCAGAAAATGTTCTAAAAGTATGACTCAAAAAGCAATTTTAATAAAATTGGTTTGAAAGTGGAAAAAAAACATTGATTTAAACACAGACTTTGCAGCAAAATACATTATTATGCTTCAGTAAAGTACAAACATCATTTTGGCAAAGATATGAAAAAATTTCTGACAAAAATGGTTTTCATTGACATTTTAAAACATCTCTGATAAATGTCTACCTTGTTAAAAAGATTTACCTTTCTCTGATGCTTGATTACCATCTGTATCTATATTTTCAGACTTCTAGGCTTTTCAGTTTACGGTATAACTAATTTTAATGGTTTAACTACTTTACGTCACCGTCAACGTTAATGTTCGTCAAAGACAAATAACTTCTAACCACATTTTATAGGCTGATATTATATTTGAGTTTCAAGCTTAAAGAAAATTCTGTTAAAGAAAAGGTTTTGTATTTAAAAGTCGATTTTACCTTGAATGGAGGTCAAGGCGAACAATTATCTCAAAGTATGTAAAGCATTCTTATCGGGTTTTTATTTCCATTGCCTTACGAAAAAAGAACCGTGTAAGTGCTTAGACTACTGACGATGGACGACTAAAATGAAAAAAAAAACTTTTATTATAGAAAGTTCCGTTGACATTTTTTTAAGGTGAGCAAGAGTAACAGATAGATCGATTGATAAATACATTCGCACTATTGTAAGGTTAGATTATTAAATGTTTATTATTTTAAGAGAGCGTTATGTAAAAATTGACGTTAATTCTCTAGACCTTAAAGGATTTATCAATTTCAAGTGGCCACAGATAGCGTATCCTTTCTCAAACTATAAAGAGGTGATTAAGGGTTCAATGATTTTATCTCTAAAAAGTCACACTTTATTGTGACTTATTTACAGCTACAGTGCGGTCAGTATTTCAAAAAAGTCTGGTGACTTAAGTTTGAAAAGACATACAATATACAATCAGGTAGAATAACACTGAACTAAGGTTATTATGTATTCATTTAATTAGGTATTACGTACAAGTCAATAATATTTCACTTATATCGAGACGTACCTGCTGCAGGTGATATGACAGAAATTTTAACTTTTGCAGTGCACTTAGGGCAATGTGCTTGGAGAGTTCTTTAACGTGTCACGTCTTTCGTGACACGAGGCATCACTTTCTAAGGTCTCATCCGAAGGACCCTGCGACTTTTCTTTCTTAATATCGAGTGCTTTGCGAAACAACAGTCACTACCAATTTTCAAGCCTTGGTCAGACCCGGCCGGGGTACGACCCCTCGCCCTCCACATACGAAGAGAACACCTCCGGACTAATGTCCATCGATAAAACACGTTATATATTTTGGTAGAAAACTGATCGATGTCATATTCCTAAGAATTTCGAGTTTTATTTATAGTGTTTTCTAAAATTTGATGATTCTTCAAAAATTGCAAAACAGATTGTAGAGCATAAAAAGTGGCACAGTTAATATTGCCACACTATAAAGCAGAATGTTTGTAGAATGTAAGGTAATATATAGATACTAAAATGGAATTTCCACTTTAGTCCAGTCAAATTTCGACAAACGAGCAGGACAGTCCATACTAGTATTTCAAACAACTGCAACACTTATTATCACAACTCTTCATTAACATATGAAAATCTTGACAAATTTATTTGGAACAGGTAGCAAATTTGATTGAATTAGAATTAAAATGTTGTTAGTAAGCAGTATCCAGTCCCTTTCTGCAAGGTTAAGATCATAACCAAAGCAGTGCTGAACCCGACGATAAGTATAAAAACTGATATTTGGCATCTGTAGAAGTCGGTTTTAAGTGAACTTATACAAATCGGAAGTCCCCGAGGAGATGTTGCAGAAGATTCTATATCAAAACAAAATTTCAGTCCTAGCCGGGGCTTATCATAAAATAAAAAGATTGTTGTTTGCTTTTGCAACAGTTTAGTTTGTTTAAGAAGGTATCTTATGCATTCCATTAACATAGAACCGCTTAGAACCACATAGAACCACACACACACACACACACACACACACACACAGCTGGTAACGATTTAATTGCGACATTGTTAATAGCATTGTTATTCCATCTTCCTTCCTTTTACTTACAGTTTGCAAATAAATAAACTGAATAGTAAACAAATTACATAAAATGAAATATACAAACCAAAATATTAAGACATTGCATCAAAAACTAATTTCTTTCAAATATAAATTGATAAAAGAAACAAAGTCACTGTAATAGAAATCCTGAAATCGCTATATTTTGCAATAACCTGGGGTTTCATTCTCAGTACTGTCGTTGTATTAATGACCGCATTTGTCCCCTTTAGACCAAAAAGCATCAAATTTGTTAAAACATCATTAAAGTTTCTTTTTTTCTTGTAATCGAATTTTTTTTTTGTATATTCTTTTTTTACCTTGAACAGGCTTGATTCATTAAAAACGTATTTTATCGATTAAATGTATGGAATGAATACATTTCCCGTTGGCAAGCACATGATGATGCACCCCCTTCGTAAAAACGAATCAAGAACTGCATAAGTTTGCATTTTCGGTAATATTTTCCAGTAAGACAAATTATTTGACTCTATGTTCTTGTAATAATATCTGTTTATGTTCCTTTGCAGTAGTTTATATTTGCAGCGACGTCGTAAACTGAAAGTTGACAAAAACGTTTTTGTAACCTTACGGTTGAAAGGTGGAGGCCAATAACAGCTAAAAATTTTGAGTTCAATATCATATTTTTACGTTTACATTTAAATATGTTCTACTACTCGAATTTTTTGGGACTTTTTTATATACTGATAAGGGGTCGATGCCCATCATTTACCGACAAAGAAAAATTGTTGCTATTAGTTCAAGGTCCAGTTATAGATTGACTGGACTACTTGTAGATTAATACAACTTTAACATTCGATAATTTCTTTTTTCATTTAGTTTCAATCGTATAGCACTCGTTGTTACTCAAAAGGTTACATTTCTTAAATATCAAGCACACATAAAACATCTGAATTTTATTATAGGTGTTTATAATACTAAATATTTCGTTCGTTTCGATATGTTGCTATGTTTTGAGTTGAAAGTTTCGTCATAAGTGGCCGCATTTCTTTAAGACATGTCATTGTGTACCAGGCATATCTTATGAAATAAAAGGGAGGTAGCTCTTTTAGTTTTGGTTGTTATTAGTATATTAAGTCCTGGTTTATGAAATAACATCACAGTCTTCAAGGCATGGTGCGCTGAGAAAACAAAAATAATGGATGTAAGGTCCTAGGTTAGTTTCAAAAAAACGAAAAAAAGTAAAAATTCTGTATCAAATGCGTCATCTTGTGTACGTGATCCAAATCAGTTGAATTATCAAAATGCCTCATTTAGTTATTATTTTTGTCTTGCTTGCTAAATTCTTTCATTAATAAGTTGGAGGTCGTAGGTTCAAACCCAAGACTGGAAAGTGGATAGTGGCTTCTTTTACCAAACACGCGGCATTACGAAGTGAATGTGACGTCTCGATATAAATGAAATATTCTTGATCGAGACGTTAAACACTATTACTCAACTACAATCTTTTTAATTAATGTTAATTCATGATTATAGGTACATTTGTACTCAGAGTACATATATAGAAATCATAAACTGATATAAACTGATTTATTCTTCTTTTATCGGATATAACTGGATGTAAATGAAAGAAAATTTTATATTACTTTTTTGTTAAATATAAAACAAGTAATAGAAGCGGTCAATATCATATTATGGCGTTACTTCCTCGAGTGACTATAGACGTGTTGTATCTCGATCGATGACGAAGGTAACAACCATGTACGTAAACATTCTAACTCCTGATTAATTAATAATAATAAAATTGGTTAAATATGTAATAAGTCGCCAACAAGTTTCAGATTCTGAAGCACAAATGAAAGTGATACAATTATTGTCGTGCAGCAAAGCAAAATATCAAAAAATTACAATGAAATTGGTAATTGCAGAAATGTACAACTGTAAAAATCACAAAACGGCTATTTCTCTTCTCGGTTATTGCATCATTAAAAAGATGCGGATATCTAACAAAAATACCCCCCCCCCTAATTTTGATGTGCCATATGTCATTCCACATCTGATAAAAAGTTTGAAATAGCTAACTCCAATAGAAACCGGTACATGTAGTTCAATGATCTGAGGTGATTATCTCCCGAATTTCGTTCCTTTCCTAACGGTAAAGAAAAGAAACATGAAGGCGCAAATAGCAACAAAAGTAAATGAAATTCTATCTTGCACACACACACACACACACACACACACACACACACACACACATTTATATATATATAGAAGCTTTATTTAAACAAACCGATTTTACAGTTATCTATAAGGCGGGTAAAAAGTGAATAAGGGTACAGTTTTACATTTATCACAATATATACCTTTTAAATTTGTTCTAAATAAGTATTAGAAATGATAGCAAATATTACTGTAGAAAGACACGCGTACATATATCCTTTTAGATTCTGAAATACGTTTGGTTAAGTCGTTGTGGTTGATGATGTGTTGATGGTGATATTGTTGCATTGTTATTGTTTAAAGTGCTTGAGGGTTATGTTGAAAACGTTGCTTATGTCATGTGCAGCATTTTTTTTTGCGAAAAGTTACATTCAAAATTCTGCAAAAGCCAAAAATGTAGAAATGATTTTTTTCATTTTGTTTCGATATTGTTCAATCTATCTTCAATGTACTATTTTACGTATTGTTTCTTAGCACAATTTATAGAAGATGTCATCATTTTTATCGTAATTTTATCTGTTTTATTCATTCTTGATCCAACTTCTATATAGAGATTTTTGTTCATATATTATATACATTTGCTTGAAAAAACTATGGTTTTGTTCTGTTTTCAGGGTTAAATTAAATAATGGAGTTTGACACCAAGGTGACGATTTTTTCTTATTTTGAGAGAGTCCAATATGAGTTGCCTGAAAAAACTAAATTGTCCAGAAAAAACCACTGGCTTGCGCTGAGTATAATAACAATCTTTCTTACACCATAATCTGTCCAAGTGAAAAGTGAGTTAAGTCCCAGGCGATGAGAGGCGAATAGATCCGCAAGTCCGGCAGAAACCATTGACCTTCGTCAAGCGTTATGGCAAATTTTATTTTGCACTCTTATCTACTAAAGTGAGGAGTTAAAACATACTCGTTGAGAGGTTCTATAGTCTGTATTTCAGGAATACAACCACTGACCTTTGTCAAGCGTAATGACAAACTTTTCTTACACTCTGCATTACTTAAGTGAGTTAAACCCTACTTATTGAGAGTTGCTGTGGTCTGTTTTTCCGGAATAAAACCACTGACCTTCGTCAAGCATAATGACAAACTTTTCTCAAACTCTGTTCTACGTAAGTGAGTTAAAACCTACACGTTGAGAGGCGCTGTGGTATGTATTTCCGAAGTAAAACCATCGACCTTTGTTGAGTGTAATGACAAACTTTCTTCCATTAGGATCTGCCCCGATTTGGATTAACACCTTGGTGATAAGCTAGAGTGGCGCTGTGGTCTGTAAGATGGGGTTAAAGACCATCGGTTATTAAGATCTCTTTTAACACTGGTTGTTAAAAAACAAGTTTTTTTCTACAAAATATTTTAACATCACTATTATCTATTTTATATTGATTTTGTCATATATAAAGTATTCGAAACAACATTAAATATAATATACATTGTTATGAATTCATACAGTTTTTATCATTTACATATAAACCACTGACCTTTGTCAAGCAAAAAGAGATACGTTTCTCACACTCGGATATACTTAAGTGAGTTAAAGTTACCTCTTTAAGAGTCGCTGTGATCTGTATTTCCGGAGTAAAATCAATGACCTTCGTCCATTGTAATGACAAACTTTCTTTCACTAGGACATGCCCCGGTTTGGATTGAAACCTTGGTGATGAGCTCGAGTTGCGATGTGGTCTGTAAGATGGGGTTAAAGACCATTGGTTATCGAAATCTCTTTTAACAATGGTGGTAAGAAAACAAGTTTTTCTGCAAAATAATTTTAACATCACTAGCATCTAAATGATGGCTTTATAATAAAAATATCCAGAGGTATACCAAATGTGAATAAACAGCTGCGCCTGGAGTACATGATACGCCCGTCAGATATTTAAACTTCTTTTTTAATGTCTTAAACATCTTGACATTTAGCTGAAACATATTTTTTAAAAACAAAAGTAGCAAATTAATTTCTCAATGTTTATTCACAAACCTTTTTGATTACAGGACAAATATAACATAAAAGTTTCATAAAAAAGTTCAAATGAGTTTTGAGTTACAACATACAAAAAATGTCTAAAATGACAAATAAAGCCCAATAACTCTACAACAAGAAAACATACGAATCTCAAAAATATAAGGGAGCTATCTGCCATGAGAACTAATATTACACAAAAGTTTTATTCAAATTGTTCAAAGCATTTTTGAGTTATTGTACAACATGCAAAAAATGCCAAAAATTTGACAATTAAAGTCCCATAACTCCGCAGTTACAAAAAAAAGGAATCTCAAAAATAAAAGGGAGCTCTCTGCCATGGATACCAATATTACACAAAAGTTTTATTCAAATTGTTTAAAGCATTTTTGAGTTATTGTACGGCATGCAAAAAATGCCTAAAATTTGACAATTAAAGGCCAATAACTCCAAAACGAGAAAACATACAAATCTCAAAAAACGAAAGGGAGCTTTCTGCGTTAGATACAAACATTTCACAAAAGTTTCATTAAAATTGCTCAAAACATTCTTGAGTTAGCATACGACGTGTGGACATACGGACGGACGGACAGACGAACGGACTGCGCCATACCATAATACGTCCTGTCATAGACGGGCGTATAAAAATAAATTATAGTTGTAAAACATTCATTTTGAAATAACATAAACGACAGTTAGGAAATTATTTCAACGTGTTTACAAACTTGTACATTTAGTTTATTTTTATTGACCAAATGTAAATCAGATTAAAATTTTAAAATAAAATTTTAATAAGAAAAAAGAAACTTTTTCAATCCAACAACATATATTATTATTTTTCAAATACTAAATTGCAAAATAAACGCGAAATTATAACATCTGTGATAGGTATGTATGTATAGAATCTGTATCGAAGGCGAGCTTTGATCCCATGACAATATCACATCAGAATATTTATTAAAACATTGTAAGATCTTTCATTTGGTTTTGATTGATTTTGATTATTCTGAGAGAACAGAGTTTTTTGAATGGCTCGATGAAGATCAGAAACATTCAATACACATATCAATACACATATCAGCGGACAAACTGGTATTTTGTGTAAAGTCATTTAAAGGTATCATTAACAAAACAACCTACGAACGAAAATAATTTTAAAAAACCGCATCTCTCTCTCTCTCTCTCTCTCTCTCTCTCTCTCTCTCTCTCTCTCTCTCTCTCTCTCTCTCTCTCTCTTTGATTAATATAACAAAGAGCCAATGCATAGTTTAAAAACTGAGTGCTGACCTACTGCCCTATAGAATAAACAACATGATGAACTTGGGTGTTAAAATTGTTTCACTTATGACCGATTACTACTTAAAAGTATGGTTACTTATGTAACGTTAAAGTTAAAAAAGGATCGGATTTGCTACCTCTAATAACATGTCAAATGTCAGTGTCAGTTTTTATTTGAATAATGACCTAAAGCTAATTTTGTGAAATCTTACCGAACTTCGATGAATAAATTTTGTCAAACATACGATATTTTGCTATTCTAATGGAAGGTATCAAATATTGTCAAAACTGTATCTGACTATACTTCATAGATACTTCAAAACTTCTCGAACATCAAAAATAAAATTAAGCTCAATTAAAGACTTAAACATCGATGAACTAATAACTCGAACATCGATGAACTAATAACTCGAACGTCGATGAACTAATGACTCGAACGTCGATGAACTAATGACTCGAACGTCGATGAACTAATGACTCGAACGTCGATGTAAAAATTATATATAATTTATGACCTTTAGTTATTAAATCAAAGCATTTCGATCGTCGATGTTAAAAGTGTATCTACAAATGACTTGTAGCTACTCAAATGAGAACATTTAGATTGTCAGTGTTCAATAATGTCAGAACGATGACCTGTAGCTACTCAAATGAGAACATTTCGATTGCCAATATTAAAATTATTAAAAATGACCTGTAGGAACTCAAATGAGAACTTTTCCATCGTCAGCGTTAAGTCATGTCCGATTGATGACCTGTAGCTACTCAAATTTGAACATTTCGATCGTTAGTGTTGAATTATGTCCGATTGATGACCTGTAGGTACTCAAATGAGAACATGTCCATCGTCAGTGTTAAATCATGTCCGATTGATGACCTGTAGCTACTCAAATGTGAACATTTCGATCGTAAGTGTTTCATTATGTCCGATTGATAACTAGTAGCTACTCAAATGAGACCATTTCGATCATCAGTGTTAAGTTATGGATGGTCGAGGAAACTCCAAGCAAGCGAAATTATATAAGAATCTGACCGTTTGGGATTCAAACCTGGGATGAAATGCGCTGTGATTCGTAAGACCTCACTTAAACCACCCAATCTGTAGACGGTTATTATCATTAAATGCTGCTTAAAGCTTTTTATCGTACAACACTGTCATACAAGCTTCAGTGTAACCATGCATATGTCTTTCCGGTCTGTGGAAAAAGCTTTTTTCAAGCTGATGTCATTTATAAGGCTTTTATCACCTGATAGCAGTGAATTTTATTTTATCATTGCCTCATCCTGATCAAGAAAATACAAAATTGGACCGGCTCGGTGGCTCACTGATAGAGCGTCCGTATCGAGAGGGGGAGGTCATGGGTTTCAACCCTGGCAAAGGTAGCACATTAGATTTTTATTAATTTATCTTATTATTATTATTATTATTATTATTCCTTCCTCGTTTTGCGCTGGTCATTTAGAGGACAGAGTATCGACTGGTTCATTCTGGCCAAGATAATGGACTAGAGAAGTTGTATGCTTGCATGAGGTATAATGACTCGGTGAGCTAGCATCTTACTAAAAGGGCGCCGTAAGTAAGCGCTAATGCACGGTAGACAATAATACACATTTTACACCTCTCGCACACACGAAGTTGTTCTTAAATTAATCCAAAGAGATAAATAACCTGTCTCGTTGCAAATAGTTAAAAATTGCTGATGCGACGTCAAACAACATTACAACAACAAAAAATTCGGTACTAGTAATTTAAATTTTCTATAGCAACTAGCTACAATACAATTTTTTTAAAATTTTAGTTTAAGACACCATAAAATCGATACTTGATCTTAGTTGAGGAACAGGAAGGTTGGTTGTTTGTTTATCCGAGACATTTCATTCAGCCAGTATCACTGGTGTAGATGTGGCCGAAGGTGGAATAGAGAAGGCAAGACGCAATGCTGAAGAAGACGGAAGCTGCTCAAAGACGACAAGACGCAATGCTGAAGACGGATACTGCTCAAATGTAAACTTTCGCGCACAATCAATAACTGATTTACCAGACGACTGGACAAATACATTTGATTGGATAGTATTATTGGATTTTTACATGATTTGTCTTATCCAGTTCAAGCATTAAATGAAATCAAACGAGTTTTAAAAGATGATGGGATAGTAAGCATTGTCGACCCAAGGGTTCATAGCAATCATTTAGAAAATGCGGGAAACAAAAGAGCCGCAAATCTTTATACGTTTAGTCTATTTTCAAGTCTGCCTTGTAGTTTGTCGTCTGCAAATGGCGCTGGACATGGCATGGGGTTGGGAGAAGAAGAAGAAGAGAAATCTATTTTATGAAATGGAATGCAAATATTAGATAAACAAGTGATAGGACCAACATGTGATGAATCACTTTTTATTTGTCGAAAACTCAACCAAGACTAAGAAAAATATCTGATGACATTTGTTATTCTAAGTTTTTCAGCGATGTATAAAAGCTAAGATACTTTGACTGTTTGATATGTTGTACACGCATGTACTAGTCTTTAATATAACAAATTTTATGAAATTTGCACCAAATGAAAAATGCGTTCTCTTATAAAGTCGTTTTTGTCAAATCAAAACATGACTTTTTGCTTCGTAGATACTTATGTGGCTACTTACCACAGCTGGACACGACCTCGGTGATGCATAAATTTATTGATGTTTTTCGTCAAACGTTATATATGGTTTTTGACATTATAATTTTAAATGTAAAATCAATAATCAATTTGAAAAATAAAATTAAAAAAAATTGTAGAAACTTCCGTTAAAGGTAAAAAAAAGTATACAACACAACAGCTGTCTGTATTCTGTATATTGACATAGTTGTAATGAACTTATTTTCTATTTACTTTCATCAACTCGATTTTTTTTTTGCATGCTTCAATGGTAGTATCTTATTATATTTTTTTCATTTTTAAGACTGCTAAGCAATCCTTAAATCGGTTTAACAATTTACATTTTATATTTTACCAAATGTCTTTTTTAACATTCCATTAGATGAGATAAAAACAAAGCAATTACACATATTTAATCACATTGACGACTTTGCTGATGATTAGGCGTCGAAGATGCATAAAACAATTAACCAGATGGAAAAATGTATTGGTACAACTGAATATACCTTACCTACCGAATGGTAAGGTAAACCAGGTATTCTGATAAAATGAAAATAAAAGAAGATAATTAATATGTGCCATAGATCAGAACATCGTCAAATATTAATAAAAGCAGTTTTGTTTGAAATAAAATCGACTTATGGGGCAAATCAACAAGTTTAAAATTTATGCTTTGGTTCGAGATAACATCGCATAAAAGTGCAAAAAAAAAATATATATCCTATCGATGACCATGAAAATTTAATGTGAATGTATGTAAAATGACAAAATATTTTGTTCATTGAACGAGAGAAGTTTTGGGTAAAAATCAGCTAACATATTCTTTTTCCGTCAACCAAACCAATTCTACACGCTTGACCGAGAACAAGTCATATAAGATGCCTTGCACACTGTGCAACTTTACCTTTGAACCAGACAAGATACAACTCTTGAAATTAGTTACAGATTAACCATCTGTTGACAAGAGTCAAATTGACAATGAATGGATTGATAACAGAAAATGCCCATGATTATCAAAGGAAGGTTATTTTGTATACTTGAATGTAAATCCTGCTAAAATACAAATCGTGCTTTTTGTTAATACACAAGTCAAATCTTTTCAGACATATTGTAGTCTGTTTAACTTAACTTTACGATAGATTTTTTATATCAGATGGCCATATGTCCTTAATGAATATATGTCCATTTGTAACAGTATAAAAATTAAGATAATAAATCAAAAAATTAACATGAACTGGAACTTGTTTTTATTGGTAATATTTTTTCATGTCGCTGTTGAGAATTCGGGTTTGTTTCTTCGGTGTTGATGTTTTCTCACTTCGTCTTCCATTATCAGAAAAAAAAAAGATAAAAATCATACTAAATATGTTATAAAACGGATATGTCATGATTTTATAATTACAATAATTATAAATTTCAAACTTTTAATTAAAGATTTTTAGATAATGTGTGTTTGTTTATTTATTTATATCAATCATTTTCTTAAACTTTTTCTTTAAAAGTTAGAAAGTTGTAAAGAAAATTGTTTAAAATATATAATAAAGCCTTTGGTAAATAATCCTTATTGTAATAGAAAGTGTTTATACTTTTCCACAAAGTAAGGTTTAATTTTTCTTGTTTTCTCACATGCAATTATCCGCAACTAATCCAGCTTAATAAGTCAAAAGAGATACAATCTATAAACTTCACTTACGTTAAACTCTGGCCCATTATAATTTTTATGTTTAACAATACAACTAAACATAACAAGAATAAATATTTGTCTGATTATATTGTTGAGCAAGACAAAACAAACAAACCAGACAACTATGATAAAATAGTATTGATAGAGTGATTAATCACACTTAATGTAAGAGAAAAGTATAATTATTATGCATTTAATTTTTCAATAAACACAATTAATGTGCAAGGAAGGTATAATAATGATTATGCTTAAATTCAAAATAAGCACATTTATGGCTGCATTATGTTTTTTTAAATTTCTGAATTTGTTTTGGCTTTCTAAATATATATAATAAAGTTTGAAATAGATAACTTCTTATCACAATACATGGGATTCTTTTTCTTAAATTTCATTCCTATTACCTGTAAAAAAACGGAATCCTCTAACAAGCTGGCCAATAATTAATGATGATTATTTTGAAGTTGTGGCATGCGCACAGATGTATGGGGTCTCCAATGAATCGAGGGTAAAACCTAACAAATTGTATTAATTGTCTTACATTGATATCCAAATGTATTCGCAACCAAATGGTGAAAAGGCATCTTTAAAGATCCTTAAAGCCTTAAATGTCTCTTTAAAGACCTTTAAAGGGGGCTTTAAGGATCCATAAATACGCCTTTAGAAAGCTTTAAGAATCTTTAAGAAAAAATTTATATTTTTCCTTTTTTTTTTTAAAAAAAACAAACAAAACATTGGAACATTATTTTTTATAATTATCTTTTCTACAATTTTATTTGAAAAAAAACTATTGCATTTATTTATTTTGAAAAAATAAAAAGATAATAAATAAATTTTCTTTTTTAATTTTTTAATCCCAAGTTTTTTATTTCATTTCTTTATCTCTTTTTATTTATTTTTTCCATTTTTAATTTAATTGGATGCTTATTAATTAAATACAAATTACAAGAAATTCTATCATTAAAATTATTATATACCCGCTTTCACTGGGAATCGAACCCTGGTCTATCAAATAATGAGTCCATCACCCTACCTATCATAAGACCAATTCCCTTCTTTAAGGATCTTTACGGATCCTTGAAGATCCTTAAATATGTCCTTAAAGATCCTTAAAGCCCCCTTAAAGCCATTTCATCTTTAAGGATCTTTAATGGACCTTAAAGAACTCTTTAAGGACATATTTAAGGATCTTTAAGGAGGTTTTAAGGATCCTTAATTGAACTAAAATTTTAAGGATCTTGAAGGAGGCTTTAAGGATCCTTAAAGATGTTTCATAAAAACTCAATTTTTTTCAATTTTAATGGAATGATGGATGTAACATTCATTCAGTTAAAAAGTATGATTTGTTTTTAGTATATTTTGAATTTTTATAGTTTATACGACATAGAAGGCATAGATAACGCCTGTCTGAATTCTAGTTTCTACATTAAGTTTTTGTAGAGGAGCCGTATGTAGTTTCATAATAATTCTTGTTTCTGAATTCATAAATGAATAAGATAACAAATATGCAGTTTTCACAGTACAGGTAAACAACCCGTGTTTAAATCAGATCGGCAGTAAGCATAAAGTAATTAACGGTATTTGGTTAATTGTATACAGCCGTACTTGTTTGATTATAGATCCCAGGTGATTTCACGCACGGCTTTTGACTTTGATGTGCAGTTTCTTATCTAGGTAGGAGATCAGTTTGAAGTCAAATAACATGTTTAAATGATTACCTAACCCTGAACTCTGGGTGTTTGAAATAAAGGTGCGTTTTCGGAAGTGATTTTAGGAGACAATTTTAATATTAAAATAGGGTACCGCTGCTGGTGGAGTAAAACTCAGGGTATCCATAACTCAGTAGGCAGTACTTCGTGCTGTCAGAAAATGTACCATTTAGCAAACTTTTCAGCCGTCTAAATTTGAAATTAATTTAAAACTAAGGTTTGTTCCCTCATGCAAAGCATTCCTTAGCTGGATTTAGATTTATATAATTTTGGAACTTTAGATTCATTATTTTCAACTGTTTGGCTGATGTTTTTTATCTATCAAACTTTTCGGTCTTTGTGTCACTGATGAGGAATTAATTTCCGAAATGTGCACATCTGGCACATAAAAATTTAACTGGTATTTGTTTTATATTAACTAAAGAAATAAAAGAAATCGCAAAATAATCTTCTAAGCATGTCTTATATTATATTATTTTATTTCATTTTATTTTGTTTTATTTATTTTATTTCATTTTATTTTATTTTATTTTATTTTATTTTATTTTATTTTTTTTTTTTTTTTATTTTATTTTATTTTATTTTATTTATTTATTTTGGACATTATGGCCAATTATTTAATTAAAAAGCTGTTTGTATAGTTAACATACTGCTTCTTCTGTATCAATTACATCTCTTATTATTACATATAAATAATAATAATTTTCAAGTAAAAGGGGTTAGAAAGAACAGATATCATCAACATTAATTAATTAAATGATTAATACACTTGATCATCAAACACCATCTTGCTGATTGATGTTAGAGATATTAGTATATTACAGGTAAATTTTGGAATGTATTCCTATCAACACATGTTTTATCTAATGCAATTAAAATTCTATATATAGATAAAAATGATGGCTGCAGCAAATTATATATGAAATTTTTATAAAAATTAATAAATCAAATGAATTTGATACTTTTGTTGTAAGAGATATTTTAAAAGAAATATAAGAAAATTTTCACAAAAAAAAAAAAAATGTACCACTTGCTTTCTTTCAGTCACGTGATCTCATTTGCATATTGTTAGGAACATATTTATAATTATCGACATCAGTATCATCTCTTCCATAGCTACATAGTAAAGGTGACGAACTCCTAACTTGAGGGACCAGGGTTTGATTACCAGTGAGAGCGGATAACAGAAGAAAATTTTAATTATAAAATTTCTTGTAATTTCTATCTAATTAATAAGCATCCAATTAGACTAAAGAATGTAATAAATAAATAAAAAATTAAATAAAATTAAAAACTTGAGATAAAAAATTATATAAAGAAAATTAATTTATTATCACTTTATTTTTTCAAAATTTATAAATGCAATAGTTTTTTTTTCAAATAAAATTTTAAAAAAGATAATGATAAAAATAATATTTCATTGCTTTTTTTTAAAAAAAAAGGAAAAATATAAATTTTTCCTTAAAGATCCTTAAAATTTCTTCCATTAAGGATCTTTAAGGAGTCCTTAAAGATGCCTTTTCATCATGTGTATGTAGCTATGGAAGAGATGACACTGATGTTAATGATTAACAAATTTGACCAATTTCTTGTGTTTGTATGTTTGGGGGGTGTCACCTTTTTCACCGTCAAGTTGCGAATTAAATACAGAAAGAGATAATGTCAGAAATTAAATTCATAGAAAGGGAGAGATTTTTTAAAATTCTTTTATGGGCAAGTCAAGAAATTAATGTACAAGAGAAAGAGAAAAATCACGTAGGCTGATAAAATACAGGACGAATAAATAACCTTCAATATTTGTCCATTTGTGAAACCACAGGACAAAAAACCATCTTTACGCTTTAAGTAAAGACGTCTGTACGCCGCCTTTACGCTATCTTTACGCCATTGGGTAAAAAAACTTAAAGACCTTCTGTATTTACGCCATCTTTACGCAAGCTTTAAGCAACCATTTATCTTTACGCCATCTTTACACAATCTGAAATCCTGACTTTCTACCAGGATAATACCATGCAAGTGGCTTTATGCAAGCTTTATGCAACCATGTATATTTACGCCATCTTTAGGCAATCGTAGATCCAGGCTTATTACCAGGGTAATACCATACATGTGGCTTTACGCCATCTTTATGCAAGATATCTGCAACCATTTATCGTGATGTCATCTTTACGCAATCTTAAATCCAGGTTTTTTACCGAGTCAAACCATGCAAGTGGCTTCACGCCATCTTTACGCAAGCTTTATGCAACCATTTATCTTTACGCAATCTTAAATCCTGGCGTTTTACCAGGGATTTTTCTATGATCTTATAAAGCTCAGCCAAACTGTACAGTATACACTTTCTTTTTAACTACCTTTCATCATTAAGATATTTCTTTTGTATCAATTTATTTTATTTCTACACCACCCTCAATTAATATAAATATTGATATAAATAATTTTACAATTCATTTAACCTAAACAAATAAGGTAAGCTTATAAAATACTAAGGTAATTAAACTTTATTTGCTTACAACATTTGTTTACAATCCCAATCTGAATTTTAAACAAGAGGCCCAAAAGGGCCTGTGATGCTCGACTGGCTGCATATGTAAGACAATGTTTGTTTTTGTTTGTAATGTTGCTTAACGTTCAACTCCAGAATATGTCACTGATACTTTTTTCAGGCTGATGTAGGAACCTTCCATACAAAATTTGGTTCCAATTCGCCCTGTGGTTTTAGAGGAAAGATTTTTATTAAATATTACATCTAATTTGCATATTTCTTGAAAATTGCTGACCCTTCCGGAGCACCCGGCCTCACTTCCTTGATGGAAGTTCACGTGTATAACATATTTTGCCAGTTTGCAAAGTTTTTACTTTGTTTTTGGATTGTGATATGGACAAAGACTAGCATCTTTGTTTTATTACGTCTAGTAGGAATAAAACCAATAGTAATATCATAGCATGATTGTTTTAAATGTTCAGATATTTTTGTTTTCAGGCACATGTAACAATGAACTCTGAATGTTTCGACAAATAACTGCGATAAATAAAAGATACATTTTATCAATTTTTGCAATGATGACATCGCTCTTCATAATCACCAATTCCACTTATCTTCCCATTAAAAATGGTACCAAAAACATAAAACGGTTTATAATGACAGGGTTTTCTACAAAGGGCTTACTTGTTAGAAATATGTCAAGTTGTCAACAACTTAAAGCCCCAAAAGAGCTGAAAGAAGAATTATGGCAACCTGTTGGGTATGAAACGGATACTCATGTGTATTCGGCATTTCTGGTGGGATCAAAAATCAGAATAGTTGGTACCAAATTACTCAAACAGAAGCAGACGGCGTTTTGCCAAGTTTGGTATTGTGATAGAAAACCCGTTTTATATGTGGTAAAAGCAGAGATGATAGATGTCCAAGATCACCATGGATTCAAGTAAGGAAACATAAAGATAATAGTAAAACAGTCCATTTAGGGAATGATCTAAAATTGCAACTTTTTGGCAAAATTAATTTTGCTTTGCTGATTAGCATATATAAACAATTAAAACGTTTTGATGTGAAAATATGGTTATTTTGAAGATAATAAGTAAGTATATATAGCAGTTAGAAAAACTTAGTTCGAAGCAGCTAATGGTAATTCTTCATTTTTCTTTGTCAACACTACTGTTTTTATGCAGTCCGATTGCTAAATTTTTACACCTGAGCTGTAAGTTAAATTCATCAACTTTTACTTTTTATATTATGACTAAGAAAAAGATTGCTGTTTCAAATTAAATCTAGAAGTTGGATTTTTCTTCGGTACCCTGAGCGTCGGTCTACTGTGATAAGTACAAATAACTCGCAATAAGCAAGGTCGCTTTGTAACATTGCATAAAATTTGTATAAATATTGCATGAAACCATTTTGAAACTTAAATAATCATTTATTTATTGTCATAACTTAGATATTATAATTCATAAGATTTAAAAAAGAAATTATATCGAACAACTGATATTCAATTTCTATATTTGAAAGGACACTGGATTTAATGGCAATATAAAGTTTAATGATGAAAATATTAGATGTTCCTTTACCACAAACGCCTATATATATAGTAATAATGAATTTGAGAATGTTTTTGAAATTTAAAATATGCTAAAATGATGTGAAAAATTGTGTTTTTTGTCATTTCTATTTCACTGTAACAATTTTTTAATTTAGTTATTTTTGTATTTTATATTTACTTTAGGTATACAAGTTACCTGTTTGGTTGTTCTGTACAGAACTCTACTATGCCATTTGCTGTGTCGCTTGTCCCAGAGCAGTGCGTCATACCAATGAACCACCTGAAAGTTATTTACAAAAAACAAAACGTTTTAACCAATTTTACAATATGTCTGCAGCCGTTTAACTTTATAAATAAAAAAGCAAAAACGAAGTTTACAATTATCGAATTTATAGAATTATCAAAAAAATTAGGGGCTCAAAAATTTGTATTTTACATGTGTAATATAACCACTGAAATTAATAAAGTATTAATGCATTACCAAAGGCAAAATACAATTGATATTTTACTATGGGAATTACCAAGGAATGTGTTTCCGAACATACATGTAAGAGGCCAAATAGCGGCTGAAAATGACTGCTTATACCGTTACGAAAAACAGTCCAAATACCTAGTGTATATTGATATAGACGAATTTATCATTCCACGACATCAATTGACTTGGAATGAGATAATGAATCAACTGCCACAAGGCTATGGTGAATATAATTTTAGACATACCCTATTCAGGACAAATTGGCCAAAAACAAACATAAACTATTCGAAGAAAAATGTTGCTTTAAAATATAATGTTCAATCGTTTCTGAAAATGTCAAGAGATAAAAATGCTTACCTTAACAAGAAAAGGTCTAAATGTATCAATCCTGAACTTGTTGAGATAATGGGAATACATTATGTACTGAAATTTAAAAACACGTCCTACACACGGTATCCAGTAGATAACAACACAGCACTTCTTCATCATTACAGATATTGGTCTGGGAAGATTGAAAACACGCCTTACGATGTTGACAAAGAAATTCTTAAGTATGAGGATGTGTTTTTTAGAAATGTTGACAGAGTTTGGAAAGATTTAAATGACACAGTCTAAAAAGATTGGTTTAATTGTTAGTGCACTTTTGTTTCTGATTTATGACAATACTTTAACAATGATTAGGAGTACTTTGTGAAAACTGAAAACATTGTTATTGTCAACTTGATGAATAAATCAAATCAAAATGCAAAAAAAGAAAATTTTACACGTTATAAGTTTATTTTGAAGTTTTTTCTTGCTCTTTTAGAAATCCTATTTAATTGAAGTTGGTTAACTTCTCCACCATTTAGAAAAAATATCTTAATGAATGGTCAAAAATGTTCTAAAAGTATGACTCAAAAAGCAATTTTAACAAAATTGGTTTGAAAGTGAAAAAAAAAACATTGATATAAAAACAGCCTTTGCAGCAAAAAACATATTTATGCTTCAGTAAAGTACAAACATCATTTTGGCAAAGATATGAAAAATTTTCTGACAAAAATGGTTTTCATTGACATTTTAAAACATCTCTGATAAATGTCTACCTTGTTAAAAAGATTTACCTTTCTCTGATGCTTATTTACCATCTGTATCTATATTTTCAGACTTCTAGGCTTTTCAGTTTACGGTATAACTAATTTTAATGGTTTAACTACTTTACGTCACCGTCAACGTTAATGTCCGTCAAAGACAAATAACTTCTAAAACACATTTTATAGGCTGATATTATATTTGAGTTTCAAGCTTAAAGGAAATTCTGTTAATGAAAAGGTTTTGTATTTAAAAGTCGATTTTACCTTAAAAGGAGGTCAAGGCGAACAAGTATCTCAAAGTATGTAAAGCATTCTTATCGGCATTTAATTTCCATGGCCATACAATAAAGGAAACGTGTAAGTGCTAAGACTACTGACGATGGACGACTAAAATGAGAAAAAAAACTTTTATTATAGAAAGTTCCGTTGACATTTTTTCAAGGTGAGCAAAGTAACAGATAGATCGATTGATAAATACATTCGCACTATTGTAAGGTTAGAATATTAAATGTTTATTATTTCAAGTGAGCGTTATGTAAAAATTGACGTTAATTCTCTAGACCTTAAAGGATTTATCAATTTCAAGTGGCCACAGATGGCGTATCCTTTCTCAAACTATAAAGAGGTGATTAAGTGTTCAATGATTTTATCTCTAAAAAGTCACACTTTATTGTGACTTATTTACAGCTACAGTGCGGTCAGTATTTCAAAAAAGTCTGGTCACTTAAGTTTGAAAAGACAGACAATATACAATCAGGTAGAATAACACTGAACTAAGGTTATTATGTATTCATTTAATTAGGTATTACGTACAAGTCAATAATATTTCACTTATATCGAGACGTACCTGCTGCAGGTGATATGACAGAAATTTTAGCTTTTGCAGTGCACTTAGGGCAATGTGCTTGGAGAGTTCTTTAACGTGTCACGTCTTTCGTGACACGAGGCATCACTTTCTAAGGTCTCATCCGAAGGACCCTGCGACTTTTCTTCTTAATATCGAGTGCTTTGCGAAACAACAGTCACTACCAATTTTCAAGCCTTGGTCAGACCCGGCCGGGGTACGACCCCTCGCCCTCCACATACGAAAAGAACACCTCTGGACTAATGTGCATCAATAAAACACGTTATATATTTTGGTAGAACACTGATCGATGTCATATTCCTAAGAATTTCGATTTTTATTTATAGTGTTTTCTAAAATTTGATTATTCTTCAAAATTGTAAAACAGATTGTAGAGCATAAAAAGTGGCACAGTTAATATTGCCACACTATAGAGCAGAATGTTTGTGGAATGAAAGGTAATATATAGATACTAAAATGGAATTTCCACTTTAGTCAAGTCAATTTACAAAAAAAAATTGGCCGAACCGAGAAATAATTTCATTGCTTTAAATAGTCAATAAATGGAATAAAAAGAACACTAATTCTAACCTCCTTCAATACAAGACTTACGTCAAATCAATCAGCCCTGGTTTGATTCGGAAACAAATATAAGAATTTTTTTCTAATTTCGACAAACGAGCAGGACAGTCCATACTAGTATTTCAAACAACTGCAACACTTATTATCACAACTCTTCATTAACATTTGACAATCTTGACCAATTTATTTGGAACAGGTAGCAAATTTGATTGAATTAGAATTAAAATGTTGTTAGTAAGCAGTATCCAGTCCCTTTCTGCAAGGTTAAGATAATAACCAAAGCAGTGCTGAACCCGACTATAAGTATAAAAACTGATATTTGGCATCTGCAGAAGTCAGTTTTAAGTGAACTTGCACAAATCGGAAGTCCCCGAGCAGATGTTGCAGAAGATTCTATATCAAAACAAAATTTCAGCCCTAGCCGGGGCTTATCATAAAATAAAAAGATTGTTGTTTGCTTTTGCAGCAGTTTAGTTTGTACAAGAAGGTATCTTATGCATTCCATTAACATAGAACCGCTTAACAAATCTATGCAACACATCAAAGGGCTACCAATAAAACGAGGAAACACACACACACATACACACACACACACCTGGTAACGATTAAATTGCGACATTGTTAATAGCATTGTTATTCCATCTTCCTTCCTTTTACTTACAGTTTGCAAATAAATAAACTGAATAGTAAACAAATTACATAAAATGCAATATGCAAACCAAAATATTAAGACATTGCATCAAAAACTAATTTCTTTCAAATAAAAATTTATAAAAGAAACAAAGTCACTGTAATAGAAATCCTGAAATCGCTATATTTTGCAATAACCTGGGGTTTCATTCTCAGTACTGACGTTGTATTAATGACCGCATTTGTCCCCTTTAGACCAAAAAGCATCAAATTTGTTAAAACATCATTAAAGTTTCTTTTTTTCTTGTAATCGTATTTTTTTTGTATATTCTTTTTTTACCTTGAACAGGCTTGATTCATTAAAAACGTATTTTATCGATAAAATGTATGGAATGAATACATTTCCCGTTGGCAAGCACATGTTGATGCACCCCTTTCGTAAAAACGAATCAAGAACTGCATAAGTATGCATTTTCGGTAATATTTTCCAATAAAACAAATTATTTGACTCTATGTTCTTGTAATAATATCTGTTTATGTTCCTTTGCAGTAGTATATATTTGCAGCAGTCGTTAACCGAAAGTTGACAAAAACGTTGTTGTAACCTTCCGGTTGAAAGGTGGAGGCCAATAACAGCTAAAAATTTCGAGTTCAATATCGAATTTTTACGTTTAAATTTTAATATGTTCTACTACTCGAATTTTTTTGGGGACTTTTTTATATATTGATAAGGGGTCGATGCCCATCATTTACCCACAAAGAAAAATTCAGTTGCAATTAGTTCAAGGTCCAGTTATAGATTGACTGGACTACTTGTAGATTAATACAACTTTAACATTCGATTATTTCTTTTTTCATTTAGTTTGAATCGTATAGCAATCGTTGTTACTCAAAAAGTTACATTTCTTAAATATCAAGCACACATAAAACATCTGAATTTTATTATAGGTGGTTTTATACTAAATATTTCGTTCGTTTCGATATGTTGCTATGTTTTGAGTTGAAAGTTTCGTCATAAGTTGCCGCACTTCTTTAAGACATTTCATTGTGTACCAGGCATATCTTACTTATGAAATAAAAGGGAGGTAACTCTTTTAGTTTTGGTTGTTATTAGTACATTAAGTCGTGGTTTTTGAAAAAACATCACAGTCTTCAAGGCAAGGTGCGCTGAGAGGACAAAAAAAATGAATGTTAGGTCAACGAAAAAAGTAAAAATTCTGAAGTCAAATGCGTCATCTAGTGTACGTGATCCAAATCAGTTGGATTATCAAAATGCCTCATTTAGCTATTTTTTTTTTTCTTGCTTGCTAAATTCTTTCATAAATAAGTTGGAGGTCATGGGTTCGAACCCAAGACTGGAAAGTGGATAGTGACTTCTTTTACCAAGCTAGCGGCATTACGAAGTGAAGTCACGGTTCTTTCGGATTGAAACTTCAAATCAACGAGTAACTGTCACAAGACGGAATGTCATCTATAAACCACCTATAATCCATGCTTATAGGAGCTTATAGATTGGCTTATAGGAGCTTATAGGTTGATTATAGGGAGCTTATAGCACCTCTGTCTATAAGCCTCCTATAAGCCACCTATAAGCATGGCTTATTGGCATTCAAAATATAAGCCATCTATAGGTGGCTTATAGATGACTTATAGGTAGGTATATATTTTTTAAAAAATAGTGCGGTTTTAAAATGGACTTAATGGACAGGTGGTCTTTATAAAGAGGGTAATTCTTATGAGTGACAAAATTTATATTGTTATTATCGAATGAATGAAAAAATTATTCATATAACAAAAGACATGTCTGTCTGTCAGTGTACAATTTTGTAAGGGAATTTTAGTTTATAAAAGAATTTGAGTGATTTAATAACAATATTGTTAGATAAGAACATCTTCTAGATTTAAATAAATTTAAGCAAAAGGAATTTTATTCCGTCAGCAAGTCGGTCCTCCGATTAATCATTTTCAAATCATATGGTGTTAATTTAATAATTTTATATTCTACACCAGTTCTTCCCACATATTTTGTCAACATCCAAAAATAAAAATTACAAATAACATTGACAAGTTTATCACTGTATTGATACCTGTCAATCATTTTAGCAAATTGCATGGTCAGATCTTGATGATTACAGGTGATGGAATGTGTCTAATAAACAGGATATTACCGACTTAGATTATTGATAATCTTCTAACTTCTCGCATGTTAGATTATTTTGTAAATTCAGTGTACAGAAAATGTCAAATGGATAAAATGTTATAATTCTAATTCAAATAATAAACTGAATGAAACGAGAATTACAATACAATAAGTACTATTAAATGTAAAATTATTATTATTATTATTATTATTATTATTATTATTATTATTATTAATGCTATGTGAGACATATTTTTGAATGTTGTGAAGATCATTAAAAGTAAGGAAATGTTTTATAATTTATAATCATATTATTAGTTACACAATTATTTTAAATTCGATTGCCATTTTATTTATTTATTTATTTATTTATTTATTATTATTTTTATTTATCTATTTATTAAACCAATGAAGGTATTATTTATTTATTTATATATTTATTCATCCATTAAACCAATACAATTATAATTTTTAATTGATTAATTAAAACTAACTTGATAATTTTTGCTAGTAGTCCATTCAGTAAAAACATTTGACCTCCTTTTAGTTCACTGGTCATATCTAAGAGTATAGTTTAAGATCAGACACTAGATCAAGGATGAGGTATAATGTATTCAAAATTGTTGATATAATTGTTAAGGTATCATATATCTGATTTTTACATTTATGTTTATTTTTTTATTTATTTAAAATTGACATTATCTCCAAATATATATTAATATTCAATTTCTTTTTGGCAATTACCCGTATTTATACAGTCTCAATATTCTTAAGTTTCACAATAAACCATATACTCTCTCTCTCTCTCTCTCTCTCTCTCTCTCTCTCTCTCTCTCTCTCTCTCTCTCTCTCTCTCTCTCTCTCTCTCTCTCTCTCTCTCTTTCTCTCTCCCTCAAATTTATAAAACATGTAATTAGATATTATTTTCCATGTTAGCCTTATGATTCATGAGAGAGAGAGAAGAGTGAGAGAGAGAGAGAGAGAGAGAGGGAGAGAGAGATAGAGACACAGAGAGAGAGAGAGAGAGAGAGAGAGAGAGAGAGAGAGAGAGAGAGAGATGAGTTAAGATGAACAGTTTTGATTGGTGGATTGAAAAGAGGCTAATTTAAAGACCAATCACATCCTTTGGATTTGTTCAAACTCAATATCATCAACAAGAGGAAAGTAACATCTTCAGGACAGAAACAGCTTTGCAAAATGTTGTAAGTTTCTTTTTTATATATTATGGGTTATACTATTATAAGAAAATAAGCATCTTTTAAAGTACATATTATATCATAAATCAATAATGTTTTCACATTTTACAGTCTGTATAATTTTTTAAACATCTTAATAAAAATGTATCATCTTGAAAAAATCGGTGGCCATCTTGGATTTTGACATATTTTTTATGCAGACGTCTTTTCCTTTCAAATATGGCTCTTACTTTAAGAAATTTGTCACTTTTATTGTGAAGAGCTACACATACATTTAAAGGTTAAATCAGATTTGTATCACATTTTGTTCATCTTATAATTCCCTTTTATACAATATTCTATGGTTTCACAGGGGTCCCTAGAATTTCAGGTTTTTACGTGAGCTTTTATAAATTAATAAATTGATAAATAAATAAAAAGAACTTAATTAATTAATTAATTAATTAATAAGACATTATAGGTGTAGAATACAATTCATTCATCTACCTTTCTATTTATCAAGAGCATGTTCTAAGGTTTTTATTTTATGTCACATTAACATGGTAAGAAGGGTGCACTGATTTCGAAAATAATCAGACATAATAAAATTGTGGAGAAATAAATAATGATATCATTTTGATGAAAGAAACCACAATGATAATGAATAAGAAAACAAAATTCCAACTAAAATCAGAAAAAAAAAATTTAATAATAAGAATAATAATAATAATAATAATATTATTATTATTATTAATGATAATTACAATTATAATAATATTAATAATAATAAAACAGAGGATATTTGCCGGAACTCGACCTGGTTTTCTTTAGAATTACATGGTATAAAATCAGTGTTTTGTTAAATAGGTATACCTGTATAAGATTTTACCAGAGGCGGGGTATCTCTTTCATAGGGGTGGAGTTGACTAGTTTTATTTATTGTTATTTATTGTATCTCACATGGGAAGTCAGCAACACTGAACCCCAGAAGTCAGAAAATATTTTGAGAGTTGTCCAAATTTGCCGTGTCTCTTCCTAAATACAAGCATGACGGATCCAAAAAACAAATTTTAGTTATTTCGGCACCTGACAAGTTATTTCTGTCCTGAGTCAATTCGGCACAGGCAATAGGTCATTACGGCAACTCGTCCGAAAAATTGGCTAAGACCACAGGGGCTCGTAATTAACAACAACCACAAAAAAGTAAAATAAAATAAAATAAAACTACTATCCACGTATCATAAAAAGCGGCAATAAGATGCAATCAATCAAATTCACGAACTTAATTTTCCCTTCATTATCATTTAAACCTCATTTTTCTAAACGCAAAAATTTTTTTCTTCCGTTTTGTGACCAAAATATTTCTGAGCTACTGATTTATTGAGTTCTTAGATAACAGAAAGTATCAAAAGTAGCACTAGTTTTAGTCGGAATTGCCACTCGGAACCTAATTCACACAAACACACACACACACACACACACACACTCTCTCTCTCTCTCTCTCTCTCTCTCTCTCTCTCTCTCTCTCTCTCTCTCTCTCTCTCTCTCTCTCTCAATACACAAGGTGTTTAACTATTCTAATTTTTGACCCACCTGGGTGCAGTCGTTTTTTTTTCTAAATGGAAAATGAAAATCATAAACAAATTCATGCATTGCTCCACAAAATGGTTCATATTGGAACTGCCACCACTGTCTCTTAACTATCTAACACAGTCCCTTGTATTAACAGTCCTGATATCTTTATCTATGGGATTAACAACAACACATGTCGGGAAAAAATCTCATTTGATTGGGACAGTATCCAAATTTGCAACTGTGACCAACGTTATTGATTGTAAAACTACTGAAATAAACCCAAGGTGCTTGGGGACAGGAGTGAATTTTTTATTAATTTTGAACAATATTATGACAATACATATAATTAGCCAGAATCGAAAAAAAATTCTAATTTAATAAAGTATGTCTGTTTGTTGGTCAGTGGTTTTCTGGGGGTACTCTAGTTTTCTCCACCAAGAACTTACCACCTTGATAAATGTGAAAGAAATTTTGACAGGGACATCAAACACAATCCCATCAATAACTCTTGTTTGTGATTCAATATATGCTTCTTTATAGTTTTAATCCACTAAATGCAAACTTAATTCTTAGTTAATATTGATTTTTTCATTGATTTTAGTCTAAAAGGAACTTGTGATTTATAAAGGACAAAAAAGAAATGAAACCAACTGGGTGAAAGAGAAAGTAGTGAGATGATAAGAAATGTAGACACTTTGTCATTGGAGTAAAATTTGCAGAAAAAAAAGAATGGAAAGTAATTAAGTATGAAAAAAACTTCAGAAATAACCGTGCAAATATTATATTATAGTCAAAACCAAGGATTCAACGCAAGAGAATTCCAGATTCCAGTAGTATCTAATAACATAATTTGAATGACTGTTTGATAGTGACAACTGAAATATTAATTGAGTTCCTAGGGTACAAATCTAGAAATTTAGAACAAAGTCAATTTTACCTGAAATATTGTATATTCAACATAGTTTAGCCGTACACCTGGGATTTATGCCAAACTGTTATTTCTTTGATTTATGTGCAAATTTTTTACTTCAGACTGAGATTGTAAACAAAAATTATAAGTAAATAAAGTTTCATTACCTTTGTATGTTAAAAGCTTGTCTTTGAAAATATTTGAGCTTACCAAATTTGTTCAAATTTATCGAATTGTAAAATTATATATATCAGAACAAAAGAAAAACATTAATGATAAAAGGTTGCTAAAAAGAAAATGTACTGTTCAGATCATAGAGGAATCTGATAAAACATACAATAATGAAAGATTGTGTAAAGATGGGAAACGTCATTATACTGGTATAAGGAAGGCATGACGCATGATTTTGCTGATATAATAAATGCATGAATAGCATGGTTGAAATCTGCTGAACTCTATAATACTGATGGATTGATTAAAGAGTTAGATTTGGATTTTTATATAATATTGGAACTTTGATTCATAAATTCATAACACGGAGCAGTTAAGACAGGCTTTAAGTTTTTACATATCTTCTGAAAGTATCATTTTTATGATTGCATATTTGATTTTTTGTATATCCGTATTTGGCATCATATAAACAAGAGTGGTCGGTGGTTTTCCCCAGGCACTCCGGTTTCCTCCATCATCCCAGAAATGACCACCTCGAAATAAGTGATATAATCTTGCTGGAGCATAAACAACTATAACTCTTTCCACTACACTCAGTCATATAAACCATTCACAGAAAACATTTACAGTAATGATCTGAACTCTTTGTGAGTATGCAAAATATGCTCCGTCAGCATATAAGTGTTTAGTTGTAAACAATGATGATCAAGCCAAATATGAAGTGGATTTTAGACTGACTTTAATACTACTAAAACAATTATTTCCATACAAATTTCACTGAAAGCGAAACATTCAAAAAATATACTTGGTACATTTAATGCATAATTACAGTGTATTAGATCTTGAATCATTTTTATCAAATGATGCACGTGTATGATTTTAAAAAAATCGTTAGGTTTTAAAGGCTTATAGATGGCTTATAGGATGTGTTGTAAACCACTTCACCTTTTAAATTTAGGAATATTTATAGAAGGCTTATAGATGGCTTATAGGTGGCTTATATTTTAAATGCCAATAAGCCATCTATAAGCCTGGCTTATAGATGGCTTATAGGTCATCTATAAGCAGCTTATAGATCATTATAGACTCCTATAAGCCAGCTATAAGCCACCTTTAATCCACCTATAAGCTGGCTTATAGACAGTTTTTCGTCCTGTGGTACTCAAAGTACAAATATAGAAATCATAAACTGATATAAACTGATTTATTCTTCTTTTATCGGATATAACTGGATGTAAATATATAACAAATACCAGTTAAATTTTGATGTGCCAGATGTGCACATTTCGGAAATTCATTCCTCATAAAAAAAGAAAATTTTATATAACTTTTTTGTTAAATATAAAACAAGTAATGGAAGCGGTCAATATCATATTATTGAGTTACCTGCTCGAGTGACTATAGACGTGTTGTATCTCGTTGATGGCAGACTTGTATGTCTGTTCGATCGATGACGAAGGTAACAACCATGTACGTAAACATTCTAACTCCTGATTAATTAATAATAATAAAATTGCTTAAATATGTAATTAGTCGCCAACAAGTTTCAGATTCTGAAGCACAAATGAAAGTGATACAATTGTTGTCGTGCAGCAAAGCAAAATATCAAAAAATTAGAATGAAATTGGCAATTGAAGATTTGCACAACTGTAAAAATCACAAAGCGGCTATTTCTCTTCTCGGTTATTGCATCATTAAAAAGATACAGATATCTACAAAAATACCCCCCCCCCCCAATTTTGATGTGCCATATGTCATTCCACATCCGATAAAAAGTTTGAAATTGCTAACTCCAATAGAAACCGGTACATGTAGTTTGATAATCTGAGGTGATTATCTCACGAATTTTGTTCGTTTCCTAACGGTAAAGAAAAGAAAACTGAAGGCGCAAATAGCAACAAATGTAAATGAAATTCTATCTCGCACACACATACACACACACACACACACACACACATTTATATATATAAAAAAACTTTATTTAAACAAACCGATTTTACGGTTATCTATAAGGCGGGTAAAAAGTGAATAAGGGCACAGTTTTACATTTATCGCAATATATACCTTTTAAACTTGTTCTAAATAAATATTAGAAATGATAGCTATTGTTACTGTAGAAAGATACGCGTACAAATATATTTTTAGATTCTGAAATACGTTTGGTTAAATCGTTGTGGTTGATGATTGTGTTAATGGTGATATTGTTGCATTGTTATTGTTTAAAGTGCTTGCGGGTTATGTTGAAAACGTTGCTTCTGTCAAGTGCAGCATTTTTTTTGCGAAAAGTTACATTCAAAATTCTGCAATTGCCAAAAATGTAGAAATGATTTTTTTTTCATTTTGTTTCGATATTGTTCAATCTATCTTCAAGGTACTATTTTACGTAATGTTTCTTATCACAATTTATAGAAGATGTCTTCATTTTTATCGTCATTTTATCTGTTCTATTCATTCTTGATCCAACTTCTATATAGAGACTTTTTGTTCATATATTATATACATCTGCTTCAAAAATACTATGGTTGTGTTCTGTTGTCGTTTTGAGGGTTAAATAAAATAATGGAGTTTTACGCCAAGGTGACGATTTTTGTCTTATTTTGAAAGAGTCCAATATGAGTTGCCTGAAAAACCTAAATTGTCCAGAAAAAACCGCTGGTTTGCGCTAAGTATAATAACAATCTTTCTTACACCATGATCTGTCCAAGTGAGAAGTGAGTTAAGTCCCAGGCGATGAGAGGCGAATAGATCCGCAAGTCCGGCAAAAACCATTGACCTTCGTCAAACGTCATGGCAAATATTATTTTGCACTCTCATCTACTAAAGTGAGGAGTTAAAACCTACTCGTTGAGAGGTTCTATAGTCTGTATTTCAGGAATACAACCACTGACCTTTGTCAAGCATAATGACAAACTTTTCTTACACTCTGCATTACTTAAGAGAGTTAAACCCTACTCATTCAGAGTTGCTGTGGTCTGTTTTTCCGGAATAAAACCACTGACCTTCGTCAAGCATAATGACAAACTTTTCTCAAACTCTGTTCTACGTATGTGAGTTAAAACCTACACGTTGAGAGGCGCTGTGGTATGTATTTCCGAAGTAATACCATCGACCTTTGTCGAGTGTAATGACAAACTTTCTTCCACTACGATCTGCCCCGATTTGGATTAACACCTTGGTGATAATCTAGAGTGGCGCTGTGGTCTGTAAGATGGGGTTAAAGATCATCGGTTATTAAGATCTCTTTTAACACTGTGTTTAAAAAACTAGTTTTTTTCTACAAAATAATTTTAACATCACTATTATCTATTTTATATTGATTTTGTCATGTATAAAGTATTCGAAACAACATTAAATTGTCTTTATTGAATTCATACAGTTTTTATCATTTACATATAAACCACTGACCTTTGTCAAGCATAAAGAGATATGTTTCTCACACTCGGATATACTTAAGTGAGTTAAAGTTACCTCTTTGAGAGTCGCTGTGATCTGTATTTCCGGAGTAAAATCAATGACCTTCGTCCATTGTAATGACAAACTTTCTTTCACTAGGATATGCCCCGGTTTGGATTGAAACCTTGGTGATGAGCTCGATGTGGTCTGTAAGATGGGGTTAAAGACCATTGGTTATCGAAATCTCTTTTATCAATGGTGGTAAGAAAACAAGTTTTTCTGCAAAATAATTTTAACATCACTAGCATCTAAATGATGGTTTTATAATAAAAATATCCAGAGGTATACCTAATGTGAATACACAGCTGCGCCTGGAGCGCATGATACGCCCGTCAGATATTTAAACTTCTTTTTTATTGTCTTAAACATCTTGACATTTAGCTGAAACATATTTTTTAAAAACAAAAGTAGCAAATTTATTTGTCAATGTTTATTCACAAACCTTTTTGATTACAGGACAAATATAACACAAAAATTTTATAAAAAAGTTCAAATGAGTTTTAAGTTACAACATGCAAAAAAAAATGCCTAAAATTTGACAATCAAAGCCCAATAACTCTACAACAAGAAAACATACGAATCTTAAAAATAAAAGGGAGCTATCTGCCATGGGTACCAATATTACACAGAAGTTTCATTCAAATTGTTCAAAGCATTTTTGAGTTATTGTACAACATGCACAAAAAATGCCTAAAATTTGACAATTAAAGTCCCATAACTCCGCAGTGACAACGTCTTGAGTTAGCATACGATGTGTTGACATACGGACAAAACGGACAGACGAACGGACTGCGCTATACCATAATACGTCCCGTCATAGACGGGCGTATAAAAAATAAATTATAGTTGTAAAAAATTCATTTTGAAATAACATAAACGACTGTTAGGAAATTATTTCAACGTGTTTACAAACTTGTACATTTAGTTTATTTTTATTGACCAAATGTAAATCAGATTAAAACTTTAAAATATAATTTTAATAAGAAAAAAGAAACTTTTTAAATCCAACAGCATACATTATTATTTTTCAAATACAAAATTGCAAAATAAACGCGAAATTATACTAACATATGTGATATGTATGTATGTATAGAATCTGTATCGGAGGCGAGCTTTGATCCCATGACAATATCACATCAGAATACTTATTAAAACATTTGGTTTTGATTGGTTTTGATTATTCTAAGAGACCAGAGTTTTTTGAATGGCTCGATGAAGATCAGAAACATTCAATACACATATTAGCGGACAAACTGGTATTTTGTGTAAAGTCATTTAAAGGTATCATTAACAAAACAACCTACGAACGAAAATAATTCACAAAAAACCGCATCTCTCTCTCTCTCTCTCTCTCTCTCTCTCTCTCTCTCTCTCTCTCTCTCTCTCTCTCTCTCTCTCTTTGATTAATATAACAAAGAGCCAATGCATAGTTTAAAAACTGAGTGCCGACCTACTGCCGAATAGGAATAAACAACATGATGAATTTTGGTGTTAAAATTGTGTTTCACTTATGACCGATTGCTACTTAAAAGTATGGTTACTTATGTAACGTAAAAGTTAAAAAAAGATCCGATTTGCTACCTCTAATAACATGTCAAATGTCAGTTTTCAGTTTTTACTTGAATAATGAACTAAAGCTAATTTTGTGAAATCTTACCGAACTTCAATGAATAAACTTTCGATACTTTGCTATTGTAATGGATGGTATCAAATATTGTCAAAACTGTATCTGACTATACCTCATAGATACTTCAAAACTTCTCGAACGTCAAAAATAAAATTAAGCTCAATTAAAGACTTAAAAGTCGATGAACTAATAACTCGAACATCGATTAACTAATAACTCGAACATCGATTAACTAATAACTCGAACGTCGATGAACTAATAACTCGAACGTCGATGTAAAAATTATATATAATTTATGAACTTTAGTTATTTAAATCAAAGCATTTCGATCGTCGATGTTAAAAGTGTATCTACTAATGACTTGTAGCTACTCAAATGAGAACATTTAGATTGTCAGTGTTCAATAATGTCAGATTGATGACCTGTAGCTACTCAAATGAGAACATTTCGATCGTCAGTGTTAAATTATGTCTGACTAATGACCTGTAGGTACTCAAATGAGAACTTTTCCATCGTCAGTGTTAAATCATGTCCGATTGATGACCTGTAGCTACTCAAATGTGAACATTTCGATCGTAAGTGTTTAATTATGCCGATTGATAACTAGTAGCTACTCAAATGAGACCATTTCGATCATCAGTGTTAAGTTATGTATGGTCGAGGAAACGCCAAGCAAGCGAAATCATATAAGAATCTGACCGATTGGGAATCAAACCTGGGATAAAATGCGCTGTGATTCGTAAGACCTCACTTAAACCACTCAACCTGTAGACGGTTATTATCATTAAATGCTGCTTAAAGCTTTTTATCGTACAACACTGTCATACAAGCTTCAATGTAACCATGTATATGTCTTTCCGGTCTATGGAAAAAGCTTTTTTCAAGCTGATGAATCATTTATAAGGCTTTTATAACCTGATAGCAGTGAATTTTATTTTATTCATTGCCTCATCCTGATCAAGAAAAATACAAAATTGGACCGGCTCGGTGGCTCACTGATAGAGCGTACGTATCGAGAGGGGGAGGTTATGTGTTTCAACCCTGGCAAAGGTGGCACATTAGATTTTTATTAATTTATCTTATTACTATTACTATTATTATTATTATTATTATTCCTTCCTCGCCTTGCGCTGGTCATTAAGAGGACAGAGTATCGACTGGTTCATTCTGGCCAAGATAATGGACTAGAGAAGTGGTATGCTTGCATAAGGCATAATGACTCGGTGAGCTAGCATCTTACTAAAAGGGCGCCGTAAGTAAGCGCTAATACACGTTAGACAATAATACACATTTAACACCTTCGCACACACGAACTTGTTCTTAAATTAATCCATAGAGATAAATAACCTTGATCTCGTTGCAAATAGTTAAAAATTGCTGATGCGACGTTACACAACATTACAACAACAAAAAATTCGGTACTTGTAATTTAAATTTTCTATAGCAACCAGCTACGATACAATTTTTTTTAAATTTTAGTTAAAAACAGCATAAAATCGATACTTGATCTTGGTTGAGGAACAGGAAGGTTGGTTGTTTGTTTATCCAAGACATTTCATTCAGCCAGTGTCATGGTGTAGATGTGGCCGAAGGTAGAATAGAGAAGGCAAGACGCAATGCTGAAGAAGACGGAAGCTGCTCAAAGACGACAAGACGCAATGCTAAAGACGGATACTGCTCAAATGTAAACTTTCGCGCACAATCAATAACTGATTTACCGGACGACTTGACAAATACATTTGACTAGATAATATTATTGGATATTTTACATGATTTGTCTTATCCAGTTCAAGCATTAAATGAAATCAAACGAGTTTTAAAAGATGATGCCTTGGGATAGTAAGCATTGTCGACCCAAGGGTTCATAGCAATCATTCAGATAACGCGGGAAACAAAAGAGTCGCAAATCTTTATACGTTTAGTCTATTTTCATGTCTGCCTTGTAGTTTGTCGTCTGCAAATGGCGCTGAACATGGCATGGGGTGGGGAGCAGAAGAAGAAGAGAAATTTATTTATCAAATGGAATGCAAATAGTAGATAAACAAGTGATAGGACCAACAGGGGATGCATCACTTTTTATTTGTCGAAAACTCAACCAAGACTAAGAAAAATATCTGCTGGCATTTTTTATTTGAGGTTTGTCAGCGATGTCAAAAAGCTAAGATTCTTTGACTGTTTGATATGTTGTACACGCATGTACTAGTCTTTAATATAACAAATTTTAAGAAATTTGCACCAAATGAAAAACGCGTTCTCTTATAAAGTCGTTTTTTGTCAAATCAAAACACGACTTTTTGCTTCGTAGATACTTGTGTTGCTACTTACCACAGCTGGACACGACATCGGTGATGCATAAATTTATTGAAGTTTTTCGTCAAACGTTATATATGGTTTTTGACATTATAATTTTTTTATGTAAAATCAATAATCAATTTGGAAAATAAAATAAAAAAAAGAAAATTGTAGAAACTTCCGTTAAAGGTAAAAAAAAGTATACAACATAACAGCTGTCTGTATTCTGTATATTGACATAGTTGTAATGAACTAATTTTCTATTTACTTTCATCAACTCGATTTTTTTTGCATGCTTCAGTGGTATTATCTTATTATATTTTTTTATTTTTAAGACTGCTAAGCAATCCTAAAATCTGTTTTACAATTTACATTTTATATTTTACCAAATGTCTTTTTTAACATTCCATTAGATGAGATAAAAACAATGCAATTACACATAATTAATCACATTGACGACTTTGCTGATGATTAGGCGTCGAAGATGCATAAAACAATTAACCAGATGGAAAAATGTATAGATACAACTGAATATACCTTTCTTACCGAATGGTAAGGTAAAACATGTATTCTAATAAAATGAAAATAAAAGAAGATAATTAAACATGTGCCATAGATCAGAACATTGTAAAATATTAATAAAAGCAGTTTTGTTTGAAATAAAATCGGCTTATAGGGGAAATCAACAAGTTTAAAATAAATTAATGCTTTGGCTCGAGATAACATCGCATAAAAGTGCAAAAAAAAAAAAAAAAAAAAAAAAAAAAAAAAAAACCACTTTAATATTGAAATGTACAACCCGGGAAGATGTAGTTCGTTAACACCGTTTGTAGAGAGCAGAATGAAATGTACAACTTGAAAGGATTGCACGTCAAAACTGTTGTGCAGAACCAAGTGAAATATACATATCTATAAGACATTTGAAGTACGAACGCAGACTTTTTGAAACTTTGCAATTTTAGATGAGATTGGATAAGCTGTGTTTAGCCCAAGTCAAGATTCGTTCACATATAACGAAGTGACAGTTCTGGGATGGTGGAGGAAACCGGGTTGCTCGGGAAAAATACTTATCTTCGGCAAGCGAAGAAACAAATACGATTGGCATTCGGTTTTTATTAGGCAGTAATATGCACTTTGATATGTAAGCGAATGCTTTTGACTATTCAGCCAACGAGGCCCCTGTATTTAATGCAAGCATTGTACCCGATGACGTGGTTACAGTTGTTCTAGCTAACGTTAATCATCCCACCATCTTACCAGCAGTTTTGTTTTTTAAAAAAAAGATACATTTTCGTGCAATAATAATTCAAATTTTGTAATTTACATAGATATCATCACTGCCCACTAAAACAAGCATTTTCTCGCATAGAAAGAGCTATAGATAAAGGTAAGAACCATTAAAAAAGAAAAATGCGACAATTAAATAGATTTATGACTTGCACCAGTCTTATTTGAAATCGGAAAATATTGCCTTTTCGCTTTCTCTGACAAAATGTAAATAAAGAACAAAAAATTATTTCCAGAACAAACAATAAATGTCGAGACTTTGCAAGTTTGAGTTTCCCTATTGATCGGTATTTAGCCGCATCTGGAACAGCTAGTGTTTGTTAAACGTTATTACTTCAGAAAATTATTCCCCTACTCGATAAAATGTAAACGGTGTTCTTTTTTAGTGTTAATTTTATAAGATAACCCTCTCTCTCTCTCTCTCTCTCTCTCTCTCTCTCTCTCTCTCTCTCTCTCTCTCTCTCTCTCTCTCTCTCTCTCTCTCTCTCTCTCTCTCTCTCTCTCTCTCTCAATGTTCCCTCGGGGAGATAATTCTCCATATTTCCCTGAACCATGGGCACTATTTTTATAGTGCAACGATTATATCCTATCAATGACCATGAAAATTTAATGTGAATGCTTCTAAAATGACATAATACTAGTACTTTGTTCATTGAACGAGAGAAGTCTGGGTAAGAATCTGCTAACATATTCTTTTTCCGTCAACCAAAATAATTCTACACGCTTGACCGAGAACAAGTCATATAAGATGCCTTGCACACCGCGCAACGGTGCTAACTTACCGATCATATTCAGAAATCATTTAAAAGCAATTTGACATTAAAAATTAAAATGGTTCACGCCATCAACAAAAATCTAACTTATCAAATTATGTGAATGTATAACACAAATACCAGTTAAATTTTGATGTGCCAGGTGTGCTCATTTCGGAAATTCGTTCCACATCAGTGACACTAAGACCGAAAAGTTTGATAGATAAAAAACATAAGCCAAATAGATGAGAATAATGAATCTAAAGTTCCGAAATTATATCAATCCAAATCCAGCCAAGAAATGCTTTGCATGAGGGAACAAACCTTAGTTTCAAATAAAGTTCAAAATTTAAGATGGCTGAAAATTTTGCTAAATGGTACATTTTCTGACAGTACAATTAAAGTACGTGTACTGCCTACTGAGTTATGAATATCTGTTTTTTAGATTTCAAAAGTATACCTTTAATGAGATATGGATTGTTATGGCGATCAAATTGCCCATATTTTGTGTTAGAGTTTGTAAATTTGTATTGTTTGTACTGCAATGTACCATGTGTTGTACTTTCATACAAATGTATTGACTTTATAAAGGTATTCCATACCTAAGAGAGTCCAAGTGTGTTGTGATTACTGTCTTCAGTCAATAAATGACAGAAAAAATTACATCTTTTGTCAGAATTTTATAAATTCATTACAGTGGGTACAGTAAAAAGAATATATGTAATGTTTATAAAGTTAATGTTAGAGGCGGGATGCAGGAAGTGTTTTCAAGCATACTTTGATCATACTGAAAGAGGCACTTGGTATCCGTTTCGAGTAGGATCAACCCCAGGCGGTAAACAGCATTGTGATCTGTAAGCTTGCGCTTTAGACCACTCGACCACTGACACCAATTACCGGTAATTGATGTAAATCATCATCATTATTATTATTATTATTATTATTATTATTATTATTATTATTCAGGTAAATCATTTCAACTGTATAACTGATCAAATCAAGACTGGGCTCCTACAATTAAAGTAAAACAGCTTAACACCAAAAAAGTCACAGAAGAGAGCGAAAAGGCTTATAAAGACTTTACCCTGTATTTACAATAATCTGTAACAACTACTGGGACGTAAAGTGCTCATTCCATCATTCTTATGTAGAATAAATTTTAAATACCGTTACCTGCGATGCCCGACTTGAGGTATGAAAAGATCGCAACTTTTAGAAGTGAACAGAAACCTGTAACTTTTTTTATTTATTGCTTAGATAGCAATTAACAAATAAATTATGGAAAACAGAGTGAAAATTTCATAGGAATAATAAATTTTAATAATTTGAATTATAGAATGAATATAATTCATAATAAGATATCAGCATATAGCAAGTGTCTATTAAAAGTAACCTTTTATTCATGATAATACGTCCCAGTGAAATGTTTTTTTTATTCTGCTATGGCCTTTCCAAAAATGTACATATACATATTTCACTTTCATATGTTGACAAGAACTTTGGAGTGACTAGGCAATGAAATAAGGTAAAAGAGTTTTTATATACAAAATATATATCATATACATTAATTTCCTAATTATCCAAATCTTGGAGGTTTTTTATTTAATACACACAACTAAAGGAAGCATTATGGTAATATCATAACAATGAAACAGAACATTATTAACTCTGAGCTTAATCTAGGACAGTCACAGGTCATATAGCTGAATTGCCTTTTTATGCATAGTAAACAGGTTACATGAATAACAAAGGTCATGACATACACTTATCCTTTACATGGAACAAATGTGGAGTGAAGAGACTTAGTCAATTTGCCATCATTGCAAAATTGCAAAATTTCTCAGTAATGCTGAATTATCACAAATTTATTATGGAAAGCTGAAGTATACAATGCATATTGGGTCGAGTAATTGTGAATACAATTTATCAAGAAAATAAAAATCCTTTTCAAAAGTTTAATGTTTACAGATAGATAACTGAGTGTAAAACATTTCTGCTTATATTTTAGGTTTTGATATGAAGATCATTTTGATATATGTTTCAAGGTCATTGTTTCAACATATATCAAAATGATCTTCATATCAAAACCTAAAATAATCTAATATGCATGGCAGTACAAATGTTAATAGTTTTCAAAATAATTAACAATTTAAGACTTCCTATGCAGTTATAACCTTGACTTTTGAATATATGACCTTGAATCATATGTCAAAATGATTGTCATTATTTCCTACAATATTTTCATATACATATTTATAAAAAAGTTAAAAGTTTTCAAGAAAAGATTAAAGCTGTATTAAGTTTACCAAATTTCTGAATTCTTTTTTATTTTCTAAAAATATTTTTTAAAAGTAGATATCTTCTAACCACGATCCGTGACATTCATTTTCTAAAATTTCATTTCTTTTAGCTGTAAATAAACGGAATCCTCTGACCGGTTGGTCAATATTCTACGATGGTTATTATGAGCTTGAAGCATGCGCACGGATGTACGGAAAAGCCTTCTCATAGCTGCATAAGAAGGCTGAAATTGTTAATAATCTTGATAACAATAAACTTTTTGTATAGGCATGTATATTAGATTTTTGTAGGTTTTGATATGGTGATCATTTTTATATATATGGTTTAAGATCATAGGTTCAAAGGTCAAAATCAAAACTGCACAAGTATACTGAAATGGTCAATAAATTAAAAATTATTTATTGTTCTATAGTTCCTGTGTTTATGAGCTATGTCTAGATATTACTTATTAAGTTTTCATCTTGTCGAATAGTTTTTACATAAATGTTTATACCTAAGTGTGTATACCTTGTCTAATGACAAAATATATGTATATACGACCTGCCATAAATGTTACCAAATAACAGCAGTCATATAGTGATCTGCAATGATAAATTATCCTTGCTTTACAATTTAACAGATCTCAATGAAAATTCAATGACCAAAATCAAATGCTAGGTCATGTCATAGTTTTTTACCCTCGCAGTTTTGCGACTTTTAAACATTTTTTGGAAAAATTTCTTTTTGATGTATTGATATGGGTAATTAAGCCGAGTCAAAGGTCGTGAGTAAAAGGACTAAGACGTTGGTCTTTCTGTATTTAGGTGGTTATTTTGGATACCTGTCATTACTTCTTTATTACTGAATAAGATTTTTTTGTTGAGAGAAATTTTGCTACACAGTTTCAAAAAATATTTATTTTGTTTAATGCAACTTACAAAATATAATAAAGAGGATTTTATTTTGTATCAAAACACTTTTACCGGTCATTTTCTATCAGGTGAGCTTATTTGATCCCTTATTTGGATGGAGTAATGGTGTTTTACACAATCACAGTTAACAGTCTATTCAAAATGGGGCCTGATCTAAAACTGATTACAACATCATCTATTTTGTGACAAATATAAAGTACATAAATCCATAAAAGCTAAAGATCTGCCAAATCCAATCAAAGGGCTGTACATTTGAATTTCTCCAATGACTTTCTGTTGAAAAGTGAGATAATCAAACTTTTATCCTAACTTTCCGAGCTACCAGGAACCGCTTTCCAGTACTTTCAGTACTTTGATTATATATTTATAATGGTTAAATTAAGTATTGATGTTGTTAGAGAAATTATACAACTGTTCACAAGGTAACTTGTTTTGGTTCAGATATTATATGAATTCGAGTTATCGTTGCGTTAAATTATACAAAAACTAACGAAGCCATATTACAAATATATGGCTCAAAAATTAACAACTTGCATGTCAACTGCATGAGTATTTTGTGCACAAAACACTATATATTCATTAATCTCAAGAGTATTCTATAAAATTTGTTAGGACAAGTTGATCTATATATGTGATAAATGATTTGTTATTTATAATATTTAAATACATGTATGCATCGCCGCTGGTTTGAGGATCTGGTTAGTTTCTTCGGTGTTGATATTTTCTCATTTCGTCTTCCATTATCAAAAAATGACTACGTGAGCCTGGAATCTATTACATTCATATACTAGTATTTTGAAGACAAGTCATCCAACTATCGATCGAGGTAAGTACTTTTTTCATTTTCACCGATAAAAACTAAAGACAAATAAGGCGACGTCTATTCCAACACCAGTTGGTAGAGAAATATCCCTGGTTTTGACATAGAAATTGCTCTGAACTTACATATAGCCGTCAGGCATAAATAAGGTCGGAGGAAATTCGAACTAAAAACAATCTAATTTTGAAATTTATAATTCAATCTTGAAGAAATTGATTAATATTGTCAAGAGAATAATTTTGAATTTTTACAAAAAGAAATATTTATAAGTTTGCACATGTGCATTTTTGTAAAAATTCAAAAATTTGCCCAATATAAAAAATAAAATAAACAAAAAACATCTGAAAACGTTGAATTGAAGGTTTGAAATCCAGATTATATCTTTATTGCTGACTTTTTTATCCAATTATTTTTTAGAAAAAGATCCTACTAAATATATTATAAAACGGATAAGTCATGATTTTATAATTACAATAATAATAAATTTCAAACTTTTAATTAATGATTTTTAGATAATGTTTGTTTTCTTTATTTATTTATATCAATCAATTCTTTAAGTTTTTCTTTAAAGGTTAGAAAGTTATAAAGAAAATTATTAAAAATAGATAATAAAGCCTTTGATTAAAAAAAAAAAACCTTATTGTAATAGTTCGTGATTATCCTTTTCAACAAAGAAAGGTTTAATTTTTTTTTTGTTTTTCTCATATGCAATTATCCGCAAATAATCCAGCTTAATAACAGTCTAAAAATATACACTCTTGAAACTGCACTAACGTGATTACATCATATCAGCTTACAGTGCTTATAATTGAAAACAATCATTGCACTTATGATGAATAATATAGCTTTTCTTCATTACTTTTTAAAATTTTAACAAATAATTGTAGTAACCATTACTACCTTCGATCATAGTAGCTTCTGTCCTTCAATACTGATAAAAAAATCTGACAGGTCAACATTCACGCTTTAGGAAGGTCAAAAGGTCCAAGATAGTGGTTCTTTTTGTACCAAAAAAAATATTACGAATACAGTAAAAATGTTATGGTTTGTAAACTGTCATGACAAGCATATACATGTAGAAGTTGTTTGTCGATTGTTTGGTTGAATTAGACTTACTTATTCTATTTTACACTAGCTTATATATTGATTGCTGGTTGTGATCTAAAAACAAATTAATACACAAACATACCAGTCCATGTCCAAATCACAATTTAGAAAAAACTGAAGAAATTGGAAAAGAAAAAGAAGATGAAGAAGAAGTAAGATTTTTAAAAAAAACCTGCCAATTTAGTTATATGCATAGACTTACTTCAAGAAAGCGAGTCCTGGTGCTCCGGAAGGGTAAGCACCTCCTGTCTAGCTACATACACCTATCACTTGCGATGTCAAATTTGAAAATGAAAGGAACATAGAACTATGGTTGTGATCTAAATAAGATGGTAAGATCACTTCAAAAGCATAATAATCACACCCATTAGCATTTCTCCAGTATCCGCTTTCCAATGTCTTGAATTAAAAATCAGTTGTTTTTATTTTTTATTTATTTATTTATTTATTATCTTTTTTTTTTTTTTTTTTTTTTTTTTTTTTTTTTTTTTGCATTTCCTTGGTTTTTTTTAAATAATCTCCATGATTCGTCTTGCATTTGTTTTGTTTTTACTTTATTGTTTGCGAATTGCATGGTTTCCAGTTGCTTTGTTACTTTGTTTCGTTGTGCATTGCATTGTGTAATATTTATACTATCTTTATGATTTGTTTGTTAAACTGATTGTGTTCATTGACGTATAAAGTTACCTAATATGCTAAAATTAAACACAAAGATGCCAGTCCATGTCCAAACAAATCAAAATCAACAAAAAAATTTAAAAAAAATAAAAAAAATAAAAATAAAAATTGACAGGTTTTCAATCATAGCTCACAACTACATAACATAATATACCATTGAGCAAAATTTTCAGCCGTCTTAATTTTTGAAATTTATTAAAAACTAAGGTATTTTCCATCATGCAAAGCATTCCTTAGCTAGATTTGGATTCATATAATTTTGGAACTTTAGATTAACAATTTTTCAACTTTTTTGGCTTATGTTTTTTATCTATCAAACTTTTCGGCCTTTAGTGTCACTTATAAAGATTGATTTTCCGAAATGTGCACATATGGCACATCAAAGTTTAGCAGGTATTTGTTATATATTTACTACCCCGGAGGGGCCGGAGGGGGTACCGCTGCCGGTGGAGTAAAACTTCCCGAGGGTATCCATAACTCAGTAGGCAGTACTTTGTACTGTCAGAAAATATACCATTTAGCAAAATTTTCAGCCATCTTAATTTTTGAAATTTATTTAAAACTAAGGCCTGTTCCCTCATGCAAAGCATTCCTTAGCTGGATTTTGATTGATATAATTTTGGAACTTTAGATAAATTATTTTTCAACTTTTTAGCTTATGTTTTTTATCTATCAAACTTTTCGGCCCGAAGTGTGATTGATTAGGAATGATTTTCCGAAATGTGCACATATGGCACATCATAATTTAGCAGATATTTGTTATATATGTAACATATCCGAGAACGGAAAAAAACTCATTGTTATATAAGTTAAACGCCAATAACTTGCATGTCAACTGCATGAGTATTTTAGGCACAATATCAATATATCTTCATTTAATCTGAAGAGTAATCTGTAAAATTTGTTAAAGCAAGTTGATCTAGATTGTAGATAAATGATTGGTCATTTATAATATCTTAATACAAGTATTTAAAAAAGTCATTGTCGCTGTTTTGAGAATTCGGGTTAGTTTCTTCGGTGTTTTTTTTCACTTCTTTGATCGAAAACGTATATGTCGTGATTTTATAATTACAATAATTATAAATTTCAAACTTTTGATTAAAAATTTTTAGATAATGTTTGTTTGTTTATTTATTTTCATCAATCAAATTCTTAAAGTTTTTCTTAAGAAGTAAGAAAATTATTGAAAATATATAATAAAGCATTTGGTAAAAATCCTTATTGTAATAATAAGTGATTATACTTTTCAACAAATTAACGTTTAATTTTTTAATTATGCGAAATTTTATATTGATCTATGATTTCAATTTCATGAAATTATTTATGGTATTGAGGTAGTTATGTGAGATGACGTCAGCAAGTTTCGCATCAGTATTTAGAGTTGAAATTTCTGGATAATGAAAAACCCAATATCAAATTTCGTATAATTTTAAAATTTCATTTCAACAAAGATGGTACTGAAGTAGTCACATGAGAGTTTTGGAGACATTCAGACATTTCTTCAAATACCCAGTAATATTTATTTACATAGTTTATTTACATTATCTTTTTAAAATACTATTTGCAAATGATATATCAGTTGTAATTGGTTTATCATAAAATTTTCGAAAGGTATACTCCTTTGTCCATCCACCTGCTCGCATAATTGTAAACAATGGTACATTAAGTTTTGATTTAGCTTTGGACACCAATGCACTCCGAACACTGTGCGATGTAAATATACTAAGATCAATGCCAGCTTGACGAAGAACACATTTTACCCAGCGGGCTATTGTGTCTTTAGCAACAGGTTTATATGGTCGACAAAAACTAGTAAATAACCTTGATTCATTTTTTGTACTGTCAAGATACAGTTTTAACAACTGGACAAGACATAGTCTATAATCTTGAGTATATTATTCAAATACAAACTCTGAATTAGTACACCTGGTCTAGTATGTTTATATGGGTCTCCTATCCGTATTTTAACATAGTCGCCTTCAAAACTAATGTTTCTAACATCTGAATGAAGTAGCGATTGTACACGCTGGCCGGTCAGTAAAGACATTAACCTAACCACTTTCAATGTCAATGAATTAAAATTCATGTCAATAGAATCTGATTTAAGATCCATGTCAATAAAATCCAAATTAGCTAAATAATCTAACACTCTATCTAACACATTATCACTTCTGATACGAATATGACAATTGCGCATGCCCTTACAAAATGACTGCAGTGTGAGTAAAATTGCCTTCAATTCTAATTAATTTATGTGTTTTAGCGATTATTTGAATCCTAAAGACATCCAGTAGAAACCCCGCTATAAACTCCGCCCCATCCAAGCAGACTTGAATCGAAATAAATCTCAATATCAAAAGCGGGGGGTCATAGATTGATTTAAAGACTTGACCAACATTAAATCGTGTATACAGTCTTGATTTAATGTGATAATAGCCTCGTAATCTCCGCGTTAGAACTTTAATGAATTACATTTGTAGTTTTAAAAATCTCCAACCGTTTATAAAATAGGGTTGCATGAGGCACCGCTGGAGAAGTAGCCACAAATTTTCCTAAAAGTTCTGCTAATAATCGTTTAGATTTCCGTATAAATGAAACACGTTGTGAATTTTGTTTTTCGGATTCTTCAGTAGAAAGCCTAACCGCCATTAATACAGAAATAATAATAAAACCTAAAAATGTTATTTCCTGACATGGTTTAAAAACAGATTTTTCGAGATGAACTTGAAACCAGGTTCATCAAAGAGTTTAGCTGTTTGCGAAATGTTTTCTTCGCATTCTTCATCACCTTAAAGCAAAGAATCATCAATGTACCAAACATATATGTAGCCACGTTTTCGAAGTTCAGAAAAAAGCACATTTTAGTTACTTTGTAAATACTCTTGGCCCGCACGAAAGGCAAAGCACAAAATTGAAAAACGTCATTATTTCAAAGAAAACGTAGATATTTCCGATATGACTCTCTTATAGGGATGCTGTAATACACATCCTTCAGACCACAGCTTGCGAAAAAACAGTTTGGGGTAACAAGCAAAAGAGCAGATTTAAGCGTGTCCATTTTGAAATGACATTTCTGAATAACTTCATTTAACCTTTTTAAATTACAATAACAATTACAATTAATTAAAATAACACGAACGGTACTTTTTCAATCTTGTAAAAATAAAAGAAAGGTAACCATCACCTGCCTTATATTGTTCTTTAGAAATTACCCCTTTGTTGATGAGGGTATGAATTTCATCTTGAATTTTCAATTTCTCTGTAACCGAAAATTGTATTTGCGGGTAAGAGTATTTTGTGTTGGGATGTCATTAAAAGGAATGTTAAACCTTTTACATTACTTAAAACCCAATGATCTAAAGTAATAGTTTCCATCTTGAACAACTATATAAATATTTTTTCCGCTCTGAAGTTATTAGGCGTATTTAGCAACAGCAAAGGTAAACTTGTTCTCACCTTCTTGGTTTTTTATGATAGCAGTTTGTTTTCTATTTGATAATGTGTGTTTGCTATTGTCTAACGGAACTTGTTTCCTTTGAATCTCTGACCCTTCGACAAAAAAGATTTTCCTGTCCCGTTATGTTTTTGGCCACCCTTGCCCGTGTTCCAGTTTTATTATGAGTGATAACACGATTGCCATAGCCTCCGTGTTTCCTGTCAGACGTTTCTCTATCTATAGCCTTTTCCAGCTTCTTGGCTTCATTAAGTTCCTTCATTCTTTTCTCAATATCATCTCCAAGGAACAACTCTTTTGATACATCATTATAAGGACTGTAAAGCTTCTTGTAGCTCTTAGATATTCCTTGTCTCAGCAGATCTTTACGAATCTGATCAAACACAGATCCGATCAATACTAATGCATTTACATATTTTCGCATTTTTACTTTGTCACTTTCCCTCTTTTCTTTATCTTTTTTTTATCTTTATCTTTGTCTTTTTTACTGTCATACAACGACTGTGCGTTTTCAATGATTGGGATAGCAGCCTTGCCCAATATTTTTGTACTTTGGACAATCTGACATCACGTGACCTGGTGTTGGCTTTTGTAATATCCCAAACTAAACCGCTAATTTGAGTATATACATGTTTTCACAGTTTTGCGGACGCCCATAATTGGTTATTAGCGTTTTCCTGTGCTCCTTTCATAGCCTCTGACGAAAACAGAGATTAACATTGTCCGCCAGCTTCGTAAAAACACCTTTCTTCAAATTGTCCTCGTCAGCATATAAATTACAGACATTCTCCAATATATCATCTATGGCATTGTTAACCCCGCCTTCCTCAGAGTCCTCGTCAGATTCCGAGCCTGATAAAAGGTCATAAGACTAAGTGGGAGTTATTTCATTCGAATCACTTATGTGAACTTTAGAGGAACCTGGACATGCATCTTCAGTAGCAGGTGGCTTTTGTCCACGTCCACTGTCGTCCGAACTATTATTGCTGCTAAATTGCATGCGTTTGAAATGATACAGCTTGCGAATGCAATAACGTGTCACAAATTTGCTTGCAAACAGTTTGCAATGCCGAGTTTATGTCGTGCATAGTAACTGGGTTGTCCAATTGCTCATCCCCTTTCGGTGCTGCAGATACAATATCGGCGTTGTCCGCCATGTTGTCAGATCTATTATCTTCCGATATTTTTTCGCCTCTTTTTGGTTGGTTAGACAGTTAGTTTGTGATTTTTTCAAAAATGTTTCCCACAATACAAACAACGTCATAACTGGTTTTTTCTGAAGCTTTTTCCTTGTTCGTTGGTTTTTTCTTGAGCTTTTCCTTGCTCGTGCATACTTGAAACCTGACTCTTTGAGTTTATATAACGGTTTATATAAGTATGCTGCGACTTTTAAAGTCACGATTTTATAAATTTTGCAGATATACAATCTTATAAATATCCAATTATCACAATTTGAAATAATATAATAATATCCATAAGTGAAAATAAAAATACAATCCACTAGAGTTAATTAACTTTACATTAGAGAAACCAAAGACGTACTAATGGGAAACATGCTGACGTCATCTCACGTGACTACTTCAGTACCATAATTGATGAAATAAAATTATTACAATTATTGCTACCTTGAATTTGAATCTATCTATCCAGCTTGGCAAACGTGAATTGAGTCGATAGAAGTTTAAAATGACTTAAAAATCATAACAGACAAGAAAAGATAGAAGGCAAAGGACAAAACATGATTGCAAAAGGCCATCGTGAGCATTTGAACTTACAAAGGAGGAGCTGTATTGCTTTATAGAAAATTATTTAATGAAACGAGAACTAAAAGCAAATTAGCTAATGGAAAAAGAAACATAAAATACAAAAATGTTCCAAACCCAAATACATATATTTGTTTTCAGGTGTTATTCCAGTGCTCTTAACGTTCTGAAAAATCGGATTACATTTATTTATGTTAATCATGCTATACAATGCCAAGTTCTAAAGTGAATTAGGAAAAACTTGTTGAATTTTACAAGAAAGACAAAAGTTAATTAATTGTAAGCACCATTACAATAAGAAGTCCATACATAACTCAATATAACAAGCTTCTGGTACTGGGAAGATCCATAAATGATTGTGCTCCAAATCATAAAAAGAATCAAGGAACATCTTAATACACTGAAGACCATGTGCTTGGCAATTGCCAACACAATCAAGAACATGACACAATCATTATTAATGCAAGTCTAAACAAACTTTTGGCCGGGTCTGACCAAGACTTGAAAAATTGGTAGTGACTGTTCTCGCAACAGCAGTTAGAAATGAAAGTCACGAGGAATTTTGGGTGAGACCTTGAAAACCGATGCCCCGTGTTCCAGCAGGAGTGGCACGTAAAAGAACCCTCTCTTCATACTGCATTAAGCACACTGCAAAGGTCAAAATTTTCGGCAATTCCCTTATACCTGGTGACGTCTCTATACAAGTGAAATCTTACTGACTAGGATGTAAAACCCCATTAAATCAAAATCATAAATGGGACAAAGAACATCTCAATCAAGTGGAAATTTGTTACTAAAAACAATATAACTAGGCAAAAGCCAACACAACCAAGAACTTGACATAACTATTAATACAGAACCGGAGAGACAAGAAACAACAATCACAATCTTGTATGATTTTGTTAAAAAACGTTGGCCTTTTTAACAAAAGAGAAAAAGAGATATTATCACAATCCCTCAAACATTAACAGCAATATCCTTCATGCCACTCCAAATCTGAACTTGATTAATAACCAATCAATAATTATGATTTAATTTATTTTATAAATAGAAACTTTAATATTGAATTTTTCTGAATAAGTTTATAATTTTACAACGAAAGCAACAAAATGCAATAAAATTTTAACAAGCGCTGTTAAAAAACACGTGTCTCAGATTTTTTTTAATCAGATAAATAACAGATACAGTCAAACCTACTTTAAAGGCCATCTCTGCATAAGGGCCACCTGCTTTTGAAGGCTAATAAAATTTTATCCCAGTTACTCTTTGTCTATATTATTTGAACTTTTATATAAAGGCCACCTTACCATAAAGGCCACTTTTGCTGATTCCTATGGGTGGCCTTTAAAGACAGGATTGACTGTGTATATATGTATATATAAATAAATAATCTTAAGAATCGTTTTCACAGTGAACATAAATCACTTTAAATTTTTAAATTTTACCACTTTACAGAGATTAAATATATATTAAGATGGTAACCTATAAAAAACTTGAACTTTGCACAAATGTATAGAAATAAATTAAGTATGTTTGACTAAACTTTTGAAATTAGTATTTTTATATATTATTTTCAAAGTGGTTCTTATGTGCCCAGTCGGGTATATACATGTAGATCACAAAAGGAGAAAAACTTTCTAATAAGATTATTTTCTTAATAATGCCAATACCAAACCTCACAGAGCTTTAACAAAATGTTTTATGCCCTCTTCAGCAGCAGAGACAGTGTTCAAGGTTATAAATGCACTGTATACACAGCAGTGCATTTGCAACTTTACATTTTTACATAAGGATATAAATATATAAATACCTACAAATTATATAAGCCATCAAAAATAAAAAAATAACCATACCTATGTGTAATTTTCCATTAAACACTACTTAAATTGCCACAGATCTTATTTGCAAAGGTCTTAATCCACAAAAGAAGCTAATGTGTTGAAAGAAAAGCATGATTTTGGCAAAACATGGGTCTATCCCTAACAAGATGGCCCAATAATGCTTATCATCCCATAGAATTCATAGCTTTAAATAAATACAGCACAAAAGCATGACAAATTACACTTACCAAAAATGTACTAAAATGTAGAAATATACTTGCAATAAAGTCGCTGTTAAAGACATAGAGCAAAAAGACGGGGAACATACTTCATTAAATGATCAACATAACCACTTATATTGAAAAACATTTTAACTCCACTAAATAATAAGCAAAACAACAGGAAGTTAAAAACACCAGGTACAGCAAATTAACAAAACAAAACATAATCAATATGGCATGTTTTCTCTTATTAATAATAATAAATGTAAAATCATATTGCATCATAGTAGAATCACCAATATATATATATATATAAATCAATATATAAGTATAAATAAGGAACTCGTATACCATGTTGCATAAATGCTCATTTTGCTCCCATCTTTTTGATTGCTTAAAGTCCGCTTTCAGATTACTTTTAAAAACTTTATTTCCGAAAAAAAGTATTAAAAAAGTTACACCATATTGAATGAATTTTCAGTCATTTAAAATTTTTGAGTCCTTTTTTGTGTCATATAAAAAAGTAACAAATTGCAGATTTAAACCTTTGCATATATCAAACATATCTAAGGAAGCATATCATATGAGGGTTTTACAATAAGAAATTTAAAACAAGTTACGTTAAACTATGGTCCATTATATTTTTTATGTTTAGCAATACAACTAAACATAACAAATATGAAATTTGTCTGATTATGTTGTTGAACAAGTAAATTCAAACAAACCAGACAACTATGATAAAATGGTATGGAAAGAGGGATTCATCACATTTAAAGTAATAGAAAAGTATAATTGTTATGAATTTAATTTTTCAATAAGCACAATTAATGTAAAAAGAAAGTATAATAATGATTATGCTAAAATTCAAAATAAACACATTTAAAGCTGCATTATGTTTTTTCAAATTTCTGAATTTGTTTTACTTTCTAAAGATATGTTTTTTTTAAAAAAAAAAAAAGATAACTTCTTATCACAATCAATGAGATTCTTTTTCTTAAATTTCATTCCTATTAACTGTAAATAAACAGAATCCTCTAACACGTTGGCTAATGCTTAATAATGATTATTTTGACCTTGTGGCATGCGCACAGATGGATTGGGACTCCAATGAATCGAGGATGAAACCTGACAAATTGTATTAATTTTCTGTCAACGATATCCAAATGTATTCACAACCACATGATGAAAAGGCATCTTAAAGGATCCTCAAAGCCTCTTTAAAGCTGCCTTAAAGTCTCTTTAAGGACCTTTAAAATGTTTAACTACGCTCGAGAAGTGCTTCAAGTATCTTAATGCACGTTGTCAATTCCGTGGTGTTTTGTGTTAACAATTTCTCTTTCTAGTGTTTGCAAAATAATCTCAAGACAGACTTTAAAGTCGCTTTGTAAAGAACAGATTCTGATAGAATTACTACTCAGTGCCATATTTTTCAATTAAAGACAAAAATTCTAATACTTAGACAAGTTTGCTTTTGTTAACTAGACTTTAAGAATGGTTATCCAAATTTGAACATCTATGTGGGCGTCTGTTGTAAGAACAGGAAATAGGTAACAGCTTAACAAGTTATCAAATTAAACAAACCCAATGTAAAATTGACCCTTTTTTTCTCTAATTGCCGACAATTTGTTTTCTGGGTTAAATCTTCAAACACATAAAATGCATTATTTCATATATATTTATATGGTTGAATTCAGAAAAAGATGAACAATTATAATTAATGTTTTAAATTTTTCTTTTCACAGCCTAAATTGCCAGTTAATTTTTCAAATTAATCATTAAACAGCTTAAATTATGAATTAATTCTATGTACATTTGCCAAACATTTTTAAAAACGTATTGCATTAAAATTGAAAGAACGAATAGAAAAAAGTACAAAAATAAACACATTTTAAGGAAAACGAAATAACCTCAAGTAAAAGAGATTTTTTTAAAAATTACATCCTCATTTCGCTTAATCCCATATATGAAACCCGCATGAATCATAAAACATTTTTTTATTTATTACCAATCATTGCACCAACCTTGGGATAGGTTACACTTAAAAAAGATAAATTACAGACTTTTTTGTTTTTCTCAAGGAACAGGTTGGTATTGTTGACAATTGATGAAGTTCATATACCAATGCACTCATTACCTACGTTTTGCTGAAAAGTCGCATACACCTTACAAAACCCCCAGTATTAAATGATGTCTCAGAGAGAGAGAGAGAGAGAGACTTGCTTTAAGGGGAGCTATCTATATAAATATGCTTTATAGATTAATTAAAACGAATGAAAATATTGCATATTTTTTTTATTTTTGATACGCAATAATGATTTTTTTTGAAGTATTTTATCGACTTTATACTACGCAACATAAATCCGTCCCGCGCTGATGATTTTTTTATTTAATAAAATATATAGGCAAATCTATTTGAAAATAAACTCTTCAATATTTAAATAAGAAGCAAAAAATTTTTATTGTGATCATTAGACTTTGACTTATATAAATACAGGAACTTTATTTACGATGTGTTTGAAAGCTTTTCCCATTAACTAAAAATACTTCATTTCATCAAAAGTATGCAATAGATGCATTTTCCAATTAACTAAAAATACTTCATTTCATCAAAAGTATGCAATAGATGGCAATATATAATTTACTTGACCTCAGCTTCTTTTACCCATAAGATTTTATTCAACTGGAACAAAGTTTAAGACATTAAAAAGATGAGCGAATAAAGCCGACAGACATAAAATATTAAAATTCTTTTTGTCATTTTTTGAAAATTGCCAAAACTTTATCATTATTATTCATAGAGGGCAGGTGCTTTCACACGTACAATAGAACATACTAGATTTTGTCATACGGTGCATTCCATGGAACGATAATTTTAAAGAATGTTAAATCACCAGTTTCATATCATATTTTAAGTCTGCAATTTCTAAAATATTGTCTTATTTTTTTAGACATGCAACGAGAGTTTTAAAAAAAATTATCGTATGTTTTAAATATGAGGTCTTTGGCAATTAAAAAATATATTTGAACCATTGTATCTTCCGATCTTGACATGTATTATTGATTAAAAAGCAAATTTTACCCATATTTCACAAGAAAAAAACATTGCATACTCATTATAGAGGCAGGTGCTTTCACACGAACAATAGAACATACTAGATTTTGTCATACTAGGGGCATTCCATGGAACGATAATTTTAAAGAATGTTAAATCACCAGTTTCATATCATATTTTAAGTCTGCAATTTCTAAAATATTGTCTTATTTTTTATACATGCAATCAGAGTTTAAAAAATTATCGTCATGTCATAAGAACATGTTACGTCAAAAGTTATTTGTTTTTAACATGCATGTTTAAATATGAGGTCTTTGGCAATTAAAAAATATATTTGAACCATTGTATCTTCCGATCTTGACATGTATTATTGATTAAAAAGCAAATTTTACCCATATTTCACAAGAAAAAAACATTGCATACTCATTATAGAGGCAGGTGCTTTCACACGAACAATAGAACATACTAGATTTTGTCATACTAGGGGCATTCCATGGAACGATAATTTTAAAGAATGTTAAATCACCAGTTTCATATCATATTTTAAGTCTGCAATTTCTAAAATATTGTCTTATTTTTTATACATGCAATCAGAGTTTAAAAAATTATCGTCATGTCATAAGAACATGTTACGTCAAAAGTTATTTGTTTTTAACATGCATGTTAAAATACCAGGTCTTTGGCAATCAAAAAAAATATTTGAACCATTGTATCTTTCGATCTTGACATGTATTATTGATTAAAAAGCAAATTTTACCCATATTTCACAAGAAGAAAACATTGCATCCTCATTATAGAATTGTATTTCGGTCAATTTTAAGACATTTAATAAGAAACGATTCTCGCATATGTATATCGTCAAACAAAATAAACCCTTGGTTTGCATTCAAAAACATTATTAATTATTAAAGATTAACCGTGAATAAGGATTTAACTTATCTTATGTACGTTTAGGTAATAAACTTAATAATAATGGCATGATACAATTTTTTTTTTTCAAAAAAATTATCAAAAAATTTCAAATATATTTACAGTAATAAAAACAAAAAACATCTGAAATGAACAAACTTAATAATAAGGTAAGTATAAAAATATAAGTCCACTTTATAAGTGAAAAAAAGTTAAACTTTTCGAAACATAATATCAAGCTAGCTCAGGTCCCAGTCCAAAGTATGTTTTGAATTCATACGATTTTCCAAAGATAATTATTTGTATTAAACGAAGCGTCTTTTCGACAATATGGAATCGGATGTCTCTAAGTTTTTACCTCTTTTATTTATACACGTTATAACGTGAACACATAACTCATATATATATATATATATATATATATATATATATATATATATATATATATATATATATATATATATATATATATATATATATATATATATATATATGATATTTAACAGTTAAGTATAAGTATGAAATTTATTTTGTCAAGTGAAGTGAGAAAACAATATTTCACGAGACGGCGCAGCCGTCGATGGTGATAATATTTATCTTTTCACTTCACGAGACAAAATAAAATTCATATTCATACTTCTCTGTTCAATGTTCTATTTATTGTATATCATTGTTTGCCGCAAAATAAGAAAAGATTCATCCAGTGTGGGGAAAATGCCGTTTACAGTTTTCTGATTTTCAGGAAATCTTTACAAACAAGGAGTTTCAATGCAAGCTGCAGAAATCATCATGTCCTTATGGAGAGATAAAAAAAAACCCACAATATTGGACATATATCTCAAGACGGATGCATTTTTGTTGTGAAAGAAAGTTTAATTCCCGTTCACCATCTGCAATTCTTAGCATAACTATGAAAAAGGGATAGGTTATAGTATATTAAATACTGCTAGATGTGCGTTATCAGCGATTTCTTTGTCTGAAAGGAAATCATATTAATTAAAAAAGATCAAGTGAGGTGTTTTCCATTTACGACCTACCTTGCCTAAATATAGTGTAAATATAATAAATACCTATATATATATGTATTTATATATATAGGCCTGCCCAAATACCCACCCATAGTATGTGTATACGTAGTCATTAATTATGCTTTTGTCATATAGTACTTTTTGAATGTATTACAGTAGTTATAAAATTCAAAAAGTACTATATATATGACGCTTTAAATACTGAAGTGGACAGGCATGCGTCATCTCATGTAACCCCTACTTCCCATGTGTAAAATACAGAGAATCTAAATAAAACTTCAATAAATTTCGTTTAATTTATTTATTCTAATCTATGTATAACCAAGCATATTTGATAACCATATGAAACTTCATTGGTCAGCTTAATGTCTGTTTATTATAGTTGGTCCTCCTAATAAAACCATATACACTGGTCTCCTTAATGCTTGTATATAGACCGGTCACCTTAAACACTTGAAAACACTTACAAAATATTAAGGGAACCAAAAAATTTATATACTTTTAATAGCTGAAACTATGAAAAAATATGTTAGTTTTGATAGAAAGAGGAGCAAAAATAAATGTTATATCAACCAAGCGTACTTGTATTTCATAGAATAAAAAATATACAAAATGTCTACCTAAACCCCAAAATAGGATGGTCTCTCTAATGACGTCAGTAGGGTTTTATATATATATATATATATATATATATATATATATATATATATATATATCAAAATAACAGTGACAAATCTCTTGAAATAAGAGTCATGTATAAAATACTGGATTTGAGTAAAAAATTCTGTCAAAATCACAAATGGCCGCCAATTTTTTTCGAGATTTTAATTTAATATTAAGATGTTTCAGATAAAAAATGTAAAAACATTTTTGATTAATGATAATACTAAACAAATTTCAATTTTTGTAGCAAGGCTGTTTTTCTAGTAATAAGATAATACATAATAACAAAAAGAATCTTACAACATTTTAAAAAGCTGTGACTTTCTATGGAATGTCCTTTCCTGTTGTTGGTGATGATGAGTTTGAAAAATTCACGAGCTTCGATTGGTCCACCAGTTAGCCTCTATTCCAATCCACTAATCAAAACAGTTCATCTTTGATTTGTAATGGTCCATTGCATTTTTAATTGGTAGTCTACTGGTTGAATTCATGTACATGGTACATGTAATGTTATTTGATTTTAATGAGTCTAATTGGCCTAAATTAAACTGACATTCATTAATACTTTAATGAGTTTCTGTTCAAAAATTTCAAAAATCATCAGATATCTCTCTCTCTCTCTCTCTCTCTCTCTCTCTCTCTCTCTCTCTCTCTCTCTCTCTCTCTCTCTCATCATATTCACATAGGTCAAACCCTAAACATACAAAAAAAAAAAAAAGAAAGGGAAAAGAAAGAAAATAAAAGAAAAGAATTTAAAAAAACAATGATTTTAAGATTTCTTTTTTTAACATGGAAAATTTTAATTTTTTAACCCTTTTATAAATTAATCGAATATAGTATCAAGTCTTTTTTTAAAGCATCATAAATATGTGTCTAATGTTTATCTTATTTTGATTGTACCAGGGATTAGTTAGTTATCAGTAAAAATTTTGAAACATGTGACATTTGTTGCTTATTGGATGTTGATTGCATCTTCATATACATATGTGACACTGAAGGCAACATTTTATACCACCATTTTAAATGTCGCTGATATAACTTAGGAACTGATAGGAGGTAAAATGTTTTACTTTATGGACTATTTACATAATAGTTTCTAGTGTAAATAAATAAATATATAAGTAAATAAAAATTAAATAAATAAATTTTATTGGTTGGATGTATAAATATATAAATAAATAAATACATGAATGAATGAGAGAATTAATTAATTAATTAATACAAGGATAAATGTATAAATGAGTGAATGAATGAATGGATTTTTAATACACGAATGACTGACTGACTGACTGACTGAATAAATGAATGAATGAATGATTGATTGATTGAATAAATAAACGAATGAATGAATGAATGAATTATTATATATGAATTAATGCCGATTAATTCATTAATTATTACAGTCATTGATTCATTTATTGTAACAGGAATTATTATATATGAATTTAAAATAAACAAATAAATAAATAAATGGAAATTGAATTTAAAATAATGTGTAACTATTGATATAACTAATTATAAAATATTTTCATAAAATTCAAAAACATTTCGCACATGGCACAAATAAAAATGATATAATAAAAAACCATTTTACAGTTGTTTTTACTTAATCTCTTAATTTATGTAATTCTCTTTTCATTCATTTTCATTTGTTATTTGAATGAAAAATGACATTTCATCCAAATTTCAATATTCTGATTTAACATTTTCTTTATATTTAGATGCCTGTGATAATAAAACAAACATACCAGTCCTTTTTAAAAATAAACACCTAGGAATGTGGAATCTTAATCAAAAATATTGATATAGGACAGGGTATACTTCACAGTTGGTAGGTAAAATGCTCATATCGATTACTTACAGTTACCTTTTGCTTAAAGATGGCGAAAAGATAGCGTATGGCTAGAAGGTCTTTAAGAATCTTTACGAAATGCGTAAAGATGAGATTTATGCCATCTTTAAGTATTGCGTATTAAGTATTTTCACCCTGTGAACAGTATGATGGAACCATAACCAATGTTGTACATAAACTACAATACAATCTCCGATCAGAGGATCTAGAATCTTAGTTAATATATAAACTAAATTGTTGTTGTAATATTTAATGATTAGGTGTTAGCTCAGTAAGTCAGCATGCATCGGACAAGCATATCACTCCCCTAGTCCGTATAGTTGATATATAATACAAATACCTAAATTTTGATGTGCAAAATGTGCACATTTCGGAAATTCATTCCTCATCAGTGACACGGAGGACAATTAATAACTTTTTGTTTGGTTAAATTAGACTTACTTATTTTATTTTACACTGGCTTATATATTGATTACTGGTTGTGATCTAATAACAGAATAATATACAACCATACCAGTCCATGTCCAAATCTCAATTTAAAAAACTACAGAAATTGAAAATAAGTGAAGAAAAAGTAAGAATTTTAAAAAACTAGCCAATTTTGTTATACGCGTAGACTTCCTTCAAGAAAGCGAGTCCTGGTGCTCCGGAAGGGTAAGCACCTCCTGCCTAGCTACATACAACCATCAAATACGATGTCAAATTCGAAAATAAAAGAAACATAGAACTATGGTTGTGATCTTAATTAGATGAAAAGATCAATATAATAGCATAATAATCACACCCATTAGAATTTCTCCAGTATTCGCTTTCCAATGTCTTGAATTGAAAATCAGTCTTTTTTTTATTTCCTTGTTTTTTTTTTAATAATCTCCATGATTCATCTTGAATTTGTTTTGTTCTTACTTTAATGTTTGCGAATTGCATCGTTTCCAGTTGCTTTGTTAACTTTGTTTTATTTTGCATGCCTTGTGTAATATTTATACTATCTTTGTGATTTTTTTTTGTTATATTTATTGTGTTCATTGACGTATAATGCTATCTAATATGCTAAAAATTAAACACAAACATACCTGTTCATGTCCTTATCACAATCCAAAAATCAATAAATAAATTAATGAAAATATAAATATAAAGAAAAAAATTAAAAAAAACATTCGACAGTTTTAAATCACAGCTCGTAACTACATAACACAATATGTAAAATATCTGAGAACGGAAAAAAACTCATTGTAATCAATTAATAATTGTTTAAAAAAGCATTGATGTTTTTAGAGAATTTCTACTCCGGTTCTCAAGGTAACTTATTCTGATTTAGATTTTATCTCAATGGGGATTATCGTTGCGTTAAATTATTCAAAAACTAACAAAGCCATATTACAATTTTATTAAGATTGAAAGTTATAATTTCTAACTTTAAGAGATTGATTGATATTGCTATGTGCAAAATTTGAATTTTTAGAAAAAAAAATTCTTTTTAAATTTTGCACATATGCATTTTTGTCAAAATTCAAAATTTTGCCCATGACTATTTAAAGAATAAGATAAATAAACAAAAAGTATCTAAAAACGTTCATTTGAAGATTAGAAATCCAGATTTTTTTTGTTTATTGCTGATATTTTCATCCAATTATGTTTTAGATAAAAATTATACTACATATGTTATAAAACGTATTAGTCGTGATTTTATATTTACAATAGTTATAAATTTCAAACTTTTGATTAAAGATTTTTAGATAATGTTTGTCCGTTTATTTATTTTTATCAATCAATTTCTTAAACTTTTTCTTTAAAAGTTAGAAAGTTATAAAGAAAATTATCAAAAATATATAATAAAGCCTTTGGTAAAAATCCTTATTGTAATAATAAGTGATTATACTTTTAAACAAAGTAAGGTTTAATTTTTAACTTTAATATTGAAGTACGATTTACGTCAGCATGTTTCCCATCAGTATTTAGATTTGAAATGTTTGGATTATGTAAAGCCCAATATAAAATTCCGTATAATTTTTAACTTTTATTTCATCAAATATGGTACTGTAGTCCCTTGAGTTTTAGAGACATCCAGACATTTCTACAAAACAAATACCCAGTAATATTTATTTACAAAGTTAATTTACATTATCTTTTTGAAATAATATTTGCAAATGATGTATGAGTTGTAATTGGTTTATCATAAAATTTTCCAAAGGTATACTCCGTTGCCCATCAAGCTGTTCACATAATTGTAAACAATGGTTAATATTAAAATTTGATTTAGCTTTGGACACCGATGCACTCTGAAAACCTTGCGGTGTAAATATACTAAGATCAATGCCAGCTTGACAAAGAACGCATTTTACACAGCTTGCTATTGTGTCTTTAGTAACAGGTTTATATGGTCGACAAAAACTTATAAAACTTATAAACTAAGGTTTGTTCCCTCATGCAAAGAATTCCTTAGCTCGATTTGGATTTATATAATTTTGAAACTTTAGATTCATTATTTTTAACTGTTTGGCTTATATATTTTTTATGTATCAAACTTTTCGGTCTTAGTGTCACTGATGAGGAATTAATTTTCGAAATGTGCACATCTGGCACATCAAAATTTAACTGGTATGTGTATTATATATATAACCTTGATTTATTTTTTCTTAAAACTTTTTTTCTGTCAAGATACAGTTTTAACAACTGGACAATACCTAGTCTAGAATCTTGAGTATTTTGTTCAAATACAAACTCTGAAATATATACACCCTGTCTAGTATGTTTTAATGGGTCTCCTATCCGTATTTTAACATCCTCGCTTTCCAAACTAATGTTCCTAACAACTAAATAATGTAGCGATTGTACACGCTGGCCGGTCAGTAAAGACATTTACATAACTAATTACAACATCAAGGATTTAAGATCAATGTCAGGTTAAATAATGTAACACTCTATTTACATTCAAAGTAACAACATATTTCGGGGGACTTGCCTTAAAGTAAACACGCCCAATAAAAATCTTCTGACAAGATACAATTTACCAAAATTTGATCCATATTTTTGAGTATTGAGATTAAGGCTGACCTGGCAGTATTTTAGGCGCTATAGCCGAGTCCGGAATGAAACAGAAAAGCCAGGAAAACCAGAATATTATTCACATTAGGTGAAAAGGGATCAATGTTTTTTTATTCTTAAAAAAACACATCCATCTTTTGATATTACTCGAATATTGGAATTTTGAATTATTTTTCCATGAGTGCTGTATGATCTCGAAGAAATGCCTGGCTGTGCGAGTGATTTCCTGATATTCGAAAAACAGCAAGGTATAATTTGTGTAACATTGGATGGTTCGATATCGTTTTTATTGTTAGAAGATCCTCTGTGACTGGTAGCAAATTCGGACAATGCATAATCATTTTTAATAGTTTTCGAAACCAAATCTGGGTGGGCCATACCGGGGCAACCGATGTTACTTCCGCTCGGTCTTTCTCTATTTTCTGTAATACCATATCCAGTAAACTGAAAGGAGGGAAAAGATAAGATAAACCACATGTCCAGTTTTGATTAAAAGCATCTATAACATATGCCTCTGGGTCAGGTCTCCTAGAAATGTATTTTTGAACTTGCTTATATATTCGAGAGGCAAACAGGTCAATATCTTGTAAACCAAATAGATTGCAGATTTGCCTAAATACGGAAGGTTTTAGTCTCCCTTTTGCATCTATATTTATTTTCCGCGATTCAAAATATGCTAACTTATTCTCAGACCCCGGAACATGCTCTGCTGATAGCCAGAAGTGTCGGTCTATAGCAAACAACAACATCTGCCTGGCCATATGATTAAGATACTCTTTATTAGATCCTTGTTTGTCTAGTTTAATGACGGAGACGACATTATCACTTCTGGCATGAATGTGAAAATTGCGCCATGCCCTTACAAAACGACTGCATTGTGAGTAAAATTGCCTTCAATTCATAAAAATTATGTGTTTTTCGCGGTCTATTGAATCCTAAAGACCTCCAGTAGAAACCCCGTTATAATCTACGCCTCATACAAGTAGACTTGAATCTGAATAAATCTCAATATCAAAAGCGGGGTATAAATTGGTTTATAGACTTGACCAACATTTTCCAGCCACCATGTTAAATGTATACAGTCTTGAGTTAATGTGAAAATAGCCTCGTAATCTCCTCGTGATAACTTTAATCAATTAGTTTTTAAAAATCTTCAACCGTTTATCAAATAGGGTTGCACGAGACACCACTGGGGAAGTAGCCACAAATTTTTCTAAAAGTTCTTTTAATAATCGTATAGAGTTTTTGGTATTCCGTATTAATGAAACACATTGTGATTTTAGTTTTTCGGATTTTTCATTTGTAAGCCTAACCGTCATAAATACAGAATTTATAACAAAACCTTAAAATTCTATTTCCTGACGTGGTTTAAAAACTGATTTTTCGGGCTGAACTGTAAAACCAAGTTCATCAAAGAGTTTGGCTGTTTGCGAAATGTTTTCTTCGCATTCTTCATAGGTATCACCTTGAATCAAAGAATCATCGATGTACCCAGCATATATGAAGCCATGTTTTCGAAGTTCAGAAAAAGGTACATTTTAGTAACTTTGTAAATACTCTTGGCCCGCACGAAAGACAAAGCACAAAAATGAAAAACGTCATTATTTCTAAATGACTCTCTTATAGGGATGCTGTTATACACATCTTCAAATCACAGCTTGCGAAAAAAATATGGGGTAAATAGCGAAAGAGCAAATTTAAGCGTGTCTATTTTGAAATGACATTTCTCAATAAATTTATTAAAACTTTTTAAATTTAAAATAACACGAACGGAACCGTCTTTTTCAATCTTGTAAAAATATTAGAAACGTAACCATCACCTGTCGTATAGTGTACTTTAGAAATTACTCCTTTGTTTATAAGGGTATGAATTTCATCTTGAATTTGTAATTTTTCTGTAACCGAAAATTGTATTTGCGGCGTGAGAGTATTTTATGTTGGGATGTCATTAAAGGAAATGTTTAAACCTTTTACATTACTTAAAACCTTATAATTTAAAGTAATAATTTGTCATCTTGAAAAACTATTTAAAATTTTTCCCGCTCTGAAGTTATCAAGCGTATTTTGCAACAGCAAAAGTAAACTTATTCTCACCTTATTGGTTTGTTTTTCCGATAGCACAAATTGTTTTCCACTTGATAATGTGTGTTTGCTATTGTCTAGCGGAACTTGTTTCCTTTGAATCTCTGACCCTTCCACAAAAAAGATTTTCCTATTCCGTTATGTTTTTGGCCACCCTTGCCCGTGTTCCAGTTTTTATTATGTGTAATATAACGACTGCCATAGCCTCTGTGTTTCCTGTCAGACGTTTCTCTATCTAGAGTCTTTTCCAGCTTCTTGGCTTCATTAAGTTCCTTCATTCTTTTCTCAATATCATCTCCAAGGAACTACTCTGTTGATATATTATTGAAAGGTTTGCAAAGCTTTTTGTAGCTCTTAGGTATTCCTTGTCTCAGCTGATCTTTACGAATATGACTAATCTCACTAGAACCCTCTCAAGAACCCTCTCTGCATATTGCATTAAGCACACTGCAAAGGTAAAAATTTCTGGCACTTCACCTATAACTTGTGACGTCTCTATATAAGTGAAATATTATTGACTGGGATGTAAAACCCTATTAAATCCAAATCATAAATGGGACAAAGAACATCTCAATAAAGTAAAAATTTGTTACTAAAGATCATATTACTTGGCAAAAGCCAACACAACCAAGAACATGAAATAATTATTAATACAGAACCGTAGAGACAAGAAACAACAATCACAATCTGGTATGATTTGATTAAAACAAATTAGCCTTTATAACAAACTTGAAAAAGAGATATTATCACAATCCCTCAAACAGGAACAGCAATGTCACTCCAAATCAGAACTTGATTAATAACCAACAAATATTTATAATTTAATTTATTTTATACATAGAAACTATAATATTGAATTTATCTGTATAAGTATATAATTTTACAACGAAAGCAACAAAATGCAATAAAATTTTAACAAGCACTGTTAAAAGAAACATGTGTCTCAGATACAGTCAAACCTGCTTTAAAGGCCACCTCTTTATAAGGGCCACCTGCTTTAAAGGGCCATTAAATTCAATCCCAGTTGCTCTTTTTCTGTATTATTTGAACTTTAATATAAAGGCCACCTTGAAAATTTAGCACCGTAAAACATTTTAGTCACAATCACGTGAAAAAAGTCAATAAAGATGTTGTTATTGTTTTATGTGTCTCGGAGGCCCAAACGTCATGTTGTAAAGTTTTAAAGGTTTTTGATTCAAAGGGCTTTGAAGCTGAAAATTGGAAGTAAAGCACTAGTGTATGAAGTCCTACCATGTTTTTAAAAGTTGGTTGATCTTTTTCTCATGAACCAATAAGCCTAGAATTATGGAACTTAATTTACTGCACCATTGTATAAAACACTAATACATTTTGTGACAATGTGCAATTGTGCAATTTGTCAAATTTTTGTGTCTCGTGGGATGTAAATTCAACTTAAATTAGATTCACGAAAGACATCAGAAAAATCTCAAAGTGGATTTGGCACGCATTCAAAAATGTCCCAGAACCGTATGTATGCCACATCCATTGACAATTGTCCGTTCCACAGGCTCTGTTCTTTAATCTAAAAAACTGTCTCTCGGTAAATCCCTGCTACAGTTTTCTTTATTTCAGATTCACAAGTTGCACATCCAACATAGAGCCAGCAATTTTTCAATACAAATAATACTTAAACTCCAAACTTACTTGCAAATTCTAACTTCAGTTCTTGCACTTTTAACTTACATTATTGAAATGGTGCCACACGGGTGTAACTGGTTTTCGACCAAAATATATTCCACAAATAACAACACATTTATTGTAAATGTTAAAATTTTTGTCGAGCCTGGCATCGCCATAAAGCGAGACTTAGTTGTTACTTTCCCTGTGTCGGGGGCGTTTTTGTTGTTGGCGGCGGCGTGTCAAAATGTGAAATGTTATGTTGAAGTCCATATCTCTTAAACTAATACTGTTATTTTATTGAAATTTGCAACACAGTTTCATCATGCGGTTTTATTATGATTAAATAAGAATATAAGCCGATGTTTCGACTATTTTGTTTGGTAAAAACTTGTTTTATTTTCAGAATAAAAGGAATTTTGAGAAAATATAAAAGTAAATGTTAACGACCATATCCCTCAAACTAATACTGATATTTCAATGAAATTTGCAACACAGTTTCATCATGCAATTTAATTATGATTACATGAGTATATAAGCTGATGTTTTAACTATTTTTTGGGTAAAAAACTTTGTTACAGAAAAAAGGGAATGTTGAGACAATGTGAAAGTTTATGATAAACTCCATATCCCTCAAACTTGTACTGTTATTTCAATGAAATTTACAATAATGTTCAATCAAGCAGTTTAACTATGATTACATAAAAATAAAGGCTGATACAAATCTTTTTGGGGTAAAAACTTGCTTTTTTTACGGAAAAAAGAAAATTTTGAGAAAATATGAAAGTAAATGTTAAAGTCCATATCTCTCAAACTAATACTGTTATTTCAACGAAATTTGCAACAATTTTCAATCATGCAGTTTAATAATGATTATATGAGTATATAAGCTGATGTCTCAACTCTTTTTGGAGTAAAAAATTGCAACTCTTACAGAAAAATTGAATTTTGAGAGAATGCTCCTACAGTCCCATTTTTCTAATTTTTTTTTTCTTTTTTTTAATTTTGAATATAGCATGTACAACGATAGAACATAAATATATTTTATGGGTATTTCCAGAAAAAAAAGATATTTTTGGGGTTTTTTTAATTAAAAAGAACACATTTTGAAAAAATTGAAAGTACATCTAAATCTTGATGATTTACATTTTAAATATTGTTTGATTAGTTTTTACTCAAACAAAAATGAATACTTTCTTCTATAAGATATGATTTAATTTTCGTGTTATGTACAATAAAAATTATAGTTCAACTATCTAGTTTTGTGAAAAGAAAGATATTTGTTTGAAAAATACAATTTTATTTATGAAATAAATTTTGTACTAAACCAAATTTATTTTTATCACCAATAAATAGTATTACAGTTAGTCTGAATCTAAAAATATTTTCAAATCGATCTAACCAGGCGAGACATTTAAATCCATGGAATTCTTGTTATTTATTTTATCTTATATTGAATATTCTCTAAAAAGTACATTATGCTAATGAAAAATTGAGAAAATATCATCAAAATACCTGATAATACTGTTTTTTTTTTCAAACCAACTCCCCGTGGTTACCCTCACACCACAAAATAGAGCGGATAAATAATGGGTCGTTCTCTGGCTAATATGTATGCTGTGGTTGTTGTCTCTTTTGTAACCCTCCCCCCCCCCGATGTGCATGTGTTATAGAAAGATATTTTAGGGTCTTGATATTAATGATTAATTTTTTTTTAAAATATTTAACGAAATATAACAATTGAACAGGATTAAAATGATGTTCATTGTCAATATGCATGCGAAAACTTTGCAAAACAAACTAATCATAACGCGCTAAAGCCCTAACAGTTCAGTTGTTAATTAACCTCTATTCTGTATACTGGGTGATGTAGCTAAAGCCATTTGTTTGTTTGTGTAAACTGTGATATTTAGTCTTCTATCAAACGTTTGTTTTCGGAATTGAAATTCAAAAATTTAGTTCTAAACTTTTATATTAGTTTTTCTTATCGTTTAAGTAATATCATACCTTACAGTTTACCGAGTCACCTGTATATAAAAAGGGAATTTTACTACAGAAACTTTGAAACAGTTGACAATATTACAAAGTTTTTGAACAATGACATAAACAATAATGATATGAGATTCTAAATCCTGATATCTTCTAGGTTGCATTCTTTTGTCATCATACAAGGAGTTTATCACGGCTAACTTGATCAACTGCCCAAACAAGAATAAAAATCGCATCTAAATTTAAACGAGACAACTACAAACGCAATCTATAATACGCCTAAGCACTGGTCAATTATAAACCTGTTTAACAATACAAACAAAATTTCGTACAAGAGATTATTTAACACTCAACTGTGAACCAGCAGAAGAAAAATGACATTTGAAAAATCCTTTTTATCACAAAACGACAGTTTATTGGGATTTTTTAACCGTTTGGGTCGCGAACTAGATGTCTTCTGGGGAATTAATGCTGTCTCCCTTGTTAGTGAATATTTATTTATTGATTGTGCTATTTTTATCGACCGGATCATACGGCATACATCAGCAATTCCGTTCGCCACAGGATGATTTCCCCACAAAATGTCTGTAGGCTGAAACAGAATGATTTTGTGTCGGGAACCCCAATAACATACAGTAAATGAGAGGGATTCCTTATTTTTCTCGCCAAATGAAACTAATTGAAAACGTCAACTCCTTATATTATTAGAAAAATATGTTTTTGAACTAGAAGACCGGTAGAACTATTCTTGCACAATTTTCTCAGCAGTGACATAAATCACTTTCACATTCATAGAGAATACAAGCACATTATTTAAAGGTATGTTTTTCATTGAGTTTACATAAAATAAAACACATCATACATAACTATGCAATAGTCCATTGCGTCAATACACACAAGCGGGCTTATACTCAACAATGCCTGTAACAAAACATTGTTAAAGTTGAAAATTTTCCACAAATAAACGAAGGAAAGAGACAAAATCGGTACCATTTTTTCAAGCATTTTATTTTCTCTCTGAAACTAGTTTAGAAAATATACCAGTTAGCAAAATTTTCATCCGTGTTCATTTAATACTGTGTGGCTGTGTTGTACCATATTAAATCCCCATAAGGATTTAAAAATATGTTGCATTTTATACTCCGAGCTAAGATGGCATGTATATTGGTGTCCATTAATGACGACAAAATTCATATATATATATATATATAAACAAACGCTATAACAGTTAATATGATATAAAACAAAGTTTATTTATTTCTCTTCTAAAACCTTAAAAACCTAGTGCTAAAGCAGGCGGGGATCAGACAAGTAAGTAAAGTATACGCTTTATATTTGCATCACTCATAATATTCAAATACAAGAGGTCCATGGGCCTTAACATTAGTATATGGCCAAAATCATTTACAAAAATACATACAATATTCTTATAAATATGCCTACACAAAAAGTTAATAGTTTCAAGAAAATTAACAATTTGTGTCTTCTTATGCATCTATGACCTTTACCTATAAATTTTTTTAATCTTATATCAGAATGATCGCCATATCAATTCTAACAATATTCGAATATACATACTAATACAAAAAGTTAATAGTTTCCAAGATAATAAACAGTTTCAGTCTTTTTATGTACCTATGACCTTGACCTTTGAACGAATGACCTTGAGCCATACAAGTGCAAAAAAGTAATAGTTTCCAAGATAATTCACAATTTTAAACATTTTGTGCATCTATGGCCTCGACCTTTGAACGTAAGACCTTCAATTATACATCAGAATGATTGTCATATCAATTCCTACAATATTCTATATATATATGCCTATGCAAAGAGTTAATCGTTTTCAAGCTAATGCACAATTTTAGTTTTTATTAGCAAAAAATAACATTTCATGGACAACATCTCCTAAATACATTATCATATAGTTACGAAACTTTGTACCTTTTTAAATTTTGTCATGCTGAACATTTCAACAATGTTTTGATATTATTTATATCTTGAAATTTTGAAGAAAATATTGGCGCATTTCAGCATATTGTCTCCCCATACGTTGTTCATCTAAAAAAAGTCCCTTAATTATTATTTGATTTGCTTCTGGTGAAAGAAAAAAAGTTTCTGATAAATAAGTATAATTTTTGTCTCCATACATAATCTTCAAACATAAGTGGTTCGGTTGTTACATGCTGTATCTGGTCAAAACAAAGAACACGTTGAAACAATATAAAAATGGAAAATGACACAACACATATCCTCCAGAATGGTCTTCAATAAATAATAAAAGGAGCCTGTTATATATATTCCTAAATAAGCTCACATTATATAGATTGCTTTAATATCCCTAAATGTTATAGACCGACTGTCATATTTATAGGCCCGTGTTATTGATTCAGTATGGGTGAGAGAGAGTTTTCTTAATTTTAAATTGTAAAATGAGGACGTTATTGCTGTGTAAATTAATTTTATTCCCAAATACAGTAATTTTGACTTATGAACTCAAATTTTAAGAAGTAATTTTCTTTTATATTAGAATAGAATAAAGATTTTTAGTTTATTGATTGTTTTTGTTTGATTGGTATTGCTTGATAATTGAATTGATGGATTTTTCCTTAATAATTCTGTATTGATCGTTAATTATTTAACATTGATTGAACTTGCACAGTTGATTTAGCTAGGCTTGACGATATTTTACTAGTAGCCTTTCTTGTGTAGCTATGCCCATAACCTGTCATTAAATAATTTAGTAGTTTTTGTAGTTGTGCTATCCCTCCTTTATTAACCATAGTTTAAACGTACGTCTTAAAATAACCAGTACATGTAGTCCTTTTCAGTACACCAGAGCACAAAGTGCTCAAGTGAGCTATTGTGATGGGTCATTGTCCGCGTGCGACGTGCGTCAACTTTTGATTGTTAACACTCCTGAGGTCACAATTTGAATGCAGACTTGCTCAGAATGATCCTCTTGACAAAAGCTAGCTCAAGTTCAGATGTGGGCCATGTTGGGTCAACAAGTAGGTCACTAGGTCAAATAATACAAAAACTTTGTTAAGACTCCTGAGGCCCAAGTGCAATCTTCATTAAACATTGTCAGATTGATCCTCTTGACAAAAACTAGCTTAAGTTCGTATATGGGCCGTGTTGGTTCAATAAATAGATCACTTCATATACTAAATATAGGAAAATCTCCTTTAAAAATAGAAGATCCAGTTTGCCAAAATCAAACTGAGTGTACATCATTTTCAGGTGAGCGTTAAGGGCCTTCATTGCCCTATTGCTTAGATTAACATTAATTTAATAATTCTTTACTTCAAATAATTTTCTTTAGTCAACTTTCCGTTTCTTTGCAGTAATATTCCTGTTTCTCCTGTGTATGGTGTATATGTTTCACAATTAATATTTTATGGTAGAGCTTGTTCCTACTACAGGTACTTTGTATAATGAAGAAAACTGCCTACAATTAAACTGTTGACTGAAAAAAATTGCAAACCTTACTTTTTTACGGTTCTTTAAGTTTTATGGCCGACATCACAATATTGTTGATATGTATGAAGTATTATAAGTATGAAGTCACTATATCTAAACGTATACTTGATTTATTTGACTTGCCATTGTTTCATGTTTTTTTTTCAAAATCTCAAATGTGCAATTTTTAGCTAGTTAATGTTTGTTTATTATATGTGTAGTATAGTGTACTTTGTACTTGTGCGCAGTCGAGACGACTTTTCGTTAAGGTGTTAGTTAACCAATATCCCGAAGTCACCTCCATCGTTACCCGTCACATTATTCTGGCAGTTAGCAAGTTAGCTGTATCTCTAATTTTGACGAATCTTACGCCCTCAAGGTCGACGCTTCAAAACTCACCCACCAAAATGTTTTTTAAGTCTTGTCATTTTCAATCGTGTAATTACAGTTCTTAGGTAGTCATACATTTTTCCCTCTGGTACCTTACATTCGCATTTACACAAACGGTCTATTTTATAAACATTCGTTAATTTATTACCTTTATATAAATTTTGCTATGTTGCAAATTAAAGTAATAAAAAATAAAATTTAAGTCAAACTTGGTTCGAATTTGCATATGTGCTATATATGGTTCCATTGTAAAACATTATTTAAAAAATGTATGTTTATTGTCGGTTAATTTGTACAGTTAAATTCCACGAAACCAAGGCATGCCAAATCGAAAAATATAGACTATGACTTAAACTTGCATAGAAAGAGACATGATTTGTTTTTAAAAATAGACAATCTTAACCGGGGTATAAAACGTAATATAATTCCTGCAAAAAGAGAACAATGCTCAGTTATATCATTTGGGGCTTTGTGAGTTTAAGAGGTTTAATACGAGTGTAATAAGAACTTTGTTACATTTTAACTTTAGGGGAATGTCTTCAGAAAAGCAAAGGTAAGAATTTATTTTGATCTTTTTAAGAGAAATATATGCTTTTACTTGTTTAGGTTTTTTCACCTTGTAATTTTTAATAAGCTTCATTTACATATACACGTTCAAAGATTATTTCATTTTTATTATTTTTTTCTCGTTCATTTGTTAATATTTTTATTTGCCTTTTGAAATTTCCATTGCTGCAAGCTTGAGAGCTTGTGTTCATATCGACTGTAAATGACAAAAACCTTGTCACTCAGTGTGTGAATACATATAAAATTTAATAAACAATCCGGAACTACATAACTAGAGATAAACAAACAGGGCTGCCACGTCACTTTTGTTTATTTTCGAGACAAGATTGAAACACGCATTTACGAAATTTTACAAGAACCATTTAAAAGTTAAAATGCACAAAATAAAATCAAAGAAATCAATCAAAAACATTTAATAACATAAATGACACCTGGCCGATGTTCAACTTAATTATAAAAAATCTTGAACAATCAGATAATCAAATAATACTTTAACTCCAAACTTACTTACAAATTCTAACTTCAGTTCTTGCACTTTTAACTTACATAATTGAAATAGCGCCAAACGGGTGTACCTGGTTTTCGACCAAAAAATATTCCACAAATAACAACACATTTATTGTTGATATTAAAATTTCTGTCAATCCTGGCATCGCCATAAAGCGAGACTTAGGTGTTACTTTACCGGTGTCGGCGGCGTTGTTGTTGTTGTTGGCAGCGGCGGCGTGTCAAAATGTGAAATTTTATGTTTAGTCCATATCTCTTGAACTAATACTGTTATTTCATTGAAAATTTGCAACACAGTTTCATCATGCAGTTTAATTATGATTACATATGTATATAAGCTGATGTTTCGACTATTTTTTGAGCAAAAACTTTTTACAGAAAAAAGGAAATTTTGAGAAAATATGAAAGTAAATGTTAAAGTCCATATCTTTCAAACTAATACTGTTATTTCAACAAAATTTGCAACACTGTTCAATCATGCAGTTTAATAATAATTATATGTGTATATAAGCTGATGGTTCAACTCCTTTTGGGGTAAAAACTTGCAACAACTCTTAGACAAAAAGGATATTTGGGAAAATGCTCCTAGAGTTCTAATTTTCTTTCTTTCTTTTTTTTCTTTCTTTCTTTCTTTCTTTTTTTCTTTTTTTTTTTTTTTTTTTTTTTTTTTTTTTTTTTTTTTTTTTTTTGAATGTAGCATGTACAATTATAGTACGTAAAAATATATTTGATGAGTGTTTCAAAAAAATGACATTTGTTAGGATTTTTAAATTTAAATTACACATTTTGTAAAAAAAAAAATGAAAGTACATCTAAATCCTGATGAATTACATTTCAAATGTTGTTTGATAAGTTTCTAGATAATATACACTGCCCATTTATTTCAAATTTTGTATCAATCTTAGATTTTAAATGAAACAATACAAATTTTGAGAAAATGCATTTTGTTCTATACCAATATTATTTTCGAATTCAAATAAAGCTATATTAGTTTCTGTGTTATTTACCTTGTATAAGAGTTCATTTTTTAGTTTTAGAGCAGGTCGAAGATTTTGGAAAAAAAATTGAGAAATTTTGTTTTAAACAGACATGAATACTTTCTTCTATAAGATATGATTTAAGTTTTCGTGTTACGTACAATAAAAATCATACTTCAGCTATCCAGTGTTGTGAAAAGAAATATATTTGTTGGAAAAATACAATTTTATTTATGAAATAAATTTTGTACTTAACAAACTTAATTTTTGTTACCAATAAAAAGTTAGTCTGAATCTTAAAAATATTGTCAAATCGATCAAAAACTAACCAGGCGAGACATTTAATTCTGAGGAATTCTTGTTATTTATCTTATTTAATATTCAATATTCTCTAAAAAATACATGATGCTAATGAACATTGAGACAATACCATCAAAATAACTGATAATACTGTTATTTTTTCGAACCAACTCAACGTGGTTACCTTCACTCCAAACATCCAAACATAGTGCGGATAAATAATGGGTCGTTCTCGGTCTAATTTGCACGCCCTTTGTGGCTGTTGTCTCTTCTGTAACCCCCCTCCCCCCCCCGATGTGCATGTGTTATGGAAAGATATTTTAGGGTCTTGATATCACTGATTAATTTTTTAAAAATACTTAACGAAAATATAATAATTGAACTGTTTTAAAATGATGTTCATTGTCAATATGGTTGCGAAAACTTTGCAAGGCAAACTCATCATAACGCGCTAAAGCGCTAACAGTTCAGTTGTTAATTAACCTCTATTTTGTTTACTGGGTGATGTAGCTAAAGCCATTTGTTTGTTTGTGTAAAATATGATATTAAGTTTTCTAACAAGCGCGTGTTTTCGGCATTGAAATTCAAAAATTTAGTTCTAAACTTTTATTTTTTAATTTATTTATCGTTTAAGTTTTATCATACCTTACAGTTTACCGAGTCACCTATACATGTATATAAAAAGGAAATTTTACTACAGAAACTTTGAAACAGTTGACAATATTACGAGGTTTTTAAACAATGACATAAAAAATAATGATATGAGATTCTAAATCCTGATATTTTGTAGGTTAAATTCTTTGTCATTAAAAAAAGCATACAAGGAGTTTATCACGGCTAACGTGATCAACTGCCTAAGAAAAATAAAAATTGAATTTAAAATTTAAACGAGAGAACTGCAAACGCAATTTATAAGCACTGGTTTATTATAAACCAGTATAACAAAACAAACAAAATTTGGTACAAGTGATTATAAAACACCAAACTGTGAACCAGCAGAAGAAAAATGACATTTGAAAAATCCTATTAATCCCAAAATGTCAGTTTATGGGTTTTTGTAACCGTTTGGGTCGCAAACTAGATGTCTGCTTGGGAAATATTACTTAAAGGTGTGTTTTTCATTGAGTTTACATGAAATAAATCACAACATACATGACGATGCAACAGTCTATTGCGTCATTACACACACGCGGGCTTATACTCAACAATGCCCGTAACAAAACATTGTTAAAGTTGAAAATTTTCTACAAATAAACGAAAGAAAGAAACAAAATCGGTACCATTTTTTCAAGCATTTTTTGAAAACTTGCTTAAAAAATATACCAGTTAGAAAATTTCCAGCTGTGTTCATTAAATACTGTGTGGCTGTTTTGAACCATATTAAATACCCATTACGATTTTAAAATACTTTGCATTTTATACCCCGAGTTAAGATGGCATGCATATTGATACCATTAACGACGACAAAATGCATATGGCGACAAAATGCATTCGTTAATACAGTATATGTGATATGAAACAAAGCTTATTTATTTCTCTTCTGAAACCTTGAAAACCTAGTGCTACAGCAGGCGGGAATCGGACAAGCAAGCAAAGTATACGCTTTATATTTGCATTTCTCATAATATTGAAATACAACAGGCCCATGGGCATTAACGCTAACCTGTGTATATGGCAAAATCATGTGCAAAAATACATACAATATTCTAATAAACATGCCTATAAAAAAGTCAATAGTTTCAAAAGAAATCAACAATTTGAGTCCTCTTATTCATCTATGACCTTGACCTTTAAATGTAAGATCTTGAATCTGATATTAGAATAATTGCCATATCAATTCCTACAATATTCGAATATTTATGCCTATACAAAAAGTTAATAGTTTCCAACATAATAAACAATTTCAGTCTTTTAATGTACCTATGACCTTGACCTTTGAACGTATGACCTTGAGCTATATATCAAAGTGATCGTCATGTAAATACCGACAATATTCTGATTTATATGCCTATGCAAAAAGTTTATAGTTTCCATGATAATTTACAAATGAGTCTTTTTGCGCATCTATGAACTTGACCTTTGAATGTAAGACCTTCAATCATACATCTGAATGATCGTCATATCAATACCTACAATATTCGAATATACATGACTATACAAAAAGTTAATAGTTTCCAAAATAATTAACAATTTCAGTCTTTTTTTTACCTATGACCTTGAACTTTGAACGTATTACCTTGAGCCATATATCAAAATGATAGTTGTTACATGCTTAAAAACAGAAAGTAATGGTATTTATAACTGAATACTGCATGTTAAATCACAAATATTCGTTGGGATTAAATTTCGTTATTTTTGTGGGTTACTGAAAACCACGAAATTAAATTCATTGAAAATTTTTAATTTCCATTGTCCTCAATGGGATTTATTTTCACAAAACTCAATTCCACGAAAATTTCTACCAATAGAATTTTTTAAAAATGCAAAACCACGAAATTTTAACCAAACGAATATTTATGATTCTACAGTATGTTTAAAGAAGGCATTTAATATATCAAAAAAAAAATCCTATTTCATATATGATCACAAATGATTTGCACTCATTACAAGTAATCAATCCATGCAATGGTAAACACCCTCTGCAATATATATATATATATATATATATATATATATATATATATATATATATATATATATATATATTTATCATATGTTTACTAATAATATCACTATTTTTGTATGTGTGATAACCCGAATTTACACAAGTTGATAGCAGCCCGAGTGATATCACACCCCTAGAAAAGTGATATCATACCCCTAGAAAAGTGATATCACACCCCTCATAAAATTCCGATAATGGCGGATTTTTAGTGTCGCTTCAGCTTGATACTGACTGTTTATGGTTAACACGACGAGCATGTGTACAGTTCATTCATGTATCAGTTGTATATAAGTTAATTTTAAACAGAGTTTCGGAATTTGCAAACATACAAACACATCGGAGAGGTACAACTAGTTTACACTGATTGTGCACGACGGAACTTGAAAATATAAACGATGCTGGCTTCAAGCTGAGACAAGTATGTCAAGACAAAAATGAGACATCAGTTCGAAGCGGAACTGTTCAACCGTACAAAATATCAATTAATAATATATTGTCATCACTATAATCAATAAATAAACTTACAGAAGCCAAAAATTAAATCATTCCAGCTAGTAGCCAATTCGTTCCTGTACTTGTGCGGTGACGTTTCCATGTCATCAGTGTAACATATCCAAAATATGATGCACCTGCCGGTTCAAAAACTTAGATTCCCTGTTATCATCACGATCATGATTAATGACTGCATGACTGCAGATCTTAAAACTAATTTTAACAACCTTCACTTTTTAATGAACAAAACAAATGCCTCTGTCCACGTCATGTTGGACGAATATGGCGACTGGCTGACTGACCTAGTTGTTGGAAGATCGACGTCAGCGGTTGCTTAGGGTAACATTGACGTATGACGTATGCGGTAAAAAATTATCTATGAGATCATGATAGATATAAAAAATAAAACCTGCTGACTGCTTAAAAAATTTAATTATTTTCAATTGTTAATTTTACTTCAAAGCAAACATATGATAAACAGTTTATGATATGACCATTTTGATATCACACCCTTCATCAGCCCTCGAGTCCTGATATCAGCCCTCGGGCCTTCGGCCCTCTGGCTGATATCAGGACTCTCGGGCTGATAAAGGGTGTGATATCAAAATGGGCATATAATAATAATAATAATAATATATATATATATATATATATATATATATATATATATATATATATATATATATATATATATATATGGTCATAAATATATAGTTTTCTTATTAAAAAATTTTACATTTATATAATATCAACCTTGAAACTTTAGCACTGTAAGAAAGTTTTGTCACAGTCACGTAAAAAAGTAAAATAAAATGTATAAAGATGTTGTCATTGTTTTGTATGTCTCAGAGGCACAAACGTCATTTTGTAATGTTTTAAATGTTTTTGATTCAAAGTGCTTTGAAGCTGGAAATTGGAAGTAAAGCATTAGTGTATGAAGATCCTACCATCTTTTTGAAGTTGGTTGATCTTGGCATTTAATGCCACAGTGGTCTTGCATCGTAGAACATATTGGTCTTGCATAGTAGGACATTAAGATATCTTTTTCTTATGAACCAATAAATCTAGAATTATGGAACTTAATTTGTAGGAACATTGTATGAAACACTAAAACATTTGACAAGCTTGTTGACTTTCACCAACATCCAACTGGAAGATAAAACATTTTATAATTTTTATGAAAGTTTAATGCTTCAAAGCATCAGTTCATAAAGGTGTGCAAAACTCCCAATTGGTTGACCTCGTTTAAGGTAATTGTGACTATAATTGGTGAAACATTTGTCTTTTCTCATAAATAGACAATTTCTTAATTTAGTAAGAATAAATTTGGACTTATTTGTCAGTAATGATATGGGGTTTTCAGGTTTAGTGTTTCCTTAAAATTCCCTTGAAAATAGTGTTTTCAAGGTCAAGACCCACTTTTGTTTTACCAATGTGCTTTTGCAACCATTAAGCTATTTTTATTAAACCAGCCATTATTTTGGGAGGTGAGCTTAGCAGGTTCAATGGGCATCTTGTTTTTAAGTGATATAGGTCAAGACATGACCTATTTATGTGTTGCTAGGGCAAAAGAGCCAAGAGCATTGTGTTGATACATTTCTTGTATACTAGTTTTTCACATAATATCAAAAACATTTTTATTTTACAGCTATAATGCTTCATATTTCGGTATTTTGTTACATTTGTATTTTAGTTACAAAACTTTATTTTATGACCTTGTGTGGTGTATGCAAGGGTAATATTTCATGGAAGGAAAATGTGGCTATTTGCCATTGAAATTTAATTTGCCAGAAAGGAATTGTTTTAGATTTTGAATAAAAATAACTTGTAATGATTTTCTGTTCTCTGTTTTAAATTGCTTTATATTGAAAAGTCCAAGTCATAAACAAAACAAATATTCATAATACAGTTAATTGATCAAAAGAGAAGACTGTAACTGTTAAAACAATTAACTCTTTCTGTGGAATGATATAAGCAGTTTCGATTTCTGTTGTTGCAGCTATAGTTAATGTCTTGGTTTGAGTAAAAAAATTCTGATTGGGTGTACAATCCCATCCAGGTTGAAATTCGTAATTTTCAGCAATTGACAGCAAAACAGTTTTATAAAACTAAAGATGGTTTAACTGTTTAGTTGGTTGGTTGAATTTTGGTTTACACAGCATCAGCAATTTTCAGCTGCTTAAGACCAGGCAATTATTCTTCTTATTATCAAGGCTTTAAACACAAATAATGTGATGTGCAAGTGTTTTTGATCTGCTTGTAAACATATACATATAGCATACCACTTGATTCATTATACTGGTAATAAACCAATCCAAAAAGTCTAGCACAACGTAAAATCCATTCCCACTTGTAGTTGACAGGATTATAGCCAGAGCAACTTTTGGTTTGAAGGTTTAACATTAACCAATTGGCCACTGCTTGCCCTATTAACATTGAAGTTAATAAAACACATGTTGAAATCCTGTCACTTGAACAAATCCCAAAATGCATTATAAAACCCGGTTTGATTGGAAATGGTCATCTTGAAGTTAGAAGTTAAAAAGAAGTCTGATGAGACATATTTATGCAGTTTGAATAAAAATTAATGGAAAAGTCATTTTATTAGCCCACCTGTACAAGTACAGAAAGGATTATGCGTCAGCATCCAATGGTAAGTTTTAGGTTAAAGTCTTTGGTTAAATTTTTTCAGTTAAACTTTTTGCCTGTTTATCGACCTAGATGTGCAAGTGGGCGTACTGTTCTTCTGACAGTTCTTGTTTATTTTGTCTTTCGAAAATTATCTTGATTAATACAGATATGTATCTGTATTCAGTGCTTCTAAGGTTCCCCTTTCACAGTTAAATGTTTCAATTCGTTTTTTTAGAAAACAAAAATAAGTATATGGATAATGTAGAACAATGATAGGAAAAAAACCTTAGTATATGAAGTTCTCCTTCTGTTCTCAAATTTTATTGGGACATGTCCCAGAAATCTTTCAGGTGTCTTGTCCCAATTACAAATTCTCCAAAAAACAAATATGTAGGGGCAAAATTCGGCTTGTACCTTAAGAAGTGCTAATATATGATGATGGATATGTACATGGACGTGTTTTAATTAGACAAAGGTAATCCCTATACAGCTAATACTTTCATATGGGATATTCTCCTTTTTTTTATTCAAAGTTTATAAGGACATGTCCCAGAAATCTTTAAAGTGTCTTGTCCCGATTATAAGTTCTCCAAGAAAAAAATTGACAAGATGTGTGGCTTGTCCCTGCTAATATGTAAAGATGGATATTTACATGGCGTATGTTTTAATTAAAAAAGGTTATCCCTTTATAATCAAATATATCCAGCTAATGACTGCATATTGTGCGATTCCCGACTCTTTCTCAAAGTTTATAAGGACATTCCCTTTGGCGACATGTCCCAATAACGTCTAAAGTCCTTTGTCCAAATTACAAGTTCTCCAAGAAACAAGATTCGGCTCGCCCCTTTAGCAGTACCAATAAGTGATGATGAATATGTGTATGGGAATGTTTTAATGAGAAAAATGTAAGTCCTGTATGAACTATTGTATCAAGCTTATGTTCCTCAGTAAACACGTAATTTCACTGCCTGTGTCCTGTTGGTTTCTATACTATAGAAAAACAAATTCTAGAATGAATGTTTCTTCGGTTACAAAAAAAAATTCATAGAAGTAACTGCAAATGCGTGCTCTCTCTTTTTCTCTCAAGTTCATAAAGACATGCCCTTTTCATGTTTTAATCTCTTGTCTTGATATGGTTATATTCGGACATTTCGTATTTCTTGCCCATATCTTGTGTCCAAAGCAACACCTTCGTGTCCCTATAGCAATGTATCTTTTGTCCCTACAGCAATAATCTCTTCAATAAAAAAATTGTAGATATTGTGAAAAAACTGACCAATGAAATAGAAAACAAATTTAGTCTAAAAGTAAACTTCATGGAATATTTCAGCTTAAGATCTGCAATTCCAAGAAACTGGAAAGAGCATTTGACAAAACATGTCTGTCCTACCATTTGTAAAACACAGATCACCTTTTCTCAAAACAACAAAATACTGAATATAAAACAAATGTCATCTAAGGATTTTTACCTAATCCTAGTTGAAAATTTTTCAGACTTGGCAGACTGTAGTAGTATAAAAAAAAGTGGCAAATTACATTTGATATCAACACAGATGACTTTAGAAAAGCCCTTGTGTTACCCTTTAAAGTGTGTCATGAAACTAAATATCAAGCTTTTCAATATAAAATACTTCACAGTTTCATACCCCACAATAGGTTATTACATAACATGGACCTCATCACCTCACCATACTGTAACATGTGCCATGATATGGTCGACACTATTGAACACAGGTTTTTTTTATTGTACAATCGCTAGGGAATTCTGGAATCATTTTAGAAATTGGTGGAAAAATATTCAACCAAACAGCCAGTGTACACTGCAATGTCAAGATATTATTTTTGGTGTTTATAACACTTTATGTGACACTCTTAATTATTGTCTACTCATAGGCAAATATTTCATTCATACATCAATATATAGTGAAAGAAAATCATTTAATTTTGTACAATTCAAAAAACTTTTAAAAAGACAGATTGAGATCATAAAACATGTTTGTTATACAAAAGGGAAGCAGGAGTATTACCTCATAACTTGGTCACTCATTGCAAACAGCTTAGATTAGAAGTTTAACAGACCACGGAGCTATCTCCTTCTATATTAAATAATTATTACAAATTGAATTCTATTGGATTAACTCTCCTGAATTTATAGCATTTATGGTACTCTAGAAACACTATAATCAAGCTTCTCTTTTACATAATGCCTCAAGTCTCAAATATGAATATGAATATGTCATGAACCTATGTAGATATACTTAAAATATATTTGATACATAAAATGTATACATTGTACAACACTGACAAGTATTGTAAACACTTATATGTTGTTGAGTCAAATAAAAAAAATAATAAATAAATAAAAAAATAATCTCTTCAATAAAATAATTGTAGATATTGTGAAAAAACTGACCACGGTCATCAGCATATCTCTATGAATGAAACAAGAAGAGAGTAGACTCTAGGTGGTTTAGAAATCTAGAATAGGTGTCCCCAAATCCAATGTTTTGGTGTATTGTCCCAATTTTACGTTATGAAATCCAGAGAGAGAGAGAGAGAGAGAGAGAGAGAGAGAGAGAGAGAGAGAGAGAGAAAGAGAGAGAGAGAGAGAGAGAGAGAGAGAGAGAGAGAGAGAGAGAGAGAGAGAGGAGAGAGGGAGGGGAGAGAGAGAGAGAGAGAGAGAGAGAGAAATGAGAGAGGAATGAGAGAGAGAGAATGAGGGGGAGAGAATGAGAGAGAGAGAGAGTATCCACTTGTCACAGGACAGAATGTCATCTATAAACCACCTATAAGCCATGCTTATAGGAGCTTATAGATTGGCTTATAGGAGCCTATAGGTTGATTATAGGGAGTTTATAGCACCTCAGAGAGAGAGGGGGTCAGCACAAAACGAATATGAGAGAGAGAGAGAGAGAGAGAGAGAGAGAGAGAGAGAGAGAGAGAGAGAGAGAGAGAGAAAATAAGATCGAGAACGGAATACATTGAGAGAAAGAGAGATAGAGATACTGGAAGATCAGCAGAAATTGAATATTGAAGAGAGAGGGGGGCTTAATATGCTGAGAGAGAGAGAGAGAGAGAGAGAGAGAGAGAGAGAGAGAGAGAGAGAGAGAGAGAGAGAGAGAGAATTTGAGTTTATATGATTATGAATATTCAGGGGCAGAGGGCTATCACCATTATTCCACTGCACTCCCCCCTGACTGCAGAAATTCAAATCCAACTGAGATAATGTTTGTCAATTAATTATTATCTTCTTTGACTGGTTTCTTACTTCAATATGTTCACTTCGTAACTTGTTCATGTTTGAAAAGAATAACCTTTACCGTAATATTTTTATTTTGTTTTAAATACATTTTTATATACTTTACTTTAACTCTTTTTCATTAGGAATTGATTTAATTCCAATTTCGATATCATCATGTGTCAGTTCCATATATGTCAATTTCAAAGACATTTAAATGCTCTCTCTCTCTCTCTCTCTCTCTCTCTCTCTCTCTCTCTCTCTCTCTCTCTCTCTCTCTCAAATATTCAGTTTCCGCTGACCCCTTTCTCTCTTTCTTTAAAATATTCAGTTTCTGCTAAGCTTCCTCTATCTCGAACCTCTTTTTCCCTCAATGTATTCAGCTCCCGATCTTATTCTCTCTCTCTCTCTCTCTCTCTCTCTCTCTCTCTCTCTCTCTCTCTCTCTCTCTCTCTCTCTCATTTTCGTTTTTCTGCTGACCATCCTCTCTCTATCTCTCTCGTTCTCTCTTTCTCTCTCTCTCTCTCAAAACAAAAAATTCTCTAAAATTTGATTGGAAAAAAGATATCAAACCTATTAGCAGCTGTTTAATATCGGATTGCATTGTAATGGTTTATGATTGTTAAACGAATTATCATTGTTTAATATATATTAAATATATTGAAATTGTGGCACACTTCATACTCAATATTCATTTAAGGATTAAATGTCACTGTTAATACTGTCATCGAGGTATGACTACATCCGCTCGTGAAGTTATTCATGTAAACTTTGAACTTGAGCTGATGCAGTCATACCTCGATGACAGCATTTAAAATGACATTCAATCCTTGTGTTTACATTAATTTTACCCAGAAAAAGGTATTGTTAATTTTCCGAAAGTCTGTGTATTATTTTGGTTGGAAACACTTAAAGCAAAAGATATCTTATTGTAAACCATATAACTAGAACAGTCATATTGATTTTTTTCGGTGCTTGGCGATCGTAAAATATAGATCCGTAAAACACTTATGAAAATTTAACTCTATTTCTCTTTTTTTTACTAAACAATTATCTGTTTGGTAAGATATTACTATGAATATAATTATTTAGTCGAATAACATATAGTTGTTCATAATTTAAATGTGGTGTCCTTAGAATCACTGATAGGGTCTAACAGTGTGAATAGGCTGACCTTCTTACTTAGGTCATGATAATTTTTTTCAGAAAGTCGGCAACCTGCTGTGTGGATTGTGGGGATTGGCAAGAAATAGTGCAGTCATTGGTAAAAACGTTGACTTATTGCTGTCAAAATGCATTAACGAGTCTTTCAAATCTGTCTTCAATTGATCATTTGATTTACAAAACACTCAAAACGGTAAATAAATTTTAGGTATAATAAACAGACATTTACATGGTTCAATACATAGTACATATACAACAATTGCAACATAGTATAAATTTGCTAATTATATCATACGGAAAAATAACATAGCTTAATATTTAGTAGTAACATACCATATTTCGTTCTTTAAACCTACTGTGGTACTAATTAAAGTTGTCATGAAACCTCTGCCACCTGTTTTTAAATTTGTTTTCAATATCATGAATTTTTGCAGAATATTTTTCCAATGTATAATCTTGCTTTATTTTATGTATTACTTCATGCCGTTTTAATATCTTCTCTTTACATCTTTGCTTATATATATAATATTTTGTAATAAGTTTAATTTAATTTTGAATGTTATAAATTTTACCTTTTTTAAAAAATAGATATTCATAATTTTTGTAGTTCATCGTAACTAATTGTCAAGGTTCTTATTGAATGAAAAAAGTTAAAATGAAATTTGTTTTCTTTTTCTATCCAAAAAGTTTTTTTTTTGACCTTTTTACGATTTTTTCTATATTAAGACAGTTCTTCTTAGGCCCTTTAGAACTATTAAGTATTATTTGTCATCAAAATAAGTATGTGATCAAAATGAAAACCTCTTCAAATCAGTAGTCCAGATTCAAAACGCTTATTATCTAAAGTGGTCTTGAAACCTCTGCCACCTGTTTTTAAATTTGTTTTCAATATCATGAATTTTTGCAGAATATTTTTCCAATGTATAATCTTGTTTTATTTTATGTATTACTTCATGCCGTTTTAATATCTTCTCTTTACATCTTTGCTTATATATATAATATTTTGTAATAAGTATTATTAAATTTTGAATGTTATAAATTTAACCTTTTTTAAAAAATAGATATTCATAATTTTTGTAGTTCATCAGAACTAATTATCAAGGTTCTTATTAAATAAAAAAAAATTAAAATGAAATTTGTATTTTTTTTTCCTATCCAAAAAGTTTTTTGTTACATTTTCACGATTTTTTTATATTAAAACAGTTCTACTTAGGCCCTTTAGAACTATTTAGTTTTATTTGTCATCAAAATAAGTATGTGATCAAAGTGAAAACCTCTTCAAATCAGTAGTCCAGATTCAAAACGCTTATTATCTACCGATTCATTGAGAATATTTGTCTAACTAACAAATATTTTCCCTAAATGAAATAGACAGCCATATCATTTGCCAACTTACCTGAATAGTAGGAATAAACCAATAGTAAAATCGCATGATTGTTTTAAATATTCAGATATTTTTGTTTTCAGACACATGTAACAATCAACTCATCATGTTACGAAAGATAACTGTGATATTTAGAAGATACATTTTATCAATTTTTGCAATGGTGATATCGATCTTCATAATCATCAATTTCACGTATCTAGACAATAAAAATGGTACCGTAAACATAAAACCGTTCATAATGACGGGGTTTTCCACAAAAGGCTTACTTGTTAGAAATATGTCAAGTTGTCGACAACTTAAAGTCCCAGAAGGAATAAAAGAAGAATTATGGCAACCTGTTGGTTATGAAACGGATATTTATGTGTATTCGGCATTTCTGAGGGGATCAAAGATCAGAATCGTTGGTACCAAATTACTCAAAAGGGAGCAGACGGTGTTTTGCCAAGTTTGGTATGGTGGTAGAGAACCCGTTTCATATGTGGTGAAAGCCGAGATGATAAATGTTCCAGAGCACCATGGATTCAAGTAAGGAAACAAAAAGATAAATATAATAATGAAATGATTTAGTAAAACTTTGTAAAACAGTCCATTTAGGGAATGACCTAAAACTGCAATTTGTTGGCGAACGCGCTATTATTTTTGCTATGCTGATTAACATATATAAACTATTGAAACTTCTTTGTTGTGGAAATATGGTTATTTTAAAGATGATATGAAGTAAGTTGATGTATCAGTTAGAAAAAAATTAGTTCGAAGCAGCTAATGCAAATTCTTCATTTTTCTTTGTCAATACTTATGCTTTATGCAGTCCGATTGCTAATTTTTTACACCTGAGCTGTAAGTGAAATGCATCAATTTTCACTTGCTATATTATGACTTACAAAAAAATTGCTGTTACAAGTTCAATCTAGAAGAAGGATTTTTCTTCGGTACCCTGAGTCTTTGTCTAGTGTGATTAGTACAAATATCTCGCAATGAGCAAGTTCGCTTTGTAACATTCCATATAATCGGTTTAAATATTGCATGAAACCATTTTGAAATTTAAATAAACATTTATTTTTTGTCATATCTTAAATAGCCGTCTAAAATTTGAAATTAATTTAAAACTAAGGTTGTTCCCTCATGCAAAGCATTCCTTAGCTGGATTTAGATTGATATTATTTTGGAACTTAGATACATTATTTTCAACTGTTTGGCTAATGTTTTTCATCTATCAAACTTTTCGGTCTAAGTGTCACTGATGAGGAATACATTTCCGAAATGTGCACATCTGGCACATCAAAATTTAACTGGTATTTGTGTTATATATTTACTACCCCTGAGCGGGTACCGCTGCTGGTGGAGTAAAACTCCCCGAGGGTATCCATAACTCAGTAGGCAGTACTTTGTGCTATCAGAAAATGTACCATTTAGCAAAATTTTCAGCCGTCTAAAATTTGAAATTTATTTAAAACTAAGGTTTGTCCCTCATGCAAAGCATTCCTTAGCTGGATTTGGATTTATATAATTTTGGTACTTTAGATACATTATTTTCAACTGGTTTATGTTTTTATGTATCAAACTTTTCGGTCTTGGTGTTACTGATGAGGAATGAATATCCGAAATGTGCACATCTGGGACATCAAAATTTAACTGGTATTTGTGTTATATATTTAAAAAAGAAATTATTTTAGGGAACTAATTATCAATTTCTTTTTTTGAAAGGACAATCAATTTAATGACAATATAAAGTTTAATGATGAAAAATTTACGACAAAAGTTTATATGAATTATTATAATGTATTTTAGAATGTTTTTGAAATTAAAAATGTGCTAAAAATGATGTGAAAATTTGTGTTTGTTGTCACTTCAATCTCACTGTAACAATTTTTTATTTAGTTATTTTTGTATTTTATATTTACTTTAGGTATACAAGTTACCTGTTTGATTGTTCTGTACATTACTCTTCTTTGCCATTTGCCGTGTCGCTTGTCCCAGAGCAGTGCGTCATACCAATGAACCACCTTAAAGTTACTTACAAAAAACAAAACGTTTTAACCAATTTTACAATATGTCTACAGCCGTTATACTTCATAAATAAAAAAGAAAAAACGGAGTTGAAAATTATCGAATTTATAGAATTATCAAAAATTATAGGGGCTCAAAAATTTGTATTTTACATCTGCAATATAACCACTGAAATCAATAATGTATTAATGCATTACCGAAAGGCAAAATACAATTGATATTTTACAATGGGAATTACCAAGGAATGTGTTTCCGGACATACATGTAAGAGGCCAAATAGCGGCTGAAAATGATTGCTTATTTCGTTTCGAAAAACAGTCCAAATACCTAGTGTATATTGATATAGATGAATTTATCATTCCACGACATCAATTGACATGGAATCAGATGATGAATAAACTGCCACAAGGCTACGGTGAATATAATTTTAGAACTACCCTATTCAGGACACATTGGCCGAATACAAATATAAACTATTCGAAGAAAGATGTTGCTTTAAAATATAATGTTCAATCGTTTCTGAAAATGTCAAGGGATAAAAATCCTTACCCTCACAAGCAAAGGTCTAAATGTATCATAAATCCTGGGCTTGTTGAGATAATGGGAATACATTATGCACATAAATATAAAACCACGTCCAACAAACAATATCTAGTAGATAACAACACAGCACTTGTTCATCATTACAGAATTTGGTCTGGGACGACTAAAGACACGCCTTACGATGTTGATAGAAGGATTCTTAAGTATGAGGATGTGTTTTTTAGCAATGTTGACAGAGTTTGGAAAGATTTAAATGTCACAGTTTAATAAGATTGGTTTGATTTTTAGTGTTTTGTTTCTAATTTATAACAATATTTTAACAATGATTAAGAGTACTTTGTGAAAACTGAAAACTTTGTTATTGTCAACTAGATGAATAAATAAAACCAAAATGCAAATAAAAGAAAATTTAACACGTTATCAGTTTATTTTTAAGAGTTTTTTCTTACTCTTGAGAAATCCCATTTAATCGAAGGTGGTTTACTTCTCCATCATTTAGAAAAAATATGTTAATAAATGGCCAGACAATTTTCTAAAAGTATGCCTAAAAAGCCATTATAACAAAATTGGTTTGAAAGTAAAAAAACATTTATATGAAAACAGCCATCGCAACAAAAACATTATTATGCTTCAGTAAAGTACAAACATCATTTCGGCAAAGTTATGAAAAATTCTCGAACAAAAATTGTTTTCATTGACATTTTAAAACATCTCTGATAACTGTCTACCTTGTTAAAAAGTTTTATTTTTATCTGATGCTTGTTTACCATCAGTATCTATATTTTCAGACTTCTAGGCTTTTCAGTTTACGGTATAATTAATTTTAATGGCTTAAAGCTGCATTAAGTTTACCAAATTTCTGAATTTTTTTTGATTTTCTAAAAATATATTTTTTTAAAAGTAGATATCTTCTAACCACGATCCGTGACATTCATTTTCTAAAATTTCATTTCTTTTAGCTGTAAATAAACGGAATCCTCTGACCGGTTGGTCAGTGTTCTACGATGGTAATTATGAGCTTGGAGCATGCGCACGAATGTACGGAAAAGCCTAGAATCGAAAGTGAAACATGACAAATTGCAATAATTGTCCTTCATTTATATCCAGATGTATTTGAAATGGTGTTATTTTTCCCTAACTAAGTCACAAATGACAAATTCAACGAAGTTCTGTGTTTAATTTATCGTATTTCAACATTTTGAAAGTTGTGTTTAAATGACCCGGGTTTTAATGACGTAACCATGTTCTAATATTAGATTCCAACTGCTGCATCTCGCTGGGTAAATTTTGTAATTTCTGTATTTATTCGAGCTTTTTTCGTTGAACCAAATGTAACATTGTTCATTAGGAACATCATTTATTAGATTAGCATCGTTTTATTTTTTTTCTTTGGAAAACTTAATGCAGCTTTAACTACTTTACGTCACCGTCAACTTTAACGTCCGTCAAAGACAAATAACTTAAAAAACACATTTTATAGGCTGATATTATATATTGAGTTTCAAGCTGAAAGGAAATTCTGTTAATGATGTATTTATACCTAACCAAAATTTCATTAATCATTGTAATATAGAGAATGATCTTAATATAAAAATACCCTTCACAATCTACGAGGGTTTAAAATACGCTATTCTAAAACAATTCAAAATAAAAGACATTAACGATCAATCGATGACAGTTTTTGATTACATCAATAAACAGAAAAAAGGAACTAGACATATGTATGATATCCTCATTAAATCTCTATATATGAAACCTAAAACGGAAATTAAATGGGAACATGAATTAAATTTACCCGGAGATTTTGACCTTTTTCAAAAATTGTAATGATACAAAGCTTAAATGGTTAAATTACAGAATACTTCTTTGAATATTTGGGACAAATAAATTACTTAAACAAATGCATATAAATCAATACTCTAACTGTACATTTTGTAAAACAAATGAAGAAAGTATTAGCCATTTATTCTTTGAATGTGAACAAGTAAGGGAACTCTGGAATAATTTAGAAATTTGGATTTACGAAAAATATCAAAATATATCACTTTCAGTATAAATGATGTATAGTTTAGCTATTTTAAGAAAAATTCTCACGCGATCAATACAATTATCTAATTAACAAAACAATATGTCTGTCTCAAACGCTTTCAAAAACAAAATCTCAACACTAATGAATTAAAAAATTATATAAAAAATTATTATATCATTGAAAATACGAGATACGAAGTCCTGGGAAAAAGTCAAACTTTTATAAGACATTGGGAAAATTTTTCGCAACTATTTTAACATAACTATTAAATGAAGAAGCTCACTTTAAAGTAACAAAACTGAATATATCCGTCAATAATCCAAATCTACCAAGTATACAATTACTGTATTGTTTTCTAATATGCATTTTTGTATCTTGAACAGCAAATTGTGTGTATGTGTGAGTGAATGATTGTGGCGTCAAATAATTTTGTAAATTATGTTTAAAAATAATAGAAATAAAAAAAAAAAAAAAAAAAACCACTTGTCACTAAATGACAATATCATAAACCATCTGATAAATTGACCATATCATACACCATGTGACACAATATTGCCATATAACCATGTGGCACTAAATGACCATATCATAAACAAAATGACATTAAATGACAATAATATAAACCATGTGGCACTAAATGACTATATCATAAACCACATGTCACTAAATGACAATATCATAAACCATCTGACAAATTTACCATATTATACACCATGTGACACAAAATTGCCACATCATAAACCATGTGGCACTAAATGACCATATTATATAAACCATGTTGCACTAAATGACCATATCATAAATCATGTGACACTAAATGACCATAATATTAACCACGTGACACTAAATGACCATATCATAAACCACATGTCAATAAATGACAATATCATAAACTAAATGACACTAAATTACCATATCACAAACTACATGACAATAATATAAACCATGTTGCACTAAACGACCATTTTATAAACCACATGACATTAAATGACCATATCATAAACCACATGACATTAAATGACAATAATGGAAACTGTTGTACTAAATGACCATATCATAAAGCACATGACATAAAATGACAGTAATACAAACCATGTGGCACTAAATGACCATGTCATAAACCATGTGGCACTAAAAAACGATATTATATAAACCATGCGGCACTGAATTACCATATCATAAACTACATGACATTTTAAATGACAATAATATTAACCATGTTGCAAGAAATGACCATATCATAAACCACATGACATTAAATGACAATTATATAAACCAAGTTGCACATAATGACCACATCATTACCCATGTGGCACTAAATGACCATATTATAAACTGTGTGACTCAAAATTGCCATATCATAATCACTTGACTCAAAAATGGCCATATAACACAAACCATGTTTCACTGAATAACCATATTATAAACAATGTGGCACTAAATGGATATACCATAAACTATGCAACTCCAAATAAACATATCATAAATCTTATGAACATAAATGAACATATAATGTAGTGCCATTTTTTACCCATTTAGAGTAAAAGTATTTATATCGGACAATATTTCACTGCATGTAAACAAAAATAACAACCAGCAAATTGATGGCGTTAGAACGTTAAGTCATTTAATTTTATCGTATTTACTTCATTTGAAAACAAGTAAAAATATTGATACCTGATCTTACCTCCCTGCTAGTCATAATTAAACAAGTTACGATGTTTTTATTTGACTGAAAACGCGTGAATTTTTTTCACAGTAGTCGATTGAATCATCAGAATTAATAGATCTATACAGGTATGGTTGGATTACATGGATATTTTTAAGAACAAGTTATAAACTCACTGTAAGATAGGTGTATACATAAAATTCAATTCTGTGGAGTCAGGCTTTTGCGTGTGACACTGACATACGACAGGAATCTATTTAAAGATGCCTATTAAACATAAGACCTATTTGTACGCTTATGTCTAAAACCGGAAGTCAGTAGTCTGAAGTGTCGAAAATCCAACCCTCTGAATTAAAGCACTGGATCGAATTATATCACCTGTCTCATCATCCCTGAATCTATTTAAAATGTCACTAAATTCTTTATCATGGTGCATCTCCGTCTCAGCTGACTTTAACAGCTTTGGCTTTAATGCCTGTGGGTTTTCTGCAATGCAGGTGTGCTTAGAAAAGTACTTGCTTGAAATGAAACTCCTGCAATCAGAACAAACTCTGACCTCATCTTTGTGCTTTGGTTGTCTCTCAGGCATTGCAGGGTCTCTGTCTAATGACATATCTTTCAAGTTGAATTCATATATTCCTTCTCGTCTTTTTTTATCAAAAAATTGATTCTGCTCTTTGATAGTTTTAGAATTTCCTTCACCTCTTCTTTATGTTTGTGTTTTCTTTTTATATGTCTAGTTAGCTTTCCTCCTTTGAATAATTGTTTACAATAAATGCAGTATCGATCTGGCTTCTGAAATCAAATTATAATCAAATAAGTGAGTGATGTTTTAAACAAAAAGATGTGGTTTGCGGATGTATGGACTGGTAATAATAAAGGGACATAACTTATTTAAGTAGTACATGCACGATGGGGAACAAAAATTAAGGTTCTAGACCATAATATGTCTTATTCTGTTAAGTAGTGAGAAGGTCAAACATGATTGAAATTTTAAAGGGTCACAACTCTTGAGAAAGCAATAAAAAATCTCTGACAATTCCCGACATTTCCTTCATTTTTTCAAATTCCCTAACTTTTTTTTTAATTCCCTGACCTTGAAAAAAATAAAACTTCTCTGACTTTTCCTGACACATAGGATCCATGCTTGTATCATTTTTTTGGCTATACAGAGAAATAGTGATTCATGTGTTGTTATATACTTTCAAATTTGTATTCATCTGATCAGATGCAGTGCTCATCCAAACCCTATTTTGATTAATATTTGTCATTGTCCATCATAAAACATTTAAGTTCTATCAGAACAGTCAAAACAATTCTGCAATTTTTTTGCGACCAAATTCGGCAATTCAAATGTTGCAGTTTTGGATCTAGTTTGATGTTTATTGGGAACAAATTTGAAAATCTTACTGTATGTGATTTTATGTTTTTGACATTGGAAATTTCAGCTCTACAAGATATAAAATAAAAAATATTAAATACCTGAAATCTACATAAGCTATACATCCAATATTCAATTACAAATTACATTCAAAAAGTAAACTTACTCAGTATATAATTTCAAAATTTCTTTCATCTCTGCCTTCAACATAATTCTTTTGATGAAATATGATTTTAATTTTGTTCCTGTTCTTTTTAGAGACTTGCTGTCAAGGCAATTCCAACCACACCATTTAGACACTTGCAAAAAGTGAGCCAACTTGGTTATCCATTGTTGCTATTTTTTCGAAGTGATAGACTTTATCCAAAGTTTTACATAAATAAGAGGCCCAATAAGGCTATTTTTGCTCACCTGGAAGTCCTGTAATTTATATGGTCATTTATGTTTTAAAGTTATGTAACTGGAAAAATTACAAAAATTAAAATCTGCTTCAAAATAAATTTATAAATTGTCAAAATAGTTATATATTTTTGTGCTTTTGGTACTAAGTTAATGACGTTGAAATTGGACCATGGCTACATTTTGTAGGTTGGTTGGTTGCATACTGTTTTATGTCACATCAGCAATTTTTCAGCTATTCATGACGGGATACAATTTTTATTAATCTCAAGGAATAATCTATACACAAGTTCATTTGGGATGTGAGTTGGTGTAAGTATTTGTGATCTGCCTTGTACTAGAGTACACTGATGGCATCTTTTATAGTGCTAGCACACTGGTTCACAATGTCACAGATTAACATCACAAACTAATTGGTAACATTAAACTGCAACGTGAAAAACTTTAACATCTGAATGTTGATGACGTTGACCTTCATGTGCAGCCTCTGCAACTGTATCATGATCTTTTGATGCCCTAAAAAGTCTGGATATTCATGAAATAAAATAATCGTTAAGTAAAAACTTTAACATTGGATATTGATGACCTTGACCTTGATGTTCAGCCTTTAAAACTGCATCATGTTCTCTTGATGTCCGAAACAAACATTTGTACCAAGTCTTATAAAAATTCAATGTATAAAATATGAAAGAAAGGCTAAGTAAAAAATTTTAGCAAAAACCTTTAACATAGGATATTGACGACCTTGATTTTCAGCCTCTGTAATTACATCATGTTTTTTATGATGTCCTAGTAAACATCTGTACCAAGTCTGATGAAAATATAATAGATAATACATGGAAAAACAGCTATAACAAAAACTTTAACATTGGACGCTGGTGCTCATGCCTGGGATACAACATAAGCTCCTTTGCACTTTTCTGCAGGCAAGCTAAAATGACACCAAAATCATTGCACATTATGTTGAAATCAAGCAAATGAATGTGCAAGTTTCTTCAACTGCATATTATCTTTACATGATGCAATGCATGCCTATATATGAAGACATCATTTTTAGTGGCATTACTTGTTGTTTTCCTAGGCACCAAGTCTGTGATTCAAAACAGATGCAGAATTCAATCTGTACCAATTAAATTTACAAAAACATTTATTTTGACCCATTCCTTCCATGAACTTTACATTTGCATGCATACTTACTGACAATTCAATGCTGACGCTGATAATTCCTGTATTGTTTGGAATGCTGACAGTTCTTGTAATGGTGGTACTAAAAAAGCAAAATTATAATCCTTTATACATTAATAGCCAAGACTTGTATCATGTCCACATAAAAATTCTACTCATAATTTCAGTATGTTCAGACCAAGCTGTTGTCTGATTCATCTCAACACAAACTTCAAAACATCTTCAAAAAATGTTTGTACTGACAAATCTTACATCCCCTGAGAGGGGAATAACAAGTAGCACATAGGACTTATCATTCACAAAATATCTACATGTACAATGTCTAAGGTCTAGCCATTACTGTTTTGAGGGGGATGATTTTTAACTCCCTTTCAGTTTCCCCATTCGAGGCCCCATGCCCATTATTTGTGCAAATTAAAATTGACACATCCCAAGGTATTAAAAAATGCAATATCTAAGGTCTAGCCGTTGTGATCCCTGGAAAAGCAACACCTATGTCCCGCTTTTTTCTTAAAATGCTAGACAAAAACTCAAGTACCTATTAAAGAGTCGTTTGAATCTTTAACAATCATATGAATGTCCTCTGGGTGACAATATGCACGGTCAACTGAAAAAAGAATGTAATATTTATTTAATTATACCAAATAAACATTTTGGAAAATTGAATCTTTGCTATTTGAAAGTTATTTTTATAAATGAAATTAAATAACTTTAGCCTGGATGATTTAACCACTAAATGTGATTAGTTTGTTAAGATATCATGTGCACACTGTCCAACTTTTAACCATACATGTAATTATAATTTTACACTATCAATTTCAAACCGTATGCATTTCTGCACAGCTAATAATTTACACTATAAAATTTACATTGTCAAACCACATATGAAAATTGTATGCCACATTGACACAATGTATTTCTTTACAGGTAGATTAGCCAATCATATTCAATATTTCAGAATAAGGCATAACAGTATTAAGTATTGTGTCCTTCACCTTGGCAAGTGTCAATGTCAAATTGTACCCAAATATAACTTGCCCACATTTGGTTAAAACATTGTAAAAGTGGCAATACCTGGACATTAACCTTGCAATGTTCTGGAATCCCATCCAAGACAGAATCCTGTACTTTGCTCACTTCAATTTAACTAAGAGTAATAAAACTAAGATAAACCCTAAAGGCTTGGGAGAGATTAACATTTAAAAATATTTCATTTCATGCATAAAATAATTTCCTGTGTTGATGATAAATTAATGTGATCTTTATTTCAAATCTCAAAGATTCAAATTCATAGTGTGAATCAGAATAAAAAATTACACATTGCTTGGAACTTACTTAGCTTAGCTGGCTTATGGCATGACCTAGAGGTTAAGAATTAGAGCTCAAGAACATTATTATATTTTGGATTGTATCTTCAGATTGGACCTGTTGCGTCCTTGAGCAAAGGTGTTTTATTTTATGTTGCTCCAGTCCACAACTGAAAATTAGTTCTAGCAAGTAGCTGGGGTTTATCCTGGTGATGTATTGAATTTCTTTTAAAGTGGAGTCCTGAAATTTTGTATCTGTGAGGATATAACAAATGATTACCTGGCAGACATATGGTATCTCCTGCTGTTGTCTCTTCTTCTTCTTCAGCCATTGTTACATTATGACTTGCTACAAGCGATATAAAGCATATGAGATTTTTCTTCTAACTGGCAAAAACAAAGAAAGAAAATAGTATCTAGTCAATATCAGTAATTCCTCCATCTTGAACACAATGTAAAGCCAAATATCAGATTTCGCCTTCAACTTATGATTTAAGATAAGTTTTTTGTGTTTTGAGCTCACAAGGTGGGTGATCTACTTTTTCATGCAAGGTCTACAATTTACACAGACTTGAATTGCACAATGAACATCTGTCTTAAATAGGTGCCAACAGATACACACACAGACATACACAAAACCATGCTATAAGATCATGTAGCCTTTGGCTAGACAAGATAAAAACATTTAGTTACACAATGCTATAAAATTTCATGGAAGCAGCTTCCCTTATCACCACTAAATACACCCAGTGAAGGTTTAGGGAATGTTAAAGCATTTGTAATATCTAAAAGGATATCCTAGCAGGAGGATATATTAAAAAAAAACTCACTAACACTTAACACTGGGTGCAGGTGATTATGAAAACACAATTATGAGAACAGCCCGTGCACTTTCTTGCATATGACCTAAAAGCACATACCTTCGTCTCTAATTTCTCCAAAACTGTCATCTTCTATTCAATCTGAACTTTCTAAATAACATAAGAACACATATCTTATATGAAAAGCTTTTTACTCTAAATCTTGGATCAAACTCGATAGTTTTGTTATTAAAATTAATATATTAAACTTAGCAAAGACAGGCATACGTAAAATGAAATATCCATGGGGATTAAAATTAACTTTTTTGGGTTTTTTATATCCTCGAAATTTAATGTCATTGATTATTTTTATTTGCAATCAAAACAACTGTTAACTTACAGCCTGTTTATCCAAGAAATTTGATGCCAGTGAGTATTTTGTAAACAGTACAACCACAGTTTACAATTTGAAACAGACTTTTGTGCAAGTTTCATCCAAATCTGCCAAGTAATTTCAGAGCAGTTTGGTCCCCTCATGCCAACTCCCTGGACCTTTCCCCCTCTCTCTGGGGTCTGGCCACAATTTTAATACAAGAAATGTTTTCTATTCTACTTTTGACTGATATGAACAACTACATTTAAAAATTGCTGCCCCTCCTCACTGGACCCCTCTCTTATCCTTCAAATTTAACCCCATTTTTTTCTATTCTCAATTACATGTACCTTCAATTTGATATGAAATGTGACTATGTTTGAAAAATAATCTAGGTATCCCCCTCTTACCCTGGGAGTCTGACCACAATTTTAATACCTGAAACATATTCTACACTCAGTTACCTTTGATTTGATATAAAGCTGGTCTATGTGTGTAAGAACAATTTTTGGGGTCCTTTCCCTGGCCCCATCCAATAGGGTCAAATAAGAACGTAATATATTTAGCAAAGCTCTTTATGCTGAATGTTTATATAAACTTTTACATTCATAGCTTGAATAAAATATTGACAGTGCTACTGTTATAAAACAATGTCCTACTTCTAGCCCCTTTCCCAGGGGTCAAACAAATTTCCGAGTGTTGTGCACATTATGAACTATCATACTAATGTATAAGGCTTGTACCTCTCATGGTTAGGAGGAGATAAGACGACAGACAGACAGACAGACGGATGGACAAAGGGATGATGAAGGCAATCACAGCATCCCCTCTTATTCTACCAAAAAATGAAAGGATAAGTATGGCTAACCTGTATCTAAGCATTTGTTTACATCAAAAGGATCATCATCATCATCAACATCAAAGGCATCGCCTAAAAGAGAAAGAATAATTGATATACATGTAGTATCAAGTAAAAAATTTGCACTTCTTTATCCAAGATTTTGCTCAAAAATATATATTAAATGCCAACTGCATTGTACTTAACACAGAAACAAATTAAAGCATAATTATCTGAAATTCTAATACATGTATTTATTAGAAATGATAGGAATGGATTTTCTCAAAATTTGCCCCAAAACTAAATCAAATACCACTCTAATGCCAAAAACGGCAACTAAAATCGCTTTTCTCCTCAGAATACCAGTGGATTGAAAATAGAAAAAAACATCTTCCTTGATCATAACATGAAAATCTGGTGATCCAACTAATGTTGGTTTAGTAAAAGGAAAAGCAATTTCTCAAAATCTGGTTTTTTTTTCATCTAAAATCTCGTATTAGCTATTACATGTGAATAGACATTTTATTGATTGATTGATTGATTATTTTAGAAATAACTTTCAATTTGTTGTGGTTTACTGGGTATAAACAAGATTTTGGAGGTGGCAATTCTCATAAAATGCGAAGCTAGTTACAAAGATTGCTAGTCGCTATCAAACTGACTGATGGGAAAGCTGCATTATTTTGTGAAGAAGCTGGGGATACACATGTGTTCGTAGAAATAGCCAGATTAACACCTGATATTATATTCTGATCATGATAATTTTTTATTTCGTTCCGAATTTTTGTTCATCTCGCAAATTCACGATTTTATTATTATATTTGACACTGCTAAAAATTAAATTTTTGGGGAATTCCATAATTGACTTTTCACTATATATATGTATTCTTGCACGACTTCGGCGAGAGTTTGACAGCTTGTTCTAGTTTACTGAAATGTAAACATTATTCTTGACAATAGGTTTATGTAGAAAGAAAATCAGCGATTGTAAATACTGGGGTTTAATGTCCCTGTCAAGAATATTTTACTTATATCGAGACGTCACTAGAAATTTCTGCCAGTGCTTTGTGAATATGGCATTTGGCAGTGAGGGTTCTTAATCTTGCCACACCTACCATGACATGGAGCCTCAAGTTTTATAGGTGCACGTCCACACCTGCCATCTGCTTCTATAGGACATGTGTCACCACGTTGTGGAAACTTCCATCACCTGTTATATCCAATGATTGGAAACCTTTAATATGCATGAGGTCAAATGTGACGTAAAAGGTTAAATTTCCATATATAGGTGCACGTCCACACCTGCCATCTGCTTCTATAGGACATGTGTCACCACGTTGTGGAAACTTCCATCACCTGTTATATCCAATGATTGGAAACCTTATTTCATTGGTTAAGATAGATCTCTTTGCTTTTATTTTATATTTGGTAAAGCGTGCCTGTTTCATTCTAAGCTCGTAACTTGTTAGCTTCAAGACGTAATACAATTTTATGGACGTTTATATTTTAAAACTTACATGGAGGATTTAGACGAAGGATATTTCGACATTGAAATAGAAATTGATCATCTATGTGAGTTGTTTAAAAGATTGCATTTATAAGGTATGGATTCAATCATTCTTAAAAATTATATTGACTTTGAACAAAGACTAGAGACATTGAAACATTTGTTTTCGGAATCTCAAAGTTATGAATTATCTCGATCAGGATTTTATTTTGATACATTGAAGAATTGTTTAGTATGTTTTTGTTGTAACTTTATTGCGGAAAAAATTGAAGATACTGAAAAACATCTGGAAAACTCTCAGAATTGTTCATATTTAAATATGACTGGACAAAATTATCAAGCTATGGAAGTCGATGTTGAAAAATGTACTACTTGCGGTGAACGCGCCGATCATGAATGGGTATGCGATGTCTGGTGGGAAGATATGGAAGAATTATGATGTAAAATTAACAAAATCTTTATTTTTACAGAAGGCTCAACGTCAAATCGACCTGAGTAAAACTCTAGATTGTTTGTTTACCGCAGTGGATAAAAACTATATTTCGGTTCAAATATCACCTAAAGTGAGTGTAGAAGTATTCAAAAAAGGACCAAATGTAAAAATGCGCTTGAGGAAATCTGGCATTAGTATCATGTTAGATTTCGACACTTTTGAAGCCTTGTGTGATATGAAATACGGGATATTGACGTGTAAGTCGATGATCCAGTAACTTATTCCTATATTGTAGACTATAAGGATGGAAGCTGGAAATAGTCAAGCTATTACAAACCAATTGGAAGATACGTTAAATTTAGCTTATGCCCTACGTATGAAAGAAGAAATAAATCTTAAAGCAAAGGACTTATGTTATGCATGCCAGTGCAATTTTAATGAAGCTCACGATTGTTCGGATTTTAAAAATATATTGGAACTTTACTTCAACTCAACATTGAAAGATCTTGACGACTTCAATGTTATAACACTTTGGAAAACATTATCTGCACATATCATTTCGGAATCAGATACGTTTTATCGCCAAAAATATTTGTGTAAAGACTGGAGAGAAACTTATTTGAAAACTGTGAAATGGGAAACTAAATTAAAATCATTAATTGTAAAAATGTATCAATTAGAAAAAAGATTATGTATATAAATATTACTCAAGGTATATAAAGCGCAAGTATATTTTGTTGTTGTTGTTGTTGTTGTTGTTATTTCTATCATGTTCCTTCCCCGAATCCCATCACAGTTTAACTAGTACTAGGTTCGAATCCTATTTTTCACAACCCTGTCTACTTCTAACACAAAAGTACTTTGACAGTAGAGAGAAGCAAACACTGGTACATAGAGTTCGAATCCGACCACAATTTTTAGAGTAGGTTAAAAAATAACAAACGCAAAAAGTAAACTAAAACTAAATTTTTTATTCATTTTTTATTTTGAATTTTTGTTTCACAAATTTTTAATACATTACATTGAATATACAGTAATATTTACAAGGTACATCTATGAAAATAACGTGAAATCACTGAAAATACAAATTGATCATTAAGGTCCTTGTCTTCATTGAATACATCAATAATGTTATATACATGTCTAGTTTTACACAATGCATAAAATAAACAATAATGTCCACATACACTACTATATTGGCTCTGTAGAACTTTATCATTATAAAGTATATAGCGACCATTTCTGTTTAAGAATTGCACAAAGTTCATACTATAATACTCAGGCGGATGTCCGAAACTATCAAAAAACTCTGCTGTTCCGTCACTATTAAAACCAAAGAAAACCCAATGGCTACCATATTCTTCAATAGGGTCTGTATTACAAATGTATGCATATGGATAACTATTTACAGTTTTTGGTAAAGTGTTCTCTGCATAGACACCCTGAATATATGAGTTTAACATCGAATCACAATGTATAGCACAATCTAACTGTATGGTATCCATATGTTAATTTACAGTTATGGTACGTGACTTATCAATCTGGATGATTTGTTGAAATTCAGCATAAGCAATGCAAGTATAGTTCGTAGTCAATGCACTTGAAAAATTAACTTCTAATCTCAAGTTGCCGTTCTTCATCAAAGACAAACTGTCCTCGTCGAATGGTGTTTCTAAAGTGAACAAATAAATGGCATGGCCGTCAGTAAATTTTTCTTTGGTAATGTATAGTCCACTATTAACTGTCCATTTTCCACTACCATCAAATAAATAAGCATATGCCTGAATATATTGTTTCGAACCATAAGCTAATTTCAATGGTGCCATCGGAATACTAACTCCATCAACTAAAAGTGCTGTTGACGAAAGCAATAGCGACTTTCAAAGGCAAATGATTTTGAAAAATGGCATCCCAATGAAAACTCGTCTGTCCGGTATTTACATTTGCTACTCGACATTCTGTTCTTCTATAAGGATATAACGCTGAAATGTTTTCAATTTCTTTTTCTTGAGCTATGAACACTGCAGGATTCAAGCTGATTTTACATACACGGAAATAGATATCTACTATCTCAAACTTAAAATCTGGTTTCGCTTCTGTCGATTTTAAAAAGAAAATAGGACGATTTCTGTACAGTTTAACAGAAATGTCTACATTGTTAATCAAATAACGATCCGTCTGAAAACAGTCTTGCAAGATAGGACCGGTCATTTCAAATACTTTACTGCCTTTAGTTACTGCAAAACGTGCTGACATCCCTGGATTACTACCTCCTACGGGGTCCGTGTCGAAGACATTGGTTTCTTCATAGAATAACCCCATTTGTTGAAAGGATTTAATCTTCTCTGTACTACTGTTCAATAGTGTCTGTAGATAAGCCTTATATCCAAAATTACCGTCCAAGCTGGTTATAAGTTTCCCGTTATATCTCACATCAATTTGATCGAACATTGTCTGATGAAGAAAATTAATTGGACCTACTTCCTTTGCGGCATCTATTGTCGTCCCATCACCAGCAACAATTTTGCCCTTGATATATAGTCGTGATCTCTGAAGATCGATATAATCACTACCTTGGTTAGAAATGTTAAATTCGATGGGAGACCCATCCGAAATTTGTGATACTGGACGGCAATCGACAAAATAACTTTTTTCTACTGCACTTTGTACTGGCGGTAACGTAAATAAATTTAACTGCTTTGGTATGCCTTCCGATTTATGTACATTATGTGGCCAGAACGCCATATTTACTCGTCAAAGATATCGTTTGCTCGCTTCGTCTTTGATCCTTTATTGTTTTTCTTTTTTGTAGCGGAAACTATCTTAGATGTTGACCGTTTAGCTTTCTTCTGTGGACTGACTGAGCTACTTCTTGATCGCCTTTTTATAGGCATTCGGGAAAACAGCTGCTGTTCTTGTTTCAAGTAACTTTTTGCTTGTTCTAAATTAGCTGCAACAGGCGAAACCATTTTAACTACAGGTTGTAGTGTTGTTTTTTTTTTTTTTTTGTTATCTTCATCTTTCACGTGATGGTCTATAGGTATCATATAAGTCTCGCGACTGAAATTGCCAATGCCACTTCCTTTTTGGCCTCGACCATACTGATAGGAATCTACTTTTCCAGAATTCAATTTTCTAAAAAACTTGATCCATTTATTAGTATCTGGTACATATAATTCTGCCATACTTAAATGAAAAAAGGATATCTTCTTATATGAAGTGTTAAGCTCACTTTACCTCCTATGAGTGTAGATAAATGTCCTTGGTTATCCTTTATATAGATTTCTATGTCTTGCCAAGTAGACGTCGTCAACGGTAAATAAAACGGTGCGGTGAACACTGTACTTATATCTTTATCCTTTTCTACTAAAATTCTTCTTAAGAGTTGTTCTTTTTTACCAGCCAATAACGTTTCACCACAAATGTTGGTGCATATATAAATTTCTCCTGAAGATGTTACATTAGTACAATGCACTTCACATAAACCAACATACCATTGTCCTTTAAAATCCAATCTCGTATCTAACACTACACGAAAAGCAGCTACAGTATTTTGTGGAAAATAGGCTTTAGAATCTTCACTATCTATAAGAATATAACAATCATTCTTCATAATAATCCAAGATATTCAAGTGCTGGACGGATGAATATGGGTAAAATGTTATTGTAGCGCAACAAAGTTTGTTTCTTTTTGTTGGTTGAAACCTGGTTACTAGTCAAGCTACGCAACACTCTTTTGTAACATCTTAGTTTTTTCTTAAGATACACTTATAGGTATTTCTCCTGTCAACACTTTATGTGCAACTTGAATTATAGCAAACATTTGACCATCTGAAATATAGTTTAGTATACCCTTTCTCTGTTGAGGATTACCAAGATAGAGTTAATTTAAAAAACTTGCATGTTGACGGATCTGGTAACTCATTGTGCAAATGATGATATTATTAAAATAATGTATATTTATTTTATATAAAAAAAACAGCTGTTCTCCTCTATTTTACATTAACTTACATATAATTTTCAGAAGAACAACAGCTGTTCTCCTCTATTTTACTTTAACTTACAAATAATTTTCAGAAAAACAACAGCTGTTCTTCTCTATTTTACATTAACTTACATATAATTTTCAGAAGAACAACAGCTGTTCTCCTCTTTTTTACTTTAACTTACAAATAATTTTCAGAAAAACAACAGCTGTTTTTCTCTATTTTACATTAACTTACATATAATTTTCAGAAGAACAACAGCTGTTCTCCTCTTTTTTACTTTAACTTACATATAAATTTCAGAAAAACAACAGCTGTTCTTTTACTTACATGTTTTAATGTCTCATATATCTTGTAGCTCACTTGCAGGTACCCAAAAATTAAATTTCTTTGGCCATCCTTTCCATTTGACTAATGCTTGACGATTAGACCCTTTCCCTTTGTAAGAAATTACTTTTTCAATCTTCCAAACTGTATCTTCATCTTTATCTACACGCATCAATTCGGGACCTAAAAATCTACCGGATATAGGATCGTTTGCGAAATCGGTTAATTCGTAAACTTCTATACCATCCCTCCTAAAACGTTTGCTTACTCTAAATATTTCGTCAGTCCATTGTTGATCGTATGCTCTTTGAAACTGATATTTTAAATAGGATATCCGTACTGTATCACCAAGTTTGAATTTATAAGTTTTGCGACTTTTTCCCACTTTTGATATTGGAGCTTTCCTCCTATATTGATATTTCCACAATTGTGCTTGATTGGTTTTATTCACTTCAGATGGTGACATGTAGTTTAAACTTCTATGTGGTTTATGATTATAGCTTTCTATGAGTGACTGTAAATCTTTGAGATAGGCGTAGGATTGTTTGGCTTGAAAATAGCGATACAATATTGATTTCACTGTTAAATTTACCCGTTCGGCATAATTACTTTTAATCTCGGAATTGGTGGTGTAAAAATAATCTACATGTTCCTTTTTCAAAAAGTCTTTTACCCAACGGTTTTTAAACTCGCTTCCTGCATCGAAACGTATCTTGAAAGGTTTACCACCACGTTCAAATATCTTTTTAAGTCCTTCAATCACACTTTTTGCCGTCTTGTCTTTCAATGTTTCTACCCATAAATATCTGGAGAAAATATCAATGTACATCAATAGAAACCGCACACCATTATTATATTTAGCAATATTTTCTACTGACAATAAATCGGCATCTACTTGATGCAATATCCCACCAACAACAACTCGGTTGCGTTTAAATCTTCGGCGTACTGGTTTTTGTAAGCTGTAAGCATCTTGGTTTTGTAACCATTGCTTAATGCGATTACCACCGATGTTATATTTCCCCTCAGCTTTTACAATTTTGTATAATTTTGCAGGTCCAGAAAAAGCCGCAGCATGCTTGGGGTCATAATAAATCTTGTTCAAATAATCAGCTATCTGTTTAGAAAGCACCATTCTGATCAACTGACCAGACGCCTGTTATTATTAATAAAACACAAACATACCAGTCCATGTCTTATACTTAATGAAAAAAAAAAAAAAAGAACGGCTGTTCTTTTATCAATGGTTTAAATACGCTTACCCTTTAAAACTTGCATTTCATCATGAGTGTTAAGTTTATTACACCAGCAACTATTGTATTATCGGGAAGTACTGGAAGTGGGAAAACCTATTTTTGCAAGAAATTATTAGAAAATGCAGGCGAAATGTTCAGTACATCACCAAACAAAATACTGTACAGTTATGGCCAGTATCAACCATTGTTTGACCAGATGAAAGAGAGCATACAGAACATCGAATTCATAGAGGGTTTACCCACCAAGCAACAGTTGTTAGATTTCACAGATGGAATGAAAAGTACAGTTTTTGTGATCGATGACCTTATGCAGAAAGCATGTTCGGATCCTGAACTTTTATATTTATTCACAGTTGGAAGTCATCATCTGAATATAACATGTATATTTCTCATACAGAACATATTCCCACCAGGCAAATATAGTCGTACATAGTCATTACACCATTATTTTTAAAAATTTGCGTGATGTGCTTCAGGTATATAGATTTGGAAGTCAGCTCTATCCTGGACAAACAGAATATTTTCGACAGAGCTATCATAAAGCCGTTGATCAACCTTATGGTTATTTAGTGATTAATTCAAGCCCTCATACGAAAGATAATAATATACGACTTTATTCTCGAATATTCCCGAACGATACCACACCGGTGTATTTACCGAAGGATTCCAAAGACATTATAAGATAAGCAGCTTTTTTTTTCTATACAAAAAGACAAGTGAATTCTATATGTTATCATAATGAGTACGACACTCAAAGGAAACACAGCGTACTTGACGTTGTTATACCATGCAGATAAAAATCAAAGAAAGGCATTAATATCAACAGGAACTGATTCACAGCTCAAGGCTTTGTTTGAAGTAGCGTTGAATATACTATTTGGAACCACTTCTTTAACACCACAGCAAAGGAATAAGCTTAAACCATATCAAAAGATTATACGTAAGTTAGCTGATCGAACTATTAGCGCATTAAAGAAGAAAAGACTTTTGCTGAGACACTTAGATTTGATTCATTTAGTATTGAAACCTTTAATTGAACAAATAGATCAATATGTGTGAAGAAGTAGTATTGCTGTCTAAACGAAAATATGAAACTTTATTAAAACAAGTAGAGGACATTAACAAGTCAAGCGCAAAATTGGAATCCGACGTTAATTTTTCTGAACCTAAAGTAAATAAAATCAATATGGTGACTACGACCGATACAGCTAATACATCACCGGAAAAGCATGTACGTGATGTGACGACTTTACATAATAAACCTCAAATGGGTGATTGCAAAATGAGAGAAATGAAAACAAGTGATGATAAAATGGAGGAGAGTAATCCTAGCGACACTATGGTTGAAACAGCGGCGCATCTAAAGAAGAAACTTCCAGTTTTGAAAAGGCTTCAAACTCCTAAAAAGACTTTGAAGGGAGGACAAAATGTTAAAAACATTGGTTTCAAACGCAATGTAAACTTAGGTCCACCAGGACAGATAAATAAATGGATTCGCTATTAAGTATTGTAATGTGTTTTAGTAGAAGTAGAATAAATTTACCTATAAAATATGTCTTTGTGTGTTGTTCTTCTCTGATGTATATAGATCTAATTAACTAAGACAAGAGATAGCCAGTCTTGATACTAAACTACACTAGTGTCTGAATCAATTGGTAATGTCTTCGTCTGTGTGCAATGTTTCGACCCCGCCAAAGGTCTCATCAGATGGCTTTTACATCTTTTATAAAAGACGTATGGCTACCATGACATGCTCGCTCCTCTCATTCAGGCTAACATGCACAAAACTATTCCTTCTGTCATACCAAATAATATAAAATATGTACAATTTAAAAAACCTAAACTATACAAAATTTTAAAAATATGAAAACTTGAAGTATTAAACTTAACAAGAAATTGACAAAAATTAAAATACTAATGTACAAAAATTTATAAAACTTCAAAAATGTATGCGGAATCACTATATGAAATTCTAAAATGTTCAAAATGGTACAAATGTATTTATACAAAATGACAAAAAAAATTGAAAATAAAATTATAACTCTATATCAAATTTACAAAAAAAGTTACAAATAAACTTTATAAAATTTTACAAAATGTTCAGATTGTTATTTACAAAACATTTTACAAATTTAAAACATCAGAATTAAAACTTCTTATAAAATTTACAAAAGTCACAAATAAAATTTACAAAAGTTTACAAAATATTAAAACTTGAAATATTAAACTTTATAAAAGTTTACAAAATATTAATTTAATATGTTTTTATTGAGCAGTTTCTTTTTAAGCAGTTTATTTTTTCTGCTTTCATAATTTTTTTTTTTTTTTTTTTATTATTATTATTTTAGCAGATTATTTTTTCTGCAATCATTTTTTTTCTTACATAATATTTTTAGTATGATTAAAGTATAAATAAACAAATAACTCTACCTTTCACACACGCATGTACACAGCCTAAAGTCATAGCTATATTCAGCACACAGGCAGCTATGACCATTTAAGATTTTACATTACAGTTTCACCGCATAAATACCCATTCATCCGAATCATACAACAGGTAGACCTCTTATTTAAAAGGTGCTGTTTACACACACAAAGTACTTTAACATAAATCCAATTTTCTCAAACAATAAAAATGTGTATTCATGTTTTAAAATTATAACAGATATTGAGTAAAAGTCAATAATTCAAACAGATTGATCATACAAAGACCTTAATTACCACCCCCTTTGAAAATATTAAGACTTGGAGGTAAAATTATCTCATATATACAAATCACAATTTATCCACTATTGACTTTTATTTATAAAAGCTCAACCAACGCATCAAAAACATCAAAATCACAAGGCTCTTCATCGCTGTCATCTTCCGTGATTGAATTGTTCGGTTGGTTTTCCTTTATATAAGGTATTGGGCACAGAGTAATGTCGAGAGGAACGGTATTGACGCCGTCCTCTAACACTCTTCGTTTGCAATTAAAGTATCCAAACCCGCGTTTCATCAAAGAATACGAGTAAATACTGTTTTTTCTTGCTCTAAATCCAACATTTCTAGCGTATTTAGTTGCCTTAGTTTTCAATACATTACGGAATATTGACTTTGGTGACTTGATGTTGCGTTTTGACACACCTTTGCTGCTAAACTTGTATTAGTTTTTCACATATCGAATCAGATTCATTCTTCTTGATTTTAATTTCAATGTTTTTCTCAATAACTTGTATGCCATCTGTCTTGTTGATGTTATAGGTTTAACTGTAGACTTTCTAACAATATATGTTTTCGAAGCCAAAGAGATCATCTCATCGCCCTGGTATTCAAGTTTGAAAAGTCCAGGTGTCCGTTTATCATATTTTGTATGCTTTATAAAGCAAGTTCTTGGAAACCAATGGTTATTTGTCCCAGCTTCTAGATTATCGTCAGTACAAAATCCTTTGAGGCTTTGTTCATATTTTGCTCTCAATTCCGGATTTATAATATCGTCCAAGCGGCTAGAAGATATTTCTATGTATAAAGAGTCGGTATCGGATTCGAGTAGTTGGAAATTGGACCTGTCGATGTATTTATCTAAGAAATCATAATAAAATGAGAGCATGTGAAGTTTTGCGTATTGCAGAATGAAAAACCCTAGTTGTATAGGAAAATCGAGACGAATCAAACGTTTCGCCATTGACAACTCATAAAACTCTTCTTCTATATCTAAGCACTCCAGTTTCCGAAACTGGGGCTCATTAACCTTCAAACAGGTTTTGTTTTCACCTTGGACATAGACTATATTTCTATGTTTTGCCTTGTCCATAATCAGCGAACCATAAGCCGAATTTCCAATAACTTTCATGGTGTCAGCAATGATACTAGTATCAGGATTTTCATCAGCATTTCGCCTACAAGAACTCACTTTATTTACAAAATCAGTAAAACAACGCTGCTTTTGATATTCCACTACTTGATATATGCGGCTAACTACCAGACCTTTTTGCAAATACCAACGTAAAAGCGGCGTAGCGAGTAATATTTTCTCAGCGCTCAGTCCAGCAACAAGCAACCTTCTATCGTGCTTTGATAGACCGTGCTGCTCTACATGGACATTCATATGATCACCAATGGAATCAAATGGAACAAGTGTGTTGCAAAATAAGGGACACATTTCTTGAAAATATTCATAAGGTGTCATACTTGGATGCTGATAGGTTGACATCCAATGATCCGGAACAGTTATATCTACTTCTATTATCCCAAACAATTCCTCCTCCACCACCGCTTTCAAGATTTCATGTTCCGTGACTTTTCCTCGATGTTTTCGATAAAAATTTGGACGTGTAGAATTTATAAAATGATTTATGACTGGATTTCGTTGGCACTCGTTTCGATACTCACATTCCCATTTCTCAATAACATGACAACCACTAGCTTTTAAATAATTTGTTATTTCTTTGGTCTTTTTGTATTTCTTCTCTCGTGTGTCTAACCACTTCTTGTCTTTGATGTTATGAGTGAGAGAACAAGAGTAACCATGGAAATAACAACCCTGAAAGATAAATGAAATAAAATATTAGTGTTATTGATATACTCATAATATTATGACATGCTTCACTTAAGTACATGAAAGTTCTTCATTATTATCCAAAATTAGTTTTTACATGATATTTAAAACATCGAGTTTTACTTGAACATAATAATATTCAACTTTTTGTATGATGCCTAATATAATTCTAACTTTTTTATTTAAAAATTATCAAATGTAAGAGAAGGACTATAATTACTGAAAACAGTTATGCTTACATGAAATTGATAAACTGTAGGTTTTTCCCCTGGTCCATTAACTTGGAAGCCATCTACGGGATAAGGTCCTATTCTTACTTCTTTACCAGAGTTTAGCTGGTGATTGATACAAACATCAGAGGTATGCATCAAGAAATCCATCCAGTGGTATGCAGCCATATAGTTATCTCTCACTTCTGGTTTAAAGTCGGGGGCCGTTCTTCTAATAAAGGGGCCTGTAGGCATATATTGGTTGATAGCCCACAAATACAGTGCGTTGGCATCATATCCGACAACGGATTGGCAAAGTTTCCCTCCGCGAATTCGTGTAATCTCTTTTTTGCATGTCTTTTGAAGATAATAGAAGGTCCCCCAACAATTCCATTTTTTATAGTATTGTATAGGTCCACATTGTTTCTATCGCATAAGGCAAAATTTACTTTCTGTTGCTTTGCGCATTTGAAAAGCATTCTGCGAGCTATACCAGGAACACTGATTGCGGTTTTAAAAACATCGATTCCTTTCTTAAAATAAAATTGTTGGAGACGCTCTACAGCTGTCACAAAAGGTTTTACATCGAAATTGTTGTACCATTCTAAAAATTCTTTAAAGGTAGTCATTTGTTTCTCTTCCCATATTTTCTTGCAAAAGTCATATTCTTCCAAAGTAATGTTGGAGTTTTTGAGAGAGCTGTGAAAGGCTGTATTAGGGGGCAATTCAGGATGTTCTAATTTGCGTGCTGCGTCAAACCATTCATAGGGAAAGTATCCTTTATGCTCCTCCACTTTATATGCTTTGAGAAAGCTTGAGTAAGACGAACCAGCAGCAAGAAATTGACCAATATCGAGGAATTTCAATTCCGGGGTTGACAGGCACGTGTAACTATTATTTTTTTTAACTGTAAATGTACCCTTTCCATGCATATTGAGATGTTTCGCGATGTGTTGTTTAATTAAGTTCAAGTCATAATTGGCTGAATTGAAACCAAGAACAGGAACTTGAGTCATATACCGTTCCAATTCGTTCTGTAAGTTTTCTAACGGTTTACATGGTTTGTTTTGCGATTGTGATTCAATCTCCTCGTCCTCATCGCTATCACTTTCTTGCTCTACACATTTATATTTGTGTATTTTGTCAGTGATGGTTTTATCTACCCAGCTCCATTTGTCTATAGCTAGTTTTTTAACATTGACAGCAATGTCAACCATTTTCTCAACCATCGATTTAACTAACTGGTTTTGATTCGAATCAATGATGCACATTGGCTCCGTGTGTTCAGGAACATTTGAACAAATTGACACACTAATGGGTACATGCTTTCTTGTCCATTGAAGATTTGTTGTTTGTTGGAGCTCAACATTTTCCAATATGCTTTCAAAGTCATAACAAATAAACCAAGGGAAATTACGTTCTTCTAAGGGGACAGTTATTCCAAATTCCTCCAATTTTTCAAAAAGGGTGGCTGGCATTTTATAAAATTTTCCAGGATGGATGTATTTGGTCTTGTTGGTGCAGACCTTTTGGTGCTGCCTAAGATTATGAAATTGATCAAAATGACGCTCACATATACTGCATTGAAATTTGTTGGCAAACTGTGGAAAGCTTTTTATATAAGAAAGGTGATTTTCATATAGGTTAACATACATAGTACTATCGAAACGGCATCTGGATTTGTATATGGAGCGGCAGCTGTCGTCTTCTTGGAGACTGTATACTTCCATATTCACTTTAAAGAAGCTTTCAAAATCTGGAAATTCTTCATAAGCTACACCGTTGAATTTTTTATTAGATTTCTTGAAATTGCACCATTGCTTAAACATTTCTTGCGCAGGTTTCTCTATGACATTTATAGCATTACCTTTATGTAGAGCTAAGCAGCGAAATGCACATAAATTATCTTCATAGAGTTTTCTAGTATTGACATCAACAACAAGGGAATATATGCTACGTTTATCTCTGATGTAGTCGGGTAATGTTTGACCGCCGCCTACTGTGTAGTTGGTAGTAGTGACTCTGAAAATTATATTGCATAGCAGCACCGGTATCCATTTTGTGTCGGGTCTGTTGGCTAAAATCGTGGTCATTATATCTTTTCTGTGGAGGATTCTTTGTAATTTTCTTAAATCTAATCTTCGGGAAATAAACACCGGGTCTTCTAAAACTTCAAAGTTGGAATATGGAGCAAAATAACGATACTCTCCCGTTTCCCGATTCTGAAGAATAACTCCGAAAACTAAATTCAATCTGAAGGCATACTGCTGCTCTTCATAAATGTCACTGACAAAGTGCATCATTTCATCCACACTGACATCATTTTGTACCGGAAAGTTATATCTACTTTCTATCGGCCCTCTTTGATGTTGCTCCAAAATTAAAGGTTCGTTGGTTTGGTAGACATCTCTAAAGTTTTCGTCTACTTCACCCCCATCAAACTCCCACGGCGCAGGACGATTACCCCATGGTCTAGGTTGAATTCCCTGTCCAACTTGAAAGTGGGTTCTCATTCGATGAACATATAATTCTCTCCTGTTGTTAAATCCTTCCTTGCATTGGCGACATTTGTACAACGTTTTTGAAGGAGGCGGGGTCCGTTGCTTTTTACTGCTAGATGCTTCAGGTTCCTCAGTTTTCCGTTTTTGAGGATGATCTTGTTTTCCTTGGCATTTATTTTCGTGGCGCTTTTTATGTCCAATCTGACTAAAACTCTTGCTGCATTTAGAACACATATACCTCTGTCTTTGATGTGTCGACAAAATATGTCTTTCAAGAGACCGCTTATGTTTATATTTTTTGTCGCACACTTGGCACTGGTATTCCTACAAATAGAATGCCATATTCATTAATTATATCTTGTTTATAAAAACTGTTACAAAACATGACTTTAAAAACATTCCGTTATTGTATTCGGTGAATTCCATTGAACAAGGAAATACTTACCTTTGAATTACCTGATTCATCTGGCCCGTTCAGGATTTCATCCATAGCCGCCACGAGTTCTTCATCTTCATCCGAATGCATCTGAAATAAAATCATATATTTTAACAATAACTTTTTCTGGGAATATACATGTTACGCTGTTTCAATCTTAACTTGAGTTAACTCAACTTAATACAATCTTTTAAAATCTTTTGCCATTTTGATAGTTGTAATGCAAAAAAAAAATAAATAAATATATATATAAATAAATAATACTTTGATGTGTCGACAAAATATGTCTTTCAAGAGACCGCTTATGTTTATATTTTTTGTCGCACACTTGGCACTGGTATTCCTACAAATAGAATGCCATATTCATTAATTATATCTTGTTTATAAAAACTGTTACAAAACATGACTTTAAAAACATTCCGTTATTGTATTCGGTGAATTCCATTGAACAAGGAAATACTTACCTTTGAATTACCTGATTCATCTGGCCCGTTCAGGATTTCATCCATAGCCGCCACGAGTTCTTCATCTTCATCCGAATGCATCTGAAATAAAATCATATATTTTAACAATAACTTTTTCTGGGAATATACATGTTACGCTGTTTCAATCTTAACTTGAGTTAACTCAATTTAATACATTGTGTTAAAATCTTTTGCCATTTTGATAGTTGTAATGCAAAAAAATAAAAATAAATAAATATATAAATAAATAATACTTTGATGTGTCGACAAAATATGTTTTTCAAGAGACCGCTTATGTTTATATTTTTTGTCGCACACTTGGCACTGGTATTCCTACAAATAGAATGCCATATTCATTAATTATATCTTGTTTATAAAAACTGTTACAAAACATGACTTTAAAAACATTCCGTTATTGTATTCGGTGAATTCCATTGAACAAGGAAATACTTACCTTTGAATTACCTGATTCATCTGGCCCGTTCAGGATTTCATCCATAGCCGCCACGAGTTCTTCATCTTCATCCGAATGCATCTGAAATAAAATCATATATTTTAACAATAACTTTTTCTGGGAATATACATGTTACGCTGTTTCAATCTTAACTTGAGTAAACTCAATTTAATACATTGTGTTAAAATCTTTTGCCATTTTGATAGTTGTAATGCAAAAAAAAAAAAAAAATAAATAAATATATAAATAAATAATAATAATAATAATAATAATAATGAATGAAAAATACATAATATCATTTTCTTTCTACTAAAAAGTCTTTGTCACATCACGCCTTCTTTTAATTTTAGAAGAAGTAAAATAATCATTTAAATATCGTCTCTTTAAACGTTTCAAAGATTAGCTTAAACATATTTACCATTTCACCCTCGCTTTCGCTCTCTATTGCATCAGGCACTGATCTACTATTATCACTCTGGATAGCAATGTTGTCATTCTGCTAACATGATAAAATTCAATATTTTCACTTAGAATAGTTGAGCTGGTATCAATTTCGCGTTAAATCAGAGTTGTAACCACTAAAACCTATTAGTAAAACGATTTAAAGATTCTTTGAGAGAGAGAGAGAGAGAGAGAGAGAGAGAGAGAGAGAGAGAGAGAATTTTTATGTTAGATTACCTGACTGTAAAAATTCACATTCAAGAGATCCTGAGAATTGATTTGTAGCAAGGTTTCTAGATCTTGACTACCAACTGGTAAATCTATGCCATTAAAAGACATTTGACTTAATGATGCATATTCTGTAACAAATTAAAATAGAAAAGAAAAAAAAACGAATAAAATATCCGAATTTAAAACGCATGGTCCTGTTTATATATAACACATACGTTTGTTTACATTTTATTTACGCTAATGTACTATGCGACATTCTTAAAAGTTTTTTTTTTTTTAATTCACAAAATCTGTGTCTATATATTTATATCCGTTTCCCAAGTAAAGGCTTTTAAAGTAAGAGAACATGATAACCAGACCATGTCATATAAACACCGGGTATTATTAAATGAAAATATAATTACGTAAATAAATACGCCTATGGCTTCTTTTCAATAGATTTTAAAATTGATACGGGTGTTATTTATTTAGCATACATACGGTTAAACGATACTATGCAAATTACTTTTATGATGGGCGTTTATTTTGACGGGTCTTAAATCAACCGATCGAAACGCTATCTTTTTTTTTTTTTTTTTTTACTTGTTCATTACTCTATTAAGATTTAAATTTAAAACCGTATTATAAGTCAAGTTTGTTTGTTTTCGTTAATACATTGAAAGTCCATCTTGTTTATAAATAATTTTATTTAAAATTTCACTTAATTAAAAATTAATTTACTCGAAACTACCTAAGATACAAACTCCACACCTGCGCGCGTGCAAGATACAGCAATCACCTAGCGTGCACGCACTTGTGCGTAACTGTTTAAGGACAAAAAGGTATTAAAATAAAAGACTGTCATTAGTCATGCGTGCAGTTGCGTGTAAAACAAAAGGGGGTAATGTTCGATCATCTGATACGGAAGGTATTGAATTATTTCATGAAATATCATCATGCAGATGTCAAAATGACCCTTACATGGTCCTTTTTCTCATTCATTAATGGAAACAATATCGGGGATATTTTTGTGCACGCCAGGTGCAGACTACCCTGAGAATCGATCCTTGATTAGATGGACTGATGAATTAATCAAAAACCTCTTGTAATGCATTGGAGATCAAGGCGTCATAAAGACAAAAGGGGGTATCATGTGGCATGCACGTGTGTTCGAGTGTTGATATCGATGAGAATCGATTCTTGATTAGATTGATAGAGTTGTGGTTCTTGTGCACTGCACTTCGAGTCATTGCAAGAAACATGTACACTAAGTTTGGAGTCATTTGAACATACTACACCAAAGTTATGCTCCGAACAAGAAATGCTCTATATTACAATCAAAGGGAGATAATTCAAAAACGGAAAAAGATAGAGTTGCGGTTCTTGTGCAATGCACTTGAGTCATTGCCAGAAACATGCACACCAAGTTTGGAGTCATTTGAATGTACAACACCAATGTTATGCTCCGGACAAGGAAATCCAGACGCCGCAGACGCAGACGCCGACGCCTACGAGTAATACCTATATGTCGCCTAGTCAGGCGACACAAAAAGCAGTCACAATACAACTCCCAGAAGTGACTATAATGTCATATGCTAATATATAAACAATGCTGGTCCAGAATAGATATGATTAAAAATGGTGACCTGAATTAATAACCCCAGCATGGCCCCCAGCATGTAACCACAATGTTACTGAATAAATTGCTATATGATTTGAATCCAGCATGTATATATATATATATATATATATATATATATATATATATATATATATATATATATATATATATATATATAAATATCATTAAGGTGACCATAATGTAATTAGATTCTGATCCAGCATAAATATATATAATATGATTAAGGTGACCATAATGTAATATGATTCTGATCCAGCATAAATATATATAATATGATTAAGGTGACCATAAATGTAATATGATTCTGATCCAGCATAAATATATATATTTATGATTAAGGTGACCATAATGTAATATGATTCTGATCCAGCATAAATATATATATTTATGATTAAGGTGACCATAATGTAATATGATTCTAATCCAGCATATATATAATTATGATTAAGGTGACCAGAATAGATATGATTAGAAATGGTGACCTGAATGAATAAGAAATTACCATGACCGATGGGTGGCCCCCAGCATGTAACCACAATGTTACTGAATAAATTGCTATATGATTTGAATCCAGCATATATATATATATATATATATATATATATATATATATATATATATATATATGATTAAGGTGACCATAATGTAATTTGATTCTGATCCAGCATAAATATATATATGATTAAGTTAACCATAATGTAATATGATTCTGATCCAGTGATATTTTTTTTGCTAAATTTGGGGCCTATCCAATTGAAAAAGACTAAAAATTTCCTAAATTTTGACCATAACATCATCTTGAAAATTTTATTATTCAGTACATGTATCTGGATTTGTAACAATAACTTTTTACAAATAAATCACTAAAGGTGCCTATTGTGTAATACTGTGAACTGTATGATTTGTATTTCAGTATAATTATTTTATAAACATCATCTGCAGTTGATTTTTAGTGATTTTGCGACATAAAAATTTCCCAATTCTTCTAAAACGACATTGAAATTCCCAATTGCACAGGCCCTAGTCCAATTCCCAAAAAATGTAAAAATAAAAAAAAACAAAAAACTGTAAATAAATAACAAGCCCTTTGTGCTAATCCCCTCTCCTCCATATCTGTTGAAATAAAATACAAAGTATATCATCTTCATCATCATTATCTGATTGCACAGACAAGTGATGAATGTATATAGCAAAGTTGATTTACCTATTATCTCAAAGAAACAATTCAGAAAATTTAACCAAAGTCAAAAGAGCATGAAATATGGGGCACGGTGACCTACATTGAATCTGAATGTAGAGAACTCTATAAAATGCTTAAACATTTAAAGTTAACTAAGTATTTAAGACATAATGTCAAAGCAATCATTCACTTTTGAAATCTTAAAAAAAACTTAACCATAATAATTACACCATTATGATTAAATCTAGGTCACAGTGATTTACACTGAATGTAAATGTACAGAACATTGTTAAATGCATACACTTACAAAGTTAACAGGTCTGCAGTACACAATGTCAAAGAAATCACTTATGATTCAAACCTTTACAAAAAACTTAACCAGACAGATAGAAAGACAGACAAACCCAATTTAGTATCCCCTGCCAACTTGGTTGGACAAGGGGATAAAAGCAGAGTCAACTATATTGCCTGCATTGACATTGATTTGACCTAAACTTAGAAAACTCAAGGTGATACTCATAAACTCAAAGTTACAGCTCATGTGATATAAATTCAGTGTTTTCTCCAGCTTACTAAAACAGGGGGTCATTGATGACCCCCTTACATGAAAAGAGGGGGTCATTTTTCAAAATTAAGGGGTCATGAAATTTCTGGAATAAAAATCATTTTTTCAATAATTTCCTTTAAGCTTGAAACTCAAATATGATATCAGCCTATAAAATGGGTTTTTTAAGTTATTTGTCTTTGACGAACATTAAAGTTGACGGTGACGTAAAGTAGTTAAGCCATTAAAATTAATTATTCAATGAACTGAAAAGCCCAGAAGTCTGAAAATATAGATACTAATGGTAAACAAGCATCAGATAAAGATTAATCTTTTTAACAAGGTAGACAGTTATCAGAGGTATTTTAAAATGTCAATGAAAACCATTTTTGTTCGAGAATTTTTGATATCTTTGCCGAAATGATGTTTGTACTTTACTGAAGCATAATAATGTTTTTTGTTGCGATGGCTGTTTTCATATAAATGTTTTTTTTACTTTCAAACCAATTTTGTTATAATTGCTTTTTAGCCATTCTTTTAGAAAATTGTCTGACCATTCATTAACATATTTTTTCTAAATGATGGAGAAGTTAACCAACTTCGATTAAATGGAATTTCTAGAAAAGCAAGAAAAAACTCTTAAAAATAAACTTATAACGTGTAAAATTTTCTTTTATTTACATTTTGGTTTGATTTATTCATCAAGTTGACAATAACAAAGTTTTCAGTTTTCACAAAGTATTCTAATCATTGTTAAAATATTGTCATAAATCAGAAACAAAAATGCACTAAAAATTAAACCAATCTTATTAAACTGTGACATTTAAATCTTTCCAAACTCTGTCAACATTGATAAAAAACACATCCTCATACTTAAGAATCCCTCTATCAACTTCGTAAGGCGTGTTTTCAGTCGTCCCAGACCAAATTCTGTAATGATGAACAAGTGCTGTGTTGTTATCTACTAGATATTGTTTGTTGGACGTGGTTTTATATTTATGTGCATAATGTATTCCCATTATCTCAACAAGCCCAGGATTTATGATACATTTAGACCTTTGCTTGTGAGGGTAAGGATTTTTATCCCTTGACATTTTCAGAAACGATTGAACATTATATTTTAAAGCAACATTTTTTTTCGAATAGTTTATATTACACAATGCAATGCCGATGAAACAAAGTAACAAAGCAACTGCAAACCATGCAATTTGCAAACAATAAAGTAAGAACAAAAGAAATTTAAGATGAATCATGAAGATTATTTAAAATAAACAAGGAAATAAAAAAAATAAAAACCACTGATTTTTAATTCAAGGTATTGGAAAGCGGATATTGGAGAAATGCTTATGGGTGTGATTATTATGCAATTGAAGTGATATTCCCATCTTATTTCGATCACAACCATAGTTCTATGTACCTTTCATTTTTAAATTTGACACCGCAAGCGACGGGTGTATGTAGCTTTACAGGAGGTGCTAACCCTTCTGGAGCACCAGGACTCGCTTTCTTGAAGGAATTCTTCGCGAAAAACTAAATTGGCTAGTTTTTTTTTTAATTCTTACTTCTTCTTCTTCTTCTTCTTCTTCTTCTTCTTCAATTTCTTTAAATCTTTTTTAAATTGTGATTGGACATGGACTGGTATGTTTGTGTATTATTTAATTATTAGATCTTAACCAGTAATCAATATATAAGCCAGTGTAAAATAGAATAAGTAAGTCTAATTCAACCAAACAATCGACAAACAACTTCTACATGGATATGCTGGTCATGACAGTTTAGAAACCATAACATTGTTACTGTATTCCTAATGTTTTTGTGGTACAAATAGAACCCCTATCTTGGACCTTTCTACCTCCCTAGAGCGTGAATGTTGACCCGTCAGAATTTTTTATCAGTATTGAAGGACAAAGGCAACTTTGGTTGAAGGTAGTAATGGTTTCTACAATTATTTGTTAAAATTTAAATCAGTAATGAAAAAAAGCTTTATTCATTATAAGTGCAATGATTGTTTTCAATTATAAGCATTGTAAGTTAGTGAAGTTTCAAGATTGTATATCTTTAGACTGTTATTAAGCTGGATTAGTTGCGGATACATGCATTTGAGAAAACAAGAAAAATTGAACCTTACTTTGTTGAAACACAAGACCAACACCCTCCTTTAATAATCTTTAAGGATCCGTAAAGATCCTTAAATATGCCCTTAAATTCCTTAAAGGTGCATTTAAGCCTCCTTAAAGCCTTTCTATCTTTAAAGGTCTTTAAAGGACTCTTCAAGGACACCTTTTAGGATCTTAAAGGAGGCTTTAAGGATCCTTAATGGAACTGATATATTAAGGATCGTTAAGGAGGCTTTCATAAAAACTCAATTTTTTTATTAATTATTAATGGAACGATGGCTATTACATTCATTCAGTTAAAAAGTATGATTAGATTTTAGTATATTTTGAATTTGTATAGTTTATTCGACATAGGGGACATAGACAACGCCTTCTAAATTCTAATTTCTACATTAAGTTTGTGTAGAAAAACCATATGTAGTTTCATAATAATACTTGTTTCTTAATTCATAAATGAATAAGATACCGAATGTGCAGGTTTCACAGTACAGGTAAACAACCCGTGTTTTAATCAGATCGACAGTAAGCATAAAGAAATTAACGGTGTTAGTTAATTGTATACAGCGGTACTTGTTCTCTTCTCTCTCTCTCTCTCTCTTAAACAAAAATTCTCTAAAATTGGTTTGGAAAAAAGTTATTAAACCTGTTAATAAACCTGTTATTAAGCAGCTGTTTAATATCTCATTGCATTGTTTTTTAAAGTGTAATGGCTTATGATTTTTTTACGAATTATCATTGATCAAAAATATTAAATATATATTAAAATTGCTGCACATTTCATACTCATTATTCATTTAAGGATTGAATGTCACTTTTAATGCTGTCATCGAGGTATTACTGCATTAGCTCACTTCAAAGTACGTGAATCGCGAAGCGGTAAATACGTTGACTTATTGTTGTCAAAATGCATTGATGAGTCTTTCAAATCTGATTTCAATTTACAATTTGATTTACAAAACACCCAAAATCGTTAATTGATGATAACTAGGGGGGTGTCGAACATAGAAAATGCATGCTTCCAAGCGAATTGTCAAAATCATCACTTCTCAAAAAATTGTAAGGTATGGCCCATCAGTCCATACGACCTCGAAGATTCCATATTCCATATCTTCGGATTCAGAATCCATTTTCCAACCGATAGTAGTAAAATACGATCAGCAGACGTGGTTTATGTAAAAACTAACACCACAAATTTTTTAACTTCGTATCTTTACAGGCAATGGAAAATGGTCATAAATCATTAAAAAATTATTTTGAAATAAAAAGACAACAAATATTGGTTTTTATTATTGTTTTAAAATTTGTAATTATTTTTAAAATTGGTACAGTATGACAAATTTCTACGTTTGTTACCGCTCGTAAAGAGCGTCCTTACAGTAGCCAGACAAAACTATTGAACGAACCTCTCGAAAATTAAAATGAATAATTAGTTCCTTGGTGTTATGTATTTCTCCGCCATTCGCTGTACATCGAAGGCATTTTGGTTTTTATGTGTTAGTTAAATATTTGCATGAGCTGTTATTCATTGCTTTTGTTCCGGAAAAGTTACTAATAACACCGGAATTCATTTAGTTAAAATAACTTTTTCTATACTGTTTCATCTGGTAAGTTCATTTATATATAAAAACAGACTCGTGTCTTCCGAAAACAGTTTCCCTTTTTAATGAATTAGGGAAAATCCTTAACTTGAGTATATGTTATGGGTTATATAAATCGGTCATTGATAATTATGAAATCAAAATTCTCATTTGTGACTTTAATACTTCTCCTTTTTAACCGATTATATAAAAATAAATAGGCTTAAGAACAAAATTGTAAGAAGGCATGAAAACATATTTTTATTAAGCGAGGTTCGCTTCGTATTCTGTGATTGAAATGATACGTTAAAAATCGTTTCCCAATAATTTTATAATTTTGTTACAGATACATCCAGTGTTCATGAGCGGGCCGGAAATTGTAGTTTATAACGTCTGTACGTAATACGTTGGGTCGCACGTATTCCACATTTTAGATTGCCATTATTTATGTTCTTTTTCGCAATGTTGAATGTTATTAAATATTATCGCTTTTTTGGTGATTTACTTAAAGCGTGTATTTTCGCAACAAATGGAACAAAGTAACTCCGAATACCTTCACATCTTGCATTTAAAGTTCCAATGAATAACGTCTTAATACGCTGAATTTATAAAAAGTTTTATCAAACAAATATTGAGTTTGAAATCAACCATCATTACATTACTTGTACAGAACACTTTTAAGATCTAAACACGATTATGTATATATATAACACAAATACCAGTTGAATTTTGATGTGCCAGATGTGCACCTTTCGGAAATTCACTCCTCATCAGTGACACTAAAACCAAAAAGTTTGATAATAAAAAACATAAGCCAAACAGTTGGAAATTAATGAATCTAAAGTTATATATTATATTCCATTTTTTATGAATCTTCTTTTAAATCATATTCATATAATCTTGATACAATTTATCACCAAAGTCTAAGTTACGTTTAGGTACACAACAAGTATTTATAACATAACCTTCCCACTGTAAAAACTTAAACATTTATCTATAAAATATTTTATTCCAAAGACTCAAATTATCAAGATTCTTATTGACTGAAAAAAATTAAAATGAAATTTGTTTTCTGTTTCTATCAAAAAAGTTTATTTTTACATTTTTACACGATGTTTTATATGAAGAAAGTTCTACTTACTCCCTATGTAACTATAAAGTCTTATTTGTCATCAAAATCAGTATGTGATCAAAGTGAAAACTTCTTCAAATCAGTAGTCGAGATTCAAAAATTCTATTATCTACCCCTTCATTGAGAATATTTGTCTAACTAACAAATATTCCCCCTAAATGAAATAGACAGCCATATCATTTGCAAGCTTACCTGAATAGTAGGAATAAACCAATAGTAAAATCGCATGATTGTTTTAAATATTCTGATATTTTTGTTTTCAGGCACATGTAACAATCAACTCATAATGCTACGGAAGATAACAGTGATATTTAAAAGATACATTTTATCAATTTTTGCAATGATGATATCGATCTCCATAATCATCAAATTCACGTTTCTAGACAATAAAAATGGTACCACAAACATAAAACGGTTTAAAATGACGGGGTTTTTCACAAAAGGCTTACTTGTTAGAAATATGTCAAGTTGTCAACTACTTGTAGTCCAAGAAGAGATAAAAGAACAATTATGGCAACCTGTTGGTTATAAAACGGATATTTATGTGTATTCGGCATTTCTGAGGGGATCAAAAATCAGAATCGTTGGTACCAAATTACTCAAACGGAAACAGACGGTGTTTTGCCAAGTTTGGTATGGTGGAAGAGAACCCGTTTTATATGTGGTGAAAGCCGAGATGATAGATGTTCCAGAGCACCATGAATTCAAGTAAGGAAACATAAAAATAAAGATAATAATGAAATGATATAGGAAAATTTTGCAAATGAGAAAGGTCGCTTTGTAACATTCTATATAATCGGTTTAATGCTTATATTTACAATCTGTAGCTTACAACTTACAAATTGGATTTAAAAAATTAATAAAAATCTTAAATATAGGTATTTAAAGGAATGATTGTAACATATTAACTTATTAAAATTTTCTGATGCTGTTTTACTTGCTTGAATAGAACTTTTCTTAGCAATTTATTCCGGTGTGGAGTAAAAGAAAAACATCATTAGGTACACAGACATGTTTCTCATTACACAACTGACATAATTTATGGTTGTAATTATTTCCCAAATATTTGATGAAATACAAGAATGCGTGGCAAATTTTAAATCTAATAATGTAAGAAATAGCTTGGTAATATATTACTGTGACAATAGACTGAAGAAAATATTCAAGACCAAACAGGAGTGCTACACATCTGGACAAGTGAAAATTCTAAGCCCTGTTTAGTTTAAATCAGGAATGCATGTATTTGCTAGTAAGAGTTATTGCCCTTTAACCTATTTGGTTATGCATGTTGACACAGATGCCAATATTTAAACATTCAGTTTGTTGACAGCTGATCTGGTAATCACATTAAACTATAATAAAACATTTCTTTCATCCAATGGCATGAAACAACTGAAGATAATATATTTTAGAGACAAAGATGGCTCTCATGTCACACTGTAAAGGTTATTTAGAGAAAACTGACTTATCGGTCAACATTAAAGTGTTACAGGTTTGGTTTGACATATTGTAATTGTCATACTTAAATTAATATGGCTGTAGTGACAATTCCATAAAATTCCATTCCATAATAAGGAAGATATCGGTGATTTTCTAATACATCTCTAGAATTCAAAATCAAAAAGGTCGATATCGAGGCTCCCGTGTTGTGACGTCATACCAGTAACATACCTCCACAGAATATTATTTACCAACTACTAAAATAAGTCAAATACGAACTTACGTGTTAAGGTTTTATTTAAATACCTGTGCTTTTACAACTTTATTTATTCAGGCCATTAAATTCACTAAAAATGTAGTATACGTTTATTATTTACGTTTTGTATACATTCTGCCTCATGACACGATGAATTGTTTACATTCCGAGACTTGTCACATGTATTTGTGTGTACATCTTTGTTACGTAGTGCCGTTACCAATGTATTCATACTTTCAAGCTATGCAAAATCATGACATCAGAATACGAAAGGTCGCACTTAAAGCTTTCGGTATATGCTGTGATAGATCGAATCATTCGTCAAATAGTTTATTACAGAGAATTTGATTTGGATTGTAAATATATATTGCATAAAACCATTTTGAAATTAAAATAATAATTTTTTTGGCATATCTTAAAAATCATAATTCATAAGATTTCAAAAAGAAATTATTTTAGTCAACTAATTATCAATTTCTATATTTGAAAGGACAGTAAAATTTAATTAGAAAATAAAGTTTAATGATGAAAAATATTCGATGTCCCTTTACCACAAAAGTCTATATGAATAATTATAATGTTATTTAGAATGTTTTTGAAATTTAAAATATGCTTATAATAATGTGAAAATTTGTGTTTGTTGTTACTTTCGTTTCACTGTAACAATCTTTTTATTTAGTTATTTTTGTATTTTATATTTACTTTAGGTATACAAGTTACCTGTTTGATTGTTCTGTACATTACTCTTCTTTGCCATTTGTCGTGTCGCTTGTCCCAGAGCAGTGCGTCATACCAATGAACCACCTTAAAGTTACTTACAAAAAACAAAACGTTTTAACCAATTTTACAATATGTCTACAGCCGTTATACTTTATAAATAAAAAAGAAAAAACGGAAAGAAAAATTATCGAATTTATAGAATTATCAAAAATTTTAGGGGCTCAAAAATTTGTATTTTACATCTGCGATATAACCACAGAAATTGATAAAGTATTAAAGTATTACCAAAGGCAAAATACAATAGATATTTTACAATGGGAATTACCAAGGAATGTGTTTCCGGACATACATGTAAGAGGCCAATTAGCGGCTGAAAATGACTGCTTATACCGTTACGTAAAACAGTCCAAATACCTAGTTTATATTGATATAGACGAATTTATCATTCCCCGACATCAATTGACATGGAATGAGATGATGAATCAACTGCCACAAGGCTATGGTGAATATAATTTTAGACAAGCCCTTTTCAGGACAAAAAGGCCGAAAAAAAATATAAACTATTCGAAAAAAAATGTTGCTTTAAAATATAATGTTCAATCGTTTCTGATAATGTCAAGAGATAAAAATGACTACCCTCACAAGAAAAGATCTAAATGTATAATAAATCCTGAACTTGTTGAGATAATGGGAATACATTATGCACGTGAATTTAAAATCACGTCCTTCACACGATATTCAGTAGATAACAACACAGCACTTCTTCATCATTACAGATATTGGCCTGAGAAGACTGAAAACATTCCTTACGCTGTTGATAGAGAGATTCTTAAGTATGAGGATGTGTTTTTTAGAAACATTGACAGAGTTTGGAAAGATTTAAATGACACAGTTTAATAAGATTGGTTTAATTTTTAGTGCATTTTTGTTTCTGATTTATGACAATACTTTAGCAATGATTAGGAGTACTTTGTGAAAAGTGAAAACTTTGTTATTGTCAACTTGATGAATAAATAAAACCAAAATGCAAATAAAAGAAATTTTAAAAGTTATCAGTTTATTTTTATGATTTTTTTCTTGTTCTTCTAGAAATCCCATTTAATCGAAGTTGGTTAACTTCTCCATCATTTAGAAAAAATATGTTAATGAATGGCCAGACAAGATTCTAAAAGTATGCCTAAAAAGCAATTATAACAAAATTGGTTTGAAAGTGAAAAAAACATTTATATGAAAACAGCCATCGCAACAAAAACATTATTATGCTTCAGTAAAGTACAAACATCATTACGGCAAAGATATGATAAATTCTCAAATAAAAATTGTTTTCATTGATATTTTAAAACATCTCTGATAACTGTCTACCTTGTTAAAAAGATTTACCTTTTTCTGATGCTTGTTTACCATCAGTATCTATATTTTCAGACTTCTTGGCTTTTCAGTTTACGGTATAATTAATTTTAATGGTTTAACTACTTTACGTCACCGTCAACGTTAATGTCCGTCAAAGACAAATAACTTAAAAAACACATTTTATAGGCTGATATTATATTTGAGTTTCAAGCTTAAAGGAAATTCTGTTAATGAAAAGGTTTGTATTTAAAAGTCGATTTTACCTTGAATGGAGGTCAAGGCGAACAAGTATCTCAAAGCATGTAAAGCATTCTTATCGGGTTTTTTATTTCCATTGCCTTACGAAGAAGGAACTGTGTAAGTGCTTAGACTACTGACGATGGACGACAAAAATGAGAAAAAAACTTTTATTTTAAATAGTTCCCTTGACATTTTTTCAAGGTGAGCAAGAGTAACAGATAGATCGATTGATAAATACATTCGTACTATGGTAAGGTTAGATTATTAAATGTTCATTATTTCAAGTGGGCATTTTGTAAAAATTGACGTTAATTCTCTATAGCTTAAAGGATTTATCAATTTCAAGTGGCCACAGATCGCGTACCTTTTCTTATACTATACAGAGGTGATTAAGCGTTCACTGATTTTATCTCTAAAAAGTCACACTTTACTGTAACTTATTTACAGCTACAGTGCGGTCAGTATTTCAAAAAAGTCTCGTGACTTAAGTTTGAAAAGACGGACAATATAAAAACCAGTAGCATAACGCTGAGCTAGGGTTATTTATTATACGTTTAATGAGGTATTAAGTCCAAGTCAAGAATATTTCACTTATATCGAGACGTCACCTACTGCAGGTCACGTGACAGAAATTTTAACTTTTGCAGTGCACTTAGGGCAATGTACTTCGAGAGTTATTTAACGTGTCACGCCTTTTGTGACACGAGGCATCTGTTTCTAAGGTCTCATCCGAAGGACCCTGCGACTTTTCTTTCTTAATATCGAGTGCTTAGCGTAACAACAGTCACTACCAATTTTCAAGCCTTGGTCAGACCCGGCCGGGGTACGACCCCTTGCCCTCCACATACAAAGAGAACACCTCAGGACAAATGTGCATTGATTAAACACGTTATATATTTTGGTAGAAAACTGATCGATGTCATATTCCTAAGAATTTCGAGTTTTATAGTGTTTTCTAAAATTTGAGCATAAAAAGTGGCACAGTTAATATTGTCACACTATAAAGCGGAATGTTTGTAAAATGTATGGTAATATATAGATACCAAAATGTAATTTCCACTTTAGTCCAGTCAATCTACCAAAAAAAATGGCCGAACCGAGAACTAATTAAATGGCTTTAAATAGTCAATAAGTGGACTAAAAAGAACACTGATTCTAACCTCCTTTAATACAAGACTTACGTCATATCAATCAGCCCTGGTTTGATTCGGAAACAAATATAAGAAATTTTTTCTAATTTCGACAAACGAGCAGGATAGTCCATATTAGTATTTCAAACAACTGCAACACTTATTATCACGACTCTTCATTAACATTTGACAATCTTGAGCAGTTTATTTTGAACAGATGTGAATTTGATTTAATTAAAATTAAAATGTTGTTAGTAAGCAGTATCCAGTCCCTTTCTGCAAGGTTAAGATCATAAACAAAGCATTGCTGTACCCGACGATAAGTATGAAAACTGATATTTGGCATCTGCAGAAGTCGGTTTTAAGCGAACTTGCAAAAATCGGAAGTCCACGAGGAAATGTGGTTGCAAAGGATTCTATATCAGAACAAAATCTCAGTCCTAGCCGGGGCTTATCATAAGATTAAAAGATTGTTGTTTGCTTTTGCAACAGTTTAGTTTGTACAAGAAGTTATCTTATGCATTCCATTAACATAGAACCGCTTAACTAATCTATGCAATACACATCAAAGGGCAACTAATAAAAAAAGAAAACACACACACACACACACACACACACACACACACACACACCCCTGGTAACGATTTAATTGCGACATTGTCAATCGCATTGTTATTCCATCTTCCATCCTTTTATTTACATTTGCAAATAAATAAACTGAATAGTAAACAAAGTACATAAAATACAACATAAAAACCAAAATATTAACACATTGCATCAAAAACCAATTTCTTTAAAATAAAAATTTATAAAAGAAACAAAGTCACTGTAATAGTGATCCTGAAATCGCTATATTTAACAATAACCTGGGGTTTCATTATCAGTACTGACGTTGTATTATTGACCGCATTTGGCCCCTAAGACCAAAAAAAAAAACATAAAATTTGTTAAAACATCATTAAAGTTTCTTCTTTTTTTCTTGAAATCGTATTTTTTTTTTTTTTTTTTTTTTTTTTTTTTTTTTTTTTTGTATATTCTATTTTCACCTTGAACAGGCTTGATTCATTAAAAAACGCATTTTATCGATAAAATGTATTGAATGAATACATTTCCCGTTGGCAAGCACATGTTGATGCAACCCCTTTGTAAAAACGAATCAAGAAATGCGCATAAGTTTGCATTTTCGGTAATTTTTTTCAATCAGACAAATTATTTGACTCTATGTTCTTGTAATAATATATATGTTTATGTTCCTTTGCAGTAGTTTATATTTGACGTAACGTCGTTTTTGTAAACTTCCGGTTAAAAGGTGGAGGCCAATTACAGCTAAAAATTTAGAGTTCAATATCGAATTTTTACGTTTAAATTTTAATATGTTCTACTACTCGAATTTTTTGGGACTTTTTATATATTGATAAGGGGTCGATGCCCATCATTTACCGACAAAGAAAAATTCTGTTGCAATTAGTTCAAGGTCCAATTATAGATTGACTGGACTACTTGTAGATTAATACAACTCCAACATTCGATTATTTCTTTTTTTTAATTTAGTTTGAATCGTATAGCACTCTTAAAAATAAACGTTGTTACTAAATAGATTACATTTCTGAAATATCAAGCACACTTAAAACATCTGAATTTTATTATAGGTGGTTATAATACAAAACATTTCGTTCGTTTCGATATGTTAGTATGTTTTGAGTTGAAAGTTTTGTCATCAGTTGCCGCATTTCGTTAAGGCATTTCATTATGTACCAGGTATGTCTCTTTAATGAAATATAAGGGAGGTAACTCTTTTAGTTTTGGTTGTTTTAAGTATATTAAGCCGTGGTTTATGAAATAACATCACAGTCTTCAAGGCATGGTGCGCTGAGGGGACAAAGATGCATGTAAGGTTTTAGGTTCGTTTCAAAAAACGAAAAAAAGTAAAAATTTTGAAGTCAAATGGGTTATCTAGTGTCCGTGATCCAAATCAGTTGAATCATCAAAATGCCTCATTTAGATATTATTTTTGTCTTGCTTGCTAAATTCTTTCATAAATAAGTGGGAGGTCGTGGGTTCGAATCCAAGACTTGAAAGTGGGTAGTGACTGTTCTTTTGCCAAGCACGCGGCATTACGAAGTGAAAGTCACGGTTCTTTCGGATTGGAACTTAAAATCAACGAGGAACCGTATAATGGTAGGCGTGGCACGATAAAGAACCCTGATGATAATGTCATCAGTACAACTTACACCTTCCTCGAGTGACTATAGATGTGTTGTATCTCGTTGATGGTAAATTTTGAATGTATGTTCGATCGATGACGAAGGTAAAAACCATGTACGTAAACATTCTAACTCCTGATTAATAAATAATAATAAAATTTGTTAAATACATGTATGTAATGAGTCGCCAACAAGTTTCAGATTCTGAAGCACAAATGAAAGTGATACAATTCTTGTCGTGCAGCAAAGGAAATTATCAAAAAATAAGAATGAAGTTGGTAATTGCAGATTTGCACAACTGTAAAAATCACAAAACGGCCATTTCTCTTCTCGTTTTTTTGTTAGTGTTATTGCATCATTAAAAAGATGCGGATATTTAACAAAAATACCCCCCTAATTTTGATGTGCCATATGTCATTCCACATTTGATAAAAAGTTTGAAATAGCTAACTCCAATAGAAACCGGTACATGTAGTTCAATGATCTGAGGTGATTATCTCGCGAATTTCGTTCGTTTCCTAACGGTAAAGAAAAGAAACATGAAGGCGCAAATAGCAACAAAAGTAAATGAAATTCTATCTCTCTCCCGCACACACACACACACACACACACACACACATATATATATATATATATATATATATATATATATATATATATATATATAAAAGAAGCTTTATTTAAACAAACCGATTATTACGGTCATCTAAAAGGCGGGTAAAAAGTGAATAAGGTACAGTTTTACATTTATCGCAATATATACCTTTTAAGCTTATTCTAAATAAATATTTGAAAGGATAGCAAATGTTACTGTTACGCGAACAAATACCCTTTTAGATCCTGAAATGGTGATGGTGATATTGTTGTTATTGTTTAAAGTGCTTGCGGGTGATGTTGAAAACGTTGTTTGTGTAATGTGCAGCATTTCTTACACTCGGATCTACTTAAGTGAGTTAAAATCTACTCGTTGAGAGGTGCTGTGGTCTGTATTTTCGGAGTAAAAGCACTGACCTTCGTCAAGCATAAGGAAAAAAATTTCATACACTCGGATCTACTTAAATGAGTTAAAACCTACTCGTTGAGAGATGCTGTGGTCTGTATTTCCGGAGTAAAACCACTGACCTTCGTCAAGCATAATGACAATCTTTTCTTACACTCGGATCTACTTAAATGAGTTAAAACCTACTTGTTAAGAGGTGCTGTAGTCTGTATTTCAGGAGTAAAAGCACTGACCTTCGTCAAGCATAATGACAAACTTTTCCCACACTCTGCATTACTAAAGTGAGTTAAAACCTACTCGTTTAGAGGTGCTGTAGTCTGTATTTCAGGAGTAAAACCACTGACCTTCGTTCAGCATAATGACAAACTTTTCTAACACTCGGACCTACTTCAGTGAGTTAAAACCTACTCGTTGAGAGGTGCTGTGGTCTGTATTTCCGGTGTAAAACCACTGACCTTCTTTAAGCATAATGACAAACTTTTCCCACACTCTGCATTACTTAAGTGAGTTAAAATCTACTAGTTGAGAGGTGCTGTAGTTTGTATTTCAGGAGTAAAAGCACTGATCTTTGTCAAACGTAATGACAAACTTTTCTTACACTCGGATCTACTTAAGTGAGTTAAAATCTACTCGTTGAGAGGTGCTATGGTCTGTATTTTCGAAGTAAAACCACTGACCTTCGTCAAGCATAATGACAACTTTTCTCACACTCGGATCTACTTAAGTGGGTTTAAATCTACTCGTTGAGAGGTGCTGTGGTCTGTATTTTCGGAGTAAAACCACCGACCTTTGTCAAGCATAGTGACAAACTTTTCTCACACTCTGCATTACTTAAGTGAGTTAAAATCTACTTGTTGAGAGGTGCTGTGATCTGTATTTTCGGAGTAAAACCACCCACCTTTGTCAAGTGTAATAACAAACTTTTCTCACACTCTGCATTACTTACGTGAGTTAAAATTTACTCGTTGAGAGGTGCTGTGGTCTGTATTTTCGGAGTGAAACCACCCACCTTTGTCAAGTGTAATGACAAACTTTTCTCACACTCTGCATAACTTACATGATTTAAAATCTACTCGTTGAGAGGTGCTGTGGTCTGTATTTTCGGAGTAAAACCACCGACCTTTGTCAAGTGTAATGACAAACTTTTCTCACACTCTGCATTACTTACGTTAGTTAAAACCTACTTGTTGAGAGGCGCTGTGGTCTGTATTTTCGGAGTAAAACCACCGACCTTTGTCAAATGTAATGACAAACTTTTCTCACACTCGGATCTACTTAAGTGGGTTAAAATCTAGTCGTTGAGAGGTGCTGTGGTCTGTATTTTCGGAGTAAAACCACCGACCTTTGTCAAGTGTAATGACAAACTTTTCCCACACTCGGATCTACTTAAGTGGGTTAAAATCTACTCGTTGAGAGGTGCTGTGGTCTGTATTTTCGGAGTAAAACCACCCACCTTTGTCAAGTGAAATGACAAACTTTTCTCACACTCTGCATTACTTAAGTGAGTTAAAATCTACTCGTTCAGAGGTGCTGTGGTCTGTATTTTCGGAGTAAAACCACCGACCTTTGTCAAGTGTAATGACAAACTTTTCTCACACTCTGCATTACTTACGCGAGTTAAAACCTACTCGTTGAGAGGCGCTGTCGTCTGTATTTTCGGAGTAAAACCACCCACCTTTGTCAGTGTAATGACAAACTTTTTTCACACTCGGATCTACTAAAGTGAGTTAAAATCTACTCGTTGAGAGTTGCTGTGGTCTGTATTTCCGGAGTAAAACCACCGACCTTTGTCAAGTGTAATGACAAACTTTTCTCACACTCTGCATTACTTACGTGAGTTAAAACCTACTCGTTGAGAGGCGCTGTGGTCTGCATTTCGGAGTAAAACCACCGACCTTTGTCAAGTGTAATGACAAACTTTTCTCACACTCTGCATTACTTAAGTGAGTTAAAATCTACTCGTTGAGAGGTGCTTTGGTCTGTATTTTCGGAGTAAAAGCACTGACCTTCGTCAAGCATAATGACACACTTTTCTCAAACTTTGCATTACTTAAGTGAGTTAAAATCTACTCGTTGAGAGGTGCTGTGGTCTGTATTTTTGGAGTAAAACCACCGACCTTTGTCAAGTGTAATGACAAACTTTTCTCACACACTGCATTACTTAAGTGGGTTAAAATCTACTCGTTGAGAGGGGCTGTGGTCTGTATTTTCGGAGTAAAAGCACCGACCTTTGTCAAGTGTAATGACAAACTTTTCTCACACTCGGATCTACTTTAGTGGGTTAAAACCTTCTCGTTGAGAGGTGCTGTTGTCTGTATTTCCGGAGTAAAACCACTGACCTTCGTCAAGTGTAATGACAAAGTTTCTTTTGAAGGATCTGCCCCGACTTGGGTTGAAACCTTGGTGATGAGCTCGACTGGCGCTGTGGTCTGTAAGAAGCGGTTAAAGACCCTCGGTTATAGAGATCTCTTTTATCACTGGTGGTAAGAAAACAAGTTCTTCTGCAAAATAATTTTAACATCACTATCATCTAAATGATGGCTTTATAATAAAAATATCCATAGATATACCAAATAATAAAAATAAATAAAACCATTGTTGTAAAAAAAAGGAATATGAAAACAATCAGATAATAAAAATATTTTTATTGATTTTGTCATATATAAAGTATTCGAAACAACATCAATTTTTCTTTATGACACAAATATACATGTTTATAATATACATTTTTATGGATTGATACAGTTTATATCGTATACATATAAAGGTTTGAATGAAAAGTTGTTTCCTTAATTAGTAGAGCATTGTCTCTGATTTTCATTCAATTCATTTTGAAATAACAGAAACGGCAGTTCGGAAATTATTTCAACGTGTTCACAAACGTGTTCCTTTAGGTAAATTTTATTGATCGAATGTAAATCAGATTAAATAATTAAAATTAAATTCTTAATATGAAAAAGGAATGTTTTTTTAATCTAAGAATATTAATTATTATTTTTCAAATACTTAATTGCAAAATAAATGCGCTAATATACTTACATCTGTGATATGTATGTATGTATAGAATCTGTATCGGAAGCGAGCTTTGTTCCCATGACAATATCACAACAAGCCGTGTAACAAGCGGTAAAATGTCACTAGGAGAAGACTCTAAAACAAATCCTATACCATACCTTAGATATGGAGTAGATATAAATGATTTACAATGTTGGCAAAATAGGCAAAAACAAGTTTTATCTATAAAAAAAACATTATTGTACTATTTCTGACGCGGAGAGACATAGCAGTCATTTGACACAAAACATGATTTATGAACGCTAGACCATTGAACGTCATTGTATATAATGGACCTGTCATCGGCAGTCTAAGGATATTTAGAATCATTTGATTGATATTGTTATAGCGAACATGGCGTTTTGACTTGGGTTTCTGGCATTGTTTTTATTTATTTTTTCTTGAACACATATATCGGAACACAATATTTCTTGAGTGATGAATGGACATTTTATAACAAAGATTTGTACTTTAAGAAATTATTACATTGTACTTTAAGGCAATAATAATATGTGACTTGAAGTTTTTATCAGATTGAGACATTTTAAAGGTGTATCCTATATTTTATTTGCATTGGTTTCTTTTGACACGAAAAACATTCGGGAAAACCCAGATATTTGTTTAAGTGATGTTCTAATCTAATGATGACAACACATTAAATCGAAAGTAGGACTTCAAAAAAGTCACTTGACATTGTACCAAGCATATATGTAAAGCAGGAACTTTCATCCAACACCCTCATATCAGTTCAAAAAACGAAAAGATTGAAATAAAATACATTTTATTTGTAAGATAAATCAACTGACTATTGTACAACCATCAATAGAGAAGGTAATAACACTATATTTTCGTTGATGACGTTATTATCAATTAACGGAAGTGGATATGGCTGTCCAGCAATCAGGCTAAAGGGATGTCACATTTTTTACTTTTTAATCGACATGGTTTTTAGAAATTTACATTAAAAGCATGTATTTAGTAATTGTAGAATGGTGGAAAGGACAATACAGTTTGGTGTGATGTCGTCGCTCTATGCCGGTGTGTTCTCCAATTCGCCAAAAATGAAGGGAACGTACCGTAAATTGGGGAATTTTATCTAGGTTTATTTTTTGCTAGATTCATGATTTCAAGATATTCGCGTACTTTTGCTATCGCGTTGTCGGATAATAACCAGTGCAAATACCAGTGAATAATCTAAAAAAATGTTGGCGAATATCGTATTTATACTTCCGAAAATTTAGGCGAAAAAAGTTGGCGAAAATTACAGTAATCCAGCCTTGGGATTAATACACCATTCTAACTCATTGACTACCCACCTAAAATCAGTGGCCTAAAAATAAAAAAGTTCGATTTACAGCTGAGTTACTTAGTACTTTGTTTTCTAAACGGAAAAAATTACACTGCGTAAAAATGTATGTTGGATATATATAATTCAAACTGAACACTTAAGACGTTTTTCCGAATTAGGTCAAGTCACATGACTCTCGTAAACAGTGACAATAACAACAAGTCATATATACTAATGCACGACGGAGCACCGTGCTCATTGCTGTGGACTGAAGTTCATTTTGTTGTGATTGATTTGAACTTAACAGTGGTTTTTTCTCGTGGGTTTGTCGGCTTCGATCTGAAATTCAAAACAAAATGAAAAAATAATATCATTAAAAAAGACATAAAAATCAAATTAAAAAGATGAAATTTATAAAGAAATTAAAAATTCTTTCGTACGATTCTGGAACAAATACATAAAGGCAACGTCCTTATAAATTCTAAATTACAATACGTTATGTGTATGCGTACACTTCTGGTTCATTAAACACTGATAAGAAATATTCATTTCAATTACTGGATTCACAAGAGTCTCATGTAATACCAAATAGCGTTTGTATTGAACAAGTTTTTCTATTGGTAACAGAGATGTTTCTTGACAATTTCCGTTTAAAACGACCCAATTCAATGCCAAGTCTCTGTAAGTATTGTTTGTGCTTTAATACAAGTGAAAGTTTTGGAGTCTATATTCGTGACTAGCGTGGTAATACATGTTTTGTGGACAAGAATTAAAAGGCGTGGTTAAGAACAGTGTCAAATGACGTCAGCAACCAATCGATCATTGACATAAATGACGTTAACATCAGTTTCCTGAAGATATTTTTTCGGGTTACATTGTCATGTTCTATATAAAATCAAAGATAACAAACGAGACACAAAGACGAAATAAAAAGGACATAATATTAAACTTTTTTTGTTATCTTAACGTGTCTAGTCCATTGGTTTATTGAAGGACTTCGATAGTTGATTGGTCTTGAGCAAGCCGGTAACTACGAGTTACAGTGCAACGCACGACCTAGGTAAGAATCCTGCTCGGGAAGACCTAGTGTGGCAAAGTTTTTCAGCTCGCTTGCCTGAAGTCGACGATTTTCTTTGAGCACTACTGAATTGTTTGGTAGCTTAATTGGTAGAGTGCTCGTCTTATGTGAGGGATATCGGGGTTCGAACCCATGATCGGCCTGGCCAAGACTTAAAATAGGTAGTGACTGATCTCTCGCCAAGCACTCGGCATTTAGGGAAAAACGTCAATGGATCCACCAGAGAAGACCTTAAAAACCAATGCCCCATGGCATGCTAAGGAACATTCCCTGCACATTAGCCTGAGCGCACTGCAAAGGTAAACATTTCTGACACTTCATCTTTCCCTGATGACGTCTCGATATAATGAAATATTCCTGGGACGTAAAACTCCATTCAATCAATCAATCAATCCACTCAATGGATTAACCTGTAATATTGAACCTCAAAGATTGGGTGAATTAGGATCTTAACAAAATGTCCATCTAAGTGCGCTTTAGTACAAGCTAGACCATAATACACACTGATAAACCTCGTGCATTTATAAACTTGTTCTAAGTCGCAAAAAGCTGAAAGATTTTGATTCAGTGTATAAAAACATTTCATCCAATCAACTAACCACTACATTCCTGTACTCTATTGTTTACATGGTCCTGCTGATCTGGATCTGCGAACTCTGCAGGCTGTAAATAAATTTGCAAATATTTGTTAGGATTCATTAAAAATTATAACAGAATACAACCATAAAAAATAAATTTACTCGAACACCATATAACATGCAGGGAAATATATATAAAAAATTTAGTCGTATATTTGCTTGTCTAAAACAAAACAAACAAAAAATGTTTCAGAAAACCGAAATTTAAGAATTGTTAAGAAAAAAATCAACACTTAAAAATAATTGAAAATAAATTAAATACTATCGACTTAAAGTTGGATATTGTTGTTTTTTCTCCTACAGTTATAAATTTGTGACACAATTTGATACTTTTCATTTTTTATTAGAAAATTATCAAGTTTTTGGTAAAGATTGGAAGTTCCACAAAATTGGTTATATTTGATCAGTATTTTATACACGTTAATTTCAAAACAAATAAAAAAAAATTGTCAAGTTCAAAGATTATGAATTTCATTCGATTCGGAAAGTTGACATTTCACGCATGAAATTGAAAATAACCATAACAAACTGACTAGAAAAAATAAAAATTACAATATATTGAGACCAATAATTGTAAAACTGCTAACCTTGTTATGTACATTGGATATAACGAAAAAATCTCGACAATATTGTGTATCTTTAAAATCAAATGCATATCACAGCAAGTTTTCATAAAAATTACTTATTTGGATACACAAGTTGGAACATGTGCCCCTAAGTGCATATGCACTTTAGGGTCTATTTCGTATTACCCATCATATATATATATATATATATATATATATATATATATATATAAGCAAACATATTGCAATCATTCATTGTGACACTTACGAATTTTGACGAGCACTTGTCGAAATTTTTAATAGTTTTATATAGTGGCAAATTTGGTCAAAATAAGAATTAGAATTAGTTGACCTCTTCGACGGACGGTAGCTAAATAATTTTTATGTCATGCGGAGTTTAAATCAATGTTTTTTTTAGTTACTGCTTTTTTAGTCCATCACAGTCCAGCCGAAAATTAATCTCTTACAGTAAACGATATAATTCGCTGTAAAGCTCATTGAAGATTTCATAGCGACCCGTTTTATACTTACCATTGATTAATATTTAATGGTTCTTTCCGAGCGATTATTAAAACTGATAAATGAATAGATAATAAATAAATAAATAGATAAATAAATAAATATAAAAAACTTATGACTTTTATCAATATTGAGAATTTCAATATACATAGACATTTCCCAGTTTTAGGGTGTGCCTATTTTTGTGTTACTGACATGTTTAAGTAAAGGGAATACCATTTTGCTATTACGTTCCATGGGGAAATATATTTCTTTCTTTCAAGCAGAAATATGTGTAAAAGCTAAGGAGAATGGTTTATAAGAAACCAATTATTTCCAATGTTATTGCACACAAGAACAATCGAAACATCCTTTTAGAACGCTTTTATACAATTTAGATTGTGTCTTGCATTTTCTATTTTATATTGATGAAAGTGAATAATTCTCTCAAATGGAATTAAATTAAGTGACATGTAATGAATAAATTGTCACTCTTGGTTAAATTAGATGATCAGATTTCTTTTACAAACTGTTAATGTAGTTGATTTTGTTTTTATCGAGATCACTGATTTCGAGTGGATAAAAGATAGAATAATGATGTTTCACGCCTTGTCAAGATTTGGTCACTTATATCGAGACCGTTTGTAGGTGGGTGTTGGATGAAACAGGTTTCCGTCTTCGGTAATGAACTTTTAAATCTCTACCTAACGCCCATGTAGGATACTAACGTGAGAGGCATGGCGATTCGTAAAGCTGCTGTAGACCAATCAGTTACTTGGGCTCCACCTAATTTAGACATATTCTCTATGATACTCATTTGTTTCAATTAAAAATAATCCCTTGACATGATAATGGCTAATTTGTCACTTTTTGCAAAATTCTTCATGGAAACATTGTGTAATATGGAGTAGGAACGACAATATACAAGACATTTACAATAATCCGCGTAAGCATTATTTCTGTTGCTAACCACGCGTTTTCAGCTTTTATTTTCTTTTTTCCATTATAAATCTCCATTTACACTGGATATGTTTATTTTAATTAGCAATGTACATATACGACAGCTTAAAAGGGACAAAAATACTTTTTAAACTCATGGCTACAAGTAAATAGTCCACCGCTTTTTTTATAATACCTCGTGACCACGTGACCATGACTTAGTAACTGATGACCATGACTCGGCTATCTCGTGACAAAGAGTTTACCACAACGACTTGGTAAGTTCGACTTTGAAACTGATGACAAGGACTCGGCTATCTCGTGACAATGAGTCCACCACGACTTAGAAAGTTTGACTTTGAAACTAATCACCAGGACTCGGCTATCTCGTGACAATGAGTCCACCACGACTTGGTAAGCTCGACTATGTAAATGATGACCAGGACTCGGCTATCTCGTGACAATGAGTCCACCACGCCTTAGTAAGTTCGACTTCGTAACTGATGACAAGGACTCGGCTATCTCGTGACAACGAGTCCACCACGACTTAGTAAGTTCGACTTTGTAACTGATGACCTGGACTCGGCAATCTCGTGACAACGAGTCCATCACAACTTGGTAAGTTTGACTTTGTAACTGATGACCAGGACTAGGCTATCTCGTGAAAATGAGTCCACCACGACTTAGAAAGTTTGACTTTGAAACTAATCACCAGGACTCGGCTATCTCGTGACAATGAGTCCACCACGACTTGGTAAGTTCGACTTTGTAACTGATGACCTGGACTCGGCAATCTCGTGACAACGAGTCCATCACAACTTGGTAAGTTTGACTTTGTAACTGATGACCAGGACTAGGCTATCTCGTGACAATGATTCCACCACGACTTGGTAAGCTCGACTATGTAAATGATGACCAGGATTCGGCTATCTCGTGACAATGAGTCCACCACGACTTGGTAAGCTCGACTATGTAAATGATGACCAGGACTCAGCTATATCGTGACAATGAGTCCACCACGACTTGGTAAGTTCGACTTCGTAACTGATGACCAGGACTCGGCTATCTCGTGACAAAGAGTCCACCACGACTTGGTAAGTTTGACTTTGAAACTAATCACCAGGACTCGGCTATCTCGTGACAATGAGTCCACCACGACTTGGTAAGTTCGACTTTGTAACTGATGACCTGGACTCGGCAATCTCGTGACAACGAGTCCATCACAACTTGGTAAGTTTGACTTTGTAACTGATGACCAGGACTAGGCTATCTCGTGACAATGAGTCCACCACGACTTGGTAAGCTCGACTATGTAAATGATGACCAGGATTCGGCTATCTCGTGACAATGAGTCCACCACGACTTGGTAAGCTCGACTATGTAAATGATGACCAGGATTCGGCTATCTCGTGACAATGAGTCCACCACGACTTGGTAAGCTCGACTATGTAAATGATGACCAGGACTCAGCTATATCGTGACAATGAGTCCACCACGACTTGGTAAGTTCGACTTCGTAACTGATGACCAGGACTTGGCTATCTCGTGACAAAGAGTCCACCACGACTTGGTAAGTTTGACTTTGTAACTGATGACAAGGACTCGGCTATCTCGTGACAATGAGTCCACCACGACTTAGTAAGTTCGACTTTGTAACTGATGACCTAGACTAGCTTATCTCGTTGTAAGGAATTTATGTTTTGTAATCGCTATCGGTACCGGTTAATTTTTAAAATATTACAAGTTTAACATCTGCAGGGGTATAAGAACTTTCTAAGAACATTTTTATAAACATTATCAATCCTAGTATCAATATTAATGTCAATATTATGCCTTAATGATTAAACAACTAAGAACAATTATCTTGTGAAATTTCTTTTTAACTTCTCCAAAAAAAAAAAAAAAAAAAAAAAAAAAAAAAAAAAAAAAAAAAAACCAAAAAAAAAAAAACAAACAAACGAACGAACAAAATTTAAAATACAAACCAAGATGATAATAATAATAATTGGCGCATGTGAAAATCTTTTTATTACTTTTAAAAAAAATTCCCATGACACAAAGACAAGATTGTAAAATGGGGAAAGCTTCTTTATCTCTTGCATGATGTTTTTTTTATTTACTTTATTTTTTATTTTTTTTTTTTTTTTTTTTTTTTTTTTTTGTTTATATAGCTTCTTGAAAAATCAATCACCATTAATTTCATGCTAAACTATTACCTTATATTATAACAAAACGGTTGACAAATGACTTTACACAAAATCTTTAAGGTCGGACGTTATAATTGGTATATCTAAATTCCATTTAAGCAGCTTGTTGTCAACCTTCAAATTGATCGGAAAGAATCAGTCGTAACAGATAAATATTAGATTTCAGGATAATTACTTGATTTGGTTGTAGTAAAGGAAGATGTTATATCTATTAATAATAATCGTGATTTACTTCCCAGATTTTTATTAGATGTCGATAATTTGTAATCAGTGTATGCCTACAGCTGATGACAGTTTCCTAATGACTTTTAATATAGCTCTACAACTAATGCAGTGTGTCAACAAAATATTGATAATTATCAATTTTAAAAGTAAGATTAAGAAAAATGGTTATAAAATCTATTATCAACGTTTTTCTCAATAAAACGGAGGGAGGGGGCTGGGTGGTTGTATTGACCAAGCTTGCATATACGTTTACAGTACTTCTCACCGACTAAGTTCGAGAATTTGTCAGCTCGCTTGCTACAGTCTGTGGTATTTTGGAGGTAGTCGGTTTCTACAATACAAAAACTGACTGCCTTGATATAAGTGAAAGAATCCCCGCTTAGACGTAAAACATTAAGCCATTCAAATCCATTTTAAGAAGAATTTACGTTGAACACACACATCCCCCCCCGCCAACCCACCTAATCTCTCTCTCTCTCTCTCTCTCTCTCTCTCTCTCTCTCTCTCTCTCTCTCTGGCATTTAAAGATGCATCTTTTGATATTTTTTTTTAATTGTTGTTTCCATATTTGAAAATTAGAGACAAATATTGTTTATCAAAACATAGAACGTCAAGGAATTTGAAGCATGTCGTAATAATTTTTTCTATTGATAATTGTCTCATAGTTTATTGTGTAACGTAGATAGCTTATGACGTCATATTAGATAGATGTTAATTTATTAGTTTATTATGAAATACAAAATAATGTCTAGAGGTAGATTGCTTATGACGTCATGTTCGATAGATGTTAATTTATTAGTTTATTATGAAATACAAAATGATGTCTAGAGGTAGATTGCGCATTAATATTTTTATCATTTTCTACTGTATTATGAACTTTGAATTACTTTTTAAAAAATTATTGTTTCGTACTGTATTAAATTATTAAATAAATACATGTAAATAAAGAATTAAATAAATAAATAAATAAAAATAAACAAATGCATGAAAGAATAAATAGATATATCAATCATTCAATTAATCAATCATCGTTTCTAACATTCACACATTTACACTCTGTTTACCTTTTGGTTATATTCCTGATACGAATTTTTGACGTGTTGGTCTGAATCTTCATCTGAATAATAAGATAAAAAAGAATTAACATTTACCGTTATTGTAGTATGTTATTTTCCTTGATTTTCACTTTAGATCGTGTCAACTACGGCAGCACAGAGGTGACACGAAAAATAAAATTTATACTGCTCACAAGAAAGCTACCGCGTGCTCATTAGACTATTTTTATAAAATAAAACAATTCAAAAGTAGCACATGACACTTTTATTAACAAAATCTAATTTCACTTAAACAAACCCATTTCTGCAATTATCAGACTGATGACACTTTACAATAGATAAATTAGATTGAATTGGATTTATGGTGTTTACGCCCCAGTCAAGATTAATTAACTTATTTCGAGGCGGTCAGTTCTGGGAGAGTGGCAGAAACCCGAGTGTTCGAAGAAAAACAACTATCTTTGGCAAGCGAAGTGAAAAAACATTTTTGCACTAGGATCTGCCCGAGCGGGTTTCGAGCCCATGCAGTTGGAGGCATCGTAATCAGTGTAAACCAAAGCCACCGAGGCTCTTTATAGGGCATCGTAATCAGTGTAAACCAAAGCCACCGTGGCTCCTTATAGGGCATCGTAATCAGTGTAAACCAAAGCCACCGAGGCTTCTTATAGGGCATCGTAATCAGTGTAAACCAAAGCCACCGAGGCTCCTTATAGGGCATCGTAATCAGTGTAAACCAAAGCCACCGAGGCTTCTTATAGGGCATCGTAATCAGTGTAAACCAAAGCCATCGAGGCTCCTCATAGGGCATCGTAATCAGTGTAAACCAAAGCCATCGAGGCTCCTTATAGGGCATCGTAATCAGTGTAAACCAAAGCCACCGAGGCTCCTTATAGGGCATCGTAATCAATGTAAACCAAAGCCACCGAGGCTCCTTTTAGGGCATTGTAATCAGTGTAAACCAAGCCACTGGGGCTCCTTATAGGGCATCGTAATCAGTATAAACCAAAGCCACCGGGGCTCCTTATAGTAGAGTTGAAGTGCACGGAAAACAAAGCCATTGTCTTTTTCAAACAATATTTTTAATGATACAGAAAGTTGGAGTATAGCAAAATAGTTTTATAACTGTGTCAATGGTCAGTTCAAGAATGCAGGAAAAAACCAAATTGTCCGTGAAAACCATCGACCTTCTGCAATCAAACTCTCAAACTTTCAAAAAATAGTTTCTGCCTAGAATGAGATTTTGAATCTTGGCGATAAATGACATTGTCAAGTCTCTCTCTCTCTCTCTCTCTCTCTCTCTCTCTCTCTCTCTCTCTCTCTCTCTCTCTCTCTCTCTCTCTCTCTGTGTGTGTGTGTGCTCTAGGCTTATGTGACATATCCGTTTTAATCAAGTAAAACAATTGTTTTAGTTGCACACTGTTGCATAAATCTTTCAAAAATATCTCCTAAAACAGACTTTTATCTCAGATATCTTTGTTTGCGTCTCCTGTATGCCATTTATTCTTATCTTCATATTTCTTAAATCAGTTCTATTATTAGATGATTAAATTTGTGCCATTGTGTTCTCATTGATAATAAGGTTGCTGTACGTATGGAAGATAGAAAAAGTAGAAATTGTATACAATGCAAAAATGTTTTCAGATTGGTTCAAGGAGTGGGAAAACGTGTATACCACATAAAATGTATATTTATGTTACATCTATGTACTTAATATAAAATAAGATATTAGAAATATGTGAAAGAATCGGGTTGAAATCTATTTAAATAGCAAATAGTAGATTATTTGATACAGCATTAAAGATCCACAATGCTTTATATTGAATGTTCATGTATGGAAACTACTAAATCTAAAGCAGGCGATTTATTTTTATTTTGCAGTCGTGCGTTAACATCAATGGTAGTGGCATATTCTTTTGGATAAAATCACATTCTGGTATTTATTTGGCACTAAAACAGACAAACCGGTAACACACTACAAAAAGGACACACGAAATAAGAAAAACAAAACATGCAACACACATATTAAAAACAACTGATTCTTGACTTGCTAAAAAATTACAGTTAAAGGGACAAAAAGGATCAATTTTTTATTCAGTGTTCATATGTAATGTTTAAAAAATCAGATTAATATTTTTTCGACTTTCAGAACTGTCTCGATTTCGTTCTGGACAGGAAAATATTCATCATCGTCGGAGATATCTCCTTCTCTTTTTATTTGATGTAAGCTTTTTATTTCTGAAACATGTGAAACGGAAGCACTGGGCATAATAAAAAGAAAACAAATAGGGTTTAAAGATTTTGTTCAGTTTCAGCATACCTTTTGAGAATATATATAATTATCATGTAAAACGTGCTTTATTGAACCCTGAAACCTGAATGATAGACAATAAATGATACAACATTACTTGTTCTAATCTTTTTTTTTATTCATTCGATTTTTTATTTCGGATTCATGATAACTTTAACGAATGTCAAGAACATGCATGCCTACTTAAACTTGACTTACCGATCAACGTGCCCCTCACTGTCTAGGCTCGAATCCCGCTCGGCTAGATTCTAGCGAGAGAAAGTTTTTTGCGTCCCGATAGTTTGCGTTTTTTCCGGGCACTCCAGTTTCCTCCACCATCAGACCTAGCTGACAATCTCGATATAAGTGAACGAATCCTTACTGGGCGTTAAACACCATTTCTCCAATCCATCTGCAACTTGCTTTTTTATTTATTTATTTATTTATTTATTTATTTATTTATTTATTTATTGTGAAACACACAAAAAACAGACAGAATGAAGGATTATTGATTGCATGTATTTGGTGATTTATACGAGACTGTAATTATTGGTAAATTGAACAGGAATAGACATTTAATTCACGCGCATGTCATACGAATTATACCGTAACCATAGTAACGGTATCAGATGATTGATTTGCAATTATTTTAAATGATATTTAATATACTGATAATAAGAATATAACATAATGCTTTATTAAACCTTTATTGAAATTTTTTCTCCTTCAATATTCAATGATTTGTATATATGACACGTTTTAGTTGCCATTAACAACGCATCATCTCATCGTCTGCAATTATAAAGTACACGTTATGATCTTAAATATGATTATTATAAATCGTAGAAATCAGTTTTTGTAGTTTAGGCATATTTAAGCTAGACTAGACTGTCAGATGACTTTTCTTTATCCAACTGAAAACTCCTACAGAATCAATACAGACTAAGATAGTTAACAGTAAGCTACAAGTAACTGGCTACATCTGGAAGAAAACATGGCTACTAGTACCCAGTGTCTAGTAGTTAATGCCTTTCTTGAAGACACAACCCCACCCCCAACCCGTTTACATCTCTACAGAAATGGAATATTCCAACTATGTAATTTAGAGGTCCACTTATACAAGATTTAAAAAAAAAAGGTAAAAACTCTGAAAACTGGCTAGTTTCTGGAAACACCCTTGAAGTTCGATCAAGGAAGTAAGGACAAGTGATCCAGAAGGTTAAGTACCTTCTGTATAGCAAGAATACTTGATACGGTAATATTAGAAACACTGTAGTACAATATACCTTAATAAACGATTTTTATAGGAGTATTGTAATTACAAACTGTATTACAAAGTTTTGAGTTGAAACTGTTTGTACGCAATCATAGCCAAGTGCATCCGTAAAGTTTATGGTGAAAAATGGTGAAATAAGTGTCTTACGCGAAGGTCAAGATTCTTCTCCTTATATCGAGGCGATCAGTCTTTGGATAGCTAAGAAAGTCGAGAAAGTATAAATAAATAATAAATAAATAAACAACCATAGCGAACTTATGCAAACAAATTGGTACACTTTTTACTCTAGGGTCTGACCAAATAAAATTGTGTGTTTGATCGGAAAGGTAGTGATTAAAACCCCTAAACAACTTAACCCCTCCCTGTAATAAACATATAAATTTGTTTTAAAACACATTTGTTCATAAATCACTTCAAGTAAACTTTGAACTAACAAGATTTGAGAATTATGGACTTAATGCTACCGCAGCAAGTGGATTAAAGTTTGTAAAGAAAGTAAGAGTGCAAAAAAGTAAGCTCTTTAATCAATGGCCTAGCTACATATGTAAACATGATGTGCTTAACCTTCTTGAGCAGCCGGTCTCATATCCCTGGTGGAAGTCACGTGTTATATTAAAAAAATAGTTTTCAAAGTTTTTACTTTGATTTTGGGATTGTAGCTTGGACATGTGTTGGTGTGTCTGTACTTGTTTGTCTAAAATAAGGATGTATCTTGTTTCAATGTCTTACTTCGTTTGTTTTTACTATGATTTTTTGATTGTACATGTAGTTTGGCCATGGGTCGGTATGTTTGCACTTGATTGTTTAAAACAAGGGGGTATCTTGTCTCAGTGCCTTACTTTGTTTGTTTCTACTTTGAGTTTGGAATTGTAGTTTGAACATTGACCGGTATGTTTGTACTCGATTATCTTATATAAGGGTGTATCTTTTATCAGTTTTTTATTTCGTTTGTTTTTACTTTGAGTTTGGACATGGGCCGGTATGTTTGTACTTGATTGTCTTAAATATATGTGTATTTTGTCTCAGATTTCTTATTTCCTTTGTTTTGGTTTCACATCTCTAGTTACCATTTATTCAAGAACATTATACTTTTGGCTACAAAGTACTTTTATGTCTTGATTACGTTATAATATTTTCCGAAACTGTAAATATGATCATAAGATTACGTACTATTAACTATATAATGTTACAAAATTACAGACTGCATGTGGGCTACCCATATATTTATATCTGGTTTGTTTACTTCTATCTTATTTGATCTCCTTTTATCCTATTATTGTTCTACTTAATGTAGATATTACACTGATTACTATTCTAGAGCATTCTACCTCACCTCAATAATGTTTATTTCGTATTTAAATTTGAGGAATCCTAAAAAGCATCAAGATACGTTTTAACTCTTTTCATATTTTAAATTTTTTCATTTTTTTTTTTTTTTTTTTTTTTTTTTTTTTTTTTTTTTTTTGGATTTTTTTTTTTTCATATTTTCTATTGTAGGTTTTTTCTTAAAAAATATTTTTTTAGTTTTTTATGTTTTTTTTTTCTTTCATATTTTTGATTTACAAGTGTTGTATGGATTGGATTAATGATGTTTATTCACTTTTTCGAGGCATTCAGATCTAGATTTGTGAAAAAACCGAAGTTCCCGAAGAAAACCACTGCCTTTTGGCAAGCGAATCGACACACTAGATTTTGCCCGAAATGAAACTGAATTTAGACAGTGAAGGGCACAAGGCCCGCAAGACCGCTTTAGACCACTACTGTAACGAGGCTATATACATGTTTATTGAGCGGCGATTTAATGATTATAAATGTCTCAAAGCTTTTCTGAACATCTCCATATGAAAAATAGGTGAGGCTTAATAGCTTTAGAAGTAGTTACACGATAATGATGGCTTTATGGAGTCAAGTGAAATATACAACCAATTGCAAATAAACCAAAAACTGTTTCAAAACGTACTAAAATAAGATTTTTTTTTTAAATTAAGGTTTATTCTTTACGTGTTTACTGAAACAATTACTCCAAAATGGTATGTTTCTGTTAAACAATGTATTGCAAAACATGTCATTGATTTCTTTAATCAAAAACAAACATGTCAAAATCACAATTCCAAAAGCAAAATTAAAACTATAAAACTGGCAATTAAAGACAATGCTGATTACATCATATACTTGGAGGTCTTTTTATAATTTATAAGGTTTTGTCTTTTATACATACATGTTTTCATTGAAAAACGACAACATATTGATTATTTTAAAAAATATATTAATGAAATAGAATCAAAGATTTGTTATTTGTTTCTTACCTTGGGGTAAGTAATTGAAAATGATTTTTTTCAAAAGGAATGCAAATCACTTGGAATCCATGAAGCACGAAAATCTTTCTGTGACATCATTTCAGAGAAAAAATGTCTAAGATGATTTAAATATATTTTTAATGATCAAACAGTACATTTCCATAGTTTACTTTTTTTTCTCAACTTGTAATGCAATAAAATTCTGCCTACCTGTTCTGGGATCTATATGGCATCTTAAAGGTTTTATAGTGTACCTTCAATCAATTATGATTTGGTTTTCACTGTCCTTTTTTTAACAATTAAAAGTTACCTTCTGATGAAATTACTTCACTTAGTCAATTTACCTAGGATATCATTTCGAACTTTGATGTTCACATTTATACCTTTTTAATGTTTGCTTGCTGTATTAAATGGCATTCCCTGGTTAAGCGTATCATAATTTTTGGTGGTTCTTGTATTGTTACCAAAATAATTTAATCTTTAACTACGCAGTGATATTACTGCCTCTGCTTCTGCTGCGTATGGTTCATTTTTTTTATAGTTAATACGTTATGGTAGTGCTTGTTCTCATAACGGGGATTTATACAACGAAGCAAACTTCTAACAAATATTTTGTTGACTCAGGGATATTGCAACCCTAGGCTTATCAAGGCCCTCAACATTTTTATGGCCGTCATCAATTAATTGATGATAAGCGAGAATTTGTTGTACCCAAACTAATTCTAAATATTGCATCGGATAGTTCGATGTTCCTGTTCCTTTCATTCTCAAATTTAGTTTTTACGTGATGGGTGTAGCTAGCTAGACAGAAGGTGCTTACAATTCCAGAGCACCGACCTTACTTCGGCGGAAGTTTATGTGTTCAACTGAATTGGCCATTTTTTAAAGATTTTACTTTGCTTTCATGATTCTGATTTGGAAATGGACTGATATGTTTGTTTTTGATTAACTGAATATCACGTTTTTAATTTTTAAAGCAGCCAATCATTTCTTGATATATAAACCTTTAAGATTCTTCCTATTATTAAAGGGATTATTTTTATCAGTATATTGATTGTTCTACTTGTAGATATGTACCATTATGACCTGTCGATGTTAATTCTAGTAAAAATAATCAAACCAGATTCCAAACAATACACTACAGATCTCAGATGACATAGTGGTTTTTAGTACAATTTTATTTTGTTTAATTGAGTATGAATGTTATATCTATCGATTAACTAAACATATTGTTGTACTTATTAAGCCATTGTACTAATAAATAATACCATTATTAATTGGTAAATGTATGTCCAAGTTTATGACAAGAATTTTTATATAGACTAACACAGGACATTTTTAATGTAGAAATGGAACGTTCCGCATTTCTTGGTTTAATAATCGCTTGCATTCATTTGCTTATTGGTTTAAACCAACAGCATGTTTAAGTGACATGTGAGTTTCCCTAATCCAAAGCATTACTTAGTAGGATTTCATTAATATAATTTTGGAACTTTGGATTCTTTAATTTTCAAGTATTTTGATTTTCCTTTTTATCGATCTTTTTTGGCCCCTAGTGTCACTCTCAACAAAAAATGAAACTTATAACTTGGAAAACTGGCCATTTCAGTTATACACGTGAACTTCCATCAAGGAAGTGAGGCCGGGTGCTCCGGAAGGGTAAGCAGCTTCTGTCTAGCTAACTACACCTTTCAAGGTGTAAGTCGTACTTTTGATTTTTTTTTCCCATAAGCATCAAATTGTATGTTTACTTATGTTTGTAACCACACTTAATAATAATCCGCATTTCTCGCTGACTGGTTTATTATTGCCGACTTTAAACTTTTGTTTCATTGTTTTTAGGTTTGTTTGAATACATGATTAGAATTGCGTCGTGAATTTAAAGTTACAGTACAATATTCTTACTTGAAAATATCAACAAGCGATTTATATTATATTTTTTATTAAAATAATTATCACGTTGAGTGATGTCAAACATACAGAAAATTAAACACAGTATAACTTTGATTATATTCAAATTTCCTGGATTTGTTTAAGTAACTTAGAACGTAAAGAAGTGATAATTTTTTTTTTTTTTTTTTTTTTTTTTTTTGGAAAAAAAAATAAAGATGGAGTTGAAAACGTTAAAAACGTTAAAACTGGAGCTTGGTAACATTGGTAACAATTAATGCAACAGAGAACACGAGACAAACAAAAAGCACACAAAATGGCAAAACAAATAAACAATACAAAAACACAAATTATGGAACGGATTGTTAAACTCCCAAATTTAGACAAGTAATTGGTTTACTGATAACTAGAAAATGTGTCAATACTGTTATCAAATTACATGATCAACAATTCTATTACAAATATGTTTTATTTCTTAGTTCTTATTTTATTACTTATTTATATAAGGCAATGAAATGCCAAACGTTTATTTCAGTACCATAACATTCGAGTACTTGTAGTCATTTATGGTTAATGCTATCTAAATGGTACAATCCAGCATTTAGCCGTGGAGACCTGTTATCTATATTATTATTAGTAGTATTGTTATTATTGCACATGTGAATAATTTCAGTCATTTGGTTGTCTTATTTGGTTATTTGATTTATGACATTTTGTACACTTTTGTGTATCTAAATATATAATGATCAAGCCCACGTCAAAATTACAATCCGAAACTATAAAAACAGGCAAATTGAGATAACAAGTAAACTTCCACCAGTGAAGTGAGGTTGATGCAAAGAAGGGAAAGCACCTCAGGTCTAGGGAGCTAAATTCATATATGCAAGAAGTACTCAATAGTCCCTATTGATTTTTTTCTTATCAAAGTTCTATCAATCTGTTAACACAAATATGTAACTTTAATAGTTACCGATGTAAACATTTATTGATCAAGTTTGAGCAAAATTGTATGTGGCCTTGACTGCAAAAAACAGACATTGTCTTGATTATTTTCTTAATGCAATGAATAGCTGACATTAATCAGAAAAAATGTCAATACTTTTACTTAGTAATCAAGACTTTATTTTAAAATCCGGTTTCTCTAAATTAACATTGAAACCAGCACGCTTCTTTCCAATTGAATACACCTTTTAAATTGGATGAATCAAACCACTTTTATAGCCTGCTTAATTGTGTTTTTGTTTCATAATCTAGAAGAAAAGGCTTTCTTTTATAGTGTCGTATTGATTTCAGATTTTATGAAAGCAAACATATTATCATTCAAAATATAAAATAAATGAGAATATTTTATCTTGGATGGGGCATGATGTTTCTTTCCTAGCAAGCCTCGTTCTGGACCAGATATATTAGAACGAGGGTTGAGATTTCCCTATCTGGCACCACAAGTAGTGATAGATTCTTTTAATATGAAACAACAAATAAAAAATAAGCAGAACGTTCTGAACATCTATTGATAGAACAGAACCAATTTAAACTGACAACAAAAACCTGCCAATTTGACAAAGTTACATAATAAGTTTTCTCTTAGTATAGAAAGCTGTTTTCGTTTAAATTTATTTATTTTAGTGAACTCTGATTAATATAATTAAGGTTATATAAATAACACTCAAGTAACAAAGTCCTTTCCAATCCTACAATCACTTAAAAAAGCTAAACAAAATATTGATTGCTCTGTTCACAGCTTAACCTAACTATGATAATTGTTGATACTTCCTTTAGTAAAATTAATCAAACAAGATCCTATACAAAACATTACAGAGCTCAGATGGCATTTGGGGTTGAAATACAATTCATTAAGTTTAATTGATTATGATGTTATTTTTATAGATTAACCAAACGAAATATAGTACTTGATTAGCCTTTTTTATTGCATCTCCCGTGATGTTCACTTAATAATCTAGCTTAAATGATAAGTAAATGTCAATGTTGCAACAGTTAATAACATCCTTGAGCGGAAAGAGTTTCATTATCGTCGACGTCATGATTGTCATGGTTAAAAACGTTAAGACTTTCATGAACAAAAAAGACATATCCATTATATAGATTGAATCGGAAAAGAATGCTTATAATAAAGAATGACCGTAAACCATCTAAAAAGAAACCCAAACCTCAATTAAATAAAGTCTTAATTCGGTGAAAATATTCATTTTGACGTATTGGAAAATTAAATAAGTTGCTTTGCATTAAGACATACAAAATATTTTTGGGCTTTTATAAAAAACTTTTCGTTTTTAGATTGTCTTATTTTAGTCAACTTTTGGTCAATCCTCTGGATGATTTTACGATACGCGAGAAAACTGTACTAGATAAAAATTCTGCAAATTTTAAAAGACAAATGTTGTGGGATCCGACCCCAGCTATGTATCAAGTATCGAGCTGGTCATTCATATATATATTTAAATATATATATTTATATATATATTATTATTATTACTATTATTATTATTATTATTATTATTATTATTATTATTAATGTCAATTCATTTTTCTACAAAGAACGATTGGCTCTTTTTGCATTTAAAAGTGAATTAGGCATTGCATTTTTTAGGAAAATATTATGTCACAGTAAGAGTTCGAACGGCAAACTCCCGATGTCATCTCACCTTACAAACCTAAAATTGCACTTCCGAGACAACAATGTCTTCAAAAGTCGCATTAAGTATTTAATATACATTACATAATACACTTGAGTTTTTTCTATGATGTACAAAGGTATCTTCTAGACAAAATAAGACGTAGTATTTTGTAAATGAGAACATGGCTTCATTTTTTTTAATCTTGGAAAATACATACTTCTGTAGTTATTTAGTTATTTAAAGGAATATGTATATTAAGATAGCAGTTACATTAGCTTAATTCACTATATTAAGGAAAAAATTAAAATTTAGCTGAGATAATAACAGTTTCACGTGGTTTTTTGAAAACTATTTTTCTTTCATTTTCATATCTTTATAAAGACTAATAATATCGTGAAAGCAATATAACATCTAAAAGAAAATTTAATTTAAAAAATCAATATTTTCCCGATTATATTTGGTACATTATGGTTGATGTATGTATATAACGGTTGAAACACATTAAATGTCAGAAGAACACGGTAAATATCTGTAAAAGTCTTTATTATATACATGTAGAGGAATATGTTTTTTTGAATTGACAATTGCTGTAGTTCATTACGACTTACGTGACAGTGTACGTGTTTACATCACTATCGTGTGTGTGTGTGTGTGTGTGTGTGTGTGTGTGTGCTTTTTAATTTTTTTAAATTAAATGCTAAGAATCAGAAAGGGAAGGAAACCCAAATGTTCATTTCAAATATTTTTTCAAATATTTTTTCTTGTTAGGGAAAATTTTCACTGCCTTTTGCAGAAAAAAAAACACAAAGCTTGAAATTATTACTTAAAAAAAGTCTTTGTTTATCATGTATTTTGTTGTAGCGTTTTTGGTTACTAGCCTGTAATCTCCTATATAGTCTCATTTTAGAACCAAATACATTAAAAGTTATTATTGGAAGAAACCTAGCATGTATAAATTACTACAACTGTTTAGTTTCAGAATGTTTAACAATTGTGTAACTTGGGTAAATATTTGAAAACAGCTTATTTATATCGCTCTAAACTTGTACAATAATTAACATAATAGTTCATTCTCCTTCACCGTATAACTGTCATGATTTATATGCTGATGTACTCTATATTGTGTCACCATTCGCACATATTTTTTATAAATTATTATAACAATGATTGTACGATCAAGGTAATAAAGATGTTATAATATTCATTTGATCACAACAGTCTGTTTAACCGTTTTGGGTTTGGATGCTTTCTAAGACGAACATGTTTTCTTGTAGTGTTTATTTTATAATCGATTAATCATTTAGGGTTTCGTTATCAAATAGGTATGCGTTTTATGGATCTTCTGCAAAAGAAGGTCATAAAAGAAGCTTTTTTCCTATTTATGGAATTTTTTTTTATCTCAGACATATACATAAACCTTCAATGCAGATTGTAATCAGTTGTCTTTGATTTATTGGGCTTTTCGATTGAATAACCCATACTAACAATGAAACCCTTCTTTCTTTCGATCTCTTTCTGCCTGTTAAAATTTAATTCATCCCATCAATATCAGATCGCTTATTCATTAGTGAAAGTGACATTGCATGTCTGGTATATACTGCTTTCTTTGTAAATACCTTCCATTAGAACGATGAAACGATGTACAAGCATAACAGGAAGTCCAATTAAAATTGTTGGCATGCACATCATCATTAATAGCAATATTTAGGTCAAATATACTATTAACATCCATTAGGTTAATTGATTCTATGATATACCTAACGATAGGTAGTTTATTTTTACTTCAATTAAAAAGGGACTGATATTTAACCGAGATTCTTTACCAAATTTGTCGAAAAAATTTTAAATTAGCTAATCTTACTATCCAACGGATTACTGCAGTTTTTTAGTCTTGCATGCAAATAAAACCATGACGTTAGTGAGCTGATGTTTGAAGCCTTAACAGCAGTTTTGTAGATAATTGTGACTAGAAAATCAAAAAGATAAAAAGTATAGGTTATTTTTGTAACTATGTAGAAATAATTCATTCTATTGGTCGGAACCACATACCATCGTTTTGCCCCCCCCCCACCCCACCCCTTGTTAGAACGCCATGCGTATTAAATGTAGTTTTTGTAAGTCGTACTTGATTACTTTGTAAAAGTGAGAAAATTTAATTAACACAAGTATTTTTGTTAAACATTTACTACCCCTGAGCGGGTACCCCTGCTTGTGGAGTAAAACTCCCCGAGTGTATTCTTAACTAAGTAGGCAATACTTTGTGCTGTCAGAAAATGTCAACATTTTTGGCCCCTAGTGTTACTGATGAGGAATCAATTTCCAACATGCGTACATACAAAATACTAAAATTAACACTGGTATTTTGGTTAAACATTTAACACGATTTGGGTGCAGGATCATTTTTTGATCTAACACACGACCGACTCATAAAAAATCTTGACAATTTTTTTTGTTACATGAATCAGATGTGAATATTTATTTTGCTTTTTAAAACAAAATTTAGCGAATTATTTATAAATTTTGCAAAAAAAATCTCGTTATGGATAATTCTTTCCATTATTGCTGTAAATACAAAAAAGGCTGAGATCTAATAAAATTCTGTAAAACAAAACCTTGAATCAAAATGAGTTCGTTTTACTAAAGCATATTAATAACCGTTATTACAATCAATATTTACTAAAAAGAATCAATATCACAGCACAAAAAAAATTCCAAAATCCTCGTGCTTGTTCTAATCATTAGTAGGCACTACTTTGTGCTTTCCGAAAATAATATCATTTAGCAAAATTTTCACCAGTCTTAATTTTTTATTTTTTTTTTAAACTAAGGTTTGTTCCGTCGTGCAAAGCATTCCTAAGCTGGATTTGGATTCATATCACTTTTGGAACTTTAGATTCATTAAATTTAAACTGTATTTTAACGGTATTTGTGTTAAGTATTTATATAATAAATGCAGTTTTGTTTCGTCAGGTCAATTGGTGAAGTGTATTTTTTTCTTCGGGCACTCCAATTTCCTCGCCGCTTTGATATGAGTGAAAAAGACAACAAAGGCGTACAACCAACAAAACATTTGAGGACATAGCATGGCGATCTTTAAGATAAAGGTTATCTACGAACAACTTACCCATACATTCGACGATTCCTTCTTTTTTCTCTGCTTCACATTCTCTAAAGTACTCCTCCCTTGCTCTTTCTATCACTTCCTGTATAAAAGTATCTAACTCCTCTGAAGTTTCATAATCATAATTTGCTTCATGTTTTTTCCATGGAAACTTTAATCTGAATTTCCTTTTATTAGAAGCACTCGGTGATGATACTTTCTTCACCTGCATTTTTCCTAAGTAAGGGTCGTCTGCTTTCTTCTTCATTAGTTCCATATTTAATCCTTAACCAATCTCTATACGCTTACATGAAGCTTAAGATTTATCTAGCATTTTATGATTGCAAAATCTGTCTATATCTACAAATGACGAAATCCACAGGAAAAAAATTAAACAGTACTCAATAATAAACAAAAATATGATTTAAAGCTAAAATAAATTAAAATCAAAATCTAATACCATAACGTTGTCGCTATCAACGGAAAACAACACTACAATTGAAATACTTAACTCTCTTGGGAAAAACGTATCCCAATATTGAAGCAATTAATGAAACCTAATCTAAGTTCCTAGAAGCTGTCGTGTTTCATACGGTCATACGTTCCTGGGATCAACAAGGATTAATATGTTAACAAAGCCGGACTGTTCCAATACGCATTCTAACCATACTTTATATTCCATAGACTAAGAACAACGTAATTGCTATATTGAAGTTCTATAATCAGGTATAAAATGTCCTCTTAAGAGAGAATTCTCTACATTATCTGATATTTGTATTACCTGACCTGAGATTTCCAATATAAAATTATCAGAGATTGATTTTTTATTCTTGTCTAATAATAAAAATAATAAAAATAATAATAATAATAATAATAATAATGGAATAAAAGAAAGGTTGAAAAAAGGGCACTGATTAATTAACAGTTTTATTCAAAAATGATTCGAAATTTTTGATGTTATAAAATGATTGATTGATCTGGTTTACGTCCCAGTCAAGAATATTCCGTATACACAGAGACGTCACAGCTATAGGTGAAATTGCAGAAACTTTTGCAGTGGGCTTCGGACAATGTTCAGGGAGGGTTCTTTTAATGTGAAACGCGCCAGTCGTACGCGTGTTAACGGGGCATCGGTTTTTATTGTCCCCGTGATTATCAATTCTAAATACCGAGTGCTTGGCGAAAGAACAGTCACTATCTTTTTTCAAGTCTTGGTCAAACCCGACCGGGGTTCGAACTCCGACCTCTTGCATACGAAACGATGTAATAAAATGAAACATAATATGTTAGTATGTGAGCAGTTTTAATAATATTTATATATAACTGGTTAAGTGTTAAGGATCAAATGTTTTTTCCAAACCAAGAAAAGCGCTTTCCTGCTTTTTCTGAAATATGATAGCGTATATGTACTTCAGTATGTATAGTAATCTTGATTAAGGAAACACTTCCGTGTTAGAGGTAAAAGTGTTTAACTAAATTCAAAAGTTTTTAGTTTCTAATTTGCTTTTGGGATTGTGATTAGAACAAAGATTGGGATGTTTGTGTTTGATAAACGCAATGTGTTTTAATTGCAGAATAAGATCAGGGTTTTAAATACTACAACAATACTAAGAATTATCCCTTTTTTAATGAGTTGAATTGAGTAATGATGTCTAACGCCTTAGTCTAGATTATTTCACCACATTTAAAGAATATGTGAATTGCATCTAAACTAGTGAGCTTGAAATACAATGTATGATTCATTATTCATTATCTGCTTCATATTTGGACTTATACCTCAATTATGAAATCCACGAAAGGTTACATCTGAAGCTATACGACATACATGATGCCTTCAATTTTTCCATTGTCAACTCTCCGTTTCTTTCCTGCTTCTCCTGCTTATGGTGTTTTTGTTTCACAGTTTATACGGTATAGTAGAGCTTGTTCCCACTATGGGGACTTGGCATCTAAAATTGTTGAATCAAGGTTACTGCAAGCCTAGGTTAATCAAGACCCTCGAAAAGGTTTATAGCCGTCTTAACAATATTATTGATAGGATTAAGGTAACTGTATCCCAATTTAAACTGGATATATTTGACTTCCCATTCCATAGTGTCATGTTCATTTCATTCTTAAATTGGATGTTTACGCACGTGTATAACTGAATTGGCCTTTTTTTAATGTTTGTACTTCAGAGTACCCGGAAAAACCACCAACCTTCAGCAAGTGAACTGTCAAACTCTCTGACACTAGGATCTGCGTGCCCGAGTGAGATTCGTACCTAGACGATGTAAGGAAAGGTGATCCGTAAGCGTTTTAGACCAGTCAGCCACAGAGGTCCCACTTAAATATTAAAACATGTGTTTTCAGCTTATGAAATTTTTCATTATCTAGGTAGTGTCATATAATTTTTTGAATATTTCATTCAGAAAATTCAAAAAAATTTTATATGACAGTAACTATACGCACCCAATTGTTAATGTAAAGTTTTAATGCATTGTTTTGATAAAAACTCAAAGTACACAACAACTGTTATCATCTTGAACACAAGCCATGAAATAAAAACCTTGTCAAAGACATTGCATTATAATTGGTAATTTTTAAAAATCATAGGTAAGTACTCGAGTTGACTTCCTTAAATATATAATGGTGAAGGAATTGAACTTTAAACAAGTAATGTAAAGTAACATTTATTTAAAAGATTTGTAACTGATTATTTTAATATTATAAATCGCTTCTTGTGCCAATTTTGAATTCGAAAATGCTACATAAATTACAGGTAAGCTTGTATTACTCTCTCTCATTATATAATTAACGAGTATAATCTGAATATTAATTAATATTTGTTGAAGTTGAATTACCTAAGTCTTAAAAATAAAATTGAATGTTTTTAAATAATTTTGTAGTATTAATTCATATACATTATGTTTACACTTTTTCCTTGTTCATTATTCAGACCAGCAAAAACTATATTATATGAAAAATAAAAGATTGCAGTAAAGCTGAAAAACTCAGCTTTCTAGTAAACCAAAGATTATCTCAATTTTCGTTGAATCCTAAAGATATTAAAGTAATGAATGATTTAAGATGTAGAATTTAAAGTTCTTACAAAGATGAAAATGTAATTTCACACACACACACACACACACACACACACACACACACACACACACACAGTGAGAGAGAGAGTGGATAAGATGTTTTTCGAACACTTGATAAAACAGTCTTTTCAATGTTTTTAATTTATTTATTTATTTATTTATTTATTTATTTATTTATTTATTTATTTATTTATTTTCCACAATGAAGAAAAACACAATCTAAAACCGAGCACAAAATCGACTAGGCAATTCCCCTGCTTAGCTGATTAATTAAAATAATAGGAAGAAATTACCATTCAGAGACATAAATTGTCTCGCCTTTCTCGATATTATCCCCGTTGTCTCACTTATTAAATATTGTTCTCTATATTATATGTAAATGAAACAATATTCAAATACGACTTTCCCAATAACGAAATATATATTAGTCATGCAAGTTAGAAAATATGATCTAAATTAACTTAGTAGTCAGTACTTTGTGCTGACAGAAATTGTTTATCATATAGCAAAATTTTCAGTCGTCTTAATTTCAGTCATCAAACTTTAATGGGTACATTTTGTTAGATATTTAGCTGTTACCATAGTTATTATACACATAAATATTTTATGCATGTGATTTTTAATAAGGTTTTTGATAATGAGTTTTAATTGTGGATGTTATTAATCATGTTAATGTTTTCATGAAGACAATGTTTGTTTCTCGCAATTTTTCACATTTATTTTTTTTTCAAATGCAACTCTTTGTATTACAATTTGTAAATTACTTTATCTGAAATTTATAATTCAAAACATTTTCTACTGAATATTATGAACACATTCAACGCGATATCGACGTTCTTTCACAATACTTTGTTCAATTATTCCTGATATCTTGATGATATAATGTGTAAATGAAGTATAAAGCTTTAATGACACCGTTTTTCTAATAAACAATTAACAAATTATTTTCTTTGTTGTGCACATTTTGATTTAAACGTAGATGTTCTTTTGATATTCTGTAATGCATGTTAACTTGAAACAAATTTCATTATTCGATCAATAACACGCAACATCGATTTAACTAATCAAAAATAAACAAGAGTAATAAATTACTTATAAAGGTCAATAATCTTTATATGTACATATATTCCGAAAATTATACAAGTTGTAATGGGATGTATAACAAAATACAACAAACAGAGTTCATAAAAATTACCAATTTTATTTTATCAATATTTTATTACATATTAAATGATGTATATATAATTTATATTATCAGTATAAACAGTTATTCGGGAATACTCGGAATCTCTCTCTCTCTCTCTCTCTCTCTCTCTCTCTCTCTCTCTCTCTCTCTCTCTCTCGTGTTATCATTTTTTCATTTATATGTACAGAAAAGTTTATTTAGCTCAAAGAGTAACTTTTAAAACAACAATGTGTATATATAAGATGTGTGGGTTTGTTATGTCTTTTACTGGGGCGCACTCAAGGCGACTTTTATCTAATGTCTTAGCTCGCCAAGTACAATACCGCGGACGAGCAAGCATCTCTCCAACGACATCAGGTGAATCAGTCTATACTCTATTCTCCTAAAGCCGAGCGGAACGTGAACAAGTTGCATCTCGAAATGTAAATTCTTAAAGTCTCATGGCGTCGAACCAACAACCACCAGATGTCAAGACGGTCCCTCTACCACTAAGCCATGGGGGCGGATTTTATTGTCTATGATGTCGCTCTTAATTTAAACTTATTGTGTTTTTCCGTGTAAAAAGGTAGTTTAATGTCAAAACCTGAAAAATTTAACTCGAAAAGATAAAGATAAAAGGAAGTTTGCTTCTCTTCTTTTCGTTGTTTTTGCTTCTTTCTGTAACATCAATTAGTAGTATGACCAGCTCATTAACTAGAGTTTCTAAATTTGGAAAATGTCTTCATCCTGTTTGAAATGTTAAATGTTAAAAGTACAAACTTATTTAACATCTTCAGTGTTTGTTTGGGTTCGCATATCAAATTGCATGGTGAAGCACTATTAAGCTTAATAGCTATGGCTTCTGAGTAATTAATTGGTCAATAAATAACGCTTTTTTTAATTTTGTTTTTCAGATCTATTCTGTTGTTAGAATGATAAAAGAAATAAGAAATAAAAAGGTCACTAAAAATTTCTAATTTATTGTTATGGATAATAAATGATTTTAAAAAAGCCAGGTCCAAGGTTCACAATCATTACTTTATCAAGATTTTCCTTAAATCAAATCTCTCATATTTTGGCAATCTCGTTTTGAATTTGAAATACATATAAACATTTTTATAAAACTAAAATCAAGTATTCAAAGTATAAAGGGATCTTCAAAATGACAACTTAAATTCCTGAATATGTATATTCAGATTAAGATTTCAAATTTGACAGATTTGATAAAAGGAAAATCGTTAAGGGATGATTGTGAAACCGGGGCCTGATCTTTTGAGATGTTTTTGTCCCCGTTAACCTCCTTTTGAATTTTTAATATAATTAGCGCTAGGCATGTTTAAAATATTTAGACATAAGAAGTATTGAACATAAACGGAACTATCAATGCAAAATAATTATGGGTGTTTTAGTGTTTTTCGGAAAACATTATTTGGTAATTTCTGCAACAATAAATAAATAAATAAATAAATAAATAATAAGACCAATAATATGGTAAAAAAAAAATGTCAGTGAAGTACTTCGTATTGGTGTAATAACAAACATACCAGTCCTTGTCCATATAAAAATCCCAAAAACAAAGTAAAAACTTTGCAAACTGGCAAAATATGTTATACACGTGAACTTCCATCAAGGAAGTGAGGCCGGGTGCTCCGGAAGGGTAAGCACCTCCTGTCTAGCTAGCTACACCCGTCACGTGCAAGTAAATGATGACAAGTATCTACAAAATCATGACAAGTATCTACAAAATCATGACAAGTATATAGCATTGTGGTATAGGTAGTATTCTGCAGTATCCTAACTATGCCACTCATTGTCCAATCATTAATCTATAGAATATTTTCATTTTCAAGTTTCTTTTTCAAACAAAACACATTTTTTTCCATTTTTTATCAGTTTGAAAATGAAATATAACAAAAGCTTAAGTAAAAGGAGACGAAAAACACTAGTCAGCTGTTCCCATACTTTCTGTACACATTTTGATGCCTTTTTTAAACAAACTCATTTTACATTTAATATCATAGAGCGTTTAGGAGTAAATTAGGACCACATGATAAGCTCTTTATCTTTCTATAAAGTAAATTTGTTACCATAGAAACAGTAAGTGCTTTGATCAGCTCAATGTCTGCTACTTGATCTGACAGATGTCTCCGTCGGAAAATATGAAATATCAACAGTCAGATAAATGAACCACACAACGAGGAAAAAATCAATGTGGTTTGGGTCAACATACTTTCTAACAATGATTCTACATAACAGATTTAATCGTAATGGCTTTTGACAAAATTGGTTGACCTTTTAAACTTTCCAGATTATTATTATTATTATTATTATTATTATTATTATTATTATTATTATTATTGTTGTTGTTGTTGTTGTTGTTGTTGTTGTTGTTGTTTGTTTGTTCCCTTATTTTTTCATTTTAAAAATTGATTGATTTATTATTATTATATTATTATTATTATTATTATTATTATTATATTATTATTATTATTATTATTATTATTATTATATTTTATTTTTTATTGACAATCATAATGTTTTTGATTTTCATTGATGCAACAGAACAAAAGAAAATTGGACGATTATAGATTACATCATTGTGGCTTTGTGATTCAAACAGAAACACAGATGCAATGCAAATTAAATTAGTTTTTCTTTTTTCTTGTCCTGTCGATATCAGCTAATCAGATAAGTGACAGTTTTATTAAGCTTACATTTTTTTTTTTTTTTTTTTTTTTTTTTTTTTTTTTTTTTTTTTTTTTTGAGGAAAAACCATTAGAACCCGGTTATATATAAAAGCACTTGGTGTAAATATTTTGAAAATTTTAATGGAATTCACCAGAGTACCACCTGATATCTCATAGCGTTTGTGCGGGACAATTATTTCTATTGACAACGGAATCGCATTAAGTGACGTTTTCCCGTAATAACGATGTTTTTTTTCGGGAATATTTGACGTAAACGTTATCCATTTCATTCCGCACAAACGTTAAGAGGTATTGATCACGTGGTACGCTGGCGAGTTCCATTCTAGTTGACCATTAATTTGCTCCATTCTGAGAGATTCAAAGTCAGGATAATACAAATGACTCGTTTTTGATGTAAAACAACCGCATTTTCTACAAGTAAACTGGTTCTAAATAAGCTTGTTTGAGATTTATCTCTTGTCGTCATTTCTTGGTAAATAAGAAAGAATGTAAGCACAAAAATTTCAGAAAGCCCTCTGTTAGATAAAATTTTCAAATCCATGTTTTAGCACAAAGTATTCTGTCTCTTCATATAACAGTATTGCCGAAGACATCGCAATATTTACATTAAACTATGTACTTTATCATAAAAATCCAATTAACCTGGTTTAAACTTTGTATTTTGTCGTAATTTTTGTTCTTGTCGTAACGGAAATTGCTTTATGCATCCGCAATTTGAACAGAATGTCTGCACGTAGATTTAACAAAACGTTATGGGAAATTTTACATGATAAAAGCCAACTTCTAACAGCAAGGTTTTTTCATATGACGTAATGCGTCACCAAAAACATCACTTCCGGTGTAACACGTCATTCTTAGCGTGTTAAGTCTTCATGTTTCTATATAGCGGAATTATTTTCTTTTCTACCGAAACATTGAATTGTAATAAGAAATACACAATGCTATTTCTATTGCTACAAGGCTTAAAGAAGTGTCCCATATCAATAAAACATTTTTCAAGTACATATATGTGTATATTGAATCGTCATATATTAAAATGTTTCCATAATCACCATCAAAAACACATTGAATCCGATATAAATTAAAATTTGGTCAAATGTACTCATTTATCAAAATATTTTTTTCAGAAAATCGCAATTTGTGGAAAAAGTTATTTTGTCAATTACGTAATATTTAAATCATGAGAAATGAAACATCATATTCCAATTTAGCCATTACCATGGTTACTTTACACGGGACTGGTGTTAATTATTCTAATTATCAATACAAGTAATAATCTTTTCGCAATTGTGGCGCCATGATATTTCATTTCAAAATAAAATTTTGACCAAGTAATAATATTCGAGAAAAATATGTAATTATCTATTTTTTTTTTTTTTTTTTTTTGTTATCATGGTAACAGCAAATTATTTAAATCGGTTTATTGCTCAAAAGAAATTTCGTTATCTTCAAGGCATAAACTTTTTGTGAAGTGAATTTTAGATGACCCTGGTAAATCAGGCATATGAAATACAGTATGCATATAATCAATTTACTGAATGTAAATTTTAAAGAAGACTTTTATCCAACGCGTGTATATATCAAATTAAGCTTTTTAACGACGTATGTACATTGTAATTTATTTTGAATATTTTTCATGTTTAAAAACAAAAATCGATAGATTTTTCTGAAATTTCTATGATCTTGTTTGATTACACCGTGATTTTATTGCAAGTGTTAAATTTAAAGAACATTCTTTTTGTCACTTTTTATATTTTCAATTAAATTTTTTTAAATTATTCTTTTTTTTGACTGTTTTGTAATTTAATCAAGAAGTGTCTGCTCGCATTTATATAAAGCTTTTTGGTCAAATTTGTCATATAAAATTTTAATGTATTACAGAACGGAATCAAAGTGGTTTGGTAACTAACTCACAAAGCTTTCTTTGCTAAGCCGAATAATATTAATGGAACGTTAACTTAATTCCATTTTTTTTTTCGTTTGAAGCAGCTGAGTTTCTTGACAGAAAATAGACGATTATTAATAAGGCGAGTGTATATTGTCAGTTTGCAACTTCCAGGAGCAAAACATACGATATTGTGAACGCTTCCAAATTGATAAAATCTTTATGAAAAGTCAGACGACATATTTCTTTTCCAGTGATTTACGAGCAATGCGAGTTTTAATATATTCGTTAATTTGGTCTGTTATAAAACCTGTCTTCGTACAAAAACCCAAACACCTCTTTTGCCTCAGTTTCAAATAAACGTATTGAGAAAGAAAATTCTAATAAATTAGAAATTTTTAAACCGTATATATCGCTCCGTTTTAACCAGATTCAATTAAAGAGACGACCCACGTGTTAGTAATGCTAGTGCTAATAACACCTGTTGATACACAATCGTTTATATAACACCATAAATTAACAGACACTCTAGCTTTACATTTGATGCACACACACACACACACACACACACACACACACACACACACACAGAGAGAGAGAGAGAGAATAACTGACGTGATGACATCTAAAATAAAACCCGGGCACTCTAACTACACATGTAACGCGCATAACACACTTACGTGAAAACACACACACACACACACACACACACACACACTTAAGAAAAAAGGAAATAAATGCAAATACTTTTAATCATGACTGACTTGATGACATCTCCAAACAAACCGAGGGCGATAAAGGCTTTGTTCAATATTTTTGTGACATTTTAGCTAAGCTTACTCTCCAGAACCTTTTTCTTTTTTAGTTATAAGCATATCTACAATGTGTTACTAAGGAATAAAGCATTTTTCTGTGATAAGTAATTGATAAGCTCTACCTGCTACTGACGCCATTGCGAATATACCATGATTTGCATTGCAGCTCATGTTATAAAATTCCTTAAAGAACAATAAAATAGGACCAACTGAGAGATATAAATTGGATAAAATCACCGGCGTATGTCAAATTGATTTGACAACTTCTCATGGCATGCACTGTGTAAGACCAGTCTAAATCTTACAATTATACGAGTTTGAATTCCGTAAGGAGAGTTTTAAAGTGATTTTGAAAAAAAATCATGCCCCGTAATTTAGTTGAAATTTGTAAACTAGCTGTAAAACGAATGTAAATAATAGTTTGCTTTGATAATAACAATAACTTCTGTTTTAACCCCGCACTGAGCATTGAAATGTGTTTTATTTTATGATTCATTGTTTACTTGTTTATGTGCTACTGGGAATTAAAGCTGCATTAAGTTTTTCATTTTTCTGATTTTAATTTGATTTTCTAAAAATATATATTTTAAAATGGATAACTTCTGATCACGATCCGCGAGATTTATTTTCTTAAATTTCATTCCTTTTAGCGGTAAATAAACGGGTTGGTCATGTTAACGATGATTTTTATTGGCTTAAAGCATGCACACGAACGAACGAGGACTCAAATTAATTAAACGGGAAACCCAACAAATTGCATTAATTATCCGTCATTAATATCCAGTTGTATTCGCAATGGTGTTATGTATCCCTTACTAAGTCATAAATGACAAATTTAATGAAATTCTGTGTTTAATTTATCGTATTTCACTGTTTTGTAAGTTGTGTTTAAATGACCCGGTTTTTATGACGTAACGATGTTCTAAAATTGGATCCCACGGGCTACATCTCACTGGAAAATAACTGTTATTTTCGTATTTATTTGAGCTTTTATCGTTGAACCAAATGTAACATTGTTCATTAGGAACATTAATTAGATCAGCACCGTTTTAATTTTTTTCCTAGGAAAACTTAATGCAGCTTTAAGCAAGTCCCTAGTTCCACATTATAATATTATTGATTTTATAAATGTCAGCCAAAATCGTGAGATATTTTGATCCCCAACACTTAAATTCAAAATGCAACTATTTTATATCTAAGATTGCAATTGAAATAATGACATGACAACATCCAGCATTACAAAGTGACATGAAATGACTCAATAGAAAACCTTGGTATTACAATTATGGACGACTTGTAATGTAAGTAGAATGGTTTGGGACTTTTAAATATCACTATTCTTACTTTACTGTTCATTAACTACAGTGCTTATCCAATGTATAACAAAATACCTGTCCAATTTTTAAGTGCCACATGTGCACATTTCAGAAAATCATTCCTCATCAGTGACACTAGGGGCCGAAAAGTTTGATGGATAAAAACAAGCCAAATAGTTGAAAATAAAAGAATCCAAAGTTTCAAGTGAGTGAGTGCTTGCCTTATTTTTTCGTTGATATCATTGAACATTTACATAAAAAATTCGTATTGTCGACTTGTATTAACATTTATTTGCGTTAAGAATATTTACTTATTTTGCTAAATTCGACATGATTAGAATGCTTTAAATAGCTCATAAAAGATGGTTAAAAAAGCAAATGACATGTGATTTCAACATTGTTGCTGGTGTTTTATATGAAAAACCGCTATAAATGCTGTTGAATGACGATTGATGACTCAAAGGAAGATCAGATGTTTTGAACTTCAGCTAATTTGGCAAAAACAATTATTAGAGCAATAATCAACATGCATTAGAAAGCGCAAAAATGAAAGTTCAACAAAACAAATGGCAGGCAAGGCAAGCAATTTCATTATGATTTTTAAGACAATTTTTTCTAAAAGATTTATCATGCAGGCATTTAAAATGGATGAGTTTGTTGAATTTATTTCTCCTATATTTTAAGAATTTGGCGCGAACATGATAGTTTTTAATGTTTTAAAGATAGGTTTTTTTTTTTTGTTTTTTTTTCTTTTTTTTTTTTTTTTTTTTTTTTTTTTTTGATAAATCAAAGTTAAATTGAAGGACCTTTAAACAAACAAACATATAAGAGAAATGTTAATTGATGTTTGTATTTCTAATTATTTTTTTAAAATAGGTACAAGCAAATACGATTTTTGGATTCTCACAACATTTACAAACTAATGACAAGGTTATTTGATGCTAATTAAATGTTACGTCTTATTAATAACCTTTCGGCATAAGTTTTCAGCATCTGCGATGCTTTTTTTTTTGAAAAAAACTTTTTAAAAACAAATATTTTGACATTGTATAAAATCCATATAACCTCTTAATATCTATTTATTGATACCTGTAGAAAGCTTATGACATTGAAAGTTTTCTTGATCTAAATGAAGAATGCTTCTACAATAAAAAGATGATGGCGCTATGAATGCAAAACATGCCTACACCTTAGTGCATAGGTAGTGTTTCTTCGCTTCTAAACCAGTGTCTTAAAAAGGGTAAATGTATAATTGTCAACATACAGTAAAATTGAGAACTAAAACATTTCATTCAAACAAGATGAGGGGGCCTCGGCGGCGTAGTGGTCTAAAGCGCGGGCTTACGAATGACAGCGCCTCTCACCGCCTTGTTTCGAGTTACACATGGGACAGATCCTAGTTTGAGGAAGTTTGTCAATTCGCTTGCCGAAGGTCAGGTGTAATTCGGTTTCCTCCACCATCCCAGAACTGACCGCCTCGACATAAGTAAAGGAATCTTTCCTGGGACGTAAAACACCACTACTCCTACTCCCACTCACTCAAGCCAGCTGAATAAAAAAAACGTTTTAAACAGAAATGCAATATGAGTTTCTTATGTTCTTATGGAGAATTTTAGTATGAGCAAAAGCGACGTAATTTTTGTAATTCAACAGTAATTATGAAAATTTAAAAGAAGTACCACGACGTTTATCAATATTTTGATACATGATTTGCTCTATGTCTGTCGTAACAATTTTAATTGTAAATATTTCACAAATTCCTGTTTAATTTTGATGTGCCATATTTGCACATTTCGTAAACTTATTCCCCATCAGTGACACTAGGGGTCGAAAAAGTTGATAAAAACATAAACCAAACGTTTGAAAACATATGATTCAAAATCCACCTAAGTAATGTTTTGTATAAAAGAAAAAACATTGGTTTTAAATAAATTAAAAAAATTATCACACCTAAAAATTTTGCCCTTAGGTACATCTTCTGACAGCAAAAGCAAAACTAAATAATCACATCTGATTTATGTAACGAAAAAATATTAATATTTTTTATGAATCGGTTTTGAATGCCTGTATGACTCATGAAAAAATTATCCTAAACCAAAATTCCTAATGGTTAACAAAAAACACATGTGTTAATTTTAGTGTGCTATATGTACACATTTTGAAAATTCATTCCTCATAGGTGACAATGAGGGCCAAAAATGTTGATAAATAAAAAAGAAAATTTCCAAAATCAAATGAATCAAATTCTTCCTACACATTTTCTGACAGCACATAGTACTGCCTTCTGAGTTATGGGGAGTTTTTCTTTAACAGCAACGGTTTACCGCTCAGGAATAGTCAATATTTTTTTTAAAAAAAAAAACTGTTTAATTTTGATGTTAACTTTAACTATGTTTCATCGTTACATCATCAATAATTGTAACTTAAAAAGTTGAGGAAATTAAAGGTTTGTTGTTTTATTCTATTCACTGTATTGCAATTGTAGATTAAGCTGATTTGTTTTTTAAACACTACATCAAAAGCATAAATATAAAATTATCTCTATCAACTATTTAAATCTGATGGTATTTTTCTTGCCTTAAGACAGACTTACTCTTATTATAAAACAATTTTTGAAAAACATTCTTTTCCTCCCTAACTTCTGGTTGAAAAAATACGTGTATAATTGCTACAGTTGCGTTTTAATCAAGTCAAATTAGTATAATTTCTCTTGATTTTTATAAATCCCAATAATTCCAATTAAAAATTATTTTATAAAGTATGATAATCGATTTTGTATAAATTGTTATAATTGCTTTAAACGCAACAGACTTTGACGAAATTTTTATTAAAATCATGAGGAACATAAACAAATAACCAGGAGTAACTATCTGAAAGTCCCGTACTTTGATTTTAATACCAAAAATATGGATTTATCCTAACTCCATAAATTAAAACAATGATTTGGTTAATTTTTGCTACTGTTAGTTTTGAAGTATAAGTTTAGACAGAATAATAGGTAATTTTAGAGTTTTTGAGAAAAAAATTGGGTTTTTTATCAGAATGGACAAGCTAAAGGAAAACTAGTTTAGCTCATCAAGCTAACAGTTTTATAAGAAATATCCAGAACACAACACACCATAAGATTTAACTTGATTCTTTTATATTCAAGTTTAAAGTGAAGTCATGAATTTAAACATCAGTGTTTGTCCTAACTTGGTTTTGTCTTGTTTTTGTCATTTTTATTATTGTCTTGTTTTGTGTTATGTTCTGGGTTTCATTGGTTATTGATATGTTCCAATTTCCTTGCTCATTTGAATAACCTTTTCCCGCCAGTTTGTTTACAAGTTGTAAACAAGATACAAATGCATCAAAAACATATTGATCATTTGACTCTTTAAAAAAGTTTTTATAGTAGATGGTTAAAAAATACATCATTCTTTGGTCATAAATTGAAGAAGATAATCTTAATGTTGATAGAGAAAAACAATTTTAGGAGAGACATATTGACAAGTTTATTTTTATTACCGACACGATTACAAGTGTATTACGATTTTAATCGTGGTGCATGATATAAAATGCTGACAATAATCATGTAGAATTCACAACTAAGGTTTCTAAATGGAATAAAATCACCGACATGTGTCAAATTGATTTTGTATCTTCTCTTGACATGCACCTAAAAGCCCTGTAAAGTTTTGACAAATCGTAACAGCTGTAATTCCGTCTGGAGTTGTTTTTTTTTTTTTTTTTAATTTCTATTTATTTATTTATTTTTCTTTTACTTTGACATAAACATGCACCGTATTCTGGTTTGATTGGTTTACTGACTTTATGCAAAAATATTATTTTCCTTTGATAATGACGACAATATCTGGTTTAAACTTGCAGTGTACATTTGAAAGCGTTTGTTTTTTAAATCAAATAAAGGACTACATATGAAGCTTTATGATAAACGTTATCAATTTAATTTATCTATTGGCAATTTTCCATTTTTAAGCTTCACTTTTCCCATGCTAATGGTGTGTTTGTTTCACAGTCAATAAGGTATTGTAGGGTTTGGTTCTATTACGGGAAACATCTTACTATTGGAAGTTCGCATTTGACTTATTTTGGAAGTTTTTATAGTTAAGTTAAGATTTGGATTCGAAGTAGACTGGTTTGTTTGACAATGATTTTTTTTATAAACGCGAAAACATGTCAATGCACCATTTAAATCAACATCCATATTTTTACCGATTTAAATAAGAAATTATTGCGAATTATTTGTGACACTCTTACCATTACCACTAAGTATTCGCCAATAATTAATAATGTTTTTGAAAAGAATCAAGAAAAAACTAAAAGAAGAAAACATATGTTACATTCAAATGCTTATACAGAACGTTTTGATACCTTAAGATTAAAAGGATATATGAACAATCCCATACTTTAAGGATGTATATATATATATATATATATATATATATATATATATATATATATATATATATATATATATATATATATATATATATACGAAACCTTTACTAAGCAACTTATTTTTGCAAAAAACCAAAAAACAAAAACAAACGTCGGAAACAAGTTTTTTTTAAAGCAAAATATCGACAGAAAAAATGCATTAAAAGGGATCATTAATATTTGCATTGCAAATCGGTTTGATGCCAATGTTGCTTGACCTGCTTTCCATGGTATCTGCAATTGTAAATATGTAATAAAATATTAATTTTTCCAGTGTTGACGGGTTTTGTTTTATTTATCTATTTTTTTTTAAAAAAATCTTAATTAATTATTGATATAACTGTTTATCAATGTGGAAAATCTGTATGAGGAATTGAAAAAAAAAATCTGCGGCTTTAGCAGTTGAACCGAGTTGTGTGCTTTTTTTATCGTGACTAGAAAAAAACAAAAAAATTTATAAAATTATAAAACTGCATATGTAATCAATATATGCCGTTTCAAAATTTCTAGATTAAGAATTGTCTAAATTTCTGCTTTTTGTTGTCCAAAGGACAGTTAAAGAGATAGGAAATAAAATGCAAATGGATGAGGAGATTCTTTAATCAACTAAAAAGCAAGTATTATTACTTTAGCCTCAGCAAGCAATCTTATCATGAAAGTGGAAAAATTATTGTTATATCACAAACGACGGCAGACGAAGTAACACGGCCACCATCTTTTGATGATCATCAGTATAAAAAACGAATGCAAATGATAAAGTTTCTCTCTTAACGGTACGGATAAATCTTTTACAGTTATTATTTCTAAAGACATCAAGTTCATGCTGGTAACTTCCTGACTTGTTTCCTACGTTCTTTAGAGATATTTTAGAAATTTGATGAGAAGAAAAAATGTTTATGCCGGTTTTTATAAATTGGCAAAACGTTTTTAGCATACTGTAAAGATAGCTTATTACGCCTTAAATGTAATAGAGGCTCATTATCAATTCTTGACGTTAAAATACTCTCAAACATATATGCAAAGCCTGGTAGTGCGATCTTTAAAATATAATTTGCGAAATAATGGATTTTATAATCAAATTTAGAATTGCTAAATAATCTTTACATAAAAAGTAATGTAGGTTGATAACAATATTAATTTTTAATTTATAAAACGTTGAAAAATCTTAACGTTTTGCGACATATAACCTTGAAACTCTTTATATCAGGTATGAAAGGTGGTTTGGAATTACAAAAATGGATTTCTGAAAACTCTTCTTTATTACTACCTTATAAAGGCGGTAATTTTCAGCTGACAATCATTATGATTTTACCTTTTTTAATGCATGCAGCAAGTGAAAAACATCTTTGTACATTGTTTAAGCTGAAACTGTGATTGCTTTTTGAATGTTTGCGTTTGTTTCCCTCTACGTAAATACAAAAATCATCATTGAAGAGAAAACCATCAATATTATTATTAAAAGCTTTAGCTAAGCTGTAAATTCTAATACTAAAAAATTACGGATAAATTGCTGAGACAACAATCTCTTGGCCATTGACATTATTACGTATTATCCTGACCAAATGTAGAATTTTTGATTTTTTGAGAAAGTTTTTGATATATTTAGTAATACCTCTGAGACATATGAGAAAAGTGTAATCCCACAATTTTTCTTGGTTCAGTTGTATTTGTTTCATTCAAAACGGTCGAAATGAATAATTTGATGCTTTAATAATAAAAACATCTTTCTTTTATGATTAGCTAAAAACTTAAGCTGACAGGGTTTTGAACAACCCTACCCGATAGGAATTCATATTATGATTGGATTTTAGTTCATGTTTTTTTTTATTTTACAATACAGGATTAGATTAGGACAGTTTGTTTAGTCTGACAACTAAATTGCCAAATTAACTGCAAGATGACATTATGATTATAAATGTTATTTCTTATTAATCTTTAAATAACATTTTAGCATTAGTTCTCAGTATCAACGACTCTATTTTTATTTTAATAAACAAGATAAGACCATATATACTAACAGTGTTTGAAAATTCAAATTACCAAACTATACATGTATTATGTATTATAAAAATAGGTTGATATACAAAAATATTAAAAGATACAACATAACTATTAATAACACAAATACAATAAACAAATATATGCTTTGCTCAAGCTCAAGTAGAAACTAGTTTTTATCATAAATTATGTTTATGATTACATCATTAGTATTTCTAACTTTAAAACGGGAAGAATTTACATTTTACAATTTTATGATAGTGGTTTTATTATAAAGAAATATAAAAAAATAGTTTTACAATGTTTCGTTTCGACAATTTTTCGTACTGATATAATTATTTAGGTAAAATGCGTTTTCAACAACCAGAAAAAGATCTTTAATTAATGCTTCATTCGATTATATATCGTTTATTTGTTGTTTAAATATGCTTTTAAAAACAGTTTTAAGTTACACACCGTAATAAAATTTTGTAATTATGAATGTCAGGTACCTACTCTTAAAGCCAACAAGATAAGTGAACAATATTCAAATCCCTAACCGGAAGTCAAAAATCATAATTGTAGGTTTCTGTGTTAAAAAGCATTCAAATTTGCAATGAAAAACTCGGCAATATTCAACGCAACAATAATGATGCATTAAATAATCGTAGTATTTAATTGCTTCACCTGCGTTCCTAGATTTAATACCAATACATAATATAAAACATTTAATTGACTTTTTTAATGGAGGTAACGGCTTTGTAATTTACAATGTTATAACAGAAATTTAAAAAATACAACAATTAAATTCTAATTTAAAACAAATTAAGAGCTTCTGATAAAATTAATTAAAGTTTCTTGTAACTTTACCGAGAAAGAAATTTCATATCATCTGTTTTATTGTGGTTATGTTGTTACATTATTAAAAAGACATGCTCGAAAAAGAAAGTATTATAACAATGTGATAAGATTAATCTAAGGTTAAGGATCTTTATTTCAGCATTTTCTCCCTTCACTTTGACTAATAATACTGGACTTACTGGATAAAAGACCAGATCTTATCGTCTACAAAGACGGAAAGTTTCTGATTACTGTCAAGTCATTTTGCAAATATATTTTTCAAAAATAATAAGCAAAGACAATAATATTTTTAACAGTATCTGATATTATTTAGATAACATGTAGGAGTTTCAAAATAAAAATCACATTGTTTTTTCTAAATGTTCTTATAGACTACTGGTTGCAAATTAAGTGAAATGGCTTGGGTCTTTTGATATAACAATAACCATATTGTTGTTCATTTAACCCAGTTCCTGTTTGGCTTATATTTTTTATGTATCAAACTTTTCGGTCTTAGTGTCACTGATGAGGAATGAATTTCCGAAATGTGCACATCTGGCACATCAAAATTTAACTGGTATTTGTATTATATATTTATTACCCCTGAGCGGGTACCGCTGCTGGTGGAGTAAAACTCCCGAGTGCATCCATAACTCAGTAGGCAGTACTATGTGCTGTCAGAAAATGTACCATTAAGCAAACTTTTCAGTCGTCTAAAAATTGGAATTAATTTAAAATTAAGGTTTGTTCCCTCATGCACAGCATTCCTTAGCTGGATTTGGATTTATATAATTTTGAAACTTTAGATTCATTATCTTCAACTGTTTGGCTTATATTTTTTATGTATCAAACTTTTCGGTCTTAGTGTAACTGATGAGGAATGAATTTCCGAATTGTGCACATCTGGCACATCAAAATTTAACTTGTATTTTTATTATATCTTATCGTCGTTTTTAGTTGTTTTTGATTTATTTGTATTGTGTCATGTTTTAAAATACGGGAGCTGTTTGGGAGTTCATTTTTATCGGTAACACATTTCTTTCCGGTATTTAATGGTTGTGTATGAAAGACTTTCATTTTTTTGATTAAAATTACAAAACTTATAGAAAACAAAAGGGTTCTGAATAAAGTGATTTATGTATAAATGTGTAACTGTAATTTTTATATTTAGGTTTGCTACACTCTGTTTAATATTTTTAATTTATTCATTATTATAATTTTTCATTTATTTCTTTATTTATTTTGTTTGACGTAATGAAAATCCGATCTACATGCTTAAGTATTGACTATTTTAGTTACATTAAGTGCTAAATATATTTAACTCATTTTACATAACTGACTTTGCTACATTCTACATTCTATTATAGTAAAACGCGAGAACAGAAAGGACTAAAGTATATTTAAAAAATAATTTAGATTATTCCATCACACATAGACAACACTATTATTTAATTATTTTGAAACAGTCTTTTAAAAAAAAAAAAATAACGGTTTTATTGGTTTCATGTTTCGATGATTAAATATATTTTTGATTGTTTTGAACAAAAATACCTGGAAAAAATATTATAAACTAATTTTATAAAAATAATTCAAATTAATTTGATTTAAATTAAATCAATTTTTTAAATTTATCTAAGACTAAGTTTTGTTCCCTCATGCAAAACATTTCTTAGCTGGATTTGCATTCATATAATTTTGGAACTTTAAATTCATTATTTTCAACTGTTTTGCTTATGTTTTTGATCTATCAAACTTTTCGGCCCCTAGTGTCACTGATGAGGAATGATTTTCCGAAATGTGCACTTATAACAAATCAAAATTTAACATGAAATTTTTATATGGTTAGCGTATTTTTCTTTTTTTTATTTTATTCGATTTTTTTTCTATTTTTATATATTTATTTATTTATTTTGTTTATCAAGTGAAACGAAAGATGGGATTGTTTAAATCTCGAACACTGCTTAATGACTTGCAAGACATTTTTATACCTAAATGTCATTTTTGTATTAATCCATAACCCTACAGCACACGAACCCAATACTCAGCCCTTTCATTAACAAGCTTAAAGCCCTTCAATTTATAATGTAAAAGAATCCATATGCTTTTCTTACATTAGTTTCAAATGAATTTTACTATTATCCTTCTTCGAATTCTAAACAATGCACGAAGATTGAGAAAGACATAAAACTGCAATGAATATTGACACGAATCAACCGGACTGATGAATAGAAGGAAAAAATAAGATCTTTAACATGAAAACAATTTAAAAAAAAACATTTTTAAACATTTTCAGTATTTGCAAAATGATATTCAAAAATGATTCAAAGTCCAAATTTTAACCATTTTAACGCATCAAACAACTTGAATCATAAGAAACTAGTAATTTTTTTATCACTTATGACTTTACAAATTCGGCACTTTAATCTTGAAAACCGGAAAAAATTTTAAATTTCATTTTACTTTGTACTGTCAGAAAATGTACCATTTAGGAAAATTTTTAGCCGTCTTTATTTTTGAAATTTATTTTAAACTAATGTCTATAAAGGCCACTCAAGGGATGCAGCCAAAGTGGCCTTTATAGACAGGTGGCCTTTATAGACAAGTTCTCTGATCAAGGATCATCAAACATTATCTGAACCGTTCTTTTTTTATTCATTTAAGTACCCAAATTAAACTGAATATAGCTAACAATGTTGTTAGAAATTGTTTCTTTTATAACTTGAGATTAACCAAAAAAGAAAAACATTTTTTTAAGATCAATTTATTCAACATTTTCAGGAATTTACTAATCCTTTGCACCACACCGGCCTGGTAACATAAATATGTCTAAATGATCTATTCTCTCCCTCTTTTTTTTTTTTTTTTGCTAGTTGTAGGGGTGTTGCATAGTGAAGTATTATTCTTATCACGCTTCCTTACACCTATACAAACATAATTAGGTCACTTCAGAACCATATCACACTCTTGCTAATTCAGACTTCAAAGGAAGTTGTTACATAATGAATTACACGGTTTAGTGATCAGAGCAGTGATTATCTGTGTCATTTTTAACTGTCAAATTTAATGTTTACATATCTTTATTAAAAATAACTATTAATTTTTAATATAAAAATCGTACACAAACATAAAATAAATCATAATTTTTTTTCTGGTGCCGAATTTAATCGTAGTCGGTGCCGAATTGAATTTAAATTGGTGCCAAAAACATATCGTTGCCGGAATGACTTGATATCGCATCGCGGTACGATTTCCAAACTAACGAAATTAATGTCCGTTAGCGGTAGAACGGCACAAACGGTTTATTTCCCAAGATACATTTGCTTCATATTCTGATAACACAGCTTTGATTTGGGTTCGTCCAACACCGTAACTTCCGCGAGTTTCCTAGTATTTTCAGATTTATTAAACAATTCTACTCGCTGTTCTAAAGTCAATGCATTCCGTTTACTATGACATAAGGAAAAAACATCAAATATTACTGCATATTATAAAATTTAAAAAATGTCAATGTCTTATCGAGATGTAAGCATCACTCAATATGGCCGCTTAGATACATATAAACAGTGTTGCATTATGGGATTTTTTTATGTCGACTGGTTCCGGAAATTTCCGGAAACTGCCGAAGTTTCGTAAACATTGCAAATGGCCGCAGTTCTGTTGAAGCTTGGGGTCGAAAAAATGGTGGCCGCTGGCCGCACAAAACAGTGACCGCTATATAGAGGTGAAATAAAGAAAAAAATTCATCGGGGGGGATAAGATATGGCCGTTATAGCCAAGTGGCCGCTTTATACAAGTGGCCACTAACACAAGTTAGACTGTATGTTACCTCATGAAAAGCATTCCTTATTTGTGTAAAATATCTTAGCCAAGACAAACTTTTATACACATAAACTCGTTGGATAAGTTTCTAATGTTTAAGGATACGTTTGCCTGAATAAAAGCCTTCAAATGATATGAAATAAACTCCTGTCATTTGCAAAAAACTTGTTATTTTTTGTTTTAAAACAAATTTTAAAAAATTTGATTCTTAAAAATTTCATTTATCTTCAACTATTTTGTGTTTGTTAGGATGACAGTAGTTTTTCAAATTCAGTTCAGAATGTTTTTTGCTCTTTAGTCATCACTGAATTTGACATAGCGGTATGCGAAACTTAAGATAAAACCTGAAGTAACCATCATAAAAACGTCCACATTCTTTAAAACTTGAGGCTCAGTATCACCTGAAATCTCTCAGATTTAATTTATTTTTCTTTCTTTTTTTTTAAATCATCTCAATAATAAAATATTATTATAATTCTTATTAAATAAGGCAAAACTAGCTTCAAAACAGTAATTTTAGTAGATGTTTCGATGTGGCTAGATTGTTCATTAAAGTGGATAATAAATGGTGCATGATTTTCAAAAGACAATGTTTTATAATATTTGTTTCTATATTCAAGTTTTAAATTAGGCGGAAATTTTAAAATAGCTATTACGATATGTGTTCGTCATTTCTTTGAACTGTCTCTCTAGTTTTATTAGTATGTTAGTTTTTGTTCTTGGTTGCGTTGGCTTTTGCAAACTCATAGTTTTTAGTTGCAAATGCCTTCTTTCGATTGAAATATCCTACCGAGCTTAGATTGTAAACAAGTCTAACACGCGAAATTTGCAAATAATTTATTTTATGACTATTTTGAGACTGTTTAATAACATACTTGACAATTAAATGTTATATTATATTATGGTAGACTTTCATGGCATATAATCTGCAAGATTGATTTTACTGTGAAAAAAAAACCAAACAAGTTATATATATTTGTATTAAGGGCGTACACGAGTTATTTACATCAACTACGATAATATAAATTACCGACAGCGTATATTAACAACAGTGACATATGTTCACGGTATCATTTAGGCATAAAAATAATAATAGAAATCCGTCATGTTTTTTTTTTAATTAAACTTTTACAAAAGTTACGTTTAATGTTATTCTGATCTTAAAGTTATTGCCTTTTTTGTAATATCTTTACTTTAATGAGCTTTACCTTCCGAGCTTGTTCAGCTGATAAGTGAGAATAAACTTGATTTATAAAAAGGAATTTGCAATCGTTAATCATGTATCTGACAACATCCTCCTCTCTACAAACAAATACATTATAGGCAAATACCTTTTAAATTTTGATGTGACATATGTGCACATTTCGGAAAAGCATTCCTAAATTATACAAAAGCTACAATATAAGATAAAACAAGAAAAGCAAAGCTAATTAGAACTACTTATTCAAAAAATTGCACATTAGATACATTAGGTTTTTTTTCCCTCATTCGAAGCATTCCTTGGCTGGATTTGGATTCATATGATGTTTTAACTTTTAACATTTAACAATTTTCAATTGTTTTAATAATCTTTTTTTGTCTATCAACTATTCTGCCCTTAGTGTCATTGGTGTGGAAGGAATTTCCGAAATGTACTCATGTGGTACAACAATGTTAAACTGGTATTCTTGTTAAATATTTACAACCCCAAAGCGTGTATCACTGCTAGTGGAGTAAGAGTAAGGGTATCCATAATTTAGTAGGCAGTGCTTTGTGCTGTCAGAAAATGTACATTATTGCAAAATTTTTAGCTGTCGTTATATTTATTATTAATTTAAAACTAAGATTTTTTCCCTCATGCAAAGGAATAGTTTAATTTGGATTTATATAATTTTGGAACTTTGGTTTTAAATTATCTTTTTTTATCTTTCAACTGTGTTGGCTAGTTTCAACTAGTGTCACTGATGAGAATGAATCTGACATGTACACACATAGCACATCAAAATTAAACAGGTATATAATAAATATACACTGAAGTAAATGTCAAAAAATTTTACTCAAGTTTTATCGGGAGTGCCTATCAAAGGAAAAATATTTGTTAGTTACCCTCTGAACCTTAAACCACACGTAATTGTGAACTTAAAATATGTTATCGCTTTAAATAGCATAGGAATAAAAAAAGTAACTTAAAGTCAAGTTTTGTCAATAAAAGCTACTACTCATAAAGAAAATCGGTAATTTCAGAAAACTTTAATATCATGTTTCATGCAGTTTCTCAAATGATTATGAGAATAGAACAAGATATTTATATCATTTATGGTTTATTTTAAAATCCACAGGATTCATATTTAACCACGCCATTCTAATATCAAAGCAACGGTTTTTTAAATGCGTATATATGGAAAATCATTAGTTCAGGTATCAATTCCATTACTCTATTGACTTCATTTATAAGCTATGCTGTACTCATTCTAGTTTTTAATTAAAATCGCTACCTTCTAACGATGTAATTAGCCATTGGAATGATAAAGTTACCTATATATAGACGTTTTTGTCAGGGAATATTAAATTAGACAAAAACATGGTTGTTAAGCTAAAATATTCAATTATAAATAAACATATAGATTCCAAACTATCTTAAAGGTTAAGCATCAAACACAATCATACCGGTCCTTGTCCATTTCACAATATCAAAGGCTAAGTAAATTCTTTAAAAATGTGCTTATTCAGTTAAACATATGAACTTTCAACACGAAATTATGGCAATTTGTTTGCATGTAAAAATTGTGTAGTAATGGCGACTGTAAGGAAAACGAGTGGAAAGGATAATAAAGTAATATTGTATTGTCTCCTAGAAAACCACTGGTTTCAGGTAAGCTTTCTTTTCAAAATTAGGATTTGCCCGAATAGTATTTTAACTAAGGCGATGGAAAGAAATGTGATTTGAAGGCTCTAACAAAGAAAAACGAAAAAGCAAAATATAAAACAGCATTGAAATAATTAACAGTTTAATGTTAAACAAATGTTTTTGTAAACAAGTAACGCAGATAAATTAATTTGAATATTTATTTCCAACATGTATTGTTATTATAATGTAGTTTAAGAGTAATATCTGTGCTATGAATTGTCTGGCATTACAGACAAATAAGTGTATATATTGCTAGCAACTATGATGAACTTTTAAAAACTATATTTATCTCAGGCAAACGAGAGTAAAGTTTAACAATATTCATCACAATCAAAACCAAAATAGGATTGACAAATTAGTTTAATAAAAATTTGCAAAGATTAAGGAGATATATATATATAATATTGATTGTTCTTTATCCTGCTACTTATAAGCTATATAATATGCTTGTATTTTAACATTTTATATAATGCTTTGAATGACAATGCATCTTGTTATCATACATGAGATTTAAACTCATAAGATTAACGAAAAAGGGTATATTGCTCATCAATATGTTATTGCTATATAAAGTTACAGATTTAATCTTTGATGCTATAAAAAGGTGATTTATGCACATCTTTCAGCACTTCACCTAGGGATTTTTCGAAAGAAATTAAAAAAAATATTCATTATGAAGGAGAATAAAACTGCATCGTTCAAAACTGGATGCAATTATACTTCGTTTCTATACAATATTGCATTTTAACATAAAGCAATCATGAATATATACACACAGTTCTAAGGATAAGACGCGCATTAATTTGTTTTATCAGTCACGGACAAAACCCTCATATTAGAATGAAATCCAAAAAAATTCTCAACCTAGTAAACCAAAACAAATATTGATATTGAAAAAAAAAACAAATAAATAAACAACATATAAATCAATTAAAATGAAAACTTTACTTTACCTGTATTCTTACTGGGGAAAAAGTATCGACTTTATATTCGGTGTCAGAATAGTTTATTGGGGAGTGGTACTTTTTTTATTTTGGACATACTAACACGGTGAATTAGCATTTTTCCTAAACGTAACCCTTGGCGCGCGCTAGTACACCGTACACCACAATACACACTTGAAAATCCAACGCATACATAGACTTATTCTTTGATAACCCGTACCGAAAAGCAAAAAATGCTGATGGTGCGTTAAGCAACATTAAAAGCAACAGCAGAAATACCTTGCATCTTTCTTGTCAAAAAGATATAACAAATAATATTATTAAATTCTTTAACTCCTAAATGTAAAATGTTTTGAAATAATTAAATTTTTAAACAGTCCAGTCACTGTAAATTTTTTACGTCTGTGATCTCATAGACGAAATATTTTTGACCTCATACGTCACAGGTCATACGTCATTACCCCTTAGAAACCGCTGACGTCGGTTCCCTGACAACTAGGTCAAATATTCAGTCTACCGCCATATTTCTCTAACTTGACGTAACCGTTGTTTTCTTTATTTAAAACGTGAACTTGTGGATATGTTACACTGATGACAGGGTTCTGTCAATATGTCCCCACTCAAGTACAGGAACATCAATGGTTGACTACCAGCTGGAACCACATTATTCTTGGCTTCTGTCAGTTGATGTATTGTTGATAGTGTAACAACTTCTTATTGATTGATATTTTTGTACGGGTTAACATTTCTGCTTCGAATTTGGATGCCTTATGTTTTGTTCAAACATACATTAGTACTACACAAATGCACACCAAACGATTTAGAAATGGCGGTGTCAGTAGCGAGGAAAGGTACTGGCGGTTGTCATGGGCATCCAGCTGCATTGCATGGAGATGAATGCGCAGTTCTGTACTTACTTTCATGTGTTAGGTTGTACAAAAAAATTAGGTTGATGTTATAAATATTGTATTTATATTTGAATTTAATTATAATTTGGATTTAATTATAAGGAAAAATTGTAATTTTTTTGGTCTATGGGGTCATAGACCGAATTTTATGGTGCACGCGTTTTCATTAGTTTACTTAATGAGTAGAAATCAAGACACGGTATAAAGTAACTTTTTCTTGCTCACCTTGAACATATAAGCGGGTTTGCCGTATAAACACAGCATATTTAGCATATATATTTAAACAAAACAACATAAAACATATAACGTTAGAGTTTGACAATACCTAACATAAAGCTTTAGGCATAATATAACAAAAAGCAGAGGGGATAAACATGCAAATCAGGCTGATTCTAAATATTCTGTCAAGACAAGATGTGATAATAAATGCTACTGGCGATATTGACCAATTATCTCAACAAAAGTGACTACGGCAGATGTCATTTCTACGTCAGAAAATCAGAACATCTGTACGAATACAGCTTGAGACGAAGTAAACCCCATGCGAACTGTATAAGATAAGAACTTTGTCAAAACATATGATTAATACTTACTTTTTGGTCTTAGTGTCACTGTTGAGGAATGAATTTACGAAATGCGCACATCTGGCACATCAAAATTTAACTGGTTTTTGTTTTATATATTTACTACCCCTGAGCGGGTACCGAGGTACCCGAGGGTATCCATAACTCATTAGGCAGTACTTTGTGCTGTCAGAAAATGTACCATTATGCAAAATTTTCAGCCGTCTAAAATTTGAAATTTATTTAAAACTAAGGTTTGTTCCCTCATGCAAAGCATTCCTTAACTGGATTTGGATTTATATAATTTTGGAACTTTAGATTCATTATTTTCAACTGTTTGGCTTATATTTTTTATCTATCAAACTTTTCGGTCTTAGTGTCACTGATGAGGAATGAATTTCCGAAATGTGCACATCTGGCACATCAAAATTTAAAAGGTATTTGTTTTATATATTTAATGTATAAGATTGTTGGTTAACAATGTGAGAAAAAGTTTAAGTCCAGTTTAACAAAACCTTTTTTTATAATTTTTTGTAATCAATCCACAGAAGTATGAAGGATTCTCCGTTCATATTGCATCATTTAGCTAGCAAAACTTTTGACTATTTAGTGCTTTCCCTTAAACACTTTCTATTAGTTTTTGAAAGGGCTTAAAAAAATCATCAGTGTTTCAGTTAGTTTGTGTATGATATTTTTATCGCTGAAAAAGTAGCTTTTAACATAATATTACTTAAATTATTATGCATGGAAAAATAAAACCAGATCAAAACACAATTTTAGATTTTGTGGGAGTTTTTTTTTCAAAATAACAAATTCATATTGAAATTATTCCTGAAGTTGACCAGGATATACTATTCTATGTTTTAGAAATTTCAAAATGCAAATCAACGTGTGAACTTCCATAAAATTGTTTTTAAAAATCAGCTCAATTTTACATGTTATGAAACTTAATTAAATAGAACAGTAAATACATTTGCATGAACAATGAATGCTACAATTTTAAATAGGTTTTATAATACATTATAATTTTAAAAAAAGTTTTTGTGTCAACCACACAAGTAGACAAGACACGAATGGAGAAAAAAAATTATTTTTTAAATTATACGATCTTAGTAGAACCAATTTTATTTATTGAAGTGATTACACAAAAATAATTTAAAGTGTTTTGTTTGTCAAGATATTATAATGTATAATTGGAATACATTTTCCCTTTTTATGTGAAGATGTCACATTGCAAAAGAAAAGGCATAATGTTTCACGTTTTATGACTCTATTTGGTGATATGCTTGGGGTTGAACTAACAACTTCTATTACTTAAGAAGACATAAGACTACAAAGACATTTAGTTTATTAATTTTTTTATTATTTATTTTGCAAGTATAACAAGGGTTTTAATACAATATTATTTTTTTAAAATATTCCTTTGATTTTTATTTTAAATTTAACTTTTTTCCTGCCTTTGTAGCACATGACTTTATATTCTTGAATTATTTTGCTTTTGTAACATATGACTTTATATTTTTGAATTATTCTTGCATATAATGGCTTTTTTGTTCATTAGAAATAAATATGCTATACCTGCATGTATACAGATAGTTTGTACACTTTTATTTTAAAAAAAGCATTTGTCTTTTAAAGTTTAAACAAGACTGTTCAAACACCCTCCTCTTTACAAAACAAAGGTAAAGTATTATCTCGTACACATTAGAATATTAGAGTTTTTATCTTTTCTTCATACAAAACTTAAGTTACTGCAAGCTAACATATATAGTTTTCTATTTTGATGAGCTCTAGACTTAAACATTTTTTAACCAATGACTGGCCTTTAGTCTTTACCTTTTTTTAAATCGAGTGTACAATTCAAAAGTTCTATTTATTCTCTGATGCCTAAATCCGTCGTGTGCTATCACGATATTTTATGCGAGAGTATATCTTATTTTAAAATTAAATTTACCTCTTCACTTATCAATTCTTTGTGCATTTTGATGGCCATCTAATCTTCAAAATTTTATGCCAAGAATGCATGTTTTAACATTAAAATAACTGCACAAGTATTTTCTGTAACTAAATACGCAAGAAATTTTCTGTTATCAATCTCAGCTCAGAAAGGCACCGATTCCATTTCCAAATAAAGAGATTATATTGGTTAATATTAATTGCAAAGCATTCCTTAGCTGGATTTGGGTAAATATAATTTTGGAACTTTAGATTTAATAATTTTTAACTGTTTCACTTATGTTTTTTATCTATTAAACTTTTCGGTCTTAGTGTCACTAATGAGGAATGAATTTCCGAAATGTGCACATCTGGCACATCAAAATTCAACTGGTTTTTGTTTATATATTTACTACCCCTGAGCGGGTACCGCTGCTGATGGAGCAAAACTCCCCGAGGGTATCCCTAGGGTAACCATAACTCAGTAGGCTGTACTTTGTGCTGTCATTTAGCAAAATTTCAGCCGTTTTCAATTTTGAAATTTATTAAAAACTAAGGTCTGTTCCCTCATGCAAAGCATTCCTTAGCTGGATTTGGGTTTATATAATTTTGGAACTTTAGATTCAATAATTTTCAACTGTTTGACTTATGTTTTTATCTATCAAACTTTTTTGGTCTTAGTGTCACTAATGAGAAATGAATTTCCGAAATGTGCACATATGGCACAGCAAAATTTAACTGGTATTTGTGATATATATTCATACTTATGAGGTACGATCAAGATGATAAAAATTTATCGGCAATTTTGACCTAAAATATTCAACAACAAAAATGTACACTCTTTTAAATATTGTATGTAAAACATAAATATCAATTTAAGTGTAATTAAAGAAATTTTCGAAAGAAACCATTTACTTAGTAAACAAAACTTTATGCAATAATATTTACAAATGAAATAAAAGATTTGTTTAAATTTAATTTTTTTGGCAATGGTGTTTTGGTTGGCCTAGGAGTGAGAAATGATTTCGAAAAAAAAGAAAAATTTCTTTCTTTCTCAAATTCAAAGGTTATATCAAGTAAGGAAAAGATATTTAAATAGTGTCAGTCAAATAGTTTATTATTAATTGACATATATTTACATAAAATGTTTCTTTAAAAACAACCTAGGTAAGTGAAATAAAACACAAATTTACCAGTCCATTTCCAAACAATAATACCAAAAATGTAAGTAAAGACTAGCCAATTTAGTTATAACCGTGAACTTCAATCACGGAAGTGAGACCGGGTGCTCCTCAAGGGTAAGATAGCTAGCTAGTGCAAAGTCAATTTTGAGAATGAAAGGAACAAGGAACTATGGTAAATGAAACTTAGACTCCTTTAAAGATATTTCTTTTCTTTATCGAGATAGATTGCTAAAACTAAAAAATGTAATATCGAACATTAAAACCTTTTTGCTTTTTCATTACCATAGACTATTAGTTTTCTAAATCTTCAATTTCATTTTGTCAATGTTCATTTTCAAGTTTGTAACAGAAGCTTTGATAATTTTATTCAAATCAATATTATCTGATTTGTCATGAAAAGTCTTTAGAATAATATGGGTTGGTAATTGACAATGTCATTATGTTAAGTCTGATTATTGTCATAAATTGTCAGCTTTATATTCTTTTTGATCGTATTCATTAAGCATCTTAGGATGTAAAGTGCTCACATAAAATAACGTTAGATTTGAAAAGTCTGATAATAAAGTCTTAAAGACTCTTTGGTTGTAAAAAATATACGGTTAATGTTTATGAAAATACTAAAAGAATAAAAATCGAAATTTACAAATTGAAAAAGCATATACTTTGTAACAGCTAACGCACTTTTCTTGACGTATAACAGGTAATGATTAAAACAGCCATATTAGGCAGAAAATGACAAACACGTTTTCAATACACATTGTTCATTTTAAATTATTTCATTATCTTTCCTTTTCCTTAACAACCGACAGAAATAATCAGCTGTTGACGTCGTGGTATTTTTAGCTTACAATATGATTGACTTCAGTTTGAGACTCTGAAAAAAATGTACTCCACTGACGTACGTTAAATCAACAAAGAATATAAAACAGCAAACCAATAAACAATTATAACAACACAAGATAACAAGACACTTTACAAACATTGCTCAAATTTGACTTTATATGTGCACATGGCGGGTGTAGCTAGCTACACGGAGGTTCGTACCCTTCAGAAATACTCGGTCTCACTTGCGTTGAGGACGATGTCGAGTTAAACTTAATAGCCAGTTTTCTAAGTTTTAACTTTGCTTTTGGGTATGTGATTCGGATATGGACTGGTGTGTTTGTTTTTAACACCCGATCACGTGACGAGGCGTATTATGGTGTTCCATTCTTCTACCCGTCTATATGTCCTTTAGCTTTTTGCTTGTGCTACATGTACAGTTTTTAAGAAAATGCTTTGAAAATTTACCGCTGTCGGCCATCTCCGATTTTTATACTAAACATTCCATGTACATTTAACTCCTTCTACATTTTTTGAGCAATTTTTTATAAACTTTACAGATGTGTAACTTGTAACTTATGACTTATGACATGACATGTTGATGCTATGAAAGATTTTTTCTAGATTGAACAAACGCAATGGCCGTAGTCGGCCATCTTGGACCTTTTATACTGCATATTGTTTATGCATTGTACTCTTTCTACAGTTTTAAGCGACTGTTTAAAGCTTTACAGTTGCTACTCATGATTTGAGGATATTGTGTAAGGTATTGTTTTTGGTTGAAAAAGACTAAAAGGCCGTTGTCGGCCATATAAGATTTTTATACAATAACTTCATTGTGCATAAAACTCTTCATCAGTTGTACGCCGATCAATTGTCGAGACGTATATCGTTTATCTGTATGTCACTATGTTTGTCCGTCCGTTAGCGTTTTGCTTGTGCATCGAATTACTTAAAAGTTTTAGCAAATGTTGAGCGGATGTATTTGGATACAATTGGCGGCGCAAGTGTTTTTTTTTTTTCCTAAAAATTTTGAAAAAAACAATACTGAGAGATGTTTGAATAATTTGGTATGTTTTCATATATTTTATAAAATATGTATCGTATACAGATAAAAAATGATAAAGGCATGCTTTGCCATGCTTGATATATCGATTATAAACATATCTTTCAAAGCCAAAACGGAAAAGCTTTTTTATCACAAAAAGTCTAGAACATAAACGAACGTCAATTAGGTTGTGTAAAATAAGACATGGCATGTCTAATGCTTGTACTAATGCAAGGACCTTTATGATAACCATTAAAATGAAAATTGGATTACGGAACACGATATTGCATGCATTAATAGATTATTGTCTTTACCCATAATCATAAAGAACGTTTTTAAACTGGCAGTCGACATACATGTGCCATTAAGAGATCACAGACTGAATCTAAAAAACAGCAAATTTGCTTCTCACTTTTTAAGAAAAATTTTTTTAGAAAATTAATTTAATTTCACTTACACAATGTCTTCAAATTGGAGTTATTATTATTGTTACACGTGTATAGGTTTAACTACAGCCATTTGCAGAAATGAATTAACTGCAAAAACGGTTATAAAAAATGTTCAACTTAAAATGTTTCAAAAAACAACATTTGTATTACTCTATCATATCAATTATACAAGTAACGTGGAAAAAATTCAATAAAAATCTCACTCCTCATTTTTTCTGTTCAAAGGCATTGTTTTTATTCAGACTACCTTTTTTGCATAAAGATTCTGCCATGTGGTTTATTAACCAAAAACGTACAACAACCAAGCGAGATTTATAAAATTTATTTTCTGCATCATTTTTGACAGAGATTCGTCTTAACCAACAAGCGCTTTTGTATTATACCAATTCCAAAAAAACAATAGCAGCTTTAAAAAAAAAAAATCTTTTAAACGAATGTCTAACTAAAAAAAGTAAGACTTAGCATTTAGAAGACTGATTTCGAAAGATTGTATGTTAAAACAAATTTATTTCAAAAGAAAAAAAACACTGGAAACTCTTCATTTCTGAGGTATTTTCTGAAACGTTTTAACTTTATAAGTATACTGTCTATTTTATAATTTTTATTTTATTTTTTTTAATTTGTTTTAATTATTATTTTTATTTTATTTTTTATTTTTGTTTAAAAAATACAAATGTGATTTTTTTTTCACAAATATCTTCAATTCACCCCCACCTTGTAGATTTTCCCTGACCTATAAAAACTAGTCTTATTGTATGAATTTTAATATTCTTTAAACATTTTAGTTGACAAAGAAAGATGCATCTTTATAGAAAGTCAAGTAGAGTATTTTAGTTTACTTGTAGTTTACATTATTGATTTATTAGCTGGTCTTTTACATGTTATTGTTTTAATTTTGCCGTTATTTTTTATAATTTATACCGTATATATTTAAATTTCTCTGCCCTCTAAAACTGTGTTTGAGACAAATTGTAATTATTGTAGAGAATGCCTAAAAGAGTAATTGTGAATATGTATTGATTTTAAATTATTATGTACATGTGTACTAGATATTATCCCTTTATATTTACTGTAATTTTCACTTATATATCAAAGTTATTAACTTACTAGTATATTGCACAGTTAAAGAAAACTCTGTTTAATTTTGTACTATTCGATCATATGTTGTTAATTTTGATAAACTTTAGTTTTGATGAGTACTCATCACACTCACAGTACATAGTTTTACATAGCCATGATAGCGTAATTGTAAATATTGCCGACAGTCAGTTAATTTGTTATTTTACTCACAATTTATCACACACACACTAAATTCTGTGATACATCTGTTAATATTATGGTGATAACATGTGTTGACAGTTTATTTTAATCCATTATTGATATTAAACTTTGTTTTAAAGTCTGCTGGTTGTACCATGCTGACTCGGTAATATCGTACCCTATTGTATTTGTACTTCCGGGTCAAATGTCAAGACGTCGTCTGAAAACTGTGTAAAATTGTAAGTTTTCGAAAATTCTGTAAAAATCACAATTTTCTTAAGAAGTCATAATTTTTGTATAATAATCTTTCAAAATATGTTTATTGTTCCGTAAAAGTAATTTTTACTTTATTTTTGACTTTACTGATATAACTGGTAAATTTCTCAGTTCAGCCCTGTTTTAAGCCTTGTTTCAGGCATTTTTCCCTGTTTCGAACCCAGGTAACTAGGGGCCAGCCCCGTTCCCTTTTGATTGTCCAGTTGGGACCAGGTCATACAAAAGCTCCAGAAACCCTTTTTCTTGGGGCATTCTGATTTTGGCTTATCATCATTTGACTTGAATTTATTTATTTTTCTGAAGTAGGTTTTATTTTATTTTATTTTATTTATTGACTAACTTCTCAGACACTTTTCTGAGATAATTGTCAATCTTAGATTTTTCCCTATATATATCATTTTATACTTCATATGTATATTTTTTATGAAACATTTGTAATTTTTTTATCTAGTCCATTTTATTTATTCAAATTGTTATTCATCTTAAAAAGGGAGGTAATTTTTTATGTTGGGAGTTGTCAGTAGTCTTTGGTACTGTTTTATCAGATAAAATCCAATGTAACACTGATTGGAAACTTTTTGATAAAGTACATAATTTTTAAAATATATATATACTGATAATAATTTTGAACTGCATTGTTTCTATTTTTTTATTAACTCATAATAATTAAATTTCATTGTATAAGTGACTGGTTGTAAAACTCATAATAAATTATTGTAAATACAAAGTTATTCAATCTTAAGTTTTATTTCAATTAAAAGTTAGAAAGTTTATTGCCCAATTTTAGTTTATTGCTGAATACATATACAGGGGCTTGACTTGATCACTTGGTCACTACATAAATTTTGGTGTCAGAAGTGGGATCTAAATAAATTATTTAGGTCCAGAGATACGAACCCTGTCTCTTTGCTCTTGTGGCTTTCTACTTACCCGTAGTGAGTAAGGCACGAAAATTGTTGCCACCTCTCCCTCTTTTTAAGTAGTTTGAGCCAGGTTTTAAGTACTCATAATGACCACAAGATCTCGCAGGCTAAAGGAAAAGCATCAAAAAGATTATGAAGCAGAATTTGGAGATGCTGACCATGTTGGTGATACTGCAACTAATTCTCAAGTATTAGCTAAACAGCCAGTGAACACTAATGCTACAACAGACATCACAATTGTCAGGTCTAGTCCGTCCAAGGGTGTCGACACAGAACTGGAAATGGATGTCCCAATGCAAGAGCATGGTATAGCCCAAAATCATTGCAGTAATGCTGAAGGCATGGGGAGTTCGCAACATACTCCATTAAGTTGCAGTAGTATGCCACGTGTTGAGTATAGCAATACAGCACCTGTTACAAAGATGTTGGAGACCCTAAACCAGACAATGATAATCCTGGTCGAAAAATTGAAATAAGCAATCGGAGAATGGCAGAACAAGTAAGCCAGAAGTTATCAAGGTTAGAAGAATGTCTGATCAATCCATCACCAAAGTTAAGCAATGACCATGCAAGACAATCAGTCAGTACTCCTAAGCAAACACATCCTGACAAGTTAACAAGGGAAAATCATGGATTTAAACGATTCAGATCAGGACAAGTTCAAGATGGACACATACTTAGAGGACAAAATCAATGGAGAGAAGTTAACCGTCCAGATGAATCAGACTCTGACAGCCTCAGAGATTACAGTGACTCAGTTGATGATGAAAGTTCAAACTCGAGAAGTATCCAAAACCAAATAATGCATAAGAAACAAAATAGTTTAACCCATAATGTAAAGATACCCCCCTTCAATGGAAAAGATTTATGGACAATATGGTTCAGTAGATTTGAAGTCATTGCAGAGAGAAACCAATGGAATAGGGAAGAACGACTAGATGAGTTATTACCAAGGTTGCATGGTGATGCAGCAGATTTTGTATTTGGTCAGTTGTCTGCTGATGTAATAAGTAATTACAGTAAATTAGTGAGCGAGTTAAACAGCAGATACAGAGTGATAGAGAACAGGAAAACATTTGCTGCACAGTTACATAAAAGGCATCAAAGGTTTAATGAGACAGTAGAAGAGTTTTCTGCCGATCTGAAGCGGTTATATGACAAAGCACATGTAAACAGAGATCCAGAATCAAGAATTTATTGAGGAGGTTCTTCGATGGTCTTTTGAATGAACGAGCTAGTTTTGAGGTGGAATTTCATAAAGAGCCTTTGAACATAGATCAAGCAGTTTTCCATATAGTGAATTTTGAGGAGATCAAGCATAAATCACACCACAGTGATAAGAAAGTGCGGAGATCAAAGCATGAATGTGACTCATGTGACTCATGGTCAGATGACACTGATGAAGATGATGATACAGATGCAATACTATGTTTACAAACCAGACAGGTTACTAGAAGAAGAATGAAAGGTTGTCAGGTTAAGGAAGTCAGATTTAAGAATTCTAATACCAAAAGTAACAGCAAGAAAGAAACAGCTAATGACAGAAAAGCAGATCAGAAACAAGACAATTCTAGCAGCTGTACCACTGAAAACAAGATTGAAATAAATGAAGTTGAATTATTGAAGAAAGAAATAGGTGAGCTAAAAGAGGAAATGAAGAAACAACATTCATCAGTTGACAACACCCAGAAACCCCTAACTAACACGTGTTTCCGGTGTGGTAAACCAGGATATTTTGCCAGAGACTGTCAGGTAGCAAGATACCAGATGTTTCAACCTAACCAGGTCAGAAAACTTCGGATTAAATGCTTATGCTCCTGTCTTCCAGCCACCACACAAAGATACAGCACAACCATATTCACATCTCATTACCCAGAGGCCAAGCCATAGTAAACCTGAACAAAGCCAAACAATTAATGACCATTTCCATGTTCCTGACATGCAAATATTACATACTAGACCCATTATGAATTATAGTAATAATAGCAGCCTAAATCCTGACCAAACTAATCATTTAAACTACCAGGGGTCGACTCCACTCGTCGGGAGAAGGCCCATACACTGATTGAATCAAAGACGGATAATGACCATGACAAGATACCAAGGATTAATGATAATGGGCCTAATGATATTTCAATAGTTCGCAGAAGGAAACCAAAAGATGATGGTGTATACATTGAGGGATCAGTTGAAGGAATAAAGATAATTTTTACTGCTGACACTGGTGCTACGAAGTCAGTTATCTCAAACAGAGTGTATAAACGTATATCAGAAGAATGCCGTCCTAAGTTAACTCCCACTGTGAAACTGTCTGGGCCTGGAGGTGACCCATTAAAGGAGTTAGGAAAGGCAAGATTTAATTTGGAGTTGGATAATTTTAAGTTGTCAGAAGATTTAATTGTAGCTGAAATAGCAGATGATGGATTGCTGGGAGTAGATGTGCTACAGAATCACAGTTTAGGACCAGCTGATATCCTGCTAAGCAAAGGAATTATAAGGTTGGGGGGGCAATGAAATTAACTGTATGCAAATAGGCATACAGAATAAAACAAGAAAAGTAACAGTGGCTGACCATATAGATATCCCAGGCTATAGTGAAGCAGTTATTGTTGTATTTGTTGAAGATAGGGATAACGAGCTGGATGTGGATGAAAACATGATAATCGAGCCAGTAGCAAATTTATCGGAGCGTTATTCTATTATTATGGGCAGGGTGGAAGTTGACACAAGAAACAATGCCACGGTTAAAGTACGAGTCATGAATTTATACCCAAATATGGTATCTATTTATCAAGATGCTGTTATAGGCCAAGCAGAAACATGCACCATATTAAGTGAATTATGCAAGGAAGAATATGAAGGAGAGAATGGAAATATTCAATGCATCAAACAAATACGGTCTGAACATTGCAGCACAGTTCCAGAACAAGCTTGCTATTACTCAGAATCTGCCAATAACAGTGAACAAAGGTACAGAGAACAAATTCCAGAACACCTATGCGCCCTATATGAATCATCTGTAGAAGGGAAAAGTAAAAAAGAATGTCAAGCGATTGCGAAATTACTGATAGAACATCAGGATACATTTTCAAAAGATGAATATGATGTAGGTTTAACACACCTAGTAGTACATTGTATTGACACTGGTGATGCTAAACCAATCAAGATACCACCAAGGCGAGTTCCTTTATCATATGCAGAAAAAGAGAAGGAAGCTCTAGACTTGATGCTGAAACAAGGAATAATACAACCATCAACATCACCATGGTCATCACCTATTGTACTAGTGACTAAGAAGAATGGAAAGGTGCGCCCGTGTATCGACTATCGACTTTTAAATGCAAAGACAAAGAATGATGCTTTTCCAGTGCCTAGAACACAAGATTGCCTTGATGCAGTTTCAGGTTCCAAGATATTTAGCACATTTGATTTAATACAAGGGTTTAATCAGATTCCTGTTAAGCCAGAAGATAGACAGAAAACTGAATTTGCCACAAAATACGGTCTTTTTGAGTTTAAAAGAATGAGTTTTGGTTTAGTAAATGGACCACCAACCTTTCAAAGGGCTATGGAAATCGCTCTTAGTGGCCTTCAATGGAAGACCTGCCTTGTATATTTTGATGATGTTGTGGTGTTTGCACCAGATTTTGATACCCACATGCAACGGGTCAAGGAAGTTCTTGATCAGATCAAAGATGCAGGGTTTAAATTGAAACCAGATAAGTGCCAGTTGCTCCAAAAAGAAGACAACTTCCTTGGACATACAATCAATGAAGATTGAGTTAAACCTAATTTTGATAATGTTGCTAAAATTGTACAGTGTCAGAAACCATCCAATGTTACAGAAGTCAGACGATTTATTGGAATGGGAAATTTCTATCGAAGATTTATCCATGGGTTTTCTGAAATGGTACAGCCTTTAGTTGAACTAACTAAGAAGAATAAGAAATTGGTCAGATAAGTGTGATCAAGCATTTGATTCACTTAGGTCAGCATTAGTAAATGCTCCTGGAATGGCACACCCAACTGAAAATGGTGAATTTATCATTGATACTGATGCTTCAGATCATGCTATTGGTGCTGTTCTAAGTCAAATCCAGGAAGATGAGGAACGGGTAATAGCGTATAGTAGTAGAAAATTAAATAAAGCAGAATGTAATTATTGTGTAACAGATAAAGAATTATTAGCACTTAGATATTTCATTGAGTATTATCGCCCATATTTGTTAGGCCGAAAATTTAGGGCTCGTACAGACCATCAAGCTCTTGTGTGGTTGTATAGTCTTAAGAAGCCTAAGGGACGAGTAGCTCGATGGATACAGATTTTGTCAGATTATGATTTTTCCATTGAATACAGGTCAGGCAAGAAGCACAACAATGCAGATTTTCTATCCAGATGTGAGAGTCCACGAGATTGTGATTGTTCGGATAAAAACACATTTGAGGCCTTGAAGTGTGGTCCATGTAAAAAGTGTACCAAAAGAAATCTTGAAATGGTGAGCAGTTACCATGAGAAAATGCCGACCATTTTGAAGAGTGAGCCAGACAGTTCAGTCCAAAGGGGTGAACATGTTGAACATGAATTTAAAGACAAGACTAGACAAACATTACAAAGAGACAGATCCCCCATTAGAAGACGGAGGTAAATCTGCATAAATCTTTATGGATAAAATATATTGACATTATTGTCATTTGTATATAATTTCTGTAACCATATCATATATATGCATATCTTAATTATTTTCTTCCCAACAGGATTATATAAATCTACAGTAATTGAAGTTATTTGAAATTACTTATGCTGAGCCATAAGCATTTCACTTATATTTTAAAGTTTAATCTTTAAGGTTAATAGTTATAAAGATGTTATCATTTAAGTAGGTGTTGTAGCAATATTTAATTATCTGACTGATTTTTTTTAACATGTTAATGAATATAAAGCACAGACTAGCATGTTTAGCTCTTTAAGCTTACATTCTTTTAATTAAAAGCACCAATATATGCAAATATTGAGTTTTATCATAAAATGTATTGTTATTTGTTTGTAAAAATGCTTGTATGAAGATTTTTTTTATGTGTATTCTGTTGATTACAGTGGTGTACTTTGCAAAAATTTAAAATGTGTAAATGAATTTAAGTGTTGAGAGGACATTTAACACTTAAAGTAGGGGGCAATGTAGAGAATGCCTAAAAGAGTCATTGTGAATATGTATTGATTTTAAATTATTATGTACATGTGTACTAGATATTATCCCTTTATATTTACTGTAAATTTCACTTATATATCAAAGTTATTAACTTACTAGTATATTGCACAGTTAAAGAAAACTCTGTTTAATTTTGTACTATTCGATCATATGTTGTTAATTTTGATAAACTTTAGTTTTGATGAGTACTTATCACAGTACATAGTTTTACATAGCCATGATAGCGTAATTGTAAATATTGCCGACAGTCAGTTAATTTGTTATTTTACTCACAATTTATCACACACACATTAAATCCTGTGATACATCTGTTTATAATATGGTGATAACATGTGTTGACAGTTTATTTTAATCCATTATTGATATTAAACTTTGTTTTAAAGTCTGCTGGTTGTACCATGCTGACTCGGTAATATCGTACCCTATTGTATTTGTACTTCCGGGTCAAATGTAAAGACGTCGTCTGAAAACTGTGTAAAAATTGTAAGTTTTCGAAAATTCAGTAAAAATCACAATTTTCTTAAGAAGTCATAATTTTTGTATAATAATCTTTCAAAATATGTTTATTGTTCCGTAAAAGTAATTTTTACTTTATTTTTGACTTTACTGATATAATTCAGGACATTTTCTGATAGGTGGTAAATTTCCAAGTTCAGCCCTGTTTTAAGCGCTGTTTCAGGCACTTTTCCCTGTTTCGAACCCAGGTAACTAGGGGCCAGCCCCGTTCCCTTTTGATTGTCCCGTTGGGACCAGGTCATATAAAAGCTTTCTGGGGGCATTCTGATTTTGGCTTGTCATCATTTGACTTGAATTTATTTATTTTTCTGAAGTAGGTTTTATTTTATTTTATTTATTGACTAACTTCTCAGACACTTTTCTGAGATAATTGTCAATCTTAGATTTTTCCCGATATATATCATTTTATTTTTAAAAGTTTGAGAATATTCGGCAAATTCAATATTATTTTATTCTATTTAAAGTCCTTTGGCATATTTTTCTTTACTTCATATGTATATTTTTTATGAAACATTTGTAAATTTTTTTATCTAGTCCATTTTATTTATTCAAATTGTTATTCATCTTAAAAAGGGAGGTAATTTTTTATGTTGGGAGTTGTCAGTAGTCTTTGGTACTGTTTTATCACATAAAATCCAATGTAGCACTGATTGGAAACTTTCTGATAAAGTACATAATTTTTGAAATATATATATATACTAATAATAATTTTGAACTGCATTGTTTCTATTTTTTTATTAATTCATAATAATTAAATTTCATTGTATAAGTGACTGGTTGTAAAACTCGTAATAAATTATTGTAAATACAAAGTTATTCAATCTTAAGTTTTATTTCAATTAAAAGTTAGAAAGTTTATTGCCCAATTTTAGTTTATTGCTGAATACATATACAGGGGCTTGACTTGATCACTTGGTCACTACATTATATTGGCTTTAATTACAATTGCCATTATGGCGTATCAATACATACTTTCATATGGAACTATTTTTGTACACTATTTTGTGTGACTGAACTGATTCGGCATTTTAATAATTTTAGGGATAAAAAATATTTAAATAATTTCTAAGAAAATAATCAAAATTCGCGAAATGTAATTATAACCATTGAACTGTTTCAAATGAGGTTTATAGTCGATATAATTACAATTGTCCTTGCAACACAACTTGAATTCGCGCGTTAGATGTTCCACAAATTAATATGAATATGAAAATGTCATTTTATTAACAAATAAACAAAACAGTTTAAACATTTTGTATATGACAGGTTCATTTTTAATTATGTCAAGCTTTTGCTTGCTTATTTGCTGAAGGGAAATTATATATAGAGTCTTTAATTCTATTTTCAGGACACAAAATCAGAAACGTTAGCTGATAACTTTTCTTGAAATACAAGTAATGCCTTTAATATAAGGTCATCGATTTTTTAAGTTAAGGTGTTTTGTCAGCAAATTGTCAACTTAATCTGACACTAAAACATTAAAAAACAGGAAAATGACAAAGATGAAACGTTTGATGAAGGGTTTTGTTACTTTGTAATGTCTTCACAAAAGGATCAATTATTTGATATATATATGGTTTATGTTCAATTCTACAACGATCAGTTCTTTTTTTAGAAATGATTACAAAATGCTGCTTTCAACAATGTGTAGATCGATGTGAAGACATCGGTTGATCTTAAAGTATTTTTTTTTCATTTATTCATTTTTAAAGCAGACGAAAACAACATCACACACACACACACACACACACACACACACACACACACACACAAAACTTCAACAAGCCTTCTCCAGAACAAACATATCTGTCTGACTTTCGTTGTATCTTATCTAAGTTGTTTTCGTCCGATTTTTTTTTTCAAACTAAAGCAACTTTCCCACATAAATAAATATATTTTGTAATCAGAAAAAAGTTTTAACTTGCATTTACCCCTTTTAGTTTTCTGAAGCGCTTTGTGATGAGCTATTTTTTTCTAATTAAACGCTGTCAAAATATTTGCACGCGCCCATATTGGCACAGTTTTTTTTTTTTTTTTTTTTTTTCATAATGGCCAAGTTTATCTCATATTAACCCAGTAAGTGAATTTATTGGTGAGGCAGATTTTACTTATTGTATCAATAACACATGTTAATTAATATTTTCAATTATTGCGATTTGTCACAACAGGAAACCCGATTCACTGTATTGGTACAAATGTTAATCTTTTTCAATCCATTCTATTCAAAATAGTTTTTTTAAAAAAAAAAAAAAAAAAAAAAAAAAAAAAAAAAAACCGCGTCATTCCAGCGAATTTAAATTAACTTTTGATTTTAATGTATATAACTAGCCTAGCACCTGGCAGGAAAACGAGACGTACTTGCTTATTTTATTCAGGAATTGTTCCAGGTATAGTCAAACAGCTGTCAGATCAATAAAAATTCGTGTAAGTGCAGTCACAGCATGCAGCATAAAATTACAAACATATTAGTCTATGTAGTGTCAGTCATAACACAAATGTAAACAATCAACACAGTGACAATTTCTGTAAATTCCAATAATTCTCTCTTAATCTTCTTAAAAACAAACGAAATGAACTATATTTTGTGTACTGTTCACTTTTTATGGACAAAATTCCAACAGTTCTGAGATGCCACCATACATCATAACAATAACAAGCCTGTATCACCAAAAATGACCTCGAATGATAACCTACAGCGACGAAATTGACTAAAATAGGAAAATAGAAAGAAGGTAGGTATAATTAAACTTTTCAGTGACGTCACATAATTACGTCATCAAATAGAATATCATATACACAGTGAGCAGGTACAACCCATCTTATCAGGTCTCAACATGACAACAAACACCAAAATAATACATGTCAATACTCGATAAAAAAAATACGATTGACTGTATTTAAAATGTAGCGATTCAACTGAATTCCCCAGAGCTCCACGTGGTGCCAATAGTGCTTTTGGGGGACAATTATTTCTATTGGCAATGGAATCACAAAAAGTAACGTTTTCCCGTAAAAACGACGTTTTTTTGGGGGGAGGAGGGGGGATATTCGATCTAAACGGTACCCATTTCATTCTACAAACGTTAAGATGTATTGATCATGTGTTACGCCGGTGAGTTAAATTTCAGAAAATATTTTTTCTGAAAAATTAGCTGAAAACATGTTACAAAAGCTTTCGACTGAAGCTTGTATCATCTCAAATTTATTATATGTCACTAATTGTTAAAAACCAATGGCTAGATACTTAATACTTCAGCTTAAGCTGTATAAAAATTCAAACTAAAATAATGTTTGCAGTCTTTGATGTTTTCTGAATGCCATATTATTATGAACTACTGGCAAGATAGAACATTTTAGAAAAGCCAGTATTTATTCACAGACTGGAAATGACCATGACCGGCATCAGCCGACGGTTAAGTCGTGAAAAGTAGGAGAAGCTTAGTAAAAATAAGACGCAGGACATCCGATGCAGTGTATAAATTTGAAAAAGTGAAATTTAAAAGTTTTTACAAGTTTACAGTGCTAGATAAGCTAGAATTTTTCAGAATACTAAATAATAGAGTATAAAGTCTCTTAATTCCATTTTTTCCTACTAGATATATTTGATGTCCATAGTTCCATATTCTTCGCTAATGATACTTCTCTTTATGTTATTGTTGAAGATCCAAGATCTGTCAGTATCTCCCTTACCAATAGTATCGATGCTATTTATTCTTGGTCTAAAAGATGGTTAGTTGACTTTAATCTTGAGCTTAAGCTTTTTAAGCTTGAATTTTTCAGAATACTAAATAATAGAGTATAAAGTCGCTTAATTCCATTTTTTCTTACTAGATATATTTGATGTCCATAGTTCCAAATTTTTTTTATTCTCAAATTTGATTATGCACATGGCGGGTGTAGCAAGCTGGACAGGAGACGCTTACCCTTCCGGATCACCATGTATAATTTTAGTAGTAGAAGTTCACATGATTATCTGAAATAGCCATTTTTTTTTATTTTGCTTCTAGAATTGCTTTTGATTTATTTTTAGAAATGCAGGATTTTCTTCATAAAATTTACCAGTGTATGCATGTGTTTCAAAAGCACACGAAGCCTGTATTTATGCGGTGGGGGAGTTAGCCCGATAGTCCTTGTTCTATCATGAACCGGGGGCTTTTTTTTTTTTTTTTTTTTTTTTTTTTTTTTTTTTTTTTTTTTTTTTTTTTACATTTAAAAAATAAAAAGTAATATTAAAGGTGTTATCAAGCTATTAATTTGATATTAACTAAACATTAAAACTAAACTAAATATCATATAAGAAAATTTAAACATTATATTCTATAATAAATCAAACACAAACATACCAGTCCATATCCAAATCACAATTCCCCCCCCCCCCCCAAAAAAAAAAAAAAAAAACAAACAAACAAACAAAAAAAAAACAAAGTAAAAACTTTGAAAACTGGCAAATTTAGTTATACACGTGAACTTCCATCAAGGAACTGAGGCTGGGTGCTCCGGGAGGGTTAGCATCTTACCTATATGACTTCAGTGTATGGTGAAGTCAAATATCAAATTTTTGAAATGTGAATGGGTTTTTTTTTTACCGTCTTCTTAGCATTTAATCCATTATTTTGTTCAAAGGGACTTAATTCATGCAAACTTCGATGCGAGTGGAATACTTTCTGATGTAACTATATAATTTGGTGTTTCATTCAAATTACAATGTTTTACTTTAATCTTGCAAACTAAACTTACAAGGCAACTATTGATTTCGGAAGTCATGTAGTTTATGGCACCAGCTTATCGAACACAGATTCATTGTCTTGGTTCTGATCCGGTGAATCCTAGCTTTGGTTTGCTTGCCAAAAGTCGGTGTGATTTTTCCAGGTGCCCAATTTTTTCCTGTTTCTTTATATATGTATAAATGACAGAATCTCTACCTTTAAAATATTATTAATTCACTCCACTCTTAAAGTTATTAAACAATAATTCAAGAATCTGATCATGTAAATGGGTTGATGTTTAGAGGTATGATTATAATACTATTAAAGGACTCTTTTCATTCCACTTATTTTACAATCAGACTTTAAAAAATTAAATTCACAACTTTTTAGTTACTTTTAATTTCGCTTTAAACCCTAGAAGTAAAAAGTTTAATTTATTATTATTTTTATTTTTAGTAGTAGTAGTAGTAGTACTAGTAGTAATAGTAATTTAAAGAATGACCCCCCCCCCCTCTAATGAACCATGGATGTTGTTAAAACCGGAATTACTACATCGTTTGTGTTTTGGCCGGACTTACAACAATTTTTCATGAGGCACACTTCTTCTCTGCTAATTATTACCCTTCATATATTAATCTTGTGAAAATGTAAAAAAAAAATTATTTAAACGAAAATTTATATTGGTACTCAATATTTTTATAGAAGACATGCACGAATTGTTCGTTTACTGTTTGATAAAATAAGGATTATAGTTGGTTTTTTTTAAATCACCACTTTTGCAGAATATTTGTGTTTGTAATAGTCGCCAAAAATAACATGCACGAATTGTTCGTTTACTGTTTGATAAAATAAGGATTATAGTTGTTGTTTTTTTTTTAAATTCACCACTTTTGCAGAATATTTGTGTTTGTAATAGTCGCCAAAAATAATAATAGTTACATCTTTTGACACGTACTTAGTATTTACGTGACCCTTCTTGAGTCGTGAATTTGACATTTGATAACGTTCGATCCGGATGTGATTTTTTTTTTCAATTTTTTCTTTTCGGGAATTTAAAAATTAAATATCTATTAGTCTTATTAAAAATTTTCTGCTTCGTCTGTATTTATCATTAACACTCAATATTTTGCCCTTTTTCTTTTTCTTTTTTTATCTAATTTGATTGTTGTTTTAGGTGCTAATTGTTATCTTCCATGTTATAATGTTGTACTAAATGTTACAACAATGCCCTTGTAGGATCAGTAACATTATTTTCAGCTATCACATTCTTAGTATGACTAAAATAGAAGAGTATTTCTTCTTTTGTATATATATAGGTGTATAATGATTCAATAGATATATTCATTTGATATTTATTTTAAGTTCAGTTGGATATGTCAACATTTTGCTGTTGATGAGAAGTGTGAATATCTACAACCTGACGAGTTATTCCTCTTTGCTCTGTTGAAATAAAAGAAGTTTTGCTGTCGATAAAACTTATAGGGCTGTTTATATAAACTTGTCAGATTGCAGTAAACGACAGAACATAAATTACATACTCGACTTCATTATTTTTACAGTATGTCTGAAACAAATGTTTTTAACTTCTTTAAAAAAATGACGGCTTATATTACTACAAACATATACTAAATATAGTTTTTAAACGATTAGTTTGATACGCAAACTGTTTTGTCGTTGAGAAGTACGAAAATCTTATATTGTTAAGGTATTAATTTTAGCGTGTGCGTATTTTTGCGCAATTTACATCCTCGACTAATATGCGTGAACTTAAATTAGCGCAAAACAACTTTTGGATAGAACACCTACATTATAAACCTATTTTAGCGGTGTATTTTAATTAGCGCTACTGTCCTAACGCGAAAATCTTCAAATTAATACACCGCTAAAATAAGCACGTTTACAGTATATAGCAGTGAGCACTAAGATTTCATATTTGCAGTGTTTTGTGATGGTTTTTGCAAACAACCGTTGGAATACTTGGGTAATATTGATATAACATGCTAATTACAGATGAAATTTGAGTTGAGTAATGGTGTTTAACGTCCCAGTCAAGAATATTTCGCTTATATCGAGACGTCGACAGCTTTTGGCGAAAGTGCAGAAATTTTGCCTGTGCGTTGCGCTGATAGCATTATACAGCAGGGTTCTTTATCGTACCATGACACGGGACCTCGTTTATTTTAAGATCCCATCCAAAAGAACCGTGACTTTCATTTCGTAATACCGAGTTCTTAGCGAAAGCACTACCCACTTTCAAGTCTTGGGTCAGACCCGGCCGGGGTTCAAACCCACGACCTTTCACTTGCGAAGCGAGCACTCTACCAACTGAGCTACCGCAGTGGCCGCTTAATACAGTTTTAATGTTCAAAATAACACTTACAATAACTGTATATTTTAACAATTAATAAATAATAAGATTGAAAATTTGTCAGATTTAAGTTAAGGGAAATTTTATTAGAAAATGATTGCGAAACCGGAGACAGGTTGATTAAACGAGTCCTTGCATCTCTCCATATTGAAAGATTTTGGAATTGTTTCGAATGTTCGAATGTTTTTAAACGCGAAGCATATTGTTTTACTAAGGGGGTCAGTGTTTATATGTGTATATTTTGATTATACTATATAACTATTTTTTATTTTGCTTTTTTTGATTTGCTTTATGAATTTATTTTATTTTAAAATTTTAAGTTTTTATTTTAGATATTCTTTTTTTAAAATCTTATAAATAGACCCTTTTACATTTATATTTAGCTTCAAATCAACAATGTTTTCCTAAAACATTAAATTGCACTTGTCGATGTTTCAAACTCAAAATAAGAAATAGAATATAAAAATTATTCATTGTTCGAATTTTTCCCACCGGGCTTCCGATTTAAAATAAACGAGATTTGGATTACAACCTAAAACTTTAAATTTTAATGACAACCTTTTTTTCTAGTCAAGCATCGGGAAACTACGGAGCCCCGTTAGTACCACTGAAAAATAGATATAATGAAATCAAATGCACGATTTTAAAGTCGAGCGCGCGACTATGTAAAAATTTCAAAATCGTGCTCTCGATTTCCAAAATCGTGCGCTCGAATTCAAAATCGTGCGTTCGATTTCAAAGTCGCGCGCTCGATTTCAAAGATAAAGTAATAAAACAATGTATAATGCTCAAAAAACAATATACTAGATTACTTCCATTTAAATCAATATAGTTTCAATTTAATGATTACATGATTTCAAATCACGGCAAAATAAAGGTAAAAATTCTTTATTTTTGGATCCTATCATATAACTTTTCTGTCAATTAAGTATTCAGACAACTGAACTTCTTCGGTTTTTTATTAATTTTTCAAATTTATTTTTGTTTTTATTTTTTCTTATACTAATCGATTTATTTGATGCAATCACAATATAATTAAGACTGTTTAGATTTATCGGTTGGCAGTTATTACCTTTTTTCGCACTGTAAATTTGATATTAGAATTTACGAGTTGTTTATCGAAAAAATCAAACTAACTAAGAGTAATGGTTTTATTTTGAAATCCATAAATTTGTTTGTTTTGTGTTTATAGGATTTACGTAACTCCACTAATGTTAAAACGTTAACGAGCTACCAGTACTGGTAATTTTTCTTAATTTTTACAGTTGTCGGTGATGTCGAAAGATTAAAACTGTCTGAATAAGTCTAATAAAAAGCAATGAACGTTTTATTTGATTGCATTCAGTTCACAAGACTGGTGATTTATTTATTTATTTTTTATTTTTTTTTTTTAATGGATATTTTGGTCTTTTTATCTTATTTTATTGATTTCGTATCTGTTAGCAACGAAGTTTTGAACCAAAAAATGAAAGTAAACAATACTAAATTACCTAAATTCGCATTTAATATATAATGAAAGATAACGTTTTCTGACCCACAAGACCCTTCTGGTCAACATGCCATACTTTGACCTGTTTAGTATTTCCAAGTAGGCGATAAATGTTTTAGAAGATATTGAAAACACAATAAAATGTAAAATAGTAATTTCATTTTATTGAATAAGAACGATTTTTCACCACAACTTATGAGATGTTTTGCAGCCAACAAAATTCTTTTATTTGCATAAATGACGCCGTAAATTTGTTATTAAAGAGCATAAAGTAAAATAACACGTAATGTAAAGCTATAAATGTGTGGGTTTTTTTTGTTGTTTTTTTGGTTTTTTTTATCAAATTCATGCAGAATATTTATTTTATGGACATTGACCAAGAAATGTATTGCAAATTGTTTTTCAATTTCTTTTTCAATTTATATCTTTTAAACATGCACATTTGTGAACTACTTCTTGTAAAAAAAAAGTAGGTAGTAAGATTCTTTATCGAAACTTAAACCACATATCTTGTTTATTCCAGTGTCCCTGCAAAGTCGTGTGTGTGTGTGTGTGTGTGTGTGTGTGTGTGTGTGTGTGTGTGTATTCCATGTATAACGCTTGGTTACGCTGACTGTTATACACAAATGACATATTTATAATTGTATAAATGTATAATATAGTTTACATTCCTAATCTGAAACCTTTGGGGATTGAACATTGACTATAAAATATGTGGAGATGTTAACAGACTTCGAATATTACTATAACTATTGCACTTGATATTAACTGCAATCAGGAAAATAATATATCAAATCATGATCCACCAAAAAATATTTAAACTTTGAAAACTGGCCAATTTGGTAAAACATGTAAAATTCCATCAAAGAAGTGAGGCCAGGTGCTACGGAAGGGTAAACATCTATTTATGTAGCTAGCAAAATCAGATTTAAAAAAGAACTATGGACTATTGAACGTCAAATATACCTAATATAAGTTTAAATACAGCCATGTCATACCTATCAACAATGTTATGATGACAGTGATAAAAGTTTGAAGACATAGATCAGCCAAGGCTTGCAATATTCGTGAGTCAACAATTTATTGGTAAGCAGCTTGCTCTGTTGTAGAAGGTATCCGTATTAATTGTGAAAGAAATACACCATGAGCGGAAGAAGCAGTAATATTACTCCTTAGAAACATAAAATTTGCATTAGAAACATTTAGTCATCATTTTTGTCATATAGTTTTAAATGTAACCTTTCATGGGTGTCATAATTGGCGTATACGTCTAAATATGAAGCAGAACATAGAGAACCAGTCGTATCGTTTATTTAAAGATAACTAGGACAGGTGACATTTACATTTCCTCCAAATTTTGGATAACTGAGAAATTATATAAAAAAGGTTCTGCAAAAATTTTGCTACATATGAATAAAGAAATAAATCAGCAAGCAAAGATGCATAATTTGTGCCCATTGGTATCCGATTGTTTGTTTGGAATGCCAAACACAACAAATATGTAGTCTATCAGAAAACTTTACAATATGTTGATGGTATCAAAAGTATAGTTTTGTTTGTATTAATTTAATTACTTTTTTCTCTTCGATTGTGTAGTTGTAAGTATATGATTTTTTATTTATTATTATTATTATTATTATTATTATTATTATCTTTAATCATTCTTCTATTATTTTTTTTTGTTTGTAATTTTATTTATTTATTTATTTATTCATTTATTTATTATTATTATTAGTAGTAGTAAAAGTAGTATCTTTAATTATTCTTCTATTTTTTTTTATTTGTAAACAATGGTACTAATACATGTATGTGTTAATCATTTGTTGAAGCGTAAAGTTAATTTTCTTTCTTATTTTATTTCGATTTTGATGGGAATCGACATTTGCATTAGAACCAATTAAACATACTATTTTTAATCCTTGATTTTCAAACATAACTTAATTATTTATTCAATTTTCAGCACTGATTACCAAATCAATAACTGACAAGTTTATTAAACCACAACTTATGATCTTCAAAGCAGTTATTTTGAAATCCATTAACTTGTTAGCTTTTAGACATTTGAAATATGTTAACAAAAAATCAGTAATGGTGATCATTCTTAACGTGATTATTTATCCAATCTAGAAATATAAAAGCTAGTGTTGTTATTGTATCCAATTGCATTTATCAGCAGTCGAAAGTATTATATGTGATTGCATAAAATGTATTAGCTTGATTTTGATCATTTAAAAGGATAAAAAAAATGGATAAGTTTTAAACCTGATTACCATAAAGTAAAGTGTCGAAAACTGTCGAGTAATTTTTTTAGCAAATATTTGTGTGTAATAAAGATTGAATTTAATTTTAATTTTGTGGTTTAAGTTTTTTTCAATGTTATCGACCGGAGATTTAAAGATTTGGATTCAAATCGTCTTTTTTCTTGTTTTCTACCGGATTTTTTGCCCCTTCTATCGGATCCTTTGCCTCTCATTGCTTTTGTTCAAATCCAACTCATAAAATATGAAAGTTTACTAGTTTGCTTGTCCAAGTCGTTAGTTTTCTCCGACAATTGGGTTTCCTTTAGCATTCAAGAATTAAAGCTGCATTAAGTTTTCCAAAGAAAAAATTAAAACGGCACTAATCTAACTAATGATTTCCTAATGAACAATGTTACATTTGGTTCAACGATAAAAGCTCGAATAAATGCAGAAATCACAATATTTAACCAGCGAGATGCAGCATTTAGGATCTAATATTAGAACATGGTTACGTCATCAAAAACCCGGGTAATTTAAACACAACTTTCAAAACGGTGAAATACGATAAATTAAACACAGAACTTCGTTGAATTTGTCATTTGTGACTTAGTAAGGGATACAAAACACCATTTCAAATACATCCGGATATAAATGAAGGACAATTAATGTAATCTGTAATGTTTCACTTTCGGTTCTAGGGTTTTTCCGTACATCCGACATGATCCGTGCGCATGCTCCAAGCTCATAATTACCATCGTAAAACTCTGACCAACCGGTCAGAGGATTCCGTTTATTTACAGCTAAAAGAAATGAAATTTTAGAAAATGAATGTCACGGATCGTGTTTAGAAGATATCTATTTTTAAAAGAATATATTTTTAGAAAATCAAAAAAAATTCAGAAAATTGATAACCTTAATGCAGCTTTAAGGCTAAAATAAAAGTTCAAAAGAATCATGACTAAGCTTAAAACTCAAATACTCCACTTAACTGTGTTTGTCTTCTATTTTAAAAAAAGTAAGAAAAATTGAGTCAGTATTTAACAATATCAACTAACTTAAAAATTATTTTTGTAAAAAAAGAGGTCCGTTTATCTATTTGTGTTTTATATTTCTTATCAGATTTTGTACTACAACTAAAAGTAATAATATTCCAACAGCTATTACTACTACTACTAAGGTTTTTCGTAAAAGCATGTGCGCGCGCGCGTGTGTAAGTGCGTATGCGTGTTATTACAAGTTGTTACCTCAATTTAATTAAGTGCTCTCGGCGAGTTCTGATTTTAAAGTACTTGTTTTTCAGGAACCAACATCTGTTCTCCGTAAGAGCTAATTTAGAAGTCATAAAAGTTCTGTACAGTTGTCGCAACTCCTTAGATAAGTTCATAATAAGAAAACCGACTATTTGTCATATTCCCTTCTCTTCTTTGGCCGTTACCGTCTTGAACTTGTATTCTGCATTGTAATTGGTCGATTTTACTGTTGTCATTTGCATGTTAACCGGCATCATTTTCTTATGTTTGTTTCAATAATACAATAACCCCATTCCCTTTTTGAAAATCAGGAAGTTATACTATACTAAACATTTAATTTGTAAATCTGTTTCTATGCAGTGAAGGGTAAAATATAGAATCTTCATAATCAATAGTCATTGCAATTAGGATTACATCATAACACACTAAGATTAAAAGAACAATTTAAATGTAAAAAAAAAAAAAAACTTAACAAAACATAAACATATAAAAACAACAAACAACGTACAGTACAATGGCTGTTATATGTAATACAAATCCATGAATAAAAGTAAATACCTGGAACACTTTGTTTCAATAAGATAATAACAATAATGACGTTGTAGCTGTTTAACATTATATTACTGTAAGAATGTAAGTAAAAAACGAAAATATGTTTTGTCTTAGAAATGTTCGAATTTAATGACAATATGTAAAGTAAGATTTTCATTACAACTTAACATTCATCTCAATTTTCCTTTTTGTACAATAGAATATAGATATTTATTGTTCTATAAAATCTAGAATTCCGTAAAATATATAATTATTAATATATTACTTAACAAATAAATATTACGACGACTAGACATTTCTATGTGATATGTTAGATATTATATGACAACGATTCTCTCGTAAGAAAGTACAATTAAAAATATTTAGTTAAGTTAACACACAAAAATTGTCACAGCTGTGAGTTAGTTTTGATTTGTAACATTGTTTTTTACATATCGGGTTGTATTATTCATTAATAATTCAATTATTCTTTAGGGTACTTCCTCAGTATATATTTCTTCTACAATTCAAAGGTTTTATTTCGGTTTGGGCAAGATCGTTACTTTAATGTCGTATCATTTAAAATATTTGTGTTTGTCAAGCACAACATCTCTCTCTCTCTCTCTCTCTCTCTCTCTCTCTCTCTCTCTCTCTCTCTCTCTCTCTATATATATATATATATATATATATATATATATATATATATAATACATTGTTAAAACTGTCCTGGCATATCTTTATGCCAAATATTTAATTGTCATTAACACATCAAACCCTTTTAACAACAAGTAGAACGTAGTGAATCATCAAATTTGATTATTATTTACTTTCGTTTTGATTTCGTCACTCATATATAATCTTATTATTAAACGATCATTTCTAAGGAATTCGTCCTCCAGCATATTCATTCCGTATTTCTGACTCACGATTTAGTTTAATATATATTCAGGTTAGGTGTTTAACGTTTATATAATAGAACAACAAGAAGTTAAACTTCATAAATATGTTAAGGACCCTATATAATTTCACTATTGACTGTTAAAAGTGTGTTATCTGTTATTATTCACAAATTAGCCTGATATGGTTATTGCTATGTATAAATATATTGTTCAAATGTGTTATATCATAAGAAAGAGTTCCGCCACTATAACTGTAAATACATTTATTTTATACGCAAAACATGGATTTATTTCTTTAAACAATCATTGATCATAAGGTATCACTTGTCATCAAAAGATACAAGCAATCGATACATCAGTCGGACTTTTCCGTCATAACTCGTTTTAACGAAAAACGCCGATCGGTGTTCCAGTAAGAACTGGAGATGTTTAGTATAAAAGATATATATTATTGCAAAAATAACTTTATACATCAATAATAAACTAATCATTGTCTGAAGCAATATGATAACTTCTTTTGAAACAGGTACAGTTGCAACAGGCAAGGTATTCCAGGAAAACGTATACATCGGTCTCTTATACCAAGATCTTGCTCCATCTCCTCTACTGACGGAGAGTCTTTCAATAAAGGCTTTACTTCATGGTTAGGTGACAGTTTATCTGTAAAAGAAAACGTACTATCTCATAAGCATACTATTGCTTTCTTTTGTTCATATTTCATGGAACTTAATTTTATAGACCTATTTTAATGTTTCAGTTTCAGTTATTATTATCAGAAAACCAGTGCTCCTACCACTTTTAGTCAATAACTCTTCCTCTGAAAAACTTTTTTGATTACATTTCGAAGTCTTAATTTGAGCGACTAAAAGCTATCTAATAATGTCTATCTGAAATCAATTCCGTTTTAGCAAAGTTTCCAAAAAAGCAAAAAATAGCTCGTTAATGAACTGCAAATTCTATTTCCCTGACTCGACATCAATTTAAAGATAAACTGATAAATAAAATATCTGTTGATTTGGGAAAAAAGGTGAAAATTGATTATTACGTAAACATGACTTGTCATCTTACTGAAATGTTTCCTGTTAACATGCAAACGTATCAATTAAAAGTGAAAAGGTAACCAAACAAACATTATTTAGTGTAACCAAGATATTTACATGTTATTCGTTATCAAAAAATTGTAAGCTATGATGGTATATTTTTGGATGCAAACATTCAGATCAGTTTTAGTTTAAATTTCGGTTTTTGGTAAATATCAACTAGCATATAAGCTCTCTCTCTCTCTCTCTCTCTCTCTCTCTCTCTCTCTCTCTCTCTCTCTCTTCGAAATAAAATCCGTTTTTATGGAATTTCATTTAAACTAAAAAAAATCATAAACATTTTCATGACATTTATTTTCTTGATAACCTTATTCTTGAAGATTTTATCACTGTCTGAATATTGAGTTTAATTTAGTTTAATGTATTTTCTGCAATTTTACTGCTTCCCGTGACAAACAGATTTTTAAAGGATTATATGCTACATTTTCTTGTAGTACGTAAGTTTGCAAATTATTTCTTTTCTTATGCCCATCCATACCGACATGTAGAATGCTATTGCAGCCGCCTGAAATTTTGCAGATTCACATTGCAGTCGTCTCGGGCCATTTTTATGGGTAGTAAGCTAACCAGTAAAGGTCTTCGACAAGAAAAGTCAATTTTTCTTTGAAAGAAAAGTCAATTTTTCTTTGTCGACTAGAGTCGAATCAAAACGCAACTGGATGACATTAGTTTTAAAAGCTAACGCGTTAAATACTCGGCCATCCTAATAGGAAGCATAAAATTGTGAAACCCAACATTTGTTGATGAAACTTAATGTATACCGGTATTAAAAATGTAGTTTATTTATAAAATACATGTTTATTCATCCTAAGTTAAATGTATGACCTATAACTATTTATGTGTCGCAAACGGAAATGAAACACTTTTATACATGGTTTACATGCTTTTGAATCAGCTGACGACAAGAAAAAACATCCTAAAAAAAGAAACTAAACTCTCAAAATATCTAGAACTTGGTCGACATATATTCCTTTCCTGTGTTAAATACTTATTTACATCACTCAAAGTTAATTATTAAGTTGTTTTATGGCTTTTTGCAACATTTTTGTCAATAATTATCGATTTCGATAAGCCTTTAAGGAACAATTGTATGATATAAGTATGAAGAACCGTATTGATTTTGTCGCAAAGTAGGTTTTTTGCCTTTACAATTTTCAATCAAATATTCATAAGGTTATATAATGTCCTGAAGTGAATCAAATTGATTGCCAACAAAACTTTATAGTATGAATACAAAAATGGGATTCGTTTCTACAACATCGAATAAGAGAATGTAACAACGAATGGAGACATATTCAATTTTATATTTTTATAATATCTATCGTAATAAATCATTTTTACCAAAACAAATATAATTTTTCAAAGCTAGTTATTGTTAAAAACAATTTGATTTCCATACAAGTAAATTAAAAATAACTACAGTAGCTGATTTTAGGTAATTATAAGATAGATTGTTTAGGCTGAAAAGGGGTTTCTAAATAGTCTGTAAACTTGTTGGGCTTCAAAAAATTTTTTAAATTATTAATTGTCATAAAGATTTAAATAAAGGAGAAAATACATAATTTTAATAATTTAACCTCAAATTACTTTCATTTAACATGACCCATTTATTTCAAAATCTACAAATTAAAAGCAAAAATAAAGTTTGACTTGGTGAAAGTTATACTGACTACCAGCAACGAAGCAAATAGAAAAGAATCACATGATAATTCATCCTGAAGTAATAACTGCAGTACCTCGCTATAAAAGGAGGATCTGGGCAGTACATGGCGGACAAGCATTTCTATTAGAATTTAATTAATTAAAATAGTATTATAATATTCAGTCAATTACTTTGTCAAAGCCCTGCTAAGGTTGGATCCTAGAGGAAGGAATCTCGCCATGGACGTATCCTGGGAGTTCCATGGGCAAAACGTCAGGTGGTAGGTTTTAATTTATTTACGTTGACATGCACATTTTTGTGACACACTCTGCTATGGGTAAATGAACCTAGGGAGTGGTTTAGTGGCTGGTCGTGTGCGGTATCCGGGTGTGGTAGATACGCCAGTTGGTTTGGGCTCACAACATGCATGTCAACTGCTCATTACGTTTTTATTTTTAATTGTCGGCCTGCCCGCCATGATCTGTCATTAGTGGCCATATTTAATGCCAAAACAAGTTTTTGTTGTTATTAAACAAATCATCTTAAAATAAAGGATAATCAATCTTCATTGATCATGCTTTACCTTTAAAACAAGTTTTTGAACGCATATTGTTATATGGTTAAGAAATCTTTTATTTGCTTCAGACCAGATAATTTCTTCCCTATGTATATTATTCTCAGTTCACTCACAACCGATTACAGACAAAACAAATGATTTTTATATAGCTTCTTATTTCACACATTTTTTTCAGGTTTCGCTGAAAAAATCAATATTTTATATTGAAAAAGTATCTAAGTTCAGATTTATTATCTTCTCAGTCATACGTTTAAACAGCAGTTTGATCAGCAGACGACACTTGGATACGTATCACTGGAAGTGACAAATCTCTCAAGTCCTCAGGGAAATTTGTAACTTAATGTCATGTATTTAATCTTCATTAATTTCATTCAAACTAAATATCATAAAAATTTCGAGCTTTTTATAAAATTGTTGTCGATAAACCGCGATAATGTAAGGCCTTAAAGAAATAATTTCTGATAAAAAAAAATTCATTGATTTTTTCATAATTTTTTAAAATAATTTGTTTTATCAAATAGTTATGCAAAATCCAATTATGATTTTTTATACAAACAATAGATGCCTTTATTAATTTAATCTTACCGGTATACGCGACATTTAATTAAGCGACCCCTTTTTCGGAATAATTGTCAGTTGTTCAGGTAAATGGGACATTTACTTAAATCTTTGAATATATTGAGTAATTATTTGTAATTTAAAAAATGCAAATTTTGCAAACATTTGAATTTCTAATTTTAAAAAATGAAAAATTGTAAATATTTATTCCTTGAAATACACTATGATTAAATTTGTTATTATAAAAAGAAAAATATTGTAATTAAAATTGAGAATACACCAAAGAACACAAACAAAACAACACAAGTAACGTACGAGATGAACAACAAGAAAAAACAAACGCATGTTTGGAACACCGATTATTGAAGTAGCGATAGACAATTGTGTTTATATCTAGTAGTGTAGGAACTGTATACGATAAATATGAAAAAACGAATAAAAGGTTCTAAAAATGAAATTAAAACAGAAAGTGGAACCATAAATATAAATAAAATTCTTTATCATTTTGGTATGATTGGTGATTCAAATTGTGTCACTCAGGATGAAGTCTATAGTAAGTCATGATGTGCCCTTAAACCTTCAGTATTTCATAAAGTGCCTTCAACCTTCAATATGTGATAATGTTTTCAACGAATAACTTTCCACACATAGCTATTTAGTGTAGAGTTACAATAAAAACTGGACATTGTCAGTGAGCAGGCACACTGAAAAACAAGTCTCCCGCCGTCGGAACATTTTTTAATCAAAATTTGTTTGGAGGATGCAATCAACTCTGATAAATATAGCAATTGATTGTGAACTGCGAAAAATAGTATTGTTACCACAACATTAAATGATGCCAGTTGTCTGCAGAAAGTTTTGTTTCATCTGCAAGCAATAGTATTAAACTGCTTGGATTAAAAAACAACCATCAGTCATCGTACTAATACGGGCTTTGACCAAAATTTAGCGTTGAACAGGCTGTCGAATAAATTTTGAAGAAAATTTAAATAAAAATAATCTAAGTAAGTAATAAAATTTTTGGATCCTAAAATATTGATAATATTACAATATAACAAGTTTAGAAATTTTACAAAACAGTGCTAACAAACAAATAGGGGTAAATTTACTTTGTCCGGCTCTTGTTCTAATCGAAACGGAAAAAACGTCATTTCCTGTCAACGTCTTAAGTTATACTTGAATGACGTCAGATAGGTTAACCGTATATTAGCATGATTTCTATTCTGGTCGACAAGTGTCAACGTAAATCGCAATGCTGCGAATAACATAAAATATTTCTGCAGAAAAGAAAACTTGCATCTATGGATATTTTGCTTTTTAAAAAAACTGTTTACATTAGATGTGATGTCCTTGGTGACGTATTACGTCGTACAGGCAAAAACCGTTTATTTTTTAAACGGCAATTTTTAAGATATTGTATGATATTCAGCTGCATGGCAGTTTTCAGCTACGGCTAGTCTCAAATTAAGTGAATAATGTTAAAAATAAAAAATCTTTTACATTTTCGTTCAAATTTAAGCATAATTTAAAGTAACAAATACTGTGGCTCTGACAGTAAGGTAGTAAGGTGTGCAAATCGCTGACAGTGTTACCACTAAACTTAATTAATATCTCTTTAACAATGTGGTCTTACCTTGATCCTTGTATATTTATATATATATATATATATATATATATATATATATATATATATATATATATATATATATATATATATATATATAAAGATTACATTAAATAAACATACAATAAAACTACATAAAGTAAACATTGTAAATTTATATATATTTTTTTTCTAAAAAAGTTATTTGCTAATGAATACAAACCACAAGAGTCATTTGTATCATGATTAAACCCTTCTTCCTTGTCAATCTGAAAATATAAAGAACGAAATGGTATATATTGATCATATATTAACATTTTAAAAAATGAATTATGAAAAATTAGCATTTAACAGATTAATAGCTTAATTTGTTAAAGCATATAAATCTGTATAAGGGATTAGAGTGGGATTCAGAGGGATGAAGAGAAAGAGCATGTTACTTTGTTAAAATTCGTTTATGCCACTAACAAAAAAAGTAATATGCAATTATTATATTTACATATGACATTATAACTTTTTTATTTTTTATTTTATTTTTTATTAATTTCAAAGGACCTTTTTTGCTGAAAAGGATGAACATAATTTTAAATTAAAGTTTTCAGTGAATAGGCAATGGATCATTCTCATAAATATAGGATAGGTCAAATATTAGGCTTTTAGAAAATTAGACAATTCATTAAGGGGTGTTGTATTTTACGTTTTCAAATCAGTCAACCACGCATGAAATCCTTATTTTAAAATCACCATTGATCAAAACCTTGCAGTAACAAAACCACAATGTGGTCACAAAATATTTTTAAAGGAATTATGTCGATTTTATATTGAACAATTGCAATTCATTTAAAACAAATTTTGCTTCAAAAGTTAAAAGATACGGAAGCATTTCTGTTTGTTGTTGATTAAAATTCAGAATTTCAATGATTTCAAACTGTTTTTTTTTTTAATTTAAAAGCATCTCTAGTGATATTAAAATTTAAAAACTTGTTTATTTGTGAAAATATCACGAAATATCGCCTTCCGTTGATACCTTCTTCAACCTTGTTTAACCCCTTCTTAAGTGTTACGTAACCTTATCATTTACTTTCTTGTTTTGGGCCTTGGTGGTAAATTGAACTAAAGCGCGCTTCAGACAGCCCATTTCTATACCTAGGTTTGAACCTCACACGGGCAGATCCTTGTGTTTGTCAGTTCTCTGTGAGCTGTTTTCTTAAATCAAATTATCCTTTTGCAAAGTCTTAAAAGACTGTAAGTTTCTCTTTCAAAATCGACGAAACTAAGTGTAAAAAATGCAATCAAAACTACTAATTTTATGATCAATGTAATTAATACATGGCTGCTGGTGATTTGCTTAGGCTTAAACAATACACTGGTGCTGATGTTTTGCATAAGCGGAATAACTATATTGGTACCGGTGTTTTGCATGGGCGTAATTAATATATTGGTGCGAATGTTTTGCAAGGACGTAATTTATACATTGATGCTGATGTTTTGCATGGGCGTAATTAATATATTGGTGCGAATGTATTGCAAGGACTTAATTTATACATTGATGCTGATGTTTTGCATGGGCGTAATTAAAATATTGGTGCCGCTGCTTTGCATGGGCGTAATTAACATATTGGTACCGGTGTTTTGCATGGGCGTAATTAATGTATTGGTGCGAATGTATTACAAGGAAGTAATTTATACATTGATGCTGATGATTTGCATGGGCGTATATAAAATATTTGTGCTGATGTTTTGCATGGGCGGAATTAATATATCGGTGCCGGTATTTTGCATAGGCGCAATTAATATATTGGTGCCGGTGTTTTGCATTAGCGTAATCTATTTATTAATAGCGGTGTATTTCATGGGCGTAATTAATTTATTCGTGCCGGTCTTTTGCATGGGCGTAATTATTATTATCTATTTTTTGTGCTTGTGTTTTGCATGGACGTACTTAATACGTTTGTGCTGATGTGTTGCATGGGCGTAATTAATATATTGGTACCGGTGTTTTGCATGGGCGTAACTAATATGTTGGTACCGGTGTTTTGCATGGGCGTAATTAATATATTGGTACCTGTGTTTTGCATGGGCGTAATTAATATGTTGGTACCGGTGTTTTGCATGGGCGTAATTTATATGTTGGTACCGGTGTTTTGCATGGGCGTAATTAATATATTGGTACCGGTGTTTTGCATGGGCGTAATTAATATGTTGGTACCTGTGTTTTGCATGGGCGTAATTAATATGTTGGTACCGGTGTTTTGCATGGGCGTAATTAATATGTTGGTACCTGCGTTTTGCATGGGCGTAATTAATATGTTGGTACCTGTGTTTTGCATGGGCGTAATTAATATGTTGGTACCGGTGTTTTGCATGGGCGTAATTAATATGTTGGTACCGGTGTTTTGCATGGGCGTTATTAATATGTTGGTACCTGTGTTTTGCATGGGCGTAATTAATATATTGGTACCGGTGTTTTGCATGGGCGTAATTAATATGTTGGTACTTGTGTTTTGCATGGGCGTAATTAATATGTTGGTACCTGTGTTTTGCATGGGCGTAATTAATATATTAATGCTGGGGCATCGAATGTGTTTAATTAATGTATTTGTGCTGGTGTTTTGTATGAGCATATCTATTTATTAATGCCTGTATTTAGAATGTGCGTAATTAATATACTGGTGCTGGTTTTTTTGGTTTTTTTTTTTTTTTTTTTTTTGCATGGGCGTAATTTATTTATTGCTGCTTGTGTTTTCCATGGTCATAATTTCTAATTTGGTGCTTCTGTTTTGCATGGGCGTAATTAATATATTTGTTCTAGCTACAATGAATTATTTACACGTCTTGACCAAGATATTTTATTAAACAAAGGTAAATATTTGTTTCAACTACCACATATCATAATCAAACGTTATACGTGTCTATACTCTCTTATCAGAAAACAATGCAAAACAGATCATTTAAGAACACCTATCACAAAGACACATTTCTATAATGTTTTAGTTTGAACTTCCATCAGGTGCAATACTAAGATACTCCAAAAACTGTAGCTTAGTACCCTCTATATCATAAGGACTGGATTGCAACGTTGTTTTAAACGTTGGCTTAATAAAGTGCCTTTGGTTTCTTTAGTTCGAATCCTACCATGAGACAATACTATTATGACAAATGTTGTCGGTTGCCGAAAGCTTGCGATTTACTAAAGCATTCACGTTTTCTAAATAACCTCATAATTTCCCTCCTCTTTAATTTTTACCTCGTTTTCGTTAAACTCGTTGTCTGTGTCTTTACTGTTACGTCGGTAATCTGAAATTAAAAATATATTTTTAGTAAAGTAACTGTGTCACGTGATACTTTTTAATTTTTTTATAAAGGTAACTAGCCAAAGACAACTGGTAACCGTTTTGTTTTTGTTTTGATTAATAATTAAAGAAGCTCAACTTTATGCAAAAACTCAGCTTTTTTGGATAGATATTATTGTAGTAAAGTTTTTGCTGTTAGAAAGAGATATGTGCTTATTATTATTATTATAAAAACTTTCCGTTTAAAACTTTTTAAAAATCCATATGGAAATAGTTTTTATTAATAACATCTTGTTAAGCAAGATAAAAATTACGTTATGACTAAGCAGCCGATTTTAATTATAATAACTATAGCAACACTGATTTGTTGTGTAAAAATTAATAAACCTTACTTAAAATTTTGTTTAAATTACAAAAAAGTGATATTAAATTTTATGTTACAAAAGCAAGTTTTCAATAAAATAGTTCAGAGTGTGTGTGTGTGTGTGTGTGTGTGTGTGTGTGTGTGTGTGTGTGTGTGTTTAATAAATATGAATAAGATGCTAATGACATATCTAAAACGGATTATGTTTCGTAAATAAAAACCTGTAACAAATAAATACATTAATCCCCTAGACTAGTGAAATACAAACGCGTTAAGTTTTATCCAGACATTAGGTAAAATATGGTTCATTCCGATAATTTTTATTTTGATTTTATAATATTTAACACAAATACCTGTTTCATGTTTCGGAAAATCATTCCTCATCAGTGAAAAGTTTGATAGATAAATAACGTAAGCCAAACAGTTTAAAAATGATGAATCCAAAGTTCCAAAATTATATGAATCCAAATCTAACGAATGCTTTGCATGAGGGAACAAACCTTAATTTTAAATAGATTTCAAAAATAAAGACGGCTGAAAATTTTGCTTAAAAGTATATTTTCAGACAGCAAAGAGTACTGCCTACTGAGGTGTTGATTTTTAAATCCTTTACTTATCTAAGGAAAACTATCAATCAAGTTTATATATAGTTTAGCTTATTAGAATACTTCCCTATTTAAGTTTTTGTATTTTCGAATTTATTTCCATTATTTTTAATTCTGTTGGACATTTTGAATAGTTTTACATATTATAAACAAACAAAGGTATACTTTACTAAACACATTTAATTTTCCAAAACTTAAAAATTGATGCATTTTAAAGACACAACCATTTTAGTTTAAACTAGAATGTTTACTTGCGAGCAAGTATATGTCTGTGTATCAGCTCTCTAAAGTGGTGCTCAAAATAGCGGAGGAAATTCCATGAAAGAAAGAACTCTCTAGAAAGAATTCTCTGGAATTCCATGGTTTTAACCGGATTTCTCCGAATTCCGGAAAACGGTGAGGAAGCTACCTCCCCATGGTCGATCACTACCAGTTGACAAAATTTCAACTTGATCGGATAAGAAACGTAGGAGGAGATGTCTCTGAAAAAAATCTGTCAGAAACGAGGAGGAATAACAATAATTATAATTAAGATTACGAGTAACAAGATGTCTGCTGATACGCAGACATTATTAGAATTTGCAAACACCTTGCGCATTTACTAATTCTGAAATTCGTTAAAATTTAGGTTTGTAATGAACCAAATCACGCTTTTTTTTAATTTTTTCATTCATTTATAGAAATAATGATGTATAAACCGTCTGAATAAACCTTAGTTCAAAATTAGACAGAATTAACTTACCTGTTAACCGTTTAAATCGACACGTGTGAGTCATTTCAATTTGTCTGAAAGAATGCAATGGCACGTATGTGCCGTCGTATATAATGCAATCACTAATAATAGTTACAGGCCATAACGGTGTTTATAACAATAAATTGATATTGTGAAAGTAATTGCGTTTACAGAACTCAAACTTCAAAGGTTTTAACACGTCAACAATCAATTATACCAGAAGTGCCCAAGGATACAGTTCTATCACAAAAGTTGGTTGACAAGTTTTCCAGTGATAATGATATTATACAATTAATGACTTTTGATGAGGTTAATACAAGGATTTATCACCCCAAAAGAACTGTAATATTCACCGAGGCCGCAGGCCGAGGTGAATATTAAATTTCTTTTGGGGTGATAAATCCTTGTATTAACCGAAATCAAAAGTCAGTAATTGTTTTATTATATGACAGAGAAGTGTCTTTTAAATCAATTTGTAACAGCTTCTTTAATAAATCAATAGTAAAAAAAAGTTAACAATGAAATTTCAAAATGGTAACTAAAGTAGGCCAGTTTTGATTGGCTTATCGAAAGCTTACGATGGCTCTGATTAGTTCTTTTTTTAGACATTGGGAAATCACCGCCTTCTATTTTTAGGGACCTGGAGAGCAATTTGGACCGTTATGTTACCCTCACGCGCAAAATTGCGCGGTGAACATAACGATTTGTACAGAGTAGCTTAGCATGGTCTTAGCCAATCAGAATTGAGTAAACACAGTAGTCATATAATAATCAAATTTATTATATAACATATATGTTGAAATATAAATTATCAACACTTGTCAGCATGTGTTAAATTATAACTTTATTATTAGTTGTAACTGGTTATTACCAATCACATGGTCAAACATTTATTTATTTATTTATTTATTTATTTATTTATTTATTTATTTATTTATTTATTTATTTATTTATTAATTTTTCTTTCTTTCCTTTATTTATTTTTTATTTATTTATTTATTTATTTTTACTAACCTGGATCTGATACAGCCAACGTCGTAATTGTAAACAGTTGATGTAATTTGACATTTTAAATAAAAGCAAAAAATTTTCAAAAAATGTATAAACGATCAAAACCATATTTTAGAGTGTAAACCAAAAGCTTGAAAGTCCTCGTTTATTTTCTATAGCTAGTGACTCCCCTGGTGCACATTATTCTCGGACAGGGTAAACCAGTCAATACCTTAATGCCGAGCGCCATGTTAGGAAGCAGTATCTTAAAGCTGCATTAAGTTTTCCAAAGAAAAAATTAAAACGGTGATAATCTAATTAATGATGTTCCTAATCATCAATGTTACATTTGGTTCAACGATAAAAGCGCGAATAAATACAGAAACAACAATAATTTCCCAGTGAGATGTAGCATCTGGGATCTAATATTAGAACATGCTTACGTCATCAAAACCCGGGTCATTTAAACACAACTTTCAAAACGGTGTAATACGATAAATTAAACACAGAACTCCGTTGAATTTGTCATTTGTGACTTAGTAAGGGATACATTACACCATTTCATATACATCTGGATATTAATGAATGACAATTAATGCAATCTGTCATGTTTCATCTTCGATTCTAGGGTTTTTCCGTACACCTGTGCGCATGCTCCAAGCTCATAATTGCCATCGTAAAACACTGACCAACCGGTCAGAGGATTCCGTTTAAAACAAACTAAAACAAATGAAATTTAAGAAAATGAATGTCACGGATCGTGGTTGGAAGATACCTATTTTTAAAAATATATATTTTTAGAAAATCAAAAAAAAAAATCAGAAAATTGAAAAACTTAATGCAGCTTTAAACTTTAAAGTCTTATCTTTGACCTGGACAGGGTCCAATCCCTGACCTTTTGTTCTCGACTTGTTGTGAAGAGTGTCTTGTGTTGTCTTAAAGATTTTATCATGGCCATTTTTATGAACATCGAACAAACTAGTTTTTGACCAACATTGTATGACATGTTCTACTATGATCACTTTTCAGAACCTTTTTTATTTCATCTTAAAAGAGAGAAAATTTTCAACCAAAATGCATACTAGGAAACACCATTAAGAATAAATAAAGGGTAAAAAAAACAAGCAGACAAATAAGACAAAAGAAGAAGTATCACTAGTTATTACAGTATCAATTGTAGACTAAGATCTGAATCATGGATTCCGAAAGCCTAGGCTTTTGAAGGCCCTAAACATTATGCATATTGCCGTCATCACATGTATATATATATGATATTGAAATTATTGATATGTATGATGTTGCTATAACCAAAATTATACTCGGTATATTTGACACGTTCCTTTTATTCTTAATTTTGATTTCATATGTGGCGGGTGTAGCTTGCTAGATAGAATGTGCTGACCCTCTCGGGGCACATGGCTTCACTTTCCTTGTAGAGGTTTACATGTTAAATTTAATTTGCCAGTTAAGATCGATATATTTGTCTTTTATAACTTAATAAAAGTTATAACTTTTTTTTATATAGTTCATGACAAAATTAAGCATTTAAGTAAAGTTTATCCTAAACATTTTAAGAAACACAATATTCATTTAATTGCGCTCAGATGAAACGAGCCTAAGAACGTTGTCTTTATTTGATACACAGTAACAGCAAGAACAATTATTAGCCGAAAATAAAGGAAAATCAATTAAGAATGTAATTATGAAAACTACTTTTGTACCAGTGAAGTTATGAATGCTTATCAAAATACTGATAATGTTAAACTGAATGATCAAGGTAATTTACCTAGCTACGAAAAAAATCTCGCTTAGAAAACTTCTCAACTAGCTTAAAATTAATTCATATTTTTCTTCTTGGTAGCTCGTTTTTATTCAAATTGATTGTTTGGGTCTCACGAGAATATTCTTTTGGTTTAATACATGTAACTTCCGTATTGTATCCCAAATAGATTTAAAATTGTGACATAAAACGGAATTATATTCAATTCATCGCTTTCATTATCCATGCATTAAATTTTGGGTATATCAAGAATTTATTAAGTGTTATATTGTTGTCATGGTAACATGCATAGCAACGCCGTGTTGTGTTAATGAACTCAAACATTTTTAGGCTTTTTTCGCGGAACTTCAACATTAAATTGATTATTTTGATTTTGTCATCTCGACATGCAAGGTTTTGTAAATAATATTTACCAGCTGCTGGTATTCCAACACAAATATACCCGTCCATTTTCAAACAATGTTCTTAAATGGGCCGATAACACTATCGAGTTACGGCCCCTGATCCGCTAGAGGGATACTTCCGGGGAGTTCACGGTTGTAAACAACTTGGTTGCTACTATCTTTTATCTAATAAATGTCTGGTGTTTCAGTTAAAATACATCGATTGTTTTATGTAAAATGGTCATACATATGAACTTTGAGGATTTTTTGTTATTAAAAGTATTTTATTTTTATTTTTTCTACTTGTCATTTAAATCAAACAGTGTAAAAACCGATTTTTTGCAATCAGAGTTGATGTCTATGTTGACTTAATTTTGACACTTGATCAGGTAATAGGGGAGGTCTTGACCTAATGGAATTGAACATATATTGCATGCTTAAAACTTTTCATGTATACAAGATCGTCTCAGGTACAAGGATAAAACCATTGATCTTTAATTAACATGTATATCGACGGGTGAATATACACAGGTATTTGAAGATACATGTATATATCCACACCTTGACATAGTCTAATATACACACTTCTCCCGACTTTCTATACACCAAAGGTTTTCATTTTCCCAAAATACCTTGAAATTATTTGACACCTGTATATTGATGGAAGGAAATTGTTTACAGTAAACAACCATAATTGGTATTCAATTTGAGATAATCTGAACACATTTCACAGAGCCCGTTTGAACAAATTTGATAATTACGCAAGCCATGTTAAATAATTGATAAAAATTCAAAAATAATTTTTAAAAAACCAACAATAATTACTTATCCTTGTATCAGTCATAATCACTACGAGCATTTTCTCTCTATCAGCCATAATCAATACGAGTCCTTTTCTGTCTATTACTCATAATCACTACGTTTTTTCTTCTGTCAATCATAATCTCTACAATTCCTTTTCTCTCTATCACTCATAATTACTTCGACTTTTCTCTCTATCACTAATAATCACTACGAAACCTTTTCTCTCTATCAGCCATAATCAATACGAGTCCTTTTCTGTCTTTCACTCATTATCACTACGTTTTTTCTTCTGTCAGTCATAATCTCTACAATCCCTTTTCTCTCTATCACTCATAATTACTACGACTTTTCTCTCTATCACTAATAATCACTACGAGCATTTTCTCTCTATCACTCATAATTACTTCGAACTTCTTTTTTCTATTATCACTTATATTCACTATATTCGAATATTTTCAGAAAATAAGCTTTCATTTTAAATATCTCTCTCTCTCTCTCTCTCTCTCTCTCTCTCTCTCTCTCTCTCTCTCTCCGATAGTAATAAATTGGCTTCTTCTTGTTTTACTTGAAACGTTTCACTTTGTTTTGATTACCAATCGTTATGTTTTCAAAAAACTGTGATTATTATAATTTATAATAATTATTGCATGTCGTTTTAGACATATCGCTTGTGCTGACAAAGGTTAACATAAATTTTAAATAATAGTAAAAATAATAATGAAGCGAAAGATAAATAAATCAAATCATAATACAAAAATCAATTGTATGTACTCGTTACTTTTTGATTTTATTGAATTAAGTAATATTTTCTTTACTGTGGATCGTGTTAATAAATAGGACACAAGTGTTTTTTTTTTAAATAATTTTAAACTGTTTTCATGTTTGATATTACATTTTGTATCTCTCTGGCATCAGTAAGTGAATAATAATTCTCAATACTTGAAAATGAAAAAAAAAAAAAAAAAAAAAAAAAAAAAAAAAGAAAAAAAAAAAAAAAAGATTTTCGACGTTTAATTATGTAACACCAAAATCCGAGTCAACCATATATTACTTATATCCAGGTTACGCGTGTATGAGACCGATAACTAAGTAAAATTCACTATTTACAATAAAAATTGCAACATATGATGATTTTTTTCCCCATTTTATTACGGATAAATTCTATGGGCTAACCCTTCCCATTAACTGAGCACGTGTCAAGATAAGGTCAACATACGCATCGTCAAATCGTATAAAATCGAGTTTTAACACTGTAAAATTTCAATAACAAGAAGAGATAATTAATTTTAAATAAAAGATGTATTTAAGACAACAGTCCAGTCTATGTATAACTTTTTACCGGGAATTTAATAGATACATAATAGTTGTTTACAACTGTGATCTCCCCGGAAGTAGTAGCCCTCTAGCAGATCAGGGGGCGACAACTCGATAGTGTTATCGGCCCATTATGAAAAATGGCCATGGCAAAACGAATTAAATACACGAACTTCCACAAGGGAAGTGAGGTCGGGTGCTCCGGATGGATAAGCATCTCTTTTAGATTTATATATCTATATTATTTGCAAATCGGATTCTCAGGAACAGTTAAAAGTTGTTTTACTGATAAAAAAAAACAGCTATTGGGTAAAATAACAAAAAATGACGCAGTTTCAGGCGAACCTAATTTTTTTTTCAAATATGTGGTTATCCGTATATATATATATATATATATATATATATATATATATATATATATATATATATATATATATATATATATATATATATATATATGTATATATATATATAAAGTTCACTGTTGTTATTATTATTTCTTATGTTATTGTCATAATTTTGTGAAAATGTTGTTGATATTTTTGTAATTAAGACATCTCTAACTCCCATACTCTGAACTAGTGCCAAAACCATTGTAAAGTTACAGCAATGCTGGTGAACCCAAGGATCAGGACTTTGGCACCATCTGAAACAATAAACTGCATAAGAAGAAATTGACTCGAGGCGATCAGAGGCGATTTATCTTGTACGAGCCACCATTGCTTTAATGGGAACTCGATAGTCAAGTGGTCAAAAGCGCACTTATGGGTCACGGCGCTTTATACCACCTAGGTTCTAATCCCATACGGACAGATCTGAGTAGGAGAAAGTTTATCCGCCCTAATTCCGTTGTTTTTTTTTTTTTTTTTTTTTTTTTTTTTTTTTTTTTTTTGGTCGGGCCTCCGGGTTCTTCCACCTTTCCCGGGCCGACCCCCTTGATGTATGTGAAAAATTCTTGACCGGGACGTAAAACACCATAACTCTCCGTTATCGAGGCCCCATACAACAAATACAATATGTTCCTCATTGATCCAGACAAGTACATAAAAACGATCCATTCGTTTATCAGGTGATTTATAAATAATCAAGTGGTGACTTGAACTCAAAATCAAATTACAATTACGTGGTATTGCCAATAAAGTCAGAATTACTACATGCTGACTATATTACAAATGAAATTTTTTTCACAGTTATTTGATATATTCTGAGTAAGAAACAGGTTTATAACAGATACTCGTTGTGCCGTGTGTTAAAGGATGTCACGTTATTCTCGCATGTCGTGATTTATGTGTCCTGATCATCTTACAGAGTTAAAATATCTCTTCGTATGGAAGTAATAGATAAAATATATGTAATCGGAACATATTTATGTCAAATATAATACCTAAGTATTGTAATACTATAGCTTTTTTTATTATTTATTTTTTTATTTTTTTTTTTTTTATTTTATTTTATTTATTTTTTTTTTTTTTAGAATTTTTATTTTATTTTTATTTTTATTTTTTTTATTTTTTTATTTTTTTGTAGAGGTCATTGACTAAAGGCTGATTCTGATTTCAGTTTTTTTTTTTTTTTTTTTTTTTTTTTTTTTGTTTTTTTTTTTTTTTTTTTTTTTTTTTTGTTTTTTTTTTTTTTTTTTTTTTTGATACAGTAACAAACTGTCTTACATAAGAAAGCTTGTCTCATCCAAATACCAAATACCATCCTTACAGAATATCTAATGGATCTCCTTACGCAATTATGTAATCTATATTGACAGTTTAGTCAATAAGAATTAAAAAGGGATTCGTAGTATCGATTTCAGTAACTATTTCCTCTAGTATCTTAAAGCAATTCTATACCTACTTCAGTTATTATTATTATTTATTTATTTATTTATTTATTTATTTATTTATTTATTTATTTATTGGAATACCATCTTACATAAAAGTACATAGTACATATATGTTACAATAGTGTTTTCCATCAACATAAAGAAATACAAAACTAACTGTTTCTTAGTTCCATAGCATGTTTCAAGTAAGAAGTTATATGGATCATATCAACATAACTTTGTGGGTTCAAAATGTCAGCAGTTAACAGAACACTATTTGTAAAAGGATTAACCATAAGGTGACAAGATGTCGGCGATCGTTTTATATCGAAGCTTATTTGAAGCTCACCTTATTTGAAACCACCTACCTCCGGCAAAAAGTAGAGTGAAGTAATCGGGTTTTATGCCCCAGTCAAGATTCTTTCACATATTTCAAGGCCGCCAGTTCTGGGATGGTGGAGGAAACCGGAGTGCCCGAAGAAAATTACCGACCTTCAGCAAGCAAACTGACAAACATTCTCACACTAGGCTCTGTCCCGAATTGAATTCGAACCCAGGCGGTGAGAGGCAATATAATCCGTTAGTGCGCGCTTTAGACAATTCGGCCACCGAGCCCCCAACCCTCCCCACCCCTCCTACGGCAAGGGAAATAACATACTTTTTCCTTCTAGGATTATTGCGATTTGGATTCGAACCTTGACGCTTTGTTCCGTAGGCATGCGCATTAGACCGCTTGGTTACTAAGGCCCCTATCATTTAAATTGGAGAAATACTTTCTTGTGAATGAAAACATGCACTATCCATATCCAAAGAATAAAGAACCCGACACAGACTCATCCATGAACAGAGTGTGGTAATCTACATGCGTTGCTTTTACTTAAAGCTTTAAGCAATTATTTCAATCATTTTGATTACGCTAATGTTTCAGAAGAAAGATAATTAAGTTCTGAAAATTGGCATTAATTATGAGGTATAAATTGTATCGATTACTTGACTTGTTTACGGATTAATATGCGGCGATATTGATCAGGCTACTTCAGTCGCTGGACATAATGTTGTAATGGTAGTGTTCCGATGGTAAATTTATCTCTAAAAATTTAGTTGGTTAAAAAATGGTTTTATGGAACAAATTATTGCAAATCAATTCTAACCAAATACCATTAACTCCCAATGAAACTGGACGAGAGTTTCGTAATATATATATATAAATATATATATATATATATATATATATAATATATATATATATATATATATATATATATATATATATATATATATATATAACTAAAAATAATAATAATACGATAGCACAAATCTATTGCTACTGAAAAATCAAAATACTATGTCACTAGATGTAATGTGTCTTTTTTTCCATTTTCATAAAAGGAAAACAACTTACATTCCCAAAAATGTGAGTAAGACGGAGAAATTCATGACAAAAGTCACACACATTGTACTTCTTAATACCTATTTTTCATAGATAGGTATTTGTATGTAGTATTCTTTGGACACTACGATACTGAAGCTAAGACAACCATGTATCATTTAAACATAAAATAACATTTTTTACACCCAACTCTGTCAAGAAAATTTTATCCTATTCGGTTTCAGATTTTGGCTGTGTATATAGTTTTTGAATTAAAATATTATACAAAGATCCACACTCTTTTGTATATTAAAATAACTAGTACATTTTTAAACATTTTTGTAAACCAAAGAACAAAGTAAATGGTGGATTGAAGATATACTTTTTACAGAATTGTTCGTAAGTGAGAAAGAGACGATTTTCATTATCCAACGTAGGAAATTTCATTTACAAAAACGTCTGGAAAAAAACTGAGGAATCATAAACTAGAATAATACAATTGTACCATAATGGTGAATTATATAAACACATCTTTTTTAAAAAAGATTTTTTCTTGTACAAGAATTCCTTTAAAATATTCTCTACCAAACTGAGTGAAAAACTTAAAATTTTTTGGCATAACGTCATACAAAAATTGGATCCTTAAATACGCAGAACGAATTCAACAATCTTCGTATCAAGGTTAAGTTTAAACTACTAATAAAAGATATAAGATTTACCATTCGTAACCCGCCTTTATCTTGTATAAGTACCTTTTTGCAACTCTGTCAATTTTATTACTGTAAACAAAGTTACATAAAAGCTGTCGAGATAAAAGGATTGTCTTAACATCTGTAATTTTCTCGAAAAGCGTCAAATGTCTCATTGACCAACAAATTTTTTTGTTGTAGTTCAATTCAACAATTTTATCATTGCATTATATATATATATATATATATATATATATATATATATATATATATATATATATATATATATATATATATTGGCAGTTGATTTTTAATCATAACGAAAGATAAATGGAATTATGATCTATTGATTTTTTTAATTAAATATTTTGTTTCATAACGGACCACTGTTTTAAGGCGATACTCCGGCCTACATTATACAAAATACAGTCTTTTTTGCTAAACCTTGTTCGCATTTAATCAAGATATTGCAATCTATCAATGATCATCTTGAGATTAAAATTAATCAAAATGTAAAGCGAATAAGGAAATAATTCCACCGTTTAATAATAGAAACTTGATTAATTTTCCTTCAAAATAAAGCAGTATGAAGGCCAAGACGTTTAAACGTTAGTCTTAAAACACAAGAAGTTTCACCGCTGGGGGTTCGACCCCGGTAAAGCCACAAGTCTTAAAATGTGTTTTCCCTTAGCGTAGGTCTCTACGTGTTTGTTCGGTACCGTTGTTAAGGACAAATTATTTATTTACAATATTTTGGACAAGTGTTCAATCAATTGTAAAAGTCGACATTAAAATGCGAACTTGAACAAAACTCGCACATTAAAAGTTTTTGTGACTTCCCATCCCAACATCGGAAAAATCGCTGATGCTATGTAAAACAGCATACCAACCTGTAACAAATCCTAATCATTGCATGATTTTATTTGCTTTTATACGTCAACATTCACATTTTAATAAGTTCGGATCCATATCAAGAGACTCTTACACGAGTAAGACAAACGTAAAAGCTATGCAGTCAGTTGATAAACAAAGTCTGTTTAGATGTATATCATAATTTGTAGCATGACATTAGAAATATAGCCATCTCTTATCTTATCTCACATAATTATCTTCCTATGGCATTTAAGCCGGAACTGAATCGCAAATGTTATCATAATTCAATAATAATAAAATTAATAACAATAATAATAACAACAATTCAATATTAATTCTATTATTATTATTATTATATAATTTAATGATAAAAATAATTATTATAATTATATTATAATTTAATAATAATAATAATGATAATTCAAAAATAATAATGATAAAAAGTATGATAATATAGAAAAGGGGAGATAACTTAAAATTTACTATCAAGATAAGACGTATTAAGTAAATATCATAAAAATTACATGATTTACACCGTCTTATAAACCAATAAGTTCTCTACAAAATTGTTTTAAAAAAACCATGCCTTCTGTGCGTATTAATTGTCACTTAATAATTATAAATGTTTGTTAGAGAACAAGATGCCAAAACTATAACAGGTTTTGTAGATAAGATTTTATAGTCATCGAAGGAGAATTTACGGCAGTTTTTTCAAGTATCATTATAGGACAGCCATGGCTGAGTCGGAAAAGATTGAATCTTCAAACTGAAAGACGTCGAACTGCAGGTGAGAAATAGCTTCTGACTGGCTCGTTACCAGTTTTTTATGGCATTACGGGCGAATAAACAACGTTCTTAAAATCTTTTTTAGTTCACAGTTATACAAAACAGTTTATTAATATTAAAATTTTCACACCCTATTAATTTATACTCCGATAATTCCTTGAAATTAAAAAAATAAAGAAAAATTATTGCCACTCAAAGCTGAAAAATTGCAGATGAGACGTTAAATAACGTTCAACAAACCAAACAACGTAAGTGTTGTGCAGTTTTATTTAAACTGTTAAAATTTCCTTACCAAATGAATCTGTGACCCAAAGAATTTTCTGTTGAGTCCAACATTAGTGTTGTGCACTTATTTAAACGGTTGAAATATCAGGATTTTCTGTTAAGTAGGGTGGAGTGAAGTGGAATAAGTGTGTTTTACGACCAAGTCAAAATTATGTCATTTATATATTGGCGTTCAGTTTCGAGTTTGAAAGAGACCGGAAAAACTTGAAGAAAACATCTGTTTTTGGCAAGCAATTTGAAAACGTGTTATACAAAGAACTACCCGAACAAGTTTTGAACAGAGGTGGTGAGGGCACCCAGCCATCGGAACCCCGCATTCTCTGTTGGAAATTAAGGAATAAGCCTACTTTAACTAAAATAATTTAGAACTTCTTAAAGTTCAAATTCAAAACTGAATTTTGTATCAATAATTTTACAATGAATTAAAACGAAAGAAAGGTTCTGTAAATATTTAGTGAACCAAAACATAACTAATGTTATTAACTAAACTAGAACAATTCCCATAGGAGTGAATCTGTTTTACTAGATATAAAAAAACTGCGAAACCCATTTTTGCAATAAAACGTGTATGTTTACAAATAAGTCACTGTAATGATGATTAACTGACTTTATCTATTACAAAATAATTTGATATTCAATTATATCAAATTTGCTTTAGACTTGCATCCTATATAGCAAAAAACTGTATTCTTACCAGTACATGTGTAGTCTCCTGTGCAAGGAAATCGTCTGCTCTCAGCTTCCGTTTCCTGTATAAATTGCTGTATTGCTTTTTGAATAACTTCTTGGACAAATAACGTAAGTTTTTCAGTGTCATAATGAGTGATAACTTCTGTCATAGATGCCATAAGGATGTTTTAAATAATATCATTCAAGTTGAAAAAAAGCTGTCAAAAATAAATTAGTAATCCAGTAAACACCGTCTATGACTATGTATGGTGTACAAGTAACAACTAAACTGGTTAGCTCTATAGAGCAGTTAAGTTAGGTGTCGTCACATCGTAATCAATTTATTGTAATAAAGAAACGTTATTACTTTTCAGAAACTCTAGTTAAATATTATAATTTGCATCTGTACGATGTTATTGGCATATTTAACAACGGATCTCTCGCCATCAATAACCCCGAGGATCTATATCCTTGTTCACACTAAAACCCACACTGTTTAATCAACCAAACTATTTATATTCATATTATTTCCAAGTGATAATATGCCTTTAAATACCCGCTACTGTTTGGCTTATTATTTGATCAATATCTGTTATACATTGTACGGACTGAAAACTAATTCCAGATGATGAAATAAATATAAGTTGATAAAAATGGTATAATTTATTGATTTAAACTCTATCATACGAAAACATCCAAACACAGATTAAAATTTCTTGTTTTTTCTATCCTCTTTTAAACGCTTAATTAACACTGTGTTAATAACGATTTTCTATCCAGTAAAAACGCTATGTATATCCTGATATGATACCTCGATGACTTATGTAACAGCTATTAAATTGAGTTGAGATAAAATAAAAAAAAAATGTTACCAAAATTACTGTATGTAGTTAAAGACTATTGAAAAGCATGAAAAGATAATATAGTTACGGTTCTTTCGGATTTGAACTTAAAATTAACGAGGTCCCATGTCACGGTTGACGTGGCACAATAAAGAACCCTGTTGTATAATGTCATCAGCGCAACGCACAGGCAAAATTTCTACATTTTCGACTATAGCTGGCGACGTTTCGTGACTGACATTAAACACCATTGCTCAACTCCACTCATGAAATTTATAATTCGTTATTATTTGAAAATTAAAAAAGAAACTAATTGCTGTTTCAAGAACATAAAATTTGTACCTGATGCTAAACAAGCTCTCAAAGGAGACAGTCTCTCTTAAAATTTAAACTTTTAATGAGGAAATAAGTTGTTGTTTTTCTGACTTACGAGCTTACGAATCTTATTGTTCTAACTGATTAGTGACGCGATTGCCAAGTGTATAAGGAGTTAACCTTCTACTTAAAGACGTCTCATCGTTGTGAATTTGATCCTGGTCGACAAAAGGTATGTTTGATTTTATTTAATGGGGTTTTACGTCCCAGTCAAGAACATTTCACTTATATAGTGACGTCACAAGCTATAAGCGCACTTAGGTCAATGCGCAGGGAGGGTTTTTTAACGTACCATGCATGCCGTGACACGAAGAATCGGTTTTTAATATCTCATCCGATGGACCCCCCAAAGTAAGCAAAGGTTTTTCCTTTTCTTGGGCCTTAACTAGTTGGCTGAGTACAAGTTTATTGGATTGGTATGCGATGTTAACCTGCGAGTTTTAAGGTTACGATAAATGCAACTTAGAAACACTGACTAGTTTAAAACCCTACTTGGACAGACTTTAATATGCAAAATTATGCCATTTGACTTGCCGAACATACCCGTTTTAAAGGCATAAATGTTGGGTGGTTACAAGTTTTTTTACTGTAGTGAAGATTCTTCTTCATTTCTTGTTTTGTTAAACTCTATTGAGATGTATATATACGTCATTTATTGTTTGTTTAACTGTAATGAGATGCATATATACGTTATTTAACCATTGAACAGCATAGCTATGGCAGTTATTGGATTATAAATGACATAGCTTTGCCAGGCAAACTGAATAACGCGCGTTAGCGCGTTATGATTGGTTTGCCTGGCAAAGCTATGGCATTTATTATCCAATAACTGCCATAGCTATGCTGTTCAATGGTTATATTTACATTATATTAATTATTAATTAATTATTTTGAATTTTTGTAACGTCAATTTGAATTTTCCCGCCTTCAACGAGAAGCGGGGTCAATTACTTGGAACAGCGTAACAATGTAAACAAAATATAGTACAACATGAAAAAACACGGAACTCGCAAAAATTATGAAATATTTTATTAACCATCACATTGTTTTGCACATTTTATATAAAACATCAATTTAGTCACTTTCATAGCAATTTTACGAAATTATTTTTTAAAAAAACGAATTTCTTAAGGCGGATGACGAACAAGTGAACAGTTTCGAAGATTGACACGAAAATGATGTTTCACTCTCGCTGTCATTTTTGGATATTTAAAAGTGCAGTGCGAGAAATAAGAATCTACAAAGAAACCAGGAGGAATGAATTGGATGACGGAAATGTAATCTGCTTTGGAAAGTCATAGTTTCTGTCATTATTATTCGTAGAACTTATGGAACTGAGCACATGATGCGACCCAGATTGTGACCCATTTAGGCGCGGTACAACAGCTGATTCGATGTTTAAATTTTTTGCAGGGTGAGTTAATTCTGACATTGAGTTACTATGACGTTTTTTCTGTTGTGTTGAGACAGTTCTGTTGTAAGATTAGGAGAAGCTTCTCATTTATGGTTCGACAAACAAATTTGTGCCGAGCTTCGTACCCCAGGTCATTGAGATGCTGAATGGCCGTCACCCGCAAACAGCGAGGAGTGTATTTAGTTTCAACTTTTGCAGCATGGCATGTGTCGGATAAAAACGGGCAAATGTGCGTTTTAAAAGTGGTTTGAACATGAACCATATACGACTTTTCAGGACCAGCCATGACTTTTTCTTATATTGATTGAACCAACTTTGGGATTTTTGTCAGTTTTACCGAAGCATTGGAAAAACTTTGGGATTTTTGTCAGTTTTATCGAAGCACTGGAAACAGCGGTTTAACATTCGCATATATATTCTTTTTTAACATCTGCTATTTTCGTCTGTATGAGATATCTCCCTCTGAAAATTTTTTGGTTGTATTTCATGTATTTAAATACATATTCCCCAGACTCGCCTGTGGTTTTAACTGGTGGTGAAATTTCATAGCTCGGGAAATAAAATTTATAGAACAGATGGTGCCATACACACTTTTTCAGTATTATGGGAGAAATTAGGGTTCTTTTTAAAATTAATTTTTTTTTCTTTTTCTCAGGCTGTGTTGTTGTTTTGTTATGAAACTTCTTAAAAAATAGTCCAGACAGTGAAATATTCATTGAAATATTCATACGCATAGTGTAATGATCATGTGATCAATGTCAGTTATTGTACCGTATTTGCCACAGGTCTCAAACATGTTTATTTAGTAAAGTTGCAAAGCAAATGTAAATATTTCAGTATAACAGAGTCATGTAGAAACACCAACTCTGTCATTTCGCCAGTAGTTATAACTGAACTCTACATGTTTTGTAGTAATGAATGGTGTATATATATTTCGTATATATTTTTATTTTTCGATTTTGGTTTCCGATTTCTTTATTATTTTCAGTTTTGACTTTGTTGTATTTATCTACGTCTTCTTTTTTATAAAACACGTGTCTTTAATTATTTGGAAATTTTGTTAACTCACAGTTTAGGTCTCTTTAATTCTTTGTGCAATGTAATTGTAGGTTTGAGTTATATAATTGCCTTGCTTAAGTTTCGATTTAAGTTTAAGTTGTTTAAAGCCTCGGAGGCAAGTTAAATGCAGTGCACGTTTTCAGAATTCCAAAAGCGTTTGACACAATAATTAATTTGTACATTAAGGTGTAATTTGCCAAAAGCAAAATGATCAAAATCCGGTGAAATCTTTCCTACAACTTCATAATTGATATCAAAAAAGTCCCATGTATTATATAACTAGATCTCAACTGAATCACTAGAATCTTAGCGTATTTATTGAATTGCATTGTAAAGCGTGAATACAGATTAAGCCTTCAAGCAGATTATCTTTCAGTTAGGAAAAATCGATGCTTTTTTAAAGAACGTTGCTATACAGCTCAGAGAAGGTCATTGTGATCTCATTATCTCGTAGCGGCTAATTGCATTGGCATCTAATAAGGACAGCTTCTTAATAAGCATAAAGAATAGCTCAAAACGTTTGAAAAGAACACTTTTTGTCCCCATTTAAATTTAATATTCTACTTTGAATTATCTGCCTAGAAATATTCTTCATAAGGGATGTCAAAAGTCGCTTGCCTTGCACACTGGCTGATAACAGCAGAAGAAATTGAAAACGGGTTAACCCCTTAAACGTTAAACAAGTGCTGACCACAAATATTATTCTCTCTGTGAATCGGTTGAATTTTTTCAAACCATGTTCTTTGATTAGATTTTTCGGAGCATTTTATTCTTTCCTGAATATTTTTCAATCAATATTATACATGTACAATTTCTTTATTAAAACCAATAACATAATTCTTAAAGGGTTATTCATTGTTATTCATTTGATGTTTAGTTAAATAAGGATTATTTCTGATTTTTAATTTTTCTGGGTATTTATGGAAAACTGAATGTAGAATATTTAGTAAAAATGGGTCCTATAATAGTAATTTATGAAATCACTAGACAATTACTCAAACTGAGAATTACAATTTTTCCAAATAATGTTTTCATCCCTTTTGAACTTTTAGCACATACTTGAAAAAATCTAAACTTAAATCTGTACACTTGTCACTTGTTCTTCAATTTTAAATTCAGCGTATTTAGAGAGATAACCCCTTTTTACATATCTTACATAACCACATGTAGTTGTTTGTTATATACTTGAATACGATTCAGTCAGATAAACAACAGACTTAATTAATCAAAAAGAAAATTGTAGATTTCCAACGAAAAGTTTAATAGGCATTTATTCCTTAAGGATTCTTGTTTTTAGTTATTAGAAGTAGTAGGTACTTCGTGCTTCAGAAATGTACCCTTAAGCAAATTTTTCAGTCGTCTAAAATTTGAAATAATTTTAAAACTAAGGTTGTTCCCTTATGTACAGCATTCCTTAGCTGGATTTGGATTTCTATAATTTTGTAACTTTAGATTCATTATTTTAACTGTTTGGCTTATATTTTTTAAACTTAGTGTCTTAGAGTCACTAATGAGGAATGAATTTCCTAAATGTGCACATCTCGCACATCAAAACTTAACTGGTATTTGTTTTATATACTTAATATCTTTCCTTCAAAATATCCGGTAATTCTTTATTTGGCTCGCTTAAATATCTATTGAACATTGTTTTATATCTTAACAATTGAATTATATAAATTAACTTATGAGAAAAAGGTTGTAATCGGACTTACGTAATAGTAAAAAATAACGTCATTTTTAATGTTGATTTTATCATGCTGATAAAGTGCTTTAACTAAAAGCAATGATTGCAAACAGTTGAAGAAGTATATAGTTTGCACTATATATATATTCATAAGATAAACGTTTTACGATTGATAATAAATCCAATCGGTAACGTTTTTTTTGAAATAAAACGAAATGTTTGAAAGTTTCGAATAAGGTTTTTTTTCCCCAACTTGTAGTTTTTTAAAGAACACGTTTCCTCGTCTTTTAGTATTATCTTTTAAAAATTATATTCAGAAATCATAAAGTTTGCAATTTCATATATCATTCAAATTTTAACTGTTGTTTGTAAAAGAGTTAGCAGCAATCATAAAAAATAGGTATTGAAAAAAAAATTCTTTGTTATTATATGATGATATTTTTAATTCATCATCGTTTTAGTTCAGTTTTTACCAACAAATACTTTAATCAAAATATAGCCACTTAAGACATATAATATCATATAATATTATATATGAACATTGAACTTTTACGAGAGTTCTTCATGAAATTCTATATGCATATACTTTTATTACGTTTTGAACATTTTTGTTTCTATTAACAGCTGCCAGATTATACAATCATTGAAGTTTTTAAATTTTAAAATTTTTGTTGACATATGAAGATAAATATATGCTTAAAGACATAATAAATGAAAGCTAGTTTGAGGTCTAAAGGGGGTATTATTATTATTATAATTTTGTTTTTGCTATATGTGCACATGTCGAAAAATCATCCCTAATCAGTGTCACTAGGGGCCGAAAAGCTTTATAGATAAAAACATAATCAAAACAGTTGAAAATAAATGAATCCAAAGTTTCAAAAATATCTTATGGATTTATTTCTTATATGGCAGATTTTGTTATTTATGACGCTTAGGCGCTATAAAATTAATAATGGAACTTTTTTTTCAAATATGAGTTTTTATAATCCATTTAAAATATTCTTACTTATATATATACAACGACAGTGATGAGGTAATGCAATATATCATGCTTACTTCCGCTGTTTCCGAAAAATTTTAATGACTTTTCGTTCTTTTGTTATTTTTTCATTTCTACAATTTTTAACAAATAATTAAATGCGATAAATGTCAAAAACATACCTTAATTCTAACAGAGTTTAGAATATTAATAATGTTTAAATTAACACATTGAATTGTTTTCCAGTTAACAGATATTGTGTTATCTAAATCAATACATTTTAATATTCAAATTGTGTCTTTGATTAAGACATTTTGCTGAAGGCAATTTCAATTATGCTACAAGATATCGATTAAATGCTTTTATAACATAGACAAAATAATAACCATTGTTTGCAGAAATATATGCGTATTTAAAGAAATAAATAGTAAATTAAGTCTATTTAATCTATCTATTGAATCATTTTCCGTTGCGAATTGTTTCCGTTCTTGTCATTATTATTTAAGGGTCTTTAAAATATTGTTGTGTCACAAGCGTGAATTTGCGATTTCCGGGTACAACCACAATCTATTAGAAAAGTCGTTAAATGACGTCATCAATAATAGAGGTTTATATAATTGATGCACTACATAACAACTCCTTAATACCTTTAACGATTTTATTCATATTGTTTCCAAGCTTTAATCTTTATTTATAAACAAGCCAACAATGCCCATAATTTCTTCAATAACAGTATCAATAATGAATATGAATCATTTAGTCCTGTAATTGCATGACCTGTAAATAGTTTCATTAGGTAATATTTTTATAATACTGTTTTGCGAAAATGTCAAAGACTTTTTTTTCGTATTGAAAAAAGATTCAAAACTGCCTTACACAACACAAATATTAATTAGGAGATAACTGTTTTGCATTTAAAGAGTACCGACCATAAAACGTGGATTTTACTGTCGCAAATTGAGGTCTACCTGGCGACGCTTGCGGAGTACGGAATCGTCGAAATCATCGCAGTAGGTCGTTTTTGATTTGTAAACAAAAGCACATGTACCGGCGCGTAGAAATACATTACGTAATTGTTACCTAGATAGCACGCGACATCTTAACTCCGACCGTAAAACAGAGATTTTACTGCGGTCGAGGTCCAATCAAAATTCTGTTTACAAAATATTTGCATTAGAATATATTTCCTAATTTTCTTCATCACTTGTTAACGATAATCATTTTAAAAAATAACATTATAGTTCCTGTTTTTAACGAATATTGAATTTGTGATATGTTCTGATTGAAAATGCTGAGACGTGTCATACATTCACAATGAATTTTATATTAAGAACACCAATATCACTATAGGAAACGTTTGATAGTCAAGAATCAGAAAATATAACTACTCTTTGAAAGTAATTGTATTTTTGTTATTTTATTTGCGATGCACTCATGTGTTGTTGTATATTGATGAACAATTAATCATTAATCAATAAGGCACTCTCCAGCAGAACAAATCGATTTCTAAGGTTGTAAATTAGATATTATAACAACTGACTTCCTACACCTTTGCTGTTGCTTTTTTCGTAAAATGTCTCAATACTTGTTCTAAATCACAGTCTTACTCAATTTGAAATTGTGGTATTTGAAATCTTTTCTTTATGTAGAATAATAAAAATCTCGTTTTAGATTTAAAATATTTCATGATATTTTAAGTAACAAGACAACAGAAACTGCTATTAGTAAAGTTTATATAAGTGATCCTCAGGTCCCAGTTTCACAATCATTCACTCAGCTGAGTGTACATTCAACTCAAGTATTCTCTTTTTCTCTCATCAGTATCTTTAAAATTTTACATTTCATGAACAATGTTTTGTTTCTAAACAAACCTACACTAATCAATTTAAATATAACATTAGGTATTCAGTTTAAACTGTGTAGTGTCATAAAAATTGACATTGAAATATTCCCTAAATTTGAGCTGAGTGAATGATTGTGGAACTGGGGCCTCTTTGACACCAAAATATGAAATAACATGTTTTATCTCTTGGCTGCCACGTTAATGGTTCAAAGAAATTTTACAATGTTCCCTATTTGTTTCCTGTATCTTGTACGATTTAGGTACGTCAAGACAAAGAAAGCACTACTGTTTAGCAAAGTTTAACTACATGTTTCAGTTGCATTTAAAATGTTATGTTTCGGATAAATTAATCAGTTTTAGTTTAAAAATAATTTATTTGCCAGTCAGGAAAAATCGTACAGTTTCGTAATATAGCATCTAAATAATAGTGACAAAAGGGATCCAGAAACATATATATATATATATATATATATATATATATATATATATATATATATATATATATCTGTTTCCCAAGAATGATTAAAATTACAAAATTTTCAAATGCGCACAAACAGATTGTCAACAAACTGATATACTAATTTAATTACGCATATATTCAAATGTTGCAAATTCAACAAGTATCATTTAGTTGGAGCAAAAAGTTTTGTAAAACATATAAATATGTTTATCTAAATATTTCTATGTTCTGTTGAACGGTTAAGATAGTATCGCCAAGAAGAAGTAAGTCAGTTGAAAGTGTAAATTGTAATGTAAGAAGTATTCTGTCACGTATGTTCAAATAGCAGTCACAGAAAAGAAGGAAATGTTCTGTCCATTCTATTTCACCACACTCACAATAAGGATTGTCTATTATATTTTTGTTATATAGATGTAACCAAAGTGAACAATTATTGCGGAAGTCTGGTGTGTAAGATTTGGTTTTGAATGTCTACTACATACGTACTGAGAAGAGATTCAGATGTTTTTCTTCACTAAGACAGTTTATTTTCCCTGCCTTTCTTCTGCCTATGTTTAAAGCTCTTTTCACAGTTAACAATATAGTTAAATAGGATTTTATTCAATATGCATTTAATTTGTAAATTCAAGTGAACACTAGGTCTTCTTAATTAAATATATAAACCATTTATGTAAAAACAGTAACTATAAAGTTATTAAATGATAACACTAAATGCTTATTTTAAGTTTTTTGAGTGTAAACTAAAATGCATTATATTATAATGTTATTTTATAAAATTATTAATTGAGCAAAACATTTTAATTGCAAATATTATATAGTTGTTACCATATGCCTCATTTCAGCATGTTTTTTGACAAACGATCAGTTAGGTCATCAGTCTAACTATGCTAGAGTAGTCCTTTCCCGATTGCATGGATATGAATCTCAATGAAATAAAAATCTTTTTCTATGTTTTCTCAATCTTAATTATATTTTTATCCCTTTTTGTCAGCTTTCAAAGTTTTTACTTTGTTTTTCTTAGATTGTGGTTTGGACAACGGACTGATATGTTTGTTTAATTACTACATTGTATAAATTGTTACTAATCGTAAAAGTAAATATGAATGTATTGGAAACTTATATACAAAACATTGCGTGTCTTATTGGGAAATTTTTTTTACATTTCTTATTGTACAGGTTTTAAACAAAAGTGACTGTCTGCAAGAAATATTAGAAGTTGTGAAGTGAATTATTGATTACAAGAACAATACCTAATGACAGCTTAAATACTATAGAACGTCATTACTAGTGGCCTCAATGTCTCAATGTTGTTTTTATATTTGATGCGATATATTTCAGAAAAATCAGTAATATACATGTATGTTTTTATCTTGAACCATCTCATTAATTTTATTCTATTCCGCATCTCAAGCTGTATATAAAAATACAATTCTTATTGTTTTATTTATTCTACACAAATAACACTCTAGATACAAAGTTACTGAACATAAGTTTCTTTAAAAACAAAAACAGCTTTTTAGAGCTGTACCTTATGTGTAAGGCTTAAAAGAAATGGAATGAGTTGATACAAGCCACAAAACGTAAATTTTTTAACAATTTTTTAGCTGTAACTTTATGTGTAAGGCTCAAAACGAAATGATTTGATACATTATTTAGAGAGTATTCTATGCGACCATATATTATTTTAGCTTTCTTATATGATGGCGTTGTTAAAAATATTTACAAAGAAGAATTCTATGACTTATCAATAAAACTAGCCTAGGGATATCAAAATCTATCGATTTTCACGAGATAAGATGTTAAATGCCCAAGCTTCAATATTTCATGTATAAGTGACAGATATATTATACAAGAACATTTGAACATCGATCAACGATATACAAATAGTCTAGAATGTATTATTGTGAGTGAATTGGCGTTAGTCTGCTTGTCGGTTCTTGATTAAATTTTGAGGTCACAGTTTCACAGTCAATCCTTAACTAATATATTTCTGGACTAAGATCTTGTGAAAAGTTTACATTACATGTAGAAAAAAATATGAAAACTTCATGAAAACATGATTAAACCTGAACTATATATTAACTATGTGTTTAAAAATGACATTAATTTTAGGTTAAGGGAAATCTAATTTTTAAAATGATAAAAAAATTGAGCAGCAAAGTTCCAGGTTCATTTGTCTACAGGAATTTTGTAAGCATTAAACATAAATAAATCAAATGATAGTTTCAAATTGTTTATATTTAGAAAACTTATAGAAAACATAGAATTTTTGCTACTGAAATAACTTGAAAACAACAATATTTGTAAATTCAAAATATTTATATTGTCCAAATAGTAGCGTTAGAATCTTGTTGAAAAAAATTAGAAAATAGAAACTACCAGCATACTGTAAAACAGATGCTAAAATCTAAAACATCTTAAGTATGCTTAAATTTCATTCTCAAATTTGATTTTGCACGTGACGGGTGTAAGCTAGCTAGAGAGTAGGCGTTTATCCTTGCCGGAGCACTCGGCCTCACTTCCTTGATGGAAGCTGACGTGTATAACTACACTGGCCAGTTTTCAAAGGTATGTACTTTATTTTTTGGGATTACGATTTGGACATGGACTGGTATGTTTGTGTTTTTTTTTCATTACCAAACACAATTATACTACACTATGTCCAAATCACAAGAGAAGGACATAAAAGTGGAATTTTTAAACTTGTATTTGGAAACAGCAAACCCCGTCAAGAACTCGGAATTCATCTAAATACAAGTGAAAATAAAGCATTCAAACAAATAAACAAAACAATTTCATTAGATTTTTTTAAAGAGCACATCTACCACTCTTACAACCAATGGGACATATGTTCGCGTGTAATCAATTTGTACTTTTGGCAGTCTTAACTTGTTATATGCTTATACATACTTTTTGATTGAGACAGAATTGAAAAAGATTAGATTAGTGGTCTTTTATTATAAAGATTCTCTTATATATATATAATCGGTATCTATGCAAGAAAAAGTATTTATATCTAGAATCAATGATAATTAGCTTCTGTTATTTTCCATTGTGAATCATTTCTTTCATTGTCATCGTCATGACATTCGTTAAGAATCTATACAACAAAGTATCCAAATATAATTATGCCACCAGCATGAATTTCCTATTTCCGTGAACAAGAACTATCGATTAGAAAATGCGTTTCTGTCTTTATAAATAACTGAGATTTATAGAATTGTTACACTATACAATCACACCTTATTTCAGGCAACAATAATGCCTCCAAATCTTGTAATACCCAACCTGTCTACGATTTTTTTCTATATCCTTTAATCATTAATCATTCGGTATGTATTTTTAGGCAAGACCTCGTTAGTCAAAATGACGTAAAAAGATATTATATACTGTTTTAATACTATGTTACTGTAAAATGCAGTAAAAAAAAAAAAGGACGTTTTTTAAGTGAACGTTTTGAAATCATACTTATTATAACATTTTTCAGTTTTAGTTTTTAGGTACAGAAATCGCTGTATATAGAGACATAATAATGCTATCACAAAAAAAAAATAGAAGTGCACTTCTCAAATGAAATTCTTTAACAAAAACAATTTCTATCTATTTGTATATGGTAATTAAATGATAATACTTTAAGATCCTCAAGAAACATTCCATCATAGTAAGGAAATTGTGAAATAAGAAATGATAAATTCATTTTGTCAGTCGTGATTTTTATTTTAATATGTTTACATAATAGCAAAGTTTTCAGCCGTCTTAATTTTTGAAACATGTTTAAAACTAATGTTTCTTCCCTCGTACACAGCTTTCCTTAGCTGAATTTGGATGGCTATAATTTTGGAACCGTGGATTTATAATTTTCAACTCTTTTGCTGACTTGTTTGAAATTCAATACAATTTATTTCATCTTATGTGCACTGTAATCTTTGTCAATTAAGCGTTTGAAAGTCACGATAGAGAAACGCTAATTACCCTCATGAAAATGAATGTATCTATTTCTCCGAGGTGTTTTATCATGTGTTATTGTATATTCATGAACTGGTAATGATTAATCAATGACAAACTTTCGTGCAGGAAAAAAACTATTTAATTAAATATTGAACATAACTGACATTAGACTCGGATGTTCTCACAATGATTATGTGTTAAAGCATCATTTCTTAGGGTGTGTAATTCGCTACAACAGGAAATATGATCAATATGAGAAAAAAAAGTGGCATATATCAATCATCCCATATGACAGAACAATTTGTTGTATAATGTATTTCACCTTTGAAGACTATATAAAAATAAACGAATAACTTAAAACTTCAAGTTAACAGTAAGTCTTCTTATGCTCATAAAGAAACCATTCATTTTGAAACTAAAACGATTAACGAATACAATTAATTAATAATAGAGGATATCTTCAAGTTGTAGAACATTGTTCATATAAAATATCTGGTTTCTGTGTAGGGTTTTAACAATTTCGTGGCGTAGAGTAGAAGTATGATTTATCCCATGCGGTTGATCGACGTACATTTGATAAGACCGATAGTCTAAGGTAGCATCTGTAGTATTCAGAACAGGGTTTGAATCTCAGCGCGAATAAAATCGAGCAATATGTTACGTTGGTATATAAAATTATAAATACGCATTAAAGTGTCTTACAGAACAACTGTAAAAAAATATTGTTTGAAATACTTTTAAACTACTGCTTGTATTTCTTTCACCTTTGACCTAAAGGATTGATTGATTGATTGATTGATTGATTAAATAGAGTTTGACGTCCCAGTCAAGAATATTTCACATATATCAAATCGTCACCAGCTATATGTTAAGTACGTAGCAGAAATTTTGACATTTGCAGTGTGCTTAGGGCAATGTGCAGGGAGAGTTCTCTAGCGTGTAACGCCGTCCATGACACGGGGCATCGGTTTTAAAGGTCTCATCCGAAGGACCCCGTGACTTTCATTTCTGAATGCCGAGTGCTTGGCGAAAGAACAGTCACTAACTATTTTCACGTATATGGGAGCTCAGGGCATTCGAACCCCTGCCGGGTCTGACCAAGACTATTTAAAGGATTAATTTGCTCACTAATTATTATGATTGTAATGGTAACGACAGTTTAACTTATTGAAACAATATATATTTATTAATTAAATTCATTATTTTGTCTTATTCTAAAGTTTTTGAATTTTAGTTGCTTTTGGTTTACATGTAAATAACTGAGCAATTTTTATCTAAAAATGAATTGTTGAATTCATACTTTATAGTTCTTAATATAACAATGAATATTTTTTTTAAAATTTTGAATCATTTATACGCTTGTTTATTGATTTATATTTTTTAATTATTTTTTTTAAAATTTATTTTAGTTTTTATTTGTTTATTTTCTATTAGTTTTTTATTTATTTATTTATTTATTTATTTATTATTTATTTATCTTTTATTTATTTTATTATTATTTATTTTATTTTTATTACAGTTTATTTTTATTCATTTTATTTATTTATTTATTTATTTATTTATTTATTTATTTATTTATTTATTTATTTATTTATTATTTTTTGCTTCTCAAATGCAAATGCTTTGTGTAACATTTAACATTCTTGCCTTGCTGAATATAATAACGAAATCACGTAGAATTTTTTTTTTAAAAAAATGCTTTTTTTTCAAATGAATTTTTAATATAGTCTATTTTAGAGTACAGCGAAATGTCAAAAATAAATTTCACTTTATTAAATACGCCATGGTCAATGCCAACAATTTTGTTTTCAATTTTACTATCATGTAAAGGATATCGGAAATGTAGCTTTAACAAAATGGCCCTATTTAAAATAGTTATTATCTAAAGTAAAAACTTATAATGATATTATTTTTTCAAATCGTTGTCTGATGTCATTATCATGTACATGGAGATAAAGCTTAATGCATCGAGACGATACAGCTTAGTTACATGTGATGTGTAATAGTGTCTACAATTTGCCTAAAATTGTTAACTAAAACAGGATTTTGTACGCCATTATACGACTGAAACATTCAATTAAGGTATATTTATATTACTGTTTCTTGTTTATCTGTTTTAGTTGTCATAGAAACAAGGTAAACATGTTCTAGGAAAAGATAATAACGAATAGCTTAGCAAATAGCTCATTAAAGATAATTATTTTCCAGAGTAATTTGATAAATAACAAGAGGCCCTAATAGGGCCTGTGATGCTCAACTGGCTGCATATGTAAGACAATGTTTGTTTTTGTTTGTAATGCTGTTTAATGTTCAACTCAAGAATATTTCACTTATACGGAGACTGTCAGTTTTGGAAATGGTGGAGGACACTGGAGTATCGGAGAAAACCGCAACTAAGCAGCAAGTTAACTAACAAACTTTCAAAGATGAAGTGCTAGGGCCACTGGGACGTTAATGCGCAATGTCAGGGTTGTGAGGCGCTGTGATCCATAACATCGAATGCTTAAGACCACTCAACCACTGTGGCCCCTGTAAGACAATGTGATGTGGTTACCATTATTGGTTCATCAGCTAAAAACGGGAAATAAATTGAGCTTATTACCTACTTTGCAACACACACATGCAGGCACGCTTCGCCATGCCATAAACTCAGCTGGGTTTAGCCAGTTGAGCTTAAAATGGATCAACAATGGCTATTTTTACATCTAGTAACAACGGGCATCTTGGACTGGTACAAACTTTTTTCAGGCCGATGTAGGACTTCCACACGCAATTTGGTTCCAATTCTCCCAGTGGTTTTAGAGGAGAAGATTTTTACTAAATATTACACCTAATTTGCATATTTCTTGAAAATTTGGTCAATAAAAATTTTCTCAGAAAAAAAAAACTTTATATATTTTGAATCCCACACAGTATACTTTCTATATTTAAAACTTAAGCTCAATCGGTGCAAAAAGGATCCACAATGGCCATTTTTTTCTATTTTTAGTTACGGCGGCCATCTTGGATGTCAGGTGGGGTTGCCTGGTACAAACTTTAGTCAGGCCGATGTAGGGACTTAGTGAATAATTAGTGAAAATTGGGTCAACGAAAAAAGACTCGGTAAAACCCGTTACATATTTTGAAACCCCCACAATTACTTTCTACATTTCAAATTTGAGCTAAATCAGTGGAAGAAGAGGCCCATGGGCCTTAACGCTCACCTGAGGATATGTCCAAAATTGTTTGCAAAGTGCAATAGACAATATATTCAGTACAGAAACTTTACAAGTTTTCCCAAGTTAAGAACTGCCACAAAACTTAATAAGAAATATATCCAGTAACATTTCATTTATAGGTAGCTTATATAATATGCATGAAGTAACTGTAGTGCAATAAATAATTTCCAAATCATTAACCAATTTCAGTATACTTATAAACCATGTCCTTGACCTTTGAACATATACGATCGTAATGTCAATACCTACCATATTCTAATATACATGTCTATACAAAAAGTTAGTAGCTTTCAAAGATAATTAGCAAATTAAGTCTTCTTTTGCAGCTGTGACCTCGACCTTTTAAACATATGACCTTGTATCATATGTCAAAATGATCATTGTACCAATACCTACAATACTCTAATATACATGCTTATGAAAAAAAGTTAATAGTTTTCAAAGATAATTAGCAGTTTAAGTCTTCTCTTGCAGCTGTAACCTTGACCTTTCAACATAAGACCTTGAACTATATATCAAAATGATCGCCATTTCAATACCTACAATATTTTAACATACATACCTATACAAAAAGTTAATAGTTTTAAAAATAATTAGCAATTTAAGGTTTCTTTTACAGCCGTGACCTTGACCTTTCAACATATTACCTTGAACCATATATCAAAATGATCGTCATCTCATTACCTACAATATTCTCATATACATGCCTATACAGAAAATTAACAGTTTCCAAGATAATTAGCAATTTAAGTCTAATTTTGCAGCTGTGACCTTATCTTTCAATATATGACCCTGAATCATTTATCAAAATGATCGTCATGTCAATACCTACATTATTCTAATATACATGCCTATACAAAAAGTTAATAGTTTTCAAGAAAATTAGCAATTAAAGTCTTCTGTTGCAGCTGCAACCTTGACCTTTCAACGTATGACCTTGAACCATATATCAAAATGATCACCATTTCAATACCCATAATATTCTCATATACAGGCCTTACAAAAAGTAAACAGTTTTCAAGATAATAAGCAATTAAAGTCTTCTTTGCAGCTGTGACCTTGAACTTTAAATATATGATCTTGAACCATTTATCAAAATGATCGCCATGTCAATACCTATAATATTTTAATATACATGCCTATACAAAAAGTGAACAGTTTACAAGATAATAAGCAATTAAAGTCTTCTTTTGCAGCTGCAACCTTGACCTTTCAACATATGACCTTGTACCATATAACAAAATGATTGCCATGTCAATACCTACAATATTCTAATATACATGCCTATACAAAAAGTTAATAGTTTTCAAGATAATTAGCAATTTAAGTCTTCTTTTGCAGCTGTGACATTGACCTTTCAACATAAGACCTTGAACTATATATCAAAATGATCGCCATTTCAATACCTACAATATTTTAACATACATACCTATACAAAAAGTTAATAGTTTTAAAAATAATTAGCAGTTTAGGTCTTCTCTTGCAGCTGTGACCTTGACCTTTCAACATAAGACCTTGAAACATACATCAAAATGATCGTCATGTCAATACCTACAATATTCTTACATACATGCCTATACAAAAAGTTAATAGTTTTCAAGATAATAAGCAATTTAAGTCTTCTTTTGCAGCCATGACATTGACCTTTTAACATATGACCTTAAACCATTTATCAAAAAGATCGTTGTTGCAATACCCACAATATTCTAATAAACATGCCTATACAAAAAGTTAATAGTTTTCAAGATAAATAGCAATTTAAGGCCTTTTTTGCAGCCATGACCTTGACCTTTGAACATATGACCTTGAACCATATATCAAAATTATTGTTTTCACAATACCTACAATATTCTAACATACATGCCTATATAAAAAGTTAATAGTTTTCAAGATAAATAGCAATTTCAGTCTCCTTTTGCAGCTGTGACCTTGACCTTTCAACAAATGACCTTGAACCATATATCAAAATGATTGTTGTTGCAATACCTGCAATATTCATATTTACATGTCTATACAAAAAATTAATAGTTTTCAAGATATACTGACAAATACATAATTTAAGAAATTTCCCCACTCAGTACCTTACCATTTCCCCATTTTGAGCTCCATGGCTACCATTTGAGCAAATCTAAAACTACATGACCTAAGGATGTTATAAATGAAATAACTAAGGTATATCTTTTGTACATTCAGAGGAGAAGATTTTTAATTTTTTTCACTATTTTACCCTAATGGGGCCCCAAGGGGACATAACTCTTTCATTTGTGCAAATCTGAAAGGGCTTCACCAAGGCATAATGGTAATCAAGTTTCATTAAATTTGGCCCAGTGGTTTTTGAGAAGAAGATTAAAATGTAAAGTTTACGGACGGACGCGCAGGCATGCACGATGTATACACACGCCGCATCATACCATAAGCTCACGCTGGCTAAAGCCAGGTGAGCTAAAATGATACTAGTCCATGCAAGCGATAGCTTTATGTAAATTGCATGTACAGAGTAGAATAAACTAACATATCGAGACTGTTTAGTTACATTGTGATACGTGTTTGGTCTGCAATTTACGTAAAATTTACAACTTTCTTCAGGACTCTATTAGTGCTTTTTATAAGACAAACGTTTAAGATGCATTGATATCATTTTTTAAATAGTAGGTACAATAGAAACATTACATTTTTTTGGAAATGGTTCATTTTTAACTTTGGTAAAAATATTTTAGAGATAACAGATTTTGATCGACATTCAACTAATTGTGGATGACTTTACAATGAGCTAATCCAGCAAACAAAAACGTGTGAAGTAAGTCGAAAAAAGTGTTAGCGTTATTATAAGTGAAATTACTATAGAATTAAATCAATAACAAACTAATGTTTTACAAACTTTTGTAAAAAAAAAAAAAAAAAAAAAAAAAAAAAAGGTAATTCAATTTCACAGTCACTTTTTTTGTGAGGGGGATAAACAGTCTGACATTTTTAAAATCTTATATTAAGAATGAAACACAACATACCAGTCCATGTCCAAATCAACCCCCCCCCCATATACGTTAAGTCATATACGTAAACTTCCATCAAAGTAGGGGAGCCGGGTGTCCCAGAAGGGTAAGCACCCCATATCTAGCTAGCTACATCCGTCACATGCAAGGTTAAATTTGAAATTAAAAGGAACATGAAACTATGTCTGGTCAAAAATATCGAGTATAACGTTTGATACAGTAACTTCATACCTATCAACAACATTGTCATGACGGTCATAAAACTGTTTAAAGGCTTTGATTTGCCTGTGCTTGCAATATCCTTGAGCCAACAATTTAAGCATTAAATGATTTTAAATCATACATCTTAACACATACAAATAAAACAGGACGTTAAAATGTTTGATGGACCATAGTCATAGATAATATTTTAAACAGACTATTATCTTTGATTTGATTGAAGATAATCATATTGTAGGTCATTTATTTCTTATGCACCTTTTACATTTCAAAGCAGAAAACAATATGCTTCTTAGTCTTAGACTTCAAAAACCAAAATTTTAAATATCTTGAAGTTTTCTCAACAAGCATAAATAAATTGCAAGCAAGAAAAACACACTTCTAGATAAAACACTACTTCACTAATAATGGCTGTATAGCGACAAGTAAAATATAAAAAAAAAATAAAACTGGACAGGAGACTGAGTGTGGTGTTTTTCGTTTTAACAAATAAAATAATTAGATTTCAACGATCATACTATCATAAGGGGTTTTATTTATAGAGCCATCCTAATGAAGATTATTATTGTATCGGTATAATACAAAGTAATTTTTAAAACACAAAAATACCACTCAATGTCTAAATTAATATAAAAAAATATATAGAAAATAAATAAATAATAAAAGTTTGGAAACTTAACAATTTAGCAAAACAAATAACCTCAATCAGGGAAAAGTTGATTGAGTAATGGTGTCAAGAATATTTCACTCATATCAAGATGTCGCCAGCTATAAGCGAAAGTGCAGAAATTTTGCCTCTGCTTTCCGCTGATGGCATTATACAGCAGGGTTCTTTATCGTGCCATGCCGTGACACGGAACCTCGTTCATTTTATTTCCCATCCGAAAGAACCGTGACTTTCATTTCGTAATGCCAAGTGCTTGGCGAAAGAACAGCCACCACCCACTTTCAAGTCTTGGGTCCGACCAGGCCGGGGTTCGAACCCAAGACCACCCACGTACGGAGCGAACACTCTATCAACTGAGCTACGACACTGGTTCCATCAAGGAAGAGAGGCCGGGTAATCCAACAGGTCAAGCACCTCCTGAAGACAAATAGAATTCACCATATGAATAAATGATACCGTTACTTCTTATACGTTTTGCAGGAATATATGTCGTTTTCTAAAAGCATCGATATGATTTTAAATCAAAGATGCATTAAGTTTTTCAATTTTTTTTTTCTTTGATTTTCTAAAAATATATATTTTTTAAAATAGATAATTTCTAATCACGATCCGTTAGATTCATTTTCTAACATTTCATTCCTATAAGCTACAAATAAACGGAACCCTCTAACGGGTTGGTCAATCTTTAACGATGATTATTGTGCGTTGGAGCATGCGCACGGATGTTGGGGAATTCCAATGAATCGAAGATGAAACCTGACAAATTGTATTAATTGTCCGTCATTAATATCCGAATGTATTTGCAATGGCATAACGTATTCCTTACAAAGACCCGGCTTTTATGACGTAGCCATGATCTAAAATAAGATCAAACAGGCTACATCTCGCTGTGAAATTATTGTTATTTCTGTATTTATTCGAGCTTTTATCGTTGAACCAAATGTAACATTGTTCATTGGGAACATCATTAAGTAGATCAGCACCATTTAAATTTTTCCTAGGAAAACTTATTGCAGCTTTAATTAAAACCGAACATTCTAGAAAAAAGTTTGCTGACTTAGAATCACAAACTTTAATGTAAATTGAAGTACCTACCATCATGGCTTTGATTTAGAAATGTTCATTTAGTTTGCACTAAGTACTTTTTTTCATTTAAAGATCAAATTTTCCCATTACTTTTTAAAACCACCACGTAATTTAGCTGTAATTAATCTTAACCTAAAATTTAAAAAAAACGATAATTTGCAGGTGTACGCCATTTTTAATTCGTACTTTAAACTAAAGTTATTGTTCAAAATAACAGTAATGAAACAGTGCATGGCTTGAAAAATATCTTCATAGCGAAACACATTAAAAATCAGAACTTAATAAGTTTTATTACGAAATTACATGTGAGACAAAAACGCTTTAATATTTATAAAAAGTAAATACCATTGTACCTCAGTCTTTATCATAATTACTATAGGAAACAAAAAAGTTGAGGATAAAAAGTTATAATATTTTTTTCTACAGTTGAGGAAAATTTATTCAACAATATTCAGTACTCAGACACTAATAAAACACTTCTTAAGATTTTTGCATGAATTCATTCACATGTAATATCCATCCGAGGATAAACCAAATAAAACTATCCCTGAAAAAAAAATAGAATTTAATATGTGCCGTAAAAATTAGAAATTTTCTTATCAGAAAAAATGCTATCAAAAGCAAGTATGTCCTTGGTGACATTGATAACAGCATCACTTGGTCTTAGAATGGTTTTGATCAAGCGACAAATCGTGTTTTGTGGGATAAAAGGTCATTCCTCAAGAAAAGCAGTTGTAAGCTCCTGACTATTAGCCGGACGTTGCGGGTATTTCTAAATGCGTTGTTGCGAAATGCCCTAAACATGCTTTATTGGGTTCAGCTCAGGCTATCTAATCGACCAATCCATGCGGTGAATTCTCTAATCTCAAAGGTACTGATTCACAACCCTTGCTCTGTGAGGCAGGACATTTTTGTCCATAAAAGTGAAGATGGATTTGACAGCACCATCGAAAGGTCTAACAATAGGATAAAGAATTTCATCTCTTTAACCCTCACTTGTAAGAGACCCACAATCAAACATACGTAGCCATTTGACACATTTGCTGGTGATTAATTGCCAATAATCGTCTGGCTTCAGAACAAGACAAATAGCTGCTCTGTAAGCACGTTAATTAAAACGATGAAGACTGTTTCTCACTGTTTGACAAGAAACCCGCCTTCCAATAGCTTGTTTTCACTGTCTTAAATTAATTACACAGCACATTTAAACCTGTTTGAGACATATTACCAAGAAAAACAGTACTCTTAGGCTGTGGTAGCTCTTAGTCGACATGAACGAGGTCCATTGTGAAATGCCATAGTGCTGGAATCGATTCCAAAGCCGCGACACTAGATTTTGTGACAAAATGAAATGTTTTGCAGCCGTCCTTTGGCTTTGTTCAGATTGAAACACTCCATCTGCTTTGTCAACTGCAGTCAAGCGACGCCGCGTCACAGATTCACAAATGCCAATGAATGAACAAAATGTGGAATTTCGCAAAAGGAAAGAATAAACCAAAAAAGCATACACTATCTATATTAAAACCACTTTTATTTGAACCCATTCTAATGTATTTGTTTATAACCAGATATATACAAAGGGCACCTGCAAACAAAACCTTTATTTTTAAAACAGTCGATCTTAGTATAATATGGAGACATAAAGATCCCATTATCATGTAATGTCCATTATCTGGTTTGCCAGATGTGCACATTTCGGAAATTCATTCCTAATCAGTGACACTAAGACCTAAAAGTTTGATAGATAAAAAACATAAACCAAACATTTGGAAATTAATTAATCTAAAGTTCCAAAATTATAAAAATCCAATTCCAGCTAAGGAATGCTTTGCATGAGGGAACAGACCTTAGTTTTAGATAAATTCGAAATTGAAAACGGCTGAAAATTTTGCTAAATGGCTGCACAAAGTACAGCCTACTGAGTTATGGATACCCTCGGGGAGTTTTACTCCACCAGCAGCGGTACCCGCTCAGGGGTAGTAAATATATTAAACAAATACCAGTTGAATTTTAATGTGCCAGATGTGTACATTTCGGAAATTCATTCCTCATCAGTAACACTAATACCTAAAAGTTTATAACAAATGATAATTTTAATTATTATAAATAGAATGGGGGGATATTTTAATGTTAACGTAAACGGGAAAATGTCTAGACGGCTATTGTCAACAAGTGATTATCCTTAAACTGTTGTAATAAATCATTTGATATATCATCGATCATAAGAATAATTATACTGGAAACAATGTATGTAATGATCAAAATATACGTACGATGTGCAAGTTTGGTGAATTAAAAATTGTAATACATACCTAAGTGTTGTTGCAAATTATTTTGAAAAGATATACTGAAATATTGCTATTGTTTGTTTATGCTTACTATTTGTTGACAAATTATAAACTAATGATTGAAAAATCTATTGATTCATTATATTTTTACACATGTCTTATTATTTTAAGAATTATGTTAATTTTTATAGATATCGATGAAATATTCAACAGTTATCCATAACTCAGTAGGCAGTGCTGTCAGAAAATGTAGCATTTAGCAAATTTTCAGTCGTCTAAAATTTAGAATTAATTTAAAACTAAGGTTTGTTCCCTCATGTACAGCATTCCTTAGCTAGATTTGGATTTATATAAAAAAATAAAACAAACATACCAGTCCTTGTCCATATAAATTTTAAACTTTAGATTCATTATTTTCAACTCTTTGGCTTATGTTTTTTATGTATCAAACTTTTCGGTCTTGGTGTCACTGATGAGGAATGAATTTCCGAAATGTGCACATCTGGCACATCAAAATTTAAATGGTATTTGTATTATATATTTACTACCCCTGAGCGGGTACCGCTGCTGATGGAGTAAAACTCCCCGAGGGTATCCATAACTCAGTAGGCAGTACTTTGTACTGTCAGAAAATGTACCATTTAGCAAATTTTCAGTCGTCTAAAATTTGAAATTAATTTAAAACTAAGGTTTGTTCCCTCGTGCACAGCATTCCTTAGCTAGATTCAGATTTATATAAATTTGAAACTTTAGATTCATTATTTTCAACTCTTTGGCTTAAATTTTTTATGTATCAAACTTTTCGGTCTTAGTGTCACTGATGAGGAATTAATTTCCGAAATGTGCACATCTGGCACATCAAAATTTAACTGGTATTTGTATTATATATTTATCTCTTTTAATTTGAACATATATATATGTGTCATATGTTGTTAAATGCGTTTAGGGCGTTTTTATCATTAAAATATACCATTTGGTAAAATTGTCCAACGTTTTAATTTTTGAAATTTATTAAAAACTAAGGTCTGTTCCCTCATGCAAAGCATTCCTTAGCCGGATTTGGACTGATATAATTTTGGAACTTTAGATTCATTATTTTTCAACTTTTTTGGCTTACGTTTTTATCTTTCCATCTTTTCGGCCCCTAGTGTCACTGATGAAGAATGATTTTCCGAAATGTCCACATATGGCACATCAAAATTTAGCAGATATTTGTGTTATATATTCTTTATAATTTTATTTCATGTTATATATTTTATGAACAAAGATTAAAAAACACAACCTATTTTGAAAAGCAAAATAATTTATAATGGTGGCTTTATAATCTCTTAAATGATAAATATCTTTAAGAAACTTATGTAGAATATAAAAAGTATGTATTTTAGATCATTTCATTATTTATTTACTCCAATGCTGGTACATAACAGCCAAAAGGGGTAACGTATTTACAAGAATAAAAATTAATTGGTAATTCATTTAGCGTAATTCTTACCAGTACAATGATGATTTTGGTAAACCGAATTTGTCTTTTTCAAGCTTCCGTTTCCTCAAAGTACTTTTGAGTTGCATTTTCTATAACTTTTTGAATAAACATCTTAAGCTTTCCAAGGTCATAAACAGGATTTTATTCTGCCGTGCTTGACATTTACTTAGCTTAATTTAGTGATATTTATAGATATTTGAATGAAATTTTAACACTAAAATCCCACCGTTAGGTATTTTTATAAAAGGAATTGACATTTCCTGTCGCTAAAAGCTGAAGAGTTTAATTTTGCAGGGTTTTCCGTTAGAATCATCTCATTCACCGTCTTTCAAAACATAACCGCACAAGAAAACATAGAGAACGATTCTCTCGCCATCAGCAACTGGAGGAGTAAAACTGCAGTTACAGCCAACTATTTATTCATATTTTTGCAGTTAAATTTTTTATACCCAGGTAACAGCTGCTGCAAGGCTTATTTTAAATTGATTTTTTCTGCATTTGTGGCCAGATTACAGTAATTACAGAGTGTTTCTATACGATAATTGCACTTTCAATTACTGTCAGTTTTCCAAATGTCAAAGAACTTAATATAACTATAGTTTAATCATCGCTTTTCTATTTGTTTGACTATAGTTCAGAATGCAATTTCTTCTAAACAATCAATATTCTCTGTTTTCGCATATTTGTTTTTATAATCTATTAACAATTCTGTTTCGGTTTATCACAATTTATTCCCTGTTTAATTGATAAATTGGGATATGCTCTGATTTAAAACGCTAATATGTAAACTATTTGTTGCGCCTAATAAATGAAAAATTTTATTGTGTTTAAAAGAAATTTTAGACCTTTTTGATTAAATATCTGTAAATGATTGCATTTACTTTCACGATAAATAAGATATAAAAAAAGAAATGATAATATGCTACTGTGAAATCAGCAATTTTCATGGTGGCCCAATTTTCGTTGTTTTCGTGGACAACTCTTGTAACAAATTTATATGTCAACGAAATTAATATATGTTAATAACAACTTACCTTTCTGACGACGTGAGTGAAATAAGTAGAGTAATCCGGTAACACTGAACAAGATAATGTTTTTACAACATGCGGTTCACTTTATAAACAACGGTCATAACCACGAATTCATCCCCCACGAAATGATATTTTTTTTTAATTTAATGATTTTACAGAAATCAATAAAAAGCTGTGTTTATTAATAAAAGTCTGAAATATAATACAAAATCAAAAATCTTACATTTCAGAATGATAAGAGAAACAAATAATTTTGTCTGTTTCAGGTTATGAAAACATTATGATAAAATAAAACATTCTATTTATAAAGTTATGCATGGATAAAGGATAAAAAACTTCAGAATCGAGAAAAAATATCTCGTGATAAGTGAATAGAAAATTTTTTTAAAGTTTTAATTCATTAATTGACCATGAACTGCTTATGATTTCATAAGAAAGAATTTTTGTATTATATATATATATTATTTATTTTCAATGTTGTTCCTTGATACTATGAAAGACGGTTTCAAAGATCTCTCTCTCTCTCTCTCTCTCTCTCTCTCTCTCTCTCTCTCTCTCTCTCGCTCTCTCTCTCTCTCGTAAATGATATTATTATGAAATCAAAATAATATATTTTACCTAGCGCTGTAGAAAAACTAACAGAGAGAGAGTAAATAAACTTCCAATTATATAATTCAATCTAACTGTACAAACGTAAACAATTATAAATTGTAGCAGTTAGTATGGTTTCCGTAAGTTCAAAAATTTTTATCATTTGTCAATTACCATTGTTTACTTTATATTGAAACGAAATTAAACTATTAAACTTTAAAAGACATTCAAACAAAGATACTTATGAAATAAATTTTTCTAGATTTTTAAGTGATACACGTTCAATTTCCTTAAAAATCAATATGACGTCCTTATTATTGTTTTACATTTATTCAATTCCATGCAGTTATTTCTGATAGAAACAGGTTTAAAATCGGTGTTACTACTGATATTTATATTGTCCTTTTGACGAATATGTACCGTAAGTTATCTCACATTTATCAATAAATGGGATTTATTTAACAGGTATCTTTGTAAATAAATATACAATTCTTGTATTTTTATCATTTAATACCTAAGAGATTATGCATAGCAGCAATCAAAATACTTTGTTAATGAAAAACAAAACAAAAAATATAAATGCATTGCTTTGAATGTTTAACAAAAATGCCTTTGTAAATTTTGACGTACCATAGGTGCCCATCTTGGAAATAAATTCCTGATCAGTGACACTAGGGGCCGAAAATGTTGATAGATAAAAAACAAAAACCAAACAATTGGAAATTATTAAATCCAAAGTTCCAAAATGAATTGAATTCAAATCCAGCTAAGGAATGCTTTGCATTAGGGAACAAACCTTAGTGTTAAAGAAGTTTAAAAAATGTAGACGATTGAAAATTTTGCTACAAGTCACAAAATTATAAAATTATTTTAATTTTCTTCACTTCAAATTGTAGCCTATACAACACATATTTCAAAAAGACACACTTATACCGTCCCTATTGTCAGTACATCGAACAAAAATATCACAATATTTATCTTATAACGATCTTGGCTTTTCAATATGCGTAGGATTCATAGTTTTTAAACTTTCTGTAGAAAACTATCAAAAAATTTTAGTATAAATTAGGTCTGGTAAAAAGCGATGATACATCTTACCAATGGTTGGCATTATAAGACTTTCAATCTGAGATGTCTTATTTTTCGGTCATTCACATTTAATTCTCATGACCGATAACAATTTGGAAGATTTCAGGGCTTAAATGCCAGACGATTGAATAAGGCATAATCTAAAATGCCAGACTATTGAATTAGGTACAAATTACAAACAGACAAGTTCTAAAGCTGAATTTTTGTCGGTTTTTTATTTCTAGGTGCTCCTTTTGGTCAAATTACAAACGCAAACTGAACTTGCGTTGAAGTGACAATTGTGTGTGTGTGTGTGTGTGTGTGTGTGTTTCACAATTTGGTGCATTTACAATGATATCAATTGTTAACAGAGTTGTATCAAATAACAATATAATCACGCCTATCAGCAATACACATAAATTTTCGATAAACCCTTAATCAATACAACTGGCTATAATTAACTTTATATAAAAGAGAATCTTTTAGACACAATGGTTATTAATTACGCTTTCATGTGTATAAAAACACTTTCACGTGATAAATCACTTCTCCGACATTACAAATCAATACGATACCATACATATTTCTAGTCTGTGAAAATATTTTTTTTCTCTTATTATGCTATTAAATACAAAAATGGAATTCAAATCTTCAGAATTTCAAAACTAAAAACCAATTGAGTAATAATAATTAATCAAATTTATTTTGTTTCTGGTCACAATTTTTCGTACTTAATGGCTAGGAGATATGTCTCAATAAAACACAAACATACCAGTCCTTGTCCAAATCACAATCCCAAAAACAAAGTTAAAACTTTGAAAGCTGGCAAATTTAGTAATACACGTATACTTCCACCAAAGACGTGAGGCCGGGTGCTCCGAAAGGGTAAGCACCTCCTGTCTAGCTAGCTACACCCGTCACGTGGAAGTCAACATTGAGAATGAAAGGAACAAGATACTATGGTAAGTCAAATATATCCAGTATAAGTTTGGATACAGTAACTACATACTTATTAACAATATTGTGATGACGGTCATAAAACTTTTTAAGGGTCTTGATTAGCCTAGGCTTGCAATATTCTTGCGTCAACAATTTAATTGTAAGCAGTTTGCTTCGTTGTAGAAAGTTCCCATAGTGGGAACAAGCTCTACCCTAACGTATTAATTTGTTTTAATCTTTCCAAAATGGAACTTCTGATATGTGTTTATCTATGTTTGATTCCGACATTTTTTCATTATTTCTTTAGCTGCCATCAAAAAATTGACACATTTTTTTTAATTTCTTTTGTCAGTCTATAAAGTTTCTAAAGGTTCTTTTAAGCAAAAATTTATCTTTGTATTTAGTATACTTTTAAAATGATTTTACATTTTTTAATTATATTTTTATGCTAATCGGTTATTTTTTCTGCCAAGATTATAAGGGAGAATTTTCAATCAATTTTTTTATATTTTGTTCATTAAGGATAATTCATTATATCCACTACCTTTTTCATCATTCATTCATTATTCTGATTAAGGAAAGAGATAAAAATTCCGTCATAACCTAATAGAGAGTGCGGACAGCAAAGGTTTAGTGAAGCATATATTTGTTACATATTTACAATAGTGATCATGATGTTTATCTAGACGACCATTATTTTTATAATCTGACATTTGTGATATGACTTGTTCAAAAACATAAAATCAAGTATCTGCTTACAAGGTTTATTGATTACTGACGCTTAAAAACTTTGAGAACAACAGAAATGCTGAAAGAAAAGCAAAACGTTCAATTGTATAGGACAAACATAATGGATAAAAAAAGAGTAATTTACCGACTAAATTACAACGTTAAAAACACAATGTTTTCCGTGTATGTTCGAAACTGACGCCAACTTCCTTATTTTTTTGTCTAATACAAAAAGAAATCACAAAATGGAGGTGCGAAATTATATTTGCATAAATAATTTAAATCATAAGTACAAATAATACTTTCCAGAATTTGTTCAATAATAGAAACCCACAGTGCAAATTTAATATTAAATAAATATAAATCCTTTATTTAATTGAGAGTAATTTTACTTTAGACATTTTTTCACGGTTGTTACACTAAGAATTAATCATTTTAACTCCAAAACATAAAAGAAATCACAGACATATGGGAATGCTTATAGAGAATTAAATGTTTAAAAACTGGTTAGAAGGAAAAACCAATAGGTATTGGTAAAACTAAAAAGTTTTTCTACAATGATTTTTTTTCAAACTAGAAACTCTAGTATATTGAGTCAATCCAGCAACAGTAGAAGACGTCGACTCATAAAATGAGTCACCTAAGAATACCAAAGGTTTTGTCAAATTACCGAAACAAAAGACCGTTGGAAATAGCTGATGAGTTGCTGGTACGATATTTAAACAAATAACCACAAATAAACTACCTAAACATAAAACAGTAAAAACATATAAACTAACCAAAATATTTTCGAACTGTTAAACTTGGTCTTTCCTCAAATGGAATGTGATTAATTGTTTTAATTTTATTCAATGGAACTGAAAAAACTGCAGAATTTGCAACTGATAACCAATATTTGTTATTAATATCATGTACGAAATTCAAAAAAGTCTTTATCAATGCCTTAGTCAAAAAAAATTGCAACTTTACACAAAATTTACAAAATACTGACATTTTATCTAAATATCATAACTATATTTTATATGACGTTTGTTCTTACCATTAGATGGTTTACCATCGCCTGGCAGTTGCTCCTTTTTACCTTCTGTTTCTTCTAAATATTGTTGTATTGCCTTTTCTATTACTTCTTGTACAAATAATTTTAGTTTTATAATGTCATATTCAAAATTCATTTCCGTTGCACTTGGCATTATGTTATTATAATACGATCGATGCAATTTTAATCCATTGAAATGTAATCATGAGAGTTTAGAAACCTCAACATAAAACCGCTGAGTTATATGAAAACGCTTATGCTCTCGTGCAAGAAAGATAATGATTAATTTAGCCCAAAATTTGTTGGTTTTTTTTTTACATTTTCTGAAAATAGATAAAGTTTAATTATTTTTATATCCTTTCATGGAATTCGACTTAATAAAATATTGTTCTACACATGTATCCTGAACAACAACAAATTCTCACCTCACTTCAGAAAGCAAGCATTTATATCATTATTATCCAGAATGTTTCTGTATGCTTTAATAAACCCAACTATATGTTCATATTGATGTCATGCGATAAACTGGTTTTAATATCCGGTTACCCGCTACAACTTGGTATAACATCAATACGTGTTTTAACGGTCACGTTATGGTGTTATGGTCAGTAATTATTGTATTTTTACATTTTTAGATGATAAAGTTACCAATAAGGCTATGTAAATAACTCGGATAACTATATAACGACCCTGGTCTATATATGCGAAATACAGCAACAAAAAAAGCAAATAACAGTTAAATCTTGACTAATGGAATCTTATCTATCATCGATAAACCAAATTTAATCCTACACGGACACCGTGATAACACAATTAATCCACAGCTATTTTCCTTATCTTTAAATCGCTGTAAACGATTTTCTCTCTTTGATTGCTATCAGTTTCTCTTGTTGAATAGCAGGATTAGAGGCTTTCATTGTGAATGGTATTTCAGATGCATTTGTTCCTTCTCGTTGAATACAACTTACTGATGCAGTGCTAATTGTCTTTTGAAAATCTAGAAAATGCACGGACATCAACATTATCGAGAATAAAATTTATTTTTTGCAGTCAAGATGTCGTGTCAGATTCCGTATTGAACTTGACAATCAGTTAATGATAAATCGATACAACACTTTCCTGCAATAGGAAACATTCAAAATCGTGACATATCAAGTTTTGGATATTCTTGATTTCCTTGTTATATATAAAATACAACCATTCTTATATGCTACAACATTGATCACATTCAATTATGTCTACGTGTCAGAAGACATTTTGTTACTCATAAACTATTATTATTATATTATTATTATTATTATTAGAAGTAGTAGTAGTAGTAGTAGTAGTAGTATCTAAAAGATTTTTTTCAGAGGCAATATCCTCCTTTGTTTCTTATTCGATCAGAATAAATTTTGCTAACTGATAGTGCAACATAAGTGCGCTTCCTCGCCGTTTTCAGAATTTAGAAAAACTCCAGTTAAAACAACATCCAGAGACTTCTATTGTGACGGATACGCCTCTGGGGGTATCTCCTTGAATTTAACTAATTATGGACTATTTGTTCGTTTCCTTCTAGATTCTCACACTTAATACTTTTAATAAACAACCTAAGACAAAATGCTTTAAAACTGTTTCGAAACAGATATAATAAATAAGAGAGTGGGCGAGCTGATACACAGACATTTACTTGCTCTCAAGTATACATTCTGGTTTTTTATAATTATAATATCATAATATAACCCTTAATCCTTAAAATAATTATTCCTATTTTTTGAAATGCAATAAATGATTAAGGCACTACAAACTCACAAGAAGGATTTTACAACAAAAAAGCATAACGAATCTTCCGATCTTAAAATTACAATAATTTTTTTCCAAAGAGCCGTGTCGTTCACAGTAAATGACCCATAACATTTATCTATATATTTAAAACAATTTTGTCGAATCAACTGAAATCCATTTTATTCAATATGTATGTTTTTTATTATTTCAAAATTATAAAAACGTGTGCTATAATTTTTTTGGTTACAGTTTTTTTTAAAAAGCATGGACGAAAAACGGAGAGTCTTTCTACTAATAAAATAAAATGAGAGTCTTTCTAATAAGAAAATAAAATAAATCCAATAGTTTTGAATTTGTTTTCGTAAACCAACAGTAATAACTGATCTCATATTCTTGAGTGGGTGTAGAACTAGCTTTTTTTCTCGTCGATTTCTTCTTAAGTTTACAGTTTACGTTTCATTACTAAACTGACACATTAATTAAAAGTAATAGAGAGTGTAAATTACTCAGAAAATGAAACTATAGGACTAGATATAGATTATGTTTTGAATTACTTTGCAAAAAAAGCAATTAAGAAGTTTTCTAAAACGTTCTTAGCTAGCTTTATAATAAAATGCGTGATATGATATAACATATTATTATACCTCTTGTGAAATTCTTGAATTGTAATTAGCTAATACGAGTTTGGGTTATTTTATTGTCAAGCTATGGTTTCAACATAAGATCGGAAGAAAGTCTACGTCACAATGTGACATTACCTGACAACGTTTAGTAACGGTTGACATTATAAAAATGTAAAATGCGCAGGAATCAAGCGCATACGGAACGGTTGAAATTATGAAAAATGTCACATGCGCAAAAATGTTGTGTATACGGTTCGAACGCATCCGTAGATGAATTGAATTGTTTACAGACGAATGTACCGGATTATGTGCTTTGGTTGCACAGTATAATAAAAGCCAACAATCGGTATAATTAAATAAATATTACATTTCTGATAGAGTGACAGTCCATATTATCACCCCTCGAAAATCATTGTCAACCTCGGGTTAGCCTCGGTTGACAATGAAATTTCGGGGTAACAATATGGACTGTCACCCTATCAGACATGTAATATTTATATAGTTTATGCCAAGCAAACTGGTACAAGTAAAATCAGCAAAATGTAGGGTGCACTTTATACAAATCATTATAACTTCAACCCCTAAAAGTATTTGGCGTTAATATTGATAAGTAAATATCCGAAATGATTTTATCGCCACTATTATTCCCGCCACACTAAAATTGATGGTTAATAGTATGGATAATGTTATCATTTTTAGTGTTTATAAATGTGATTCTTATTCTTCTACTTGAGTTAATATTCATAAAAAGTCCGTCTTTCATGAATTTAATCTTATATCTGTATTTGAAAAATGTGACCTGCCTATATTAACAGACGTTTGCAACGCGCACGATTTTAACAATTTTGATTCTTTCAGCTAAGTGAAATCTCTAAAATTGTCTTTTCAAATTGATAAAAATGTAAAGCACTATTAAACTTATGGTTTTTTTTTTCAAACATTGTAGATATAAAATGAATGACATATTGTTTTTTCTTTTACTTTAATAACGTCTTAGGGTGTGAATAAAATGAGAAAACTTAAACATTTTGGGTGGCTTAGGAGAGACAATTATGCATTACACATTGCAACCTGAATCTGCCGAAATTCAAAATCAAAAATTAAGTAGCTCTGTCCAAAGATGACCCAATTAAATAATTTTTAATATAGTTTCAAATTCAAATAGACATAAGGCTTATCACTACCAGACCATAGAGGCACATTCTTTACCTTTGCCAGTACTCGTAAAAACAAGTGTATATGCTTGTGTTGAGTATTTTTAAGCTACACAGTCTTAAAATATGATGAATTTAAAAAAAACGTCAATAAAGAGGTAAAAGTTACTTTTCTCTGTATCAGAACGGTAGAAATTTTTTACCCATGTGTGTGTGTGTGTGTGTGTGTGTGTGTGTGTGAGAGAGAGAGAGAGAGAGAGAGAGAGAGAGAGAGAAAGAGAGAGAGAGAGGGAGAGAGAGATATTTAGATCCTTAGATCCTTTCACATCATTTTTTTTAAAAAGTCTTCTCAATCCAATCCGATATTCAGAAAAATCGATTTTACTTAAATATATAAGTTTTACTTAAAATATTTTTTGTAATATCAGTCACGAATATTTAACACATATACATTGTTTTATGGTGTCAAGTTGGGACTGAAGCAATGCCCTGATCTTGGTTTTAGCTTTCTTAAAGATTAAATTTCATCTCGGTCATTGAGAATATAGAATCGGACAATTTATCTTATTTTGGAGTCAGTTCCTAAGGGAATCTTTAAACAGCTTGAGGGGGCATATTATCATTTTGACGATCAGGAACTTTAATAAAGTCACTATCAGTTACCCGTATGGTTTCTTTCAACCGGCATTCTCCGGAAAATAAGTCATACTTCCCTCCCATTCCTTATCTTTAACTTTCTTTAATTTTTTTCTCATGCAAAAGATTTCATTTTTTTATCTAAAAATAACATATATTCTGTCTTTAATCATTTTTAATTCCCAAAGTTTACATATTTGATGATGTGTATTAACATCTTTCTTTTAGCTACGGATGAGGTTGTCAACTTCTTGGCAATTTTTATTTTAATTTTATTTTTTTGCAATGAAAATTTTGTAAAATTTTGATAAATAAAATCTTTAATTAAACAAATTATGGTATTAAAGTTCATTTCTCAATTTTCTCCATAATTTTTTGTTTTGTTTCTTAAAATAGTTCTCTTATCAAATACATTTTTATGGCTAAGATGTCAAAGTGCAGACTTTTGGAACACAACGCATTTTATTTTCCATGATTAATTTATATCAGGTATATACTCCTTGGAAAGGTTTATCAGTTTTCATCTCAAAGGTAATTAAATTTCTCTTTTGCTTTTTCCGCAATCATAATACTGACCGCCTAGAAATATTACAACATGTTCCGGTTATAATTTTAACCACTGTTACTCCATTCCTCTCTGTATCTTTCGATAAATATTTTTTTTATAAATGCGTCTCATTTATCTTTTTTAATTCATTTTCTTTAAGTTGATTGTAATAGATATGTATGTATCTATGTAACAAATTATTAAAATTTAGTTTACGTTATTAGTTTTAACTAGAAAATCTCTATTAAAGTTGTTTGTCTCTGTTTTACACTATATACCATGGTAATGGTTCACCAAACATGCTTTGGATTCTTGAATAGTATATATTGTTAAAATATGCACCATTTGATCAGACTTTTTAATTTCTATTCGATAATATATTAACAGCTTAAAATCCTTTTTCTGTTAGCCATATTGACATACATATTGAACTTTTTCGACAACGGTCATATTGCATAGCTATCACTTCAGTCTTTATGAATTGACAGATTTTTTAATGTGACACTCAATTTGAAATAGTATGTTGTATAATGTGTTATTATTATTCATGGCTATTTTAAATTCAACAAAAAATTGTGTACGAGTTTTTGGTTTTTTTTTTTTTTTTTTTAAAAAAGTAAATAAGCATTTTATTCTGTATAACACTTCACATATACCTGGATTTAATATTTAAGGAAAGGAAAATGTTCTTTTGACAACAGCAAAACAACAGTTAACATAGAATATTTCATGTTAACAACATAAACAGTCAAACAAGACAACAAACAATCGCAATGTAGGTTCACTTAAAAAATTATAATTATAAACTTCATATTTGGTTGGACACTAGCCTGAATGTCTTGTGGTAAGCTACTGTTTCTATTGAAACCTATCAACTTTCCAAGTTATCAACTGTTGATCAATAAATAACTAAAATAAATCATCAAAAGTAAAAGTCGTTTTTACTTGCATGGCATTTGTATATAAATTGTTTTTTACAATGAAGAAACCCGACAACAATAGGTTCTTCGAATGTCTAAGAGTTCAAGTAAAATTTATTAAAAGAAAACAAGAGAATTAATACTTCAAAACAATCATAATGGGGTAAAAAGTATCTTGTTTTCCTAACTTATATAACAGAATTTCTATAGAAAATAGTTTTTAGACATCTAGGCATCGTAAGGGACATATATTTTATTTTTAACTAGATAGATAAAAAGCAGAATCTTTATAAGTTTAAAGATCTTCTAATAAAACCGTTCATAAACGAGATCAGTGCTAACTTGATAAAAATGAAAACCTGTCACTACAGAATATGGGGATTGTTCGATGCGTAATGTGTATTGTACTGATATCTCAAAAGCACTCGACTAAGATATTAAAATGAACATTACCTTCAAAGTATTCTTAAATACGCAATTTCTAAAAACCATTTCCGACGTAAAAAATTGCTTCACACGTTCAGACGTATGTAATGAAGAATTATCATGATGTTGACGAACAGCCTAAATCCTGACAGAGAGCGTCGTTTAAGATAATATTGCATGAGTTCTTAAGTATATCATCTCGGTAATACCAACATGTATGACTTTTGCACTTCAGCATCGAAATGTGTACGGCTATACCACCACATGAGAAAAATATGCAATAAACAACCTTCTTTGTGCCTGTGCTTCTTTTTGCAACTACAGGCCTTCTATCATGTTTATTAAACTATATTTTCTTTCCATTTTTTTTTTCTTACTGGTTTGAAATAGTGAACCCATGTTTCGTCACCTGTAGCAATGTTTGCAAATTGTTTTTGATTGAATTTTGGAAACATTTTAGCAACTGCGTAGCGATTTGTACTCGTGAAAGTTTTTTAGGTTATCTGTCAATATATGTGGGATTCATCTGGCAGAAATCTTTTGTGCTTTCAAAATACGCTTTGAAATAAAATGAACCCGCGATAGCGAAATGCCAACAGCTTTGGCAATATCACAAATCGTATGTATCTGACATCATTTTCAATTATTTCCCTGACTTTTAAGACATTTGCCTTGCATGTAACAGTCACAGGTTGGATAGATTTTTATGTATCTACAAATTGTCCCTAAGACCTTATCAGAAGCATAAAAGACTTCCAAAATTCAGGAAAATCTGTATTGCCGAACGACCGATTTTTGTTCGAACTCTTATATAAGCTCTAATTTCTTCAATATTATCAACCCGTTTTCAAACCATTCTAACGTCAATGACTGGCTTTATTGAATGGACATAAATTTTAACTATGTTCAGCTAAAGACACTTGTCACACCATTAGAAAGGTTTTGAATTGAGGTATTCAAGCGTTATCATCATCAACAAAATCGTGCAAAGCGTTATCGCTCTGTGGTACAGCACGAATTGCATATCAAACAGTCCTCGTACAAGGTTTGAAAAAGAGTTGCATAGAGCTTTATTGCTAAAAGATAAGTTTCCTTGTAAAGATTATATCTCCAAATAGTTTTTTAAATAATTTTAATATTTGTAGAAGTTCTTAACACAATTTTTTTCTTGGAGCTCAATTTTTTTTAAATTAAATGGAATGGAATGACAGATATTTTGATTAGCAAAGTGATCAGGATAATATTTGAATTATTTTTTTTTACCCTTTAGTAGTAATAGTGCTGCAGTATTGGTTTTAAACTTCATTGTCCGAAGTCAAAATTCGAGTTTTATATCAGTAGTTTAAAAGTTTCTTTTTTTTTCTTCATTGCTTTGTTGCAATTGGAAGTTTTTATCATTACCTTGTACTGTGTTATGTTATTCGTATTCGTTGGGTTGGCTTCTACAGAGTACAAAATTTTTGGTTGCAAATTCTTTCTTCTATCCAATCTTTCGTAATTTTTAATGATATTTGACATTTAAATTTACACTTATTTTCAGATAATTTACATTTGATTCTAAGTGAACTGTGGATTTACTGTAAATCTATTCTAGATGAACAAATCTCAAAATAACATAGAAAATATTAGAGAAATTTGTATCGGAATATTTGCAAGATGCATTTGAATTAGTGAACATGTTTTTATTAAAAATCAATATTTTACATTGTGGTGTTTTCGTATTACAAAATAAGTAGCTACAACCGAAAAAAACTGGTATAATACTGGTATAAATTTATTAATGTATCAAACTATCTCGTTTATTTTTGAACCACATGATAGAATAATTAGGTTGTAAACTAATAAATTTTAATGTTAAATGTCCTTCAAGGTCTAAAATCTATGCCTCTAAAAGATGTCATTTTCAAATATTAACTATTACATTTTAGATCTTGCTTATGTTCACTTTCAATCAGAAAAACCCCAAACGAAAGATTTTTTTTATTCATTTCGTACTTTATCCAACTAAAAAGTTTTTTTTTAACTTGCATATTAAGTTTTCAAGATGTCTCATACAGAAAAATAAGAAATTTACTGAACTCTCTAAGCTAATAATTTCTGTATTATACATAAATTGAAAAAAGATTACCAAATAATTGTGAAACCAGAACCAGTATATTGTTGGTTGTATTACGTATCTCATGCCTTTACTCTTCCTAAACTGGTCATTATCTATTTAATATGAAATATAATAAAGGTGTTAATAACCATATACTAAAACCCGTCATGACGAGGATCATTATTTCCCGCCTTCGGGAATATTTCAGAATATAGCGTATTGGCTTAAACCACAAATCAATAAGGTATAGTAAAGATTTCTCTTATTGTGTCAATCGTATTTCCTTAATTTGGTATTACATTTATAAATCCAAATATATAGTATGAAAAAATATAATATGTAAAAATATCTTAACTAACTTATTATTATTATTAGTAGTAGTAGTAGTAATTTTTTATTAGTTAGTTATTTATTTATTTATATTTTTGTTTAAACTTGTACTTTTGTTGAAATTTAGACTATAAAAAATCTTTTTTTCCAAACCTATTGATATCAACTTCATGTCTTCTTGAGTAAATAATAATCCTTTGTTTTTGATATCAACATTTATGCACGAATAATGCTTTTTCTGATGTTCTGTCCGTTTAGTTTTAGAACCATATTAAACATAAATATTAGTTATATTGACAGTTATTGAAAAACTTGTATTATCAAAGTTTAAATGTTTCATGGACCATGACTTAAGCTTATAACGTTTACCAACATCTAATTTGATTTTAGTTTGCTTTGAGTTTTTTTTTATTTTCATTACCTTTAAATCTTTATTACACCTAGGAGATTTATAGCAAAAGCTTAGACACCCTTAGACTATATTAAATAAAAGAACCCCTTATGTCAAATCAGATGTCAGTCTTTTTAATATTGCCTAAAAACTCAGAGAAGCATAAATCTCGAAATAACAACAATCAAATCGTATGACAGGCATTGTAATATTGCCTCAACAACTCAGAAAAGCATTAATCTCGAAATAACAATCAAATCGTATGACAGGCATTGTAATATTGCCTAAACAAGTTAAAAGTATATTAATTTGAGACAGTGCGATCTACGTTTTATATTTGTACATTATAGGTCCCTGTACAATAAAATTTACGATTAATATCCGCAAATGTCAATGTTCCCTGTCGGTATGAAATATCGTTTATATTCTAACACTGCAAGTCCTCGTAAAAATGCAGGTATTATTACTTGAATGGTTCGCAAATATCCACTACAAAATGATACAGGTCAGTAGAAAACAATTGTTTTGACGTCAGCAATGCTTATTTTACTAACCCTATATCATTCCGTACTAAATACTTTTGAACATGCAAGTTTTGACACCCACAGATCACCCGGTACAATTTAAAAATGAGGAAAAAGAATATTGCCAAACCTATTCAAATGAACAGTCTCAATGTCATCAATTTCCCTATCCATGTCCTTTAATTAAATAAATTCAAATGTCATACCTGATGATACCATATTGACTGTTGAGTCAATGTCTAAAAAAGAATTTTTTGCAAAAAAACGAAGTGAATACATTTACAATTTTTGTTGTCGTTGTCATAGCAAAAAAAGAGAAAAACATTGCACCCAGTATCTGCCTCACAGACACACTATTTTTGCGATATTTTTTTGATATTGAGTTATATCCGTACGTTCCTACTCCCAGTACACATTGATTTGTGTATTATATCGTAAGAATTTCAAGATGTCTATACATATACATGTATATATATATATATATATATATATCCGAACATTCTTAGGGTGCCGTGTAATGCAGATAAAATTATTTAGGTTCTCGTACAATGTAATAATGCATTTTATAAATGAGTTGGGTAATGGCATTTAACGTCCCAGTCAAGAATATTTCACCTATATAGACAGGTCGCCAGCTATAGGATAAAGTGCAGAAATTTTGCATTGATGTCATTATACAGCAGGGTTCATTATCGTGCCACGCCTGACTTGACACGGGACCTCGTTAATTTTAAGTTCCCATGAACAGTGGCGTTCATTTTGTAATACCGAGTGCTTTGCGAAAGAACAGTTTCAATCCACTTTTAAGTCATGGTTAAGACCTTGTGGGGGTTCGAACTCACGACCTCCCACTTAAGAATGGAGGTTTTATAAATGAAAACTTCTTGATAATATAGCTTATTATTTCTGTACAGGAAGCACCAATGATTATCTGTCCAAGTTTTAGAATTACAATTAAATAGATTTTTATATAGAATGTCGAAAAATAAAACATCTTGAACCGAAATAATAAATGAAGAATTAGTAGAAATAACCGTAGTAAAGAAGAAAGAAGAAGCAAGAGGAGGAGGAAAAAACAAAGACCTTTAAAAAAACAATTAAAAGAGTAAACAAGAAAAAAAAAACAAGAGAAATTAGAAAGCAGTATTGTTGAAAGTCCAAGTCAAGATTTTTTCAATGATATAAATGCATAGTTGATTATGTTTGAGATCCGGGAGGTATTGACAAAGTAATAGTACTGAATAGTCTATTGCAGATATCAATTGAAAAAGAGTAAAATATGATGACACGATATAAAAACAAAAATCAGAAACCACATTAACTGACTGACTGACTGACAACGTGTATTTGTGCTTATTAACGTTTCCTTTAAAAACGGGACATAATACAAGCTATTGAGAGAAACAAGACACGAACAAATAAGACAAACACATATTTGAATTACTGATTATAAAACCCCTGATTTTGAATCGGTTCTCTATTATTATTTTCCCCTGATCAATTTTTGTCTGCAAGATTTTTCCTGAACGAATAGTTGAATTTAGTTCAAAATTTCAGAAAAATTCCCGTACTAATAAAGTTGTGTTTTTCTGCATTCAAAATCCTCTGGGGTTTCATAAGAAAAGGCAGGAGAACGGGGTCTTAAGAAACAAATTTCCAAATTTTCCATACACACTTTGATGTGTATTATAAAACGATAATATATTTTTATCAGCATCTTAAGGCGCATCAATTCATATTAAGAAGGAGTACCGTTTAGAGGTGGTACCAGGTGGGACTTTGTTATAACTATTGAATCCTTGACATCCCAACCCGTAACCTGAATTTTTTCTAGAGTTCCTTTTAAAACATTAAAAGATTGATATTAAAGAAAGACATACTAGGTCATTCCCAAATGCGGGGTGGGGCTAGCTGGTGTTAGTACATTCATAACTTTTAATTGGTTGAGATCTCTACCCCTTAACTATGTATTTTCTTTGTGATGAAATGAAAAGATTAAGATACTAATGATATTCTCCTATGACCACTCCCCATTGAAGGGTGGAACTGTGTGGTGCTATCTACAAGGATAACTTTTAAATAATTGGCATCCATACCCCTTAATTGTATATTTTTTTCAATGAACATTTGAATATAGTAATACAAAAACTCTTTAAAAACCTGATTTTTTTTTCAAACAAATACGACTATCAGATTCGTTGATGGTTGTTACTGTCTTGGTGGTTTAGTAAAACAGGGCCTGCATCAAGAGCGGAATGTAATTTGTACCAACAAAAGCCAGAACATACATCTGATTTCACAAAACTGCTTCCTTTTAAGAGGACAGAGTACTGACTTGTTCAACTAGTGTGAGGAGCATGTGCCTTAGGGAGTGATATGGTTGTTTGTAGGATACTAATTCAGTGAGTTAGCCTAAGTGCGAGGTAGTACAAGACGGTTTAAATTACAAATTCGCTTTCACGCACACACAATCTGTCCTAGGGATATTCCTCAGTAAGTGATTAAACTCGAACATAGGTGAAAAATTGAAGTGACATTATACATTTCAACCAACCAGAAGTGCAAACGGGAGTGGGGTGTGAAAATGTTGGGATGATGAAAGTCTTTGTGCTTGTCACAATTACAATTCTAGTATATTATTGTATTTTTTACCCCAATAAGAAAAAAACAGTTTAATATTTCCTTATTTTAATAATAGAATACAATTATTAATAAATCAAACATTTATCATTAAAGCACAAATTATGACGTCATAAAAGATACCAAATGAGAAAAGACACTTGGAACATCCTGCAAACATTGAATAAATTCTATACTAAATATCCTTTGTGTTTTGCTAAACAGTGTTGATAATTTAGTTTCAATAAAGTTCAAATCCTAGTTCATCATAGTTTCCTTTAAAAATAACCGAAGTTAAAGTGGGTTTTCCTCTCTGAAAGGACGAAATCAAAAAATAACTTCAAGTCTTGTTGTTTCTACCATGCTATTACACTGATAAAACCAAAATTGTGACGACATGAAAAATCAGAAGTCAGAACATCCTAAAAATAATATTTTGTTTTCAAAACGTAAGATTATAGGTTTATTATTAACTATTTTAATTATTTCATTTGAATAAGTTAAACATCCTTCTCAGTCATTGATTAATCTTAATATACCAATAGAGAGCTATTTAGATTTGCAAAATGAAGGAGTAGTATGAATGAACAAAGATATACCTTAGATATTTTATAGTTAATATACTAAGGTCAACTTTTTTTACCAATGGTACCAATGTGACTCAAAATGGGATGATGGTAAGGCAATAAATGTTGGAAATTGCAAAAAGAAAGTATTTGTCAGAATATTTGAAAACGATAATTTTTTGCATAGACTTGTATGTTAGAATACTGTAGGTGTTGATATATTGATATATGGTACAAGGTCATGGGTTGAAAGGTCAAGGTCGAAAAATCCAAGTTATTGATACAACAATTATTTAAATATATTGTTCAATGACCAAATAAGGTTAAAGGTCATTGGTTTTAAGGTCAAAGTCACAGTAACAGAATTATTTTAAATAAGTAGATTATTTTGCAAACTAATTATTTGTATTGGCATGTATAGTAGGATATTGTATATTACGATCATCTGATGTTTGTTTGAGGTCAAGGATTCAAAGTTCAAGGGCCAAAGCTTAGATACAAAACTGAACTTGTTTTTTATCTGAAAAATTATAAACTTTCTGTATTAGCATACAAATCAGATTTATGTAGGTATTTTATTATAATCATTTTGATATTTGGTTCAAGGCCATGGGTTAAAAGGTCAAGGTCATATTTGGATTTATATACCTTTGGATCTTTGGATTCATTAATCTTCAAATGTTTGGATTACCTTTTTTATCTATCGTTTTCGGTCCCTAGTGTCACTGATAAGGAATAAATTCCCGAAATGTGCACATATGCCACAGCAAATTAAATAGGTATTTTTGTTAAATATAAGCATAGACATACTGAAATGTTTCATAACCTGTATATTGTCCATAGTGCTTTAGTTTCTATATATAACTGATACTTTCTAGTAACTTTGAACTGATGAAGGATGAGAATAGTTATGTGTTACAATGCAAATACAGCATACTTGCACGAAATGCCTTATAAATATTTTACATTCTCTTAAATCAAGAGGACAAACTTTTTTTTTGAAAGCTGATACTTTTGATATTTATATAAATAAAACATTGTGAAGCGTCATTTATCACCGGAAAGTACGCTTCGTGTATAAAACATCCTGCATAAAATGTAACTGACACAGTAATAATTCATTAAGAAATGTGAAAAAATCCAGCGAAAAATGGAGTCTGGTATTGACTATAAACAACAGAGGCGGTACCGAAATCAAATATAGTTGACAAAGCATTCATCCATTATGAAATGAGAAAAAAATCAAGGGATAAATGGTACGACTGGTATTGATTGACTTTTAACAACAAAGTTGGCATCGGAATGAAATGTAATTGTCATAGCATTCATTCGTTTTTAAATGTAAAAAAATCCAAGGAAAAACGGTTCGACTGGTATTGACTTTTAACAATATAGGTGACATCGGAATGAAATGTAGTTGACATAGCATTCATTCGTTAAGAAATGTGAAAAAAAATTAGCGATAAATGAACTGACTGGTATAGACTATAAACAGCAGAAGTGACATCGGAATCTTCTTCGTTGTACTTGATAAAACGAGCTAATCGGATCACCTCGGATGTTTCGCACACTCAACAAATACCTCGGATGTAATACAGTCGCCGCCATTGGTACTACTTTAATCATGGCGGAAGCGTCTGTAGCACTATGCAAAGATCATTGTGCTGTTTGTTTTTCAGAAGTCAGGAGACTTCACTGTTTTTCAAATCTAAAAAGTAAACGAGAAAACATAAAAGAACATTATGAGGTCATTTTGGGAAAGGTTATTGACGCTGATGATATTCACAAAATCAAAATCTGTGGTGTATGCGCAAACAAGTGTTCAGAATTTGTTGAATATCAGGTACATGGATCTACCACAGTATTATATAGTCTTTCATGTCTTATATTGTTTAAACGTGTACATGTATTTTCTGTCGTTTTAAAAATGTCAGTAGAGATGTTTGAAGCACTCAGTAGGTGCAGTTACCCCCCCCCCCCCCCATGCAAATGCAAAAATTAAGTGAGATTACTTGAGGTGAGTGTGTAGGTAAAATGTAATTTGTATTTTCTTTACATCATATAGGTGTCAAACAGTCACAGTCATTTACAATATGGTCGGAGTTGATTCAAAATGTAAGCTTTCATGATGAATCTTGAGCTCATAAAATCATGAATATTTATATACATGGCAGTTAGTTCACATTTATTCAAGACAATTTTTATTTATACAAACTTTCCTGTAGAATGTTTTAGTATATGCACCCTCTGATCCTTAGTAACCCTCTGTAGTATACTTACTAGCTTGTAACATAACTACAAGGTAAGTGCATTTTTCCTTGAGCTTATGGACCACTAACCAGTCACTTTTATTACTTAGAAAACTGGGGGTTCTAGTTAGTACTAAAACTGAATGAACAACTTAAGTCATTTCAGCAATTATTTTTTTTTTACACTTATCAGTAATACCCTTATATTTTACTTTCAGTCAACTGTTTTATCTGGATATGACAGATATATTTAAAAAAAACATCTATAAAAAGGCAGGCTGAAACACCACCTTCTGCTCTACGTGCATCTATAGCCGAGAGAATAAAAGATTCGGTCGAAAAGTTGAAGAATTTGAATCTTCAGGATGACAGGCCAGTCAAAACCAAGGCATGCAAGAGATTAATTTTAGATCATGATTATGCAAAATTTGATGAGCAGTGCAGAGAAGTTTTACCCAAGACAACTCATCCCCAAGTTCCTCTGTCAACAACTACCAAGTTACAAGATGATCACGAATATGCTAGGATTATAAATGTTTCTGATGAGGTATTAACTGTATTATCAAACATGTACCTTTAATTCCTGATAACTTTTTCAATAATTCATGTATTCATCCAGATTTAGAGTCACAGATGACTGAATTATGTAAACCAAATGGAAGTGTTCTATGGCTAAGGAACCCTGAAACTTTAATGGATGACAATATATTTCAGAATGCAGTTTTCGAGATGAAGGAAAAATGTTATGAACTTTTTTGTATTTTAAACACCTGTCTTGGGAGTAAAATTACAAAGGACTCAAGAATTGCCACATTAGGGACTATATATGGAATGCTTCTTCATGAACGAAATCTCAAAGTGTCTGCTGTTCAGCGTATATATACCTCACTATGTATTCACTGTCATGCAAATAATGAGGTACACTACCAGTTGTATTTAAAATTTTTAATTTTAAAGTTGAAAAACTGTCAAAAAAAACATGAACATGTTGCATACACTGCAAGACAAAGAATTTTCATCAATACTTCCAACAGTCACTTTAAAATAACAAAAAAGATGAAATTGTCAACACGCTATTCTAAAAATGCAGTAATTTCATAAGGATTTTTTCACATATTTTACTTTGACTATACTAATTATATACATCCTGTTTAACATGTATAAGATTTTATTTCAGCTGGAGTTTTTAGCTCCTTTTATGAAAGATATTGATGCAGATCAATGACTGAATATACATAATTTAGATTTAAAAACTATTCATTATTTCCTCTCTTAAAAATTTTTTGTACAACAAAAAAGGATTTATTATGGTTTCAAAACAAATCCCAATTGGTTATTTTTTTAGTGGCATGAAACAAAATATTTCATTATAAATGTACATGTACATGTGTTTTTTAACTGTTTTAACAAAATTGCTTTTTGCTAAAAAAAATAACATAATAAAATAGCAGTAATTGAAAAATTATACTTTTTCCGTAACCGGTTGGCAAAACAGCCAAAGTATCCTTCCCATCATAAATAAACTTAAGGGTTTCAACTTGTTTGTCTTTTAAATCGAAAGCGATTCCAAGACAAGACTTGGCATACGACAGGTCTTCGGAAAAACCCATGGCCGTACTGCTCTTTTTTGTTTACCGTATCCATGGTTAGAACGCCGACATCATATAAGATTTGAACCATTTATTTTTTTATTTTTGTCATATAATCATAATTGTTAACAAGTGTATTGAAATTATTTTTTAATTTAAGATTAAAATCCACTGTTTTGTTAAGATTAAGAGTGGTAACTTTATCGCGTAATTAAGTTGTGATGACATTTGTATTACTACACCGACCGAACAATTTTGCATCAAACTGGTACATGGCGGCGACTGTATTACATCCGAGGTATTTGTTGAGTGTGCGAGACATCCGAGGTGATCCGATTGATGTTCAAATAGCCCTTAGGCTATAAACTTAATTGGGTTTTTAAAATTGATATCTATCTATAATTATGTCTGCGTATCAGCAGACATCTTGTTACTCAAGACAGATTTTTTCAGAGACATCTCCTCCTATGTTTCTTATCCGACCAGGTTGAAATTTTGTCAACTGGTAGGGATTGACCATAGGGAGGTCGCTTTCTCACTGTTTTCAGAATTCGGAAGGACTTCGGAGAAATCCGGTTAAAACCACGGAATTCCAGAGAATTCTTTCTAGAGAGCTCTTTCTTTCTTTCTTCGAATTCCCTCCGCTATTCGGAGCACCCCTTTAGTGATCTGATACGCAGACATCACTTGCTCGCAATACTTGTACTCTATAATTATATTGTATCATCTGTTTAGCAATCTAATGTTTATATATATCTTGTCATGTAGCTTATCAGTTAGTTACAATGTAAGCTTGATAAGGAATACCGTGTATTCAAAATATTTTGCAATATGAAAATAGGTTTGAAATTCCCATACACCCTGCTTAAAAACTACGTACCTATTTAGCTCCGAAAAAATATTCGTATGGTTAATCTGGTTTTGGTTTCCTTTGTTTTGAAACAACTCGCAAATAAAACGGTTACCATAGAATGAAGTCTTTTTTATTGTGTAACCAGATTCGGAGTGTCTTCAGCAGAATTGCTGTTCAATACTTTCTTCAACCTTCAGACAATATAAAGAGTTCTTTATATAGAAGTGGTTTCGAAGGTTATACTGTAATTAAAAGTATGAAATGAAAGTTTAAATAATTATTGACTAGGAAATGAATTGTTATCAAATTAAAGTTTTCTGATTGCTCAACATTAGACGAAGGGTAAAATTATTTTCATTATTATTATTATTATTATTATTATTATTATTATTATTATTATTATTATTATTATTACCAATGTTATTATTGTTGTTGTGAATGTATTGTAATGTTATGTCAAATGTCAGTTAGTCCTTGTAACATTTGTGCCCTTATGATTCACTCCAAATTACTGAATAAAGAATGTGATATCAGATAATTCATTGCTGTGCATTTTTCTTACATACCAAAAGCTCGGCACTTTGAATGAAAGATATTTTCCCTTTAATGCATTTACGATGCACCCGGAATACAGGATTTTGTGATATTATTATTTTTTTAATTTTGCTTGGCAGCATCTCCCCGCACCCTCGTGGGAAAATATCTTACATTTGAAACAGGAAGTCGCCGACATTACTTAACACAGTTTGAATTGACTTCTGAACTTTTATAAGGTTACTAAATTTAGATTTTAAAATTTTATTTATTTATTTATTTATTTATTTATTTATTTATTTATTTATTTATTTATTATTGCTATTTGCTTTTGTTCTATTACTGTTGAACTGATCAAAGAGAAGTAACTCTAATTCAAATGTTTGAGTTGAGAATTGAGTTGAGTTGAGTAATAGTGTTTAACGTCCCAGTCAAGAATATTCCCATTATATCGAGACATCGCCAGCTATAGGCGAAAGTGCAGAAATTTTGCCTGTGCGTTGCCCTTATGGCATTGTTTATCGTGCCATGCCTACTGTGACACGGGACCTCGTTTATTTTAAGTTCCCAAGAAAGAACCGTGACTTTCATTGCAAAATGCCAAATGTTTGGTTAAAAGAACAGTCACTACCCACATTCTTGGGTCAAACCCGGTCAGGGTTTGAACCCCTTACGGAGCGAGCACTCCACCAACTGAGCTACCACAGTGGTAATTTAAATGTTTATTTTCAGTTTATTTTGTCTGGGTTTATATCCTCAGAAGGGTTACAATGTTTGTTGGATTGAAAGCGTTAAGGGTTTACAGCGTTTCATATATCTAGATGTCTTTTAATATTTTTGAAAATTTCAGTTCAAATGGTGGAGAAAACTGAGGTACCCGATAAAAACCCTACCTTTGGCAGAATTTATCTGTCAAGCATCTAGTTGGAATAGATTCTAGTCATGTAGACATTGATCTATAAATCTTCGCTTTAGATTTAGGATTGTAAAGAGGCGCGGTTCCGACACACACATACACAAACACACACACACACACACACACACACACACACACACACACACACACACACACACATATATATATATATATATATATATATATATATATATATATATATATATATATATATATATATATATATATTTCTTAAACAACTGAGGTATCGGTTAATGAAATGCCTCCTAATTACGCAGATCGAAATATTTGTTTAGATCGGAATTGCTGTTGTATGGAGCTAATCATTACATAGCTTTCTTTTACATTAATATTAAACATAGCTTAGATCTTTGCTTGTCAAATCTCGATTGTATTTTCCGGGCACTACGGTTTCTCCCACTATTCCATAAGTGACCGCTTCGATATGAGTAAAAGAATCTTTACAACGTTACAATCAGTACTTTTTTTTAGTTCAGCCCTCACCGCCTGGGTTCGATTCCCGCTCGTACAAATCCTAGTGCGAGAAAATTTGTCAGTTTTCTTGCCATAGGTCAGTGGTTTTCTTTAGACACTCCAGTTTCCTCCACCATCCAAGAACTGACCGCCTCGAAATAAGTGAAAGAATTTGTGGGGCGTAAAACCTAATTGATCCAATCAATTTAATCTTAGTTCAGATCAGGTGTGAATGAACGCATTATTCCTGAAAATCGTGGTAATCGTTGGAATTAATCCATAAGAATGGCAAAGAACTAAATGTTAAAATATAAAGTTACCTTACTGCATTGACAGCAATTTTCTTTTGCGAAATACTATATTCAATGAGAAGAAATTGAGTTTACAATGTAATACATGAGAAGATGAAATTTATTTGTCTGCAAATTCACTTCAACTTAATGTAGTACCGGAAGCAAGCATTTAGATTTCGGGTTCTTTTTAAGTACATTTTGTCTGGCTTTAATGTTTTAATGCAGCTGGGTATCTGTGTTTCCCGACCTGATTATTACAACTGCATTTTTCCCTTAATGGTAAAGAATAGAGTTTTTAGAAAAATAGCAGTAAAGTTGCTCAAAATAGCAATTCTATCATAAGAAAATTTTATTTTTTAAAATCTTAATAAATTAGAAAACACAAGTAGAAAGTAAGTATCGATATAACTAAACAATCATATTTTTAAATAGGGTTTTACACATATATTTTTAAAAATAATTTTTTAAAAAAAGATCATTTTCCCTATAAGATTCAACACCTTGCAATTGGAAAAAGAAACGCATCGGTGGCTTTAAGGTGAAAAGTCCGCCTCAAGAACAAAAGCTCGTGGGTTCGAATCCCGACCGGGCCAATCATAAGACTTCAAAATACTGTTTTAAGGTACTGTCTACTTTTTGCTATTATGAGGTCAACTCGACTGGTCTAACCGGTGTCAAGAAAAGGTGAGTTTAGAAGTAGTGACCTTCCCTGCGGAATGCTGAATCGTTTAGCTAGCACTTAAACAAAAAGTCGCCCAGAATGGGTTCTAGTACTAGAGAGAGCACATTAAATATTCATGTATCACTTGTTTTAAGTTTAATACCCTGAGATAAACAAATTGATTTCATGCGCGAAATGCTAAAACAAAATCCTTATGCGAAGCTAAAAAACATTGCTACTAATATTAAGGTCACTCGACACACATGGCCGTTTGTCACACAACTGAGACTTTCAAAGCAAAGATTTATTATATGATGTTTATCATCGCCTACAGTGACACAGCAACTCGTTTATTTTAAGTTCTAATCCAAAAGAACCGTAATTTTCATTTCATAATGCCAAGTGCTTGGCGAAAGAACAGTCGGGGTTCGAACCCACGACAACACACTTACGGAGCAAACACTCTACTACCTGAGCTACCGCGAGTGCCTATTCATGATAGTTACATTTAACTTTTATAATAAAATAATAATAATAATAATAACAATAAAGGTAATCAAACTCTTTTCCTTTAGAAGGAAAGAACTTCTAAGTATACCGAGTGTACTAAAGGTTTTTATGCACTATCAAAATCAATAATTTTACAAGCAGGTGAGTAATAAGATATTTCATAGACAAAACAAGATCAATTGTTTTACTTTATTGTAAGTTATATCATGATATGATATAATAAACAAACTTGATTATGAAGATATGAAATACTGAAAACAGACATGTCAAGATTAATCCAGTTAATATAGCCTTAGTAACCATAGTTATTGTTACCCTGGTTACCATCTGTTCTATACAAACTTCTTGTGTTATAAGTAAAATCATTGAAGTAGTGGAGTGTATAAATGGATTTATAAGCCATAACCAAGATTCTTTCCCTTATATTAAGATGGTCAGTTTTTGGACCGGATTACCCCAAAAAAAAAAAACATTCTACAGGTGAATTTAAAAGCTTACCTTGTATTAAAACCAAATCAGCAGTTTAACAGCCATTCGTCGCTAGAATATGTACGGAGTACAAAGTGTCATTTTTTACCATATTTTGTTTTCAAAAAACATTTATTAAAATGTATCACTGCTTTGGTTGTACCTTACTGAAAATCGCTTCATACTTTAAACGGAAAATGAACGTACTAACATTTTAAATTGAGAGGCTATATCATAAAGCAAATATGTGAAACACCAAATGAAATTTTTTTAAAAAGTTGAACTCGTACATGTTTATGGAGTGGAGTAATGGTACACCCCAGTCAAGAATCTTTCACTTAATTCGAGGCGGTCAGTTCTGGGATGGTGGAGGAAACTGGAGTGCCCAAAGAAAACCACCGACCTTCGGTTAGCGAACTGATAAACTTTCTCACACTAGGATCTGTGCCGAATGGGATTCAAAGTTCGAACCAAGGCGGTGAGAGGCACTGTGATCCGTAAGCGCGCGCTTTAGACCACTCGGCCACCGAAGCTCCGAACTCGTATATGAAAATGTGCATACATTTTGTCGTTACAATTTTTCCCAGTACGCGCTTGTACATATCCTGTTTTGTTGACTATATTTTCTCATTGTATTCATTAGTATCAGAAATAAAAAAAACAATAGGTATCGGAATCGATACCATAAACAATAATTGAGAATTTTTTCCCCCTTATAATGTCTTCATTGTTTTTCACGAGATAAAAAATTAATCATCTCACTTCCTTTTCGAGTTTATTTTTACTTATTTTTTTTAAATGTTAATGCTACATTAGATTTAAAAAAAAGTTTTCAAACCAACGCAGGCTAAGCAAATCAAAGTTATTATTATTATTATTATTATTATTATTATTATTATTATTATTATTATTATTATTATTATTATTATTATTATTATTATAAATGTTGTTTAACGTCGCATCCGCAATGTTCAGTTGAGAGAGAGAGAGAGAGAGAGAGAGAGAGAGAGAGAGAGAGAGAGAGAGAGAGAGAGAGAGAGAGAGAGAGAGAGAGAGAGAGAGAGAGAGATTGTTTAACGTCCCAGTCAAGAATATTTCACTTATACCGAGACGTCGCCAGCTTTGGCGAAAGTGCATAAATTTTGCTTGTGCGTTGCCATAATGGCAGTGACACCGGACCTCGTTTATTTAAAGTTCTGCCGAGTGCTTGGCGAAAGAACAGTCATTACCCATTTTCAGGTCTTGGGTCAGACCCCGCCGGGGTTCAAACCCATGACCTATCTACGGAGCGAGCATTCTACCAACTGAGCTTCCACGGTGGTATTCGCGTTGAGTGCAAGATTATTAATCTCAAAATAATAAGTTCGTGTACATGCGTGAGATGTGCGAGTGTGTTTTATTGTCTGCCTTTAACTAGTGCGCATCCACAGTGACTTTTTGATTAGGTGATAGCTCAATGATCATGAGTCTGTATGTTGCAGACAACCATACCCCCAGTCATATTGCCATGACAGGCACCGGGTGAATTAGTCGAAACTCTCTCCTCTTACTGCCGCGCACCAGACAAGAAATCAGTTTCTCAAATTTAAAATTTTTTATGATCCGTCTTGGATTCGAAACCCCGACCTCGCGTGTTCGAGGCGGACGCTCTTCGAGTCATCAGCCGAGACATTCGGTAACCTTTGGCTATCCTTAGAGTTATGAATACCATGTCATTAGCCGAGGCAGTCGGAAACCCTTGGCTATCCTTAGTTTCGAATTCTGAACTCCCAACATTAAAAACTTTTTTTTTCTCAATTAACTACCATTCCCAGTATCGATAGAAACGCACATTTATATATAAAAAACTTAAACTGTCATTTAATTACACCATCTATGTACATGCTTTTGTTATTCATTAAATTTTATGAAAACATATAAATTATTTTTCATATTTTTATACAAAATATATATATATTATATTAGTACGTACATTACAGATTTTAAGTACATATTTCCCTAAAGTACTACGATTTTACAATAATACAACATGTCTGCAGTAATAAATTTGTAATGAATTTGGAACAAAAGCATTCAACGCTTATTCTATGTTCAAATAAAACAAACATACCAGTCCTTGTCCAAACCACAATAAAAAAACAAAGTAAAAACTTTGAAAGCTGGCAAAATTAGTTATACACGTGAACTTCCATCAAGGAAGTGAGGCCGGGTGCTCCGGAAGGGTAAGCACCTCCTGTCTAGCTAGTTACACCCGTCACGCGCATGTCAATTTTGAAAATGAAAGAAACAAAGAACCATGGTAAGTCAAATATATCCAGTATAAGTTTGGATACAGTGACTACATACTTATCAACAATATTATGATGACGGCCATAAAACTTTTAAGGGCCTTGATAAGCCTAGGCTTGCAATATTCTTGCGTAAACAATTTAATTGTAAGCAGTTTGCTTCGTTGTAGACAGTCCTCATAGTGAGTACAAGCTCACCATAACGTATTAACTGTGAAACATATATACCATACGCAGGGGAAGCAGTAATATGACTGCAAAGAAACGGAAAGTTGACAATAGAAAAATTGAAGTCATCACGTTTGTCGTATAGCTTCAGATGTAACCTTTCGTTGGTATCATAATTGTCCATATTTAAAATATGTAATGATCTAATGTTAGCATCAACATTATTCGCACATCTGTCAAAAGATTTGTAAACAAAAAGGATTTGTAATATTGATTGACTTTAAATTATAATACAAATATATACATCATTAGATAATGCTTATCGTCTGCTTCGATAAAATCAAAGTACTGAAAGTGCTGAGAGCCGGGCTATGAGAATCTTCTTGAATAAATATAGATTAACAATGTAATGTTCGTATCATATGGAAACGAAAGAAAAACATAAAGCATAGAAGTATTTTAAAAGGGTTTTATTGCAAGTGGTAAACAAAAATCTGTAATTCTGTGTGTTTGCTCTTAGTGCCAATAAAGAATTTTACAGTTCTTTTAAATTTAGTATTGTTTCCATATGTCTAATTTTGGCTTATTCTTTCTTATTTAGTGTTTCCCATAGTTCATAAAGATGCTTTTGATAAAAGAAAATGGTTAAACAAATTCGATTTGGTTGCATAAGATATTTTTGCAATGCATGTTAAACAAGAGACTCAATGGGCCCGATACGCTCAGATAATAAATAATTGTAAAACACAAAAACTACAATTTGTTTTGAAATATATTTGTAAATGGTCATATCAGAAACAAATAAACAAAGATAAATAGTAGTTCATGACCTTGACCCCTGAATGAGGCATACCTGAATATACATCTGCAACAGTTCTGCAAAACCGTACAAAGACTATATATAGACACCATTTTGTTTACAATGGAGTCGGGTGTATCACATGCACAAAGATCTCACTTGCATGGTGTACTCTAGGTTTTTATTAGAGTAAAAACAAATAAAATAAAATTGCAAATTATTGAATGTAACAAATAACAACGATCATTAAAAAAGATTTTTCATAAAGGTCATACAGCATATGCGAATAAGAGTTACTTAAAAACATCAACTGACTTTTTCAACTGAGAGATCGGATGGTGAAAAAACTACCCGTGCTTTTACATTTACACGCAATACAAAATGACTACGGACTGCAAAATGAAAGCAGGCAGTATTTGTTGGTTTTTTTATTATTATTATTATAAAGCAAAATGGAGATATTTTAATTTTGTGACATTAAGTGACCTCATAGTTCGGACACAAGCAACAACAGCCACAGCAATGACATTTCAAGATAGAAAGTATCGTCTGTCTGACGCTTCTGTGTTTCCCGCCATTTTCTATGGTCTGTTCACTTGGTGACTGGTTTAACAGAGGTTTATTTTCTTGTCCTGAATTTATAAAAATGGTTAAAAATAAACCAATAATATCTTATGAAGGTATTGTCTTTCTCTCTCTATGTAGAGATTGGTACTAATTTTAATATACTGGTACTCTCTCTCTCTCTCTCTCTCTCTCTCTCTCTCTCTCTCTCTCTCTCTCTCTCTCTTCTCTCTCTCTCTCTCTGATTTAAGGAGCAAGCGCTTTTAACGGCCTTGTTTAGAAATCTGCTCGTTAAAAAGTTAATAGGTTCATTTACCGAAGGTCGGTGTTTTTTCTTCGTATCCCGTTTTTCTCCGGCATCCAAGAACTGATCGCCTCTAATCGTGACTGGGTTACTTTTTACGATACTTTTCTACACTACGCATATGTAAACACTTTTTATTTGTCATGTTAAAATAGATGTAGATAAAAAAAATTACCAGATTCTGTCGGTAATCTTTGATCTGTATTAGTTGCCTGTTCTTCCGAAACCTAAAAATAGACAGTGACTCAAAATGAAAGAGGCTGAGTTAATTAAACACGAAAACATGAAAAAATAATAATAAAGATAATGATAGATAAAATTATACGAACGGATTTGTATAGATACATTAAAATCTCAAAATATTATTATTATTTAGTTAATGATGATACCCGTTTTCCTAACGAACATGTCAGCGTTGTTAGTTAATGATGATGTTTATCATTATGTTCATGTCAGCGTTGTAAGTTAATGATGATATCCATCATCATGTTCATGTCAGCGTTGTTAGTTAATGATGATATCTATCATTATGTTCATTTCAGCGTTGTTAGTTAATGATGATATACATCATCATGTTCATGTCAGCGTTGTTAGTTAATTATGATATCCATCATCATGTTCATGTCAGTGTTGTTAGTTGAGGATGATACCCATCATCATGTTCATGTCAGCTTTGTTAGTTGATGATGATACCCATCATCATGTTAATGTAAGCGTTGTTAGTTTATGATAATACTCAACATCATGTTCATGTCAGCGTTTTTAGCTAATGATGATATCCATCATCATGTTTATGTCAGCGTTGTTAGTTGATGATTCCTGTCATCATGTTCATATCAGCGTTGTAAGTTGATGCTGATACCTATCACCATGTTCATGTTAGCGTTGTTATTTGATTATGACAACCGTCATCATGTTCATATCAGCGTTGTTAGTTGATGATACCTATCAACTTCATGTTCATGTCAGCCCTGGTAGTTGATGATGATACCCATCAACGTCATGTTAATGTCAGCGTTGTAAGTTGATGATGATTATACTAATCATCATGTTCATGTCAGCGTTGTTAAACTTGTGATTTGATCATAATCCCATCAGCATGTCATTGTTGTTAGTTGATGAGGACACACGTCATCATGCTCATATCAGCGTTGTAAGTTGATGATGATTATACTAATCATCATGTTCATGTCAGCGTTGTTAAACTTGTGATTTGATCATAAACCCATCAGCATGTCATTGTTGTTAGTTGATGAGGACACACGTCATCATGCTCATATCAGCGTTGTGAATTAATGATAAACCCATCAGCATGTTCATGTCATTATTGTTAGTTGATGAGAAAACACGTCACCATGCTCATGTTAACGTTGTGATTTGATAATAATACCCGTCCTCATGTTCATGTCAGCATTGTAAATTATTAATGTAACCCATCGTCATGTTTATGCCAGCGTTGTTAGTTGATGATACCCACAATCATGTTCATGTCAGCTTGTTAGTTAATGATACCCATCACCATGTTCAGGTCAGCTTTGTTAGTTAATGATGATACCCATCATCATGTTAATGCCAGCGTATTTTGTTGATAATGGCATCCATCACAATGTTTAGTCAGCGTTGTTAGTTGATAATGACATACAATCTTATGTTCAGTCAGCGTTGTCAGTTGATAATGATATCCATCATCATGTTCATGTCCGCGTTGTTAGTTGATAATGACATCGATCCTTATGTTCATGTCAGCGCTGTTAGTTGATGATAACATTCATCATCGTGTTCATGTCGTTGTTGTTAGTTAATACCATATATCATCATGTTCATGTCAGCATTGTTGGTTGATGATGATACCCGTCATCATGTTCATGTCAGCTTTGTTAGTTGATGATAACATCGATCCTTATGTTCATGTAAGCGTTGTTAGTTGATAATGACATCCATCATCATGTCCATGTCAGCGTTGTTAGTTGATGATAACATTCATCGTCGTGTTCATGTCGGCGTTTTAAGTTGATAACATCCATCATCATGTCCATGTTAGCGTTGTTAGTTGATGATGACATCCATCATCATGTTCATGTCAGCGTTGTTAGTTGATGATGATACCCGCCATCATGATCTTGTCTGCGTTGTTAGTTGATGATGACATCCATCATCATGTTCAGTCAGCGTTGTTAGTTGATGATGATATCCATCATCATTAAGTTCAGTCAGCGTTGATAGATGATCATTTAACTATCCTTATGTTCAGTCAGCGTTTTTAGTTGATGATGATATCCATCATTGTGTTTAGTCAGCGTTGTTAGTTGATGATGATACCCGTCATCATGTTTATGTCAGCGTTGTTAGTTGATGATGATACCCGTCATCATGTTCATGTCAGCGTTGTTTTTTTTATGATAACATCCATCATCATGTCCATGTCGACGTTGTTAGTTGATGATAATACCCGTCATCATGTTCATCTCAGCGTTGTTAGTTGATGATGACATTGATCCTTATGTTCATGTAAGCGTTGTAAGTTGATAATGACATCCATCATCATGTTCAGTCAGCGTTGTTAGTTGATGATGATATCAATCATCATTATGTTCAATCAGCGTTGTAAGATGAGGATGACATCCATCTTCATGTTAATGTCAGCGTTGTTGGTTGATGATGATACCCGTCATCATGTTCATGTCAGCGTTGTTGGTTGATGATGATACCCGTCATCATGTTCATGTCAGCGTTGTTAGTTGATGATGATACCCGTCATCATGTTCATGTCAGTGCTGTTTTTTATGATAACATCCATCATCATGTTTATGTCAGCGTTGTTAGTTGATGATGGCATCCATTATTATGTTCATGTCAGCGTTGTTAGTTGATGATGATACCCGTCATCATGTTCATGTCAGCGTTGTTAGTTGATTATGACATCGATCCTTATGTTCATGTAAGCGTTGTTAGTTGATAATGACACCCATCATCATGTTCAGTCAGCGTTGTTAGTTGATGATGATATCCATCATCATAATTTTTAATCAGCGTTGTAAGATGAGGATGACATCCGTCTTCATGTTTATGTCAGCATTGGTAGTTGATGATGATACCCGTCATCATGTTTATGTCAGCGTTGTTAGCTGATGATGACATCGATTCTTTTGTTCAGTAAGCGTTGTTATTTGATGATGACATTCATCATCATGTTAATGTCAGGGTTGTTAGTTGATGATGATACCCGTCATCATGTTCATGTCAGCGTTGTAAGTTGAAAAAGACATCCATCATCATGTTAATGGCAGTGTTGTTAGTCAAAGATGATACCCACCAGCATGTTCATGTCAGCGTATTTTGTTGATAATGACATCCATCATAATGTTTAGTCAGCGTTGTTAGTTGATAATGACATACATTATTATGTTCAGTCAGCGTTGTCAGTTGATAATAACATCCATCATCATGTTCATGTCTGCGTTGTTAGTTATTAATGACACCGATCCTTATGTTCATGTCAGCGTTGTTAGTTGAATATGACATCCATCATCCTGTTCAGTTAGCGTTGTTAGTTGATGATAACATTCATCGTCGTGTTCATGTCGGCGTTGTTAGTTGATGATAACATTCATCGTCGTGTTCATGTCGGCGTTGTTAGCTGATAACATCCATCATCATGTCCATGTCGGCGTTGTTAGTTGATAACATCCATCATCATGTCCATGTCAGCGTTGTTAGTTGATGATGACATCCATCATCATGTCCACGTCAGCGTTGTTAGTTGATGATAACATTCATCGTCGTGTTCATGTCGGCGTTGTTAGTTGATAACATCCATCGTCGTGTTCATGTCGGCGTTGTTAGTTGATAACATCCATCATCATGTCCATGTCAGCGTTGGTAGTTGATGATGATACCCGTCCTCATGTTTATGTCAGCGTTGTTAGCTGATGATGACATCGATTCTTTTTTTCAGTCAGCATTGTTATTTGATGATGACATTCATCATCATGTTAATGTCAGGGTTGTTAGTTGATGATGATACCCGTCATCATGTTCATGTCAGCGTTGTTAGTTGAAAAAGACATCCATCATCATGTTAATGCCAGCGTTGTTAGTCAATGATGAAACCCACCAGCATGTTCAGTCAGCGTTGTTAGTTGATGATGACATTCATCATTATGTTCAGTCAGCGTTGTTAGTTGATGATGAAATTCATCATTATGTTTATGTCAGCGTTGTTATTTGATAATGAAATCCATCATCATGTTCAGTCAGCGTTGTTAGTCGATGATGATATCCATCATCATGTTAAGTCAGCGTTGTTAGTTGATGATGACATTCATCATCATGTTTAGTCAGAGTTGTTAGTTGATAATGACATCCATCATCATGTTCAGTCAGAGTTGTTAGTTGATAATGACATCCATTATCATGGTCAGTCAGCGTTGTTAGTTGATAATGACATCCATCCTTATGTTCATATCAGCGTTGTTAGTTGATGATGACATCCATCATTATGATCATTACTAAATATGGTGTAATATTGCCCTGAAGGTCATGCGAGCTTTAGAAAATTGTAAATAAACTTACGTTTTCACTGTCCTTTTCGTCATCTGAAAAAAATGAAGTAATTATTGTTTGAAATTACAATGTACTTTAAATACCCGGTGGCTCTACTTTAAATGAAGAAGTGAATATTATTTTTTTCAAGTGAACATACTACATTCAGCTCTCTCTCTCTCTCTCTCTCTCTCTCTCTCTCTCTCTCTCTCTCTCTCTCTCTCTCTCTCTCTCTCTGATTTCTTGTAAATTTTCGTTAGTATGACATATTATTATTATTATTATTACACCAGTTTTAGACTAAAAAAACTTTATACATTATTACATGGCGGTAAATTACACAAGGAATGCAGTTTGAAATACTTGAAATCAATCAAATTGCTAATGATGTTTATAATGACGACACGCATGTCTTTGAAGTTCAGTTTTACCTAAGGCGCACAACAAAAGAATGTCGATTGATTAACCAAATATGTATCTTTTAATATAAAGATTAATCCCCTGCTGGCTCTTTCTAGTTAATAAGGTTAGTGAGTTTTAGAGGAATACTTGATTGATTTTTTGACCCCCCCCCCCAAAAAAAAATGTATAATATATAACAGCAATTTTCACAAAAAACATGTATAAAGCGGCCACTTGTTTATAACGGCCATATCTTATTCCCCTTCCCCAATGATTCTTGTTTCTTTATTTCAATTCACCTCTATGCAGCGGTCACTGTCTAATACAGCCAGTGACCACCACTGATGATTTTTCGACTCTAAGCTTAAACAAATTTGTCTAAAGCGGTCATTTGTAATGTTTGTGAGACTAAGTCCTTTTCCAGAGGTCCGTTCAAGACAGTGTACGTGCGCTTTCGCTTTGGCAAGCAAGCCGTTCAGGAATGATGGTTCGTCCAAGCGCACGCGTGCGACCACTTTCTCTTTCTCTTTGGTAAGGTTGTTCGCCTTATAGATTCTAGACGGTGTCCCTCGGACAAAGTTTTTATGAAATTTTTATGGTGTATATGATATCCATCTCAAATGAATATATATATATATATATATATATATATATATATATATATATATATATATATATATATATATATATATATATATATATATATATATATATAATTCGAAACGGATATCATATACATCATTTAATAATTTCATACGTTTACTTTGAAACTTGAGGTTAATTTTCAGCATTCATTACCATACTGTAAATTTAAACGTGTCATTTGAAATTTTACACCTGGCAAATCTTATGTCAGAGAAAATTTAGAGATTTAAAGCATCCTTGCTTATTAAACCAGTTTCTATTAAAGGGTTAAACTACACTCTGTTTTACATTAAAAACAACCCTGTTTATGAATGATTCAAAATTACCGTTAACGAATATGTCGGTCTCGATTATTTTATTGTTATTGCGGATTGAGCAGGGCGATTTTCAGTTACGACTAGCATTAAATAAGTGAATTAAACCGAACTTAATTCAACTGAATTGAATTTTCCAGAGCAGAATTCAAATGAAGGCAATAAGATGCACTGTCAGTTGTAAGTCATCAGCTTTAAACCTCTCAGCCAACGATGTCCCTCATAGAACGAGGCATATAGTAGAAATCATTGCATCCTGAGAAACGTGAATTCACAAACTCAGAAGGAATTCATACTGTCCAGGGACTTCAGGGTGCCAGATGCATCTTGAAATATTATTCTTTCTGTTTCTAACAGTGAAAACTTAATTAAATCGGATTTATGATAAATTATAGGTATTTTTAGTTCTAGATTCAAGAATACATGGGGGACATTAAATTGAACTAATGTAAATGCAACGTTTGCTGCGGTCTCTTTCAAGGACTGCAAGAGCTGTAAAAAGGGGTTGACATTTTTTATCATTTACTTACAATTAACCATTAAATTCAGCTACAAACTGTTTAGTACCAAGGATTTTGGCGACAGGAGGATATCATAGAAGGTTTATTTGATGACATCATAATCGTGTGTTAAAATACTACTTTATGACAAAGGTTGCATTATTTAATAGCACTAATCAAATTTCAGCATATTTTTTACAATAACGTTGCCCTATCTTTGAGAAAAACATTGATAAAAAAGAGTTTTACCCTATTTATCTCTCAAAACTACTGGCACAACCTCAGTCTTGAAGACAAAATCTTTATAACAATATTTCCATCTGATTTCCTGAGTACTCAAAATTGAATCTGAATTGTGTACATAAACTATATGCAATAACATCCATTGTCATTTAAATAATCAGCATTATAATGCTTGATGACACGGTGAACATACTTACGTTTACCATTTTGTATCGACATAATGCCTTTTTCTCAGTCTCAGTCAACTAGCCATATTGAACACATACGTACAGGAAACACGCGATAATGACGTCACTGATTTTGTCATTATGACGTCATTTATGTAGGAGTTTTTTCAAAGAGAAAAAAACTTGGTGCATGTATACATACATGTACAAGTATAACGTGTTGACTGATTTTCTATGACGTCATACTTGGATAAATATTCGAACATTCGACCTAGCTGCCACAGGTGACTTTGTTCAATAATTTCATTATCAAAATTCTTAATTGCCTTTAAACGAGCAAAGCTTTTTGAAAAGTGGCGGATTTAGAGAGTGTTGGTCTGTTTTTATATTGATTTGCACTGCCTTTTTTTGATACCTCAGGGATTTTCTTTTAATACTGCTCATATTTCATCAAAACAGGATTTTTTGCATAAAAAATCCTCAAATCCCTTAATTGTTCTCGCCTTCGACTGTTTCGTAATAGTTTATGCATAAATCTTGGATCCGCCTCTATATTTTGTTTAGACATTTGTTCAAAGCAAAAAAAAAGCAATTGTAGCAAATGGAAAATTTTAATCGTTATTTCTAAACGTAAAAAATACGAAATACAATTCAGTAGTTTTGTTTTACCATTTTTATCACTGTGTCAACTGTTTTTCATATGTACAAAGCAATTTTTTTCCATTCTATTCATTCCATTTCTTCAAAATACATTTCAAGACATGTAGCTTTATCAAATCGGGTTGAATGTACAAAACAATTAGCTTATCTTAATCAAAAAGATGATGTTAAGGACATTTGGTACACTTAAACTTTGTTAACTTTATTATAGAAGAGTTAGACAACCGTCAATTTTTCAAAAATTTATATTTATATCAAATACGTTAAATTTTACCATAATGAAAAAATGAATATTAACCTCAATTCTCAGTCTTATTGATGAATAAACGTCATTTTTATTATGTATATTAATGAAAATTTATTTTTTTAAAAGTGAAAAATGTGAATAGAATTATCCACACAAACGGTAAGCGGTGAAAATGTGATAAGAATTGTCCACACAAACGTTAAGCGATGAAAAACTTGATAAGAATTATCCACACAAAAGTTAAGCGGTGAAAAATGTGATTAGAATTATCCACACAAACATTAAGCGGTGGAAATGTGATAAGAATTATCCACACAAACGCTAAGCGGTAAAAATGCAATTAGAATTATCCACACAAACGCTAAGCGGTGAAAATGTGATTAGAATTTTCCACATAAACGCCAAGCGGTGAAAATTGTGATTAGAATTATCCACACAAACGTTAAGCGGTGAAAATGTGATAAGAGTTATCCACACAAATGCTAAGCGGTGAAAATGTGATTAGAATTATCCACACAAACGGAAAGCGGTGAAAAATGTGATTAGAAATATCCACAAAAACGTTAAGCGGCAAAAATGTGATAAAAATTATCCACACAAACGTTAAGCGGTAAAATGTAAGAAGAAATATCCGCACAAACGTCAAACGAAGAAAAAAAGTAATAAGAATTGTCAACACAAACGTAAAGCGGGAACAAATGTGATTAGAATTATCCACACAAACGTTAAGCGGTGAAAAATGTGATAAGAATTATCCACACAAACGGTTAGCGGTGAAAAATGTGATTAGAATTATCCACACAAACGCTAAGCGGTGAAAAATGTGATTAGAATTATCCACACAAACGCCAAACGGTGAAAAATGTGATTAGAATTATCCACACAAACGGTAAGCGGTGAAAAATGTGATAAGAATTATCAACACAAACGTTAAGCGGGGGAAAGTGTGATTAGAATTATCCACATAAACGTTAAGCGGTGAAAAATGTGAAAAGAATTATCCACACAAACGGTTAGCAGTGAAAATGTAATTAGAATATCCACATAAACGTTAAGCGGTGAAAAATGTGAAAAGAATTATCCACACAAACGTTAAGCGATGAAAAATGTAATAAGAATTATCCACACAAACGTTAAGCGGTGAAAAATGTAAGAAGAATTATCCACACAAACGGTTAGCGGTGAAAATGTAATTAGAATTATCCACATAAACGTTAAGCGGTGAAATGTGATTAGAATTATCCACACAAAAAAGCGGTGAAAAATGCAATTAGAATTATCCACACAAACGCTAAGCGGTGAAAATGTGATTAGAATTATCAACACAAACGGTAAGCGGGGGAAAGTGTGATTAGAATTATCCACATAAACGTTAAGCGGTGAAAAAGTTATTAGAATTATCCACACAAACGGTAAGCGGTGAAAAATGTGATTAGAATTTTCAACACAAACGTTAAGCGGTGAAAACGTGGTAAGAATTATCCACACAAACGGTAAGCGGTGAAAAAAATGTGATTAGAATTATCCACACCTGTAAACGTTAAGCTGTTCAAAGCAGTATACGGGTGAATGAAAAGATTTCAAAAATTGGGCATCACAAATGGTGAAAATGTTCTGAAGAAAATCTAGGCTAACATTGTATATTTACACATATTTAAAACAATTTCTAAATTCGGTTATATCATACTGCAATAAGAAATTGACGTAAACGCAAAGTGATTGTTTTCACGTTATACTCAATAAACTACGCAACCATGGCAACGCGAAACGTGACGTATGACCCTTTCCATTTCATTGGCTGAAATTGTTTTTCTTGTGTCAAACGCGGAAGAAATTTCATTTCATTTATAAAAAAAATCAAGAAAAATGAAACAAAACATATATATATATAACTATATTTTAGTTAAAGTGTTATGAATTGTGCACACCGTTTTTCATGTTATTACTGAATAAACTTGTTAAAAACGTAAGTTATTCCTCAAATATCATTTATGCTGTGTTCACTCTATTTTACATAATCCGATCGATCATTGCAATGTTTCCATATTGCAAGATAAGAGATAGTATATATGTAAAATGAATAAATTAGAAACCTTCTCCTTTCAATTCACCAACATTAAACATGTCCAGATGTCTCCAAAACGTAAACAAATGAACTAAAATGGTATCCCAGATGCCCTTTCTATTTAATACGTTCGTAGTAAAGATATATTGGTATTTGAAATGAATCATGTTACCGCTTTAGCCTTTTACTTTAATACTTAACATGTTTAGCACAAAGAGCAGCTAACATCCTGGATTTATTTATAGCATACTTGGTGAAATTTTCCAGAATAAGATTGTCTGTTCTAACACTTGATTTACACATACAGCTATAGGTTAACATAAGTAAATGTCAGAATGATAATGAGACTCTCCAGTGTATCACGTGATCGATACCTCTTAACGTTTGTGCGGAATGAAATGAATAACGTTTACATCAAATATTCCCGAGAAAACGTCGTTATTACAGGAAAAAGTCATTTTATGCGATTCCATTGCCAATAGAAATAGCTGTCCCGCACAAACGCTATGAGGTATCACGTGGTACACTGGCGAATTCCATTCATTCATTAGCCTATTCGACTGGTCGTTTTCCGTTTAGCAAGAGGCTTTTCCATTTAGCGATATTTTCCCACCTTTATTTTTGACAAATCAGACTAAAGACATCAACTTTACGTTTGTTATTCGACTGGTAAGTTGTTCTAAACTCGACCTTCGTGAACAACAGTGTTTTTAGAAGTGAAAAGTGTGTTGAGCACTTTACTAGTCAAATGACAAATACGATACTATATTCTGTGATCTGATTGGTCAAAAATAAGGATGGGAAATATCGTTTAATGGAAGAGCCTCTTGCTAAACGGAAAATACGGCTCATGTTAACAAGAAAATGCGTGATCTGTCCTGATTGTTACTTAATCAAAAAACCTGTGGCAAAAAAAAAATAGCTCCCGAGTTTAAAGTTTGAATAAATGAAACTCGCCAGCGTACCTTGTGATCAATACTTCTGAACGTTTGTGCGGAATGAAATGGATAACGTTTACATCAAATATTCGCGAAAAACGTCGTTATTACAGGAAAAAGTCATTTTATGCGATTCCATTGCCAATAGAAATAATTTTCCTGTACAAACACTATGAGGTATTAAGTGGAGCACTAGGGAATTCCATTGAATTGGCGTTTATCTATGTATCATTGGCATCAAAGAACTTTTAGATCATCTGGCTGAAAAATAATTAATTTACATGCATTTTTCATTGTGTGTACTACAGATTAAGAGATTAACAGTTTATTAATCAACCTGTTAATGAATTGTATAGTGATAGGATATTCATTAAACAAAATCAAAACTGGTGTTATTTTTCAGTGCCTATATAGCTAGTGACTGATTAATTCAAATTCCAATTTGTTGTAATATTTATGAATCTGCCAAGAATATTCTTAATCTAGAGCTTAAAACATCCAAAGAGATCAAAGGCATCTCTCTCTCTCTCTCTCTCTCTCTCTCTCTCTCTCTCCAAATATCAATCAAGTCAGTTGTTATAGACAGCCTCTACAATGTTAATGTTAATTGTTTTTGCCCTCTCTTAACAATTATCTGTTTTAAAATAATGTTCATTGCCAATATGAATGCAAAAACTTTGTAAGCAAATTATGATAAGTTTGCCTTGCAAAGTTTTTGCATTCATATTGAACAAGGTGTATTATGTTTATTTTGTTAATTATAATGTTAATGAACCGTTCTTGTAAAATCTCGTAAATGCGCTTTTAGCAGTTTCAGTCTTGTTTGTTTACCTTATTATATTGTAGTTCTGGATTGTGTATTGCATGTTACATATACATGTATTCATACACCGAGTCACATGGTTTTGTGATTTATATTCTATATGAACGCAACGACTCTCAAACTTGTAGAAATGAGAATTTCACACGACAAATGGAAATATAGGTCAATAAAAAGTTGCCGAATGCTATTCATATTCTGTCCTATATGAGAATCCGTCTTTAAATAAACTTTGTTTCGGGGGGACATCATGATAAATGAAACCCTTTGAGCTGCAAGTACATAAATAGCAAATGAACGTTGAAACATACAGATACCGTGTAAAATTTAACTTTTATAGATGGTATTTTTGTGAAACAATTAAGCGCAGCCTTTAATTTTTGTTCGGTCTGTTGAGAAATAACTTGAATGAAGACTGTGCATTTTGCAAACATCACGCGTAGCGGGTAGTGCACAGTCTTCGTTAAAGGTTTTTCTCAACAGATCGATCAAAACTTAAAGGCAATGCTTATAATAAAACGACATAAGTAAAGAGAAAAAAGATTACAGGTTCCCACTATACATTTATTGCTTTCAGTAATGGTGCAGAATTTTTGTGTTAATCCGTATCATAAGTTTGTTTTAAAACACAAACTATATAGTTATGTCATTTTTATTTTTTATTCATAACAGTTTAGCTCAGTTGGTAGAGTGCTCGCTCCGTAAGTGGGAGGTCGTGGGTTCGAACCCCGACCGGGTCTGACGCAAGACTTGAAAGTGGGTAGTGACTGTTCTTTTCCCAAACATTCGGCATTACAAAATGAAAGTCGCGGTTCTTTCTTTGGGAACTTACAATAAACGAGGTCCCTTGTCATGGTAGGCGTGGCACGATAAAGAATTCTGTTTTATAATGCCATCAGCGCAACGCACAGGCTAAATCTCTACTTTCGCATATAGCTGGCGACGTCTCGGTATAAGTGAAATATTTCTGACTGGAAATTACTCATTACTCAACTCAACTCATAACAGTTTATAATATCGAAGAAAAGGTTTAATTTTGTGCATGATTCTATAAAATGTCATGACTGAATTTGGAAAAACAAATCACGTTTTGTTCTTCTGGTAATTGTAAATTTTATTTTGTATTTCAATTTTGACACTAATGAAAAGAAATCAGGTTTTTAACAGTAAATTTAATATCTAATTGTGTTTTGTAACAAGTCTTCCAAGCACATGTACGTGTTAATTTAATTTCTGAAAACACCGAACCGACTATTTTTTTTCTTTGAAGTAATCAATAAATCCCTAATAAAATAAAAATATTTTAGCAAATTTTTTTAAACGGAACTTTTCAACAACGCATTGAAAATAACAGTTGAATTTCGACATATGTTGCAACCCCCCCGTCTCTCTCTCTCTCTCTCTCTCTCTCTCTCTCTCTCTCTCTCTCTCTCTCTCTCTCTCTCTCTCTCTCTCGTATTGAAACATTTCTGGAAGAATCTTCTGAGGAGGTTTCTCTCTTGAACTCGATGCCGTAATGTGATAACAAAGGCAGAAATTTTATGTAATTATTTTAATTTAACTCATTTCCATTTAGTAAACTCTGTGTATTTTTTAATTGATTTAATTTAATTAATTTGCAGTGCTTAGTTTATTTCTCTCATTTTTGTAACTCGTACTTTACTCTTTTTTTTTTTGCTCAGAATACCAAATTTGAGCGTTTCATAAATTGATTGATTTGTATAAAAATTATTGTTCAAACATCTGGAAATAGCAAAAGTAACTCCATAACAAAACGTGAATAATTTATAAATGAAAAAACTACAAACATTTTAACAAGTATGACCCATGTTTTTGTTCCTGAAATTGATTCCACTCGGAACAGATCCCAGTGTGAGAAAGTTTGTCAGTTCACTTGCCGAATGTCGATGGTTTTCTCCTAGCACACTGGTTTCCTCCACTATTCCAGAAATGACCGTCTTGAAATGAGCGAAAGAATCTTGATTGGAACGTAAAACACCATTACTCCATTAATACTTCACTCCACTCCCTGAAATTGGTACCCATTCTATTTGTTTATTGTATCTAATCTTGTTGTTGCGTGTAGTACCTCGTCTTAAGTCCCAATACTGTGGTTCCAAGTGGTATCAACTGATGATATTATCCAATTTCGAGATACCTAGTGGTTGTTGTCTATATTTGGGACCAATTTCGAGATATCTAGTGGTTGTACCAAGTTTACAGGTATCTTATTATTTGGGACCTATTAAGTATTACCTGGTTTGATAAACTTTCATGGTTCCTAGTCATGCAACTCATTGTTGTGGTGTGGGGGCTTGTGGTTTGACCATCTGTTGTACTTCATAAGAGTAATTGTTGTGGTTACCAATGGTGTTACCTACTATTGTGGCTCCTAGATTGTGTAAACCACACTAGTAGTTTTATGGTGTTACAAAATGCCGAGGAACCCAGTGATGTAACCAGGTGTTATGGTTCCTGGTGGTGTGATCTATTGTTGTGGTTACAGCAAACCGAGTTTAAAAACTCTTCATGTTGTTAAAATGACAACAGGCATGAATACTAGGTAAGCAAAATATTCTAGTCGATATTCACAAAAATAACTTAAGCTGAAATCATTTATTTACATTTTTTTTCAAGACAATGTTACCTTATCGCTCTTACATATTCTTATATCAGAAATTCCATATTCCAAATCTTTATAAAAATAGTCTGATATAACATTCGAAGGTCTCAGACTTGCGCAATATCTAATAATGTATTCACGTTATGTGAGAATAAGTGTTGTCGGTATGATATTGTTACAACTAGATTAAATGATTTCAAATGCCATATCATTTTCTACAGCTAATCAATCTTATATTGTGTAATTTTCATGTGCATGAATTATAAAACTGAAAGCATTTACGAACAACTTGGTATAGGTGTTAACAGCGATCATAATTATATTCAAAAGTATGTTCAATTTCTGATTTTTGAAACGTTTTTGTCCTTTGCTCCAAAATCCCAGCAGATCTTAGGAAGATTTTAAATCTAAACATAAAATGATTTCTTTTTCACTTTTCCTTCGAAGAAGACATTAAAACCATTGTCTCCTCTAGTGTATGCGCGGCATGATACTTATGCATACTGCGTATCGCGCGTGTTGTCATAATAAAATTGTCAGTATTATATTTTGAAATAATAAAAAATAAATTATATATATAAAGCCGAGACATACAGTATTACCTGTTAAGTAAGCGTCTTCAATCTCTAACACGGGTAGACCACAGGTACGGCTATCCTCTGGACCTTTACAATTTTCTTGCAATTCGCATTCTCTAAGGTACTCTGCCATTGCCTTTTCTATTACATCTTTAATAAAGTTATCAAGCTGTTCATTATCGCATTCTGTAACCAAAATTTTTTTCCATGGAACTTTCATTCGTAATCTCTTCTTTTCTTCCCTAGTGTGTAACTTGTTTTTGTTGACTCTTTGTCCAGACTTAAATAAAATCCCTTTGACTTTTTTGTCCATGTTGATTTTGAATTTTATAAACAATCCCAATTATTTTTTTAAAATTGCTCACAATTAGAAATACAAAAAATATCTAAATTTTGCTTGTAATAGCTTTATTCTCGCGTGTTTCACATTTCCCCTGATGCTTAATTTCGCTTCTCCGTCTAGTTTTTTGATTTCCTCATTTAGAAAATTGTTTTCAGGTAAGGCAAAATGCTTTGTAATCACTTGAATCACTTGTGCTTTTACCAATGATTAAAAAACCAATCCAATATTGAAAACAATAACAATTATCGTTCAAACAATCATAAAATAATATGTTTATTATAACAGAATATAAAATATTACTTCTAATACTCAACGTATAGAAATATAAATTCGTTCTATATTACTCCACAAGGAATTCCTCCCTTTGCGTTCGTATTTTCACAATATCAAATATTGCAATTCCTCTCTATGGCTGCGTAATATCGTATCCAGTTTTTAGTTCTAAACTATTCTTATTTTTTCATCATTCAAATTACATTAGAATAATTCTTTACGGCTTTCATGAAAATAACATGATCATAACATACTCATCCAATATTTATTTAAATTAAACCCTCATCTCTTTGATGTGATGGGACAATAAAATGGTCGACAGTAAATCGTTGAACTGGAGTATATGTAGTATGTAAAAAAGTTTATATCATCGGTTTTAAGTCCTCTAATATCCTCTAAATGCTCAAAAATTCATTATACATACCAAATATTTATCTTATAATATTTAACATACATTCATCCATTGTATTATGTTCTAATGAAATTCATATACAAATACTTTACAATGTTAGCAAGAAAATATTTTTTATCATTCAATCACTGAGATGAACTGTATATAAGAATATGTTCTAAACATCGCCCCTCTGAAATATCGTATTTTAACACAAATGTTAAACAGCCTGTCGACCTCTTAAGGTCTTCAAGATCCGGAATATCCGTGCATGAACCTTAATCATCCCTTTACGCAATTACTCCTAAGTTATTATATTAAAACAGAAACAATTTTAACGTGTGTATTATATACATATAATCTTGGTATGTAAATCTCAAGCGAGTAAATACACCATAGCCTTTGTCAATTTCATGTCTGTAAAATATAGCATTAATTATTTACATCCGTCATTCCCTGAAATACAATAATTTTATAACATAGATAGCTTAACATCAAACATTGGTATTCCAATGCGTCAGTTGCTTAAAATAGCCACTAGCCACTTTGTTCTTCTTCATAATACAAACTCTATAATTTTTGTAATTTCAACCCAGACATGATGTTAATTTCATACTCAATGTACATGCATCTAATATAAACATTCGATGCTTGTATACCTATTAAATAACTTCAAACATTAACATTAGTTTTCTGTATATAATTAGGTCTATTAACGCATACATTTGTTTTTGATGTCCTACGTACAGTATTTGAATTTGTTTTTATAAATGTCGGCCAAATATAATAAGGAATATAATTATGGATAATGCATTTTATTATAGCTTTTGTAAATTTCTCGAAATTTGATTGGTTAATAGCATTTGGGGTAATATTAATTTCACCCTGTGACATAGATAAGAAGAAAATCTTACGTCACAAGGGTAACAATACTCGAGCAATTGACAATACAAAAATGTCATATGCGCAGACAGCTTGCGCAGCAGTTCGAAAGCAACCGTGCTCTGAATATTGAAATCGATCTTGTAACTGACAAACACACCATTTTTTTATCTAAACTAACCGATAATAAAACATAATATATCATAAACCAATGAAATGAAGACAACAAAAGTTGAATAAAAACAATGTGACTATGTTAAACTCATATTGAGATAATTGATTATATTTTAAAACGTGTGTTTGACAGTTACCATAGTAACCAAGAAGTCTACTCAACAAATGATTGAGAAAAAAGAATTTTGAATAAAATCAATAGAACACATCGATTAACGTCTTAAGATATAGTTACCAGACATGAAGTGTCTGGTTAATCAACCAACTATGATGTCACTGATTTGTCTCATGGGTCTGACGTCATTTTTCTCATCGAGGCATTATACTTTTCCACACTCTTCCTGTTACATGTTTTACCGAAAAGCTGATAAATAAGTAGTTGATTGTTATCACTTTGAATTATGTATTTAAGGTAGCAATACTCAAAAATCTCGGTTACTCAATGGTAGAGGCGTTAGCCTCATAATGGGAAGTTGTGGGTTCGAAACAAGTCGGGTCATATTTAAGACTTTGAAATTTGAGATTCTGCTCCTTCTTCTACCGTTTGACATCAATTTAGAACAGCGTGTCGATTGAATCACCGGGTTTCAGAAAAATGTGACTGAGATAGCTGTATGTTTATATGCGGTGTACTGACTACAAAGGTGATCTTGCACCTCAACAAACATTCTCTTTGAGTGCGCGCTTGCAATTTGCAGAACCATATTATACACTTGCATATCTCCCATATTCAGAAATTGTTCTAATATTGATATCAAGAGATTAACAACCTTGCTCACTTCGCGAATAGCCGAGGAATTGCTGATGCAACGTTAAACAATATAACAGCCAATTAAATCACCCACCAAATTCAGGAAAGGTGTTTATATATATATATATATATAAGTGACATGCTTCTGTTTGTTGCATGCATTTAAGGCTCTTATTTAGTCGTCAACAATGTATTACTTACTTAACAATTTTGCACGTGGGTGTTTGGTTATTTTGAACTTTTGATAGAAAGAGACGGATAGAAATGCCCAAAGCCGTACTTTAACGATTCGATATTATGATATAAGAAATCATTTGATACGTAATCTCAAGTCAGCATGTCTGTTGATATAAAAAGGTTTCATTTCCGTGTTGGTCTCAATTTCAAAAACTAAAAAATGTTTCATCTTTTCTCAGAAATTCAAATTTTAAAAATTTGCTTACAACAAATTGTCTTTCATATTTTTAAGAGATTTTGATATTTAAAGTGTGTCTGTTACTAAGTGACATTATCAAACCCAATGAACCGAGAGATCCTCCAGAAGTATTACGTTAATGCTAACACTTTTGCTAATCGAATTTTTGTGTCATTTAACATCTAATTCTATTCTGTCTTTATACCACCTCAGCGCTTATCCAGTAACACTTGATATTTTGGTATGTTGTAGTGTCTTCCTTCCCGAAGGCTCAACCTATAATGTCTTGTCTTGTGTACAAACTTTTATACAACAAAGTCGCAGGTTCTACAATTGATTATTTATGTTTCTCTCTCTCTCTCTCTCTCTCTCTCTCTCTCTCTCTCTCTCTCTCTCTCTCTCTCTCAATTGTTAAAAATTGTTAAATTATATATAAATATACAGTAGAACTTCGATAACTCGAAGTGCTCGGGACTGGGCTGGGGACTTCGAGTTATCGGGGTGTTCGAGTTATCGAAGTTGAAGGATGATGTCCACGAATGGTGTCACCTTAATATATGTTTCCGCTATAGAAATCTTGATGTTTTAAACAGTTACCTGTACTCGAATGTAAAAAAAAGTTAAAGATAATTTTTAAAGAAAATATATAATAAATAATTTTTAAAGAATTGATATTGACGGTAAAAGCGTGCGAAACGTGTTATTTTATTTTAAGATCATGATATATACGAACAACGAAATCGGAAATCAGATATATGTACATATTTATCAAAATGCTTAATTTTTACATTCGTTAGACAATACGAACAAAAAGTAAATGAAATTATAAAGCATTGCAATAAGTCATTTAAGATTTTAATGGAGTCGTGAGTACAATTGAGTTAGTCGTTTTAATTAAGCTTGGAGAACTTAAGTCAAAAGTAATCGACCGCGGCATATTAATTGGTTTCTTTTATTAGAGTAGGGGATTAGCGTTCATGTTAGGCTTAATTGTCCGTGACGGTACTGAATATTAATCCGTTAATTGATTCTAATTAAAACGGTAGATAACAAGAACTACTCGGTTCATTTCTCTACTATAACAGTAGCCTAATTACCGATATGTGATTTATCCTTTGATCATACATTGTTACAAAAAATTCGAGTTTTTGAAGTTTATTTTAATAGATTTTTAAACTAAAGACCAAATTTTTACTTCGAGTTATCGGGGGTATTCGAATTATAGAAGTTTGAGTTATCGAAGTTTTCTTAATATAGTTTATATAGAAAACTTGTCGGGACAAAATAAAGACTTCGAGTTATCCGTGGTATTCGAGATATCGAAGTTTGAGTTATCGAAGTTCTACTGTATATGTACAGTGAGGAAAAGAGGACAATGTTTAATAGTACAAGCAGCCTCAGTCAGTGATACAAGAGTTGGGTGAAGTAAAATAGAGTAATAGTGTTTCATGCCCCTGTCAAGAATTAAGTTAAGATGATCGGTTCTGGGATTGTTGAAGAAACCGGAGTGCCCGGAAGAAACCCGCCGATCGACCTTCGGCAAGCGAAATGACAATCTTTCCAGCACCAGTTTCACAATCATGCCTTAACTAAGATTTTCTTTTACTAAACATAGCAAATTTTGGCATTTCTTTTTTTTTTTTTTTTTTTTTTTGAATTACAAATAAATATTTGTGACGAAACTAAATACAGATGTTACAAGCTTGAAGTGATCTTCAAAATGACACTTTAAATTTTTAAAATATCTAAGCTATTAACCAAATTATTAAGATTTCAATTGTCAGATTTAATCTAAGGAAAATCTTAGTTAAGGAATGTGAAACTGGGGCCGGCTGAGTAGGATTTGAAGTTAGACATCAAGAGGTACTATGATCGGTAAGCACGGACTTTAGGCTACTTGACCACTGGGGCCTCCTGATTACACAAGAGATGCGATCGATACAAAATGGAAAACAGCAATTTGTAGTTGAAAAAGGGACTGGTTGGTGGTTAGTTGTAATGCTGTTTAACGTCTCATTTGCAATTTTTCATTTATTCAACTAGAGCAAATATATTATATCTATGGATTAAAGCTGCATTAAGTTTTTTTTCAAAGTAAAAATTAAAACCGTGTTAATCTAATTAATAATGTTCCTAATCATCAATGTTACATTTGGTTCAACGATAAAAGCTCGAATAAATACAGAAACAACAATAATTTCCCATTGAGATGTAGCATGTGGGATCTAATATTAGAACATGCTTACGTCATAAAAAAAACCCGGGTCATTTAAACACTGGCAACATACAAAACGGTGAAATACGATAAATTAAACATAGAACTTCACTGAATTTTTCCTTTGTGCTTTAGTAAGGGATACATAACACCATTGCGAATACATATGGATATTAATGACGGAAAATAAATACAATTTGTCAGGTTCCACTTTCGATTTATTGGAGTTTCCGTACATCTGTGCGCATGCTCCCGGCTCATTATAATCATCGATAAACATTGACCAACCGGTTAGAGGATTCCGTTTATTTACAGCTAAAAGGAATGAAATTTTAGAAAATGAATCTCACGGATCGTGATTAGAAGTTATCTATTTTTAAAAAAATATATATTTTTAGAAAATAAAATTAAAAAAAAAAAATCAGACAATTGAAAAACCTAATGCAGCTTTAATCTATGAACAAATTATTTCTGCGTTGCACTAATGTACACTCAGGGCGAATATTGTTAATGTGCCAGCTCACAGAATCAGTATGTTGCACACAAGCATACTTCTCACTCAGTCACATTATCCTGGCACTGGGTGAACAAGTCGATACTCTGTCCTCATAATGCCAAGAGCCAGTCAAGGTCCAAGCAGTGTCTCAATCTTTTGTAAAACCCACGACCTCACACTCTCAAGGCAGACGCTCTACCACTGAGCCATTGAGATGGTATACAACAAGGATGGGTAACAAATATAACAAAACATTAAATGCTATGTTTAAATAAATTTTATGGTCTTCAACGTCCAATTTTTTATATAATTTTGTCAGAATTTTACGTTAGGCTTTAATTATATTCGACTTCAAGGTCGTCTTTCTCTCAAGGTCGCCGTCTTTCAGATAAGACTTTTTAACGCTCACTCCCTATGTTTCGGTATACGAACATTCCGACATTGCTTATTGTCAAAAGAACAGAATAAAGGAGTTTATTTTTCAATCTCCAACCTAGCTCGACTTGTCAAGATATAAAGTCGGCATATAGAGATAATTTTATGTCAACTGAAATTGTCGATGTCAGAAATAAGCCACCTTAAAGGGTGTATTTTATTTAAACTTGATTAAGATTGAAATACCAACAGAGTACATGTAGGTCAAAGGTCAAAAGGTCAAATAATGATAAGGGCCGGGGTTACTGTCAAGAAACCGTGGTTTAGCATTCGTAACAAACTGGTCATGAACAATATACAGAAGTCCTTGTATAACTACTTCCAGTTGTTAATATGTATTATTAAAAAGGCAAATCAGAAAGTTAGCCTGATTCGTAGGAGCTTCAAAAACATGGATAAAGAAATATTTTTATCCCTATTTAATTCCATTGTAAGACCACACGTTGAATACGGATCTAATGTATGGTACACCACACATAAAAAATATGCAGTCGCTATCGAAAATGTACAGCGAAGGGCAACTAAGCTGGTGAAATCTATAAAGGATCTATGTTATCAAGATAGACTGAAGTTCTTGGGCTTACCATCGCTAGAATACAGGCGTATTAGATCAGACATGGTAGAAGTTTACAAAATTCTAAATCAGATTGATGAAGTGGACACAAATTATCCAAATCCAAACCGAAAAACACGAAGCCATGGGTACAAACTACAGAAAGAATGGGCAAGACTAAACACAAGAAGATTTAGCTTCTGTCATCGAGTAATCGACAGCTGGAATAACTTGCCATCTGAAGTCGTTAATTCAACATCTTTAAACATGTTCAAATCCAGACTGAACGAACACTGGAAGGACGTTGAAATCAAATTTGACCCCAGTTGTTACAAAACCGGAACGGAAGTGACAAGTATAGACAATTTGAGATGTAGAATTAATCAAATGGGTCAGAGAGGCAGTAGCCAATAGTAAAGACCTCGAAGAACTGGTAACTGGTAGTTATATATATATTCCATTTTGCCTACATCATACTACATGCCACTATATTATCACATCAAAATCTCGTAAAACACGGGAAAAGGCGTGAAGTAATTACTGTCAAACAAATCATGACCATTAAAACACGCATTACACAACGGCCAATAGGGATGAGAGTGGATGATATTCTTCTAAAGATACAGAACTATATATATTAATTCAATAAGTTGACTAAAATCAATAAACGTGTTTATTTGTTGTATGTCCTTGTTATGTCAGTTATCCAGTTTCATCTCAGTTCAATGTGCATTTTCTTGAATTTTTGTCAATTTGCCCAAAAATTATTCAGAAAAGTAAAAAAGATATTCCTGTTAAAATGCTCCCATAAAATCTATATATAGGTCCCGTTATTCTTTAGTGAGTGTAATGGACGTGTTTTCAAAACAGGAAATCCGGGCTAGTTTATCGTTGTGTCTGGTCCTGTTCATTCTATTTTGAAATTTGAAAAAAATATTAAAAAAATAAATAAATAAATGTCGGGGATAAGACATATGAAACGGATTTTTTTAGCCTAAATCTTTGTATGCCTTCTTTGCCCAATGTAATTTATCAAACAATTTTATACTGCATGCAGTATTTTAACCTTTTCCTGAATTTCAATCAATAACGCGCTCTTTGTATTTTCAGGGACCTATAACACTATCTAGCTATATACGTCCCTGGTATTGTACAGTTGTCTTAAAATTTTATTTCACGTATGATTTTTTCGTCTGAGAACGAGGTTTTTGACACGTCTTTAACCGGAAGTATACATTTTATCTCCACAACATGGAGATGAAATTTCTTCATGTGTTGGCTTTAATTCTAGCTGTAACGGTAGTTACGGCGGATGACGAAGAAGAAAATGAAGTCATAACAGATAAAAATATTGTCAAGGCACGAGTAGAGGTAAATTGCATATGCTCATCTACTATTTTTTGTCGAATCTTTTCTACCTGTCTACTACATGTAGATCTAGATTGGAAATTTTACTAAATGAAACAAATATAATTCATTAAAGTTGTAACAGTTTTACGCTTAGTATGAGGGAGGTCAGGGTTCAAGCCCCGACTGTGTATGAACGAGACTTAAAAATTGGTAGTGACTGTTCTTTTGCCAAGCAATCGGCATTAAGAAATAAAAGTCATGAGGTCCTTTGAAAGAGACCTTAAAATCTATGCATGGAACACTGCCCTTAGTGCACTGCAAAGGTCAAATTTCTGCCGCTTAACCTATAGCTGTTGACGTCTTGATATAAATTAAATAATCTTGACTTGGACATAAAACCCCATTAAATTAAATCAAATGTTTCTGTTTTAAATTCACTGCTTTAGCAGACTAAAACTCAATTTCAAGGCCAAAATAACTAATGACTACAACTGATTGAAATTTTTTTAAAATTCAACACTAAACAAAACATATTTCTTATACAAGTATTAGCATTTTTTGTGGGAGCAGAATAATCATATAAAAGCTCCTGTCCCTATATTATAAGATTTATAACATGATGGAGAAAAAAATCCACTTGCTCACTGAGTGTCTATGATGAGTACCAAATACGTCATTTGCGGAAAATAAATGAGTGGTCTACCACAAGTTTAAACATTCTGACCAAAAAGTCTTTCAATAAATCACTATTATATCTTCTATATAAAGAAAAACTAGCAGAACTGCCTCAGCTTATCTTTTAATGTTATCAAGGAGATTTTCAGAACAGGAATGCTTGCACAGTACAACCATGATATGGAATATTATGTGTGATATAAATGAAACAGTGGGGAGGAAAGATGAGAAAGAATACACATCTTCACTGATTACACCCATCTTTTCTATATGATAGAGGGCCTTGGCTAAGAAATCCAAAGCAAGTACTAATGGATTAAAGTGCCTCTCACTGCCTAGGTTCAAATCCCATTTAGGCAAATCATAGTGTGATAAAATTTATTGGTTTATTAGTTTGTTTTTGAAGGTCATTGGTTTTCTATGTGTACTCTAGTTTTCTCTACCATCCCAAAACTGACTGCCTCATTATAAGTAAAAGAAATTGACTGGGGTGTAAAACATCATTTCTTAACTTCTAGATGATAAACAAAGACAAAAGTTCTGCACTTACAGTATCAGTGAATTGTTCTGTTATATCTAATACATATATCGACACTTTCTACAATACAACCAGCCTGTTTTATTCCAATGTATTTTTTTTTTCAGAGCTGTGGTGGATGACGTTTGAATCGTCTACCAGAGGTGAAGAGATTCATTTATGATGACATCCCTCTGTAGTATCCTTTTATTATAACAAGAACAGATAACAATTGGTCACAACTTAAATATAAAATTAAAAATAATTAAAATCTGCTTTGAAATATAGTCATTAATGGCAGTGCAGTGATGGAGCTTTATGCTCAAGTCAAGATTGCTAAAAAAAAAAAAAATAATAACAATAATAATAATACACATGTAATAATAATAATAATAATAAAAAAACTAAGGTCGTGAAGTTGATGTTTGGTGTTGACACAATCAAAAGTGAAACTTCCATGTAAAAATATTTTCATAATTTCAAAACCTGATGTTATTATTTGTACAAATGGTCAAATTACACGTGTAATCATTTGTTATTATTTGTACAAATGGTCAAATTACATGTGTAATCATTTGAAGTCATTTTCAATGCTTTAACTCTTAACCCATTTTCAACCAAATTTTATGAAATGAACAGACTCTAGTCTAAGATCCTTGAGTTGCCAAAAATACCACATCAGATTTTTCTTTTGTCATTGGTGTGGTTGAGTTTCTGAAAAGTTTTTTTTTTTTAGATTTTTACATCCTTTGTTCAGTTTCACTTAGTTTTGGTAGCCATGACAATGTAACAAACAATTGCACTAATCAGTACATACTTTTGACAACTTCATTTAAATCCATTCAGTACTTAAAGAGAAGAAAACAACAGTTAACGACACATATACACACATGTATGCATATATGTATATACACAGTGACTGGGCTATGCCATGGGCTCACCTGGCCAAAGGTGATCCAAAGCTTAAAAATACATTTTCATAACATAATTTTTTTTTAATTAAAAAAAAAAAGTAAATAAATTGAGAAATCAAAAAAGCTGTTTATTAAATGATATTGCTGTTTTGTTCTTCATAAAAAAAACAATAATCCATCCTAGTTACATTCTAGAAAATCCAATAGCCAACTGAATTTCATTTTGCAGATTTTATGAATCAGTTTAAAATCTGCACTGTAATTTCACTGTTTGGTATCGTTAGGATGTACTCTATGTAGTTACGATAAATAGTTAGTACATTGAATTATTTACATGCATGTAGAAATAAATAATTCAGTTGTGACTGAAACATGTTTTTGGCAGATGTTACAGTGATTATTGCTTATATATTAAATGTCACATATTTTTGTTTCATGTATTAACTTGAAACTTAGTTTTGAGTTAGAAGGTCCTGGTTTGATTCAAGTAAAGATTTCAATAAAGAGATTTAACAAAATTGTAACAGGTGCTCTAAATAGAAGACTGCATGATTATATTTCATAATAATATATTATATTCTTATAAATCACAAATATAAAACACTCAGGAGAAAGGCTGGTAAAAGATTGCCTTTCAAAGCCCTCTACCACACCACATAAAATTAAATGTAAAATAATAGTACGTTACTTTTTCAGTCATTTTAAGACTTTTTAGATTTTAAGTATGTAGAGATTAATATGCTATAGGATCCTTAAGTATTTCTGCATACAATAAAACTCCATTTGCCAAGCTAGGGGGTGTCTAATTACTTGCTATGTAATACCTGAAATTAACAACAAAATTCGTAAACATGTGAAAAGGTAGCCAAGTGGTTAAGGTGATAGCCTTAAAATTCACAGTGTCTTGCATCTATGGGGTGACTAAAAGTGAGACAAAGTTTTTTCTTGTTGTAGTTCCTTACTGGTTGTCTAGGAATCAATAAAATGGACTGAGGGGTCTGCCTTGCTTGTCTGAGACATTGGGGGTGAGTGAACTATCACTCTAAAGGTCACCATAGGTGTACATAAAACAATGCAGATCAGCTTGCACAATCAAGCAAAACATGAACTTTGGTTAAGATCAATCCTCTAGATTAATAAAAATTTCATTAGTCACAAATTACTTAAAAAAAATGCTGATGTGAGGTAAAACAACATTTAACTAACCAACCTTAACCTTGTTTCAGTGAAAATGTTGAATTTAAAAAAGTTCCTGGTGCTCCACCAGTTTTACATTTATTGAATGAAGCAGGGCAGAGTGTAGAGGTAAGATAGAAATATTATATACCATTCTTTAATATATTGATAATAACGTGTCGAGTAATAGTGTTTTATGCCCCAGTCAAGAATCTTTCACTTATATCGATGCTGTCAGTTCTGGAATGGTGGAGGAAACTAGATAAAACCACCAACTTTCTTCTGGTGAACTGGCAAACTCTCACACTGGGTGGTAATAGGCACTGTGATCCACAAGTGCCTGCTTTATATTTGACTGCTTGACCAACCTTTCAACAGAAATATGTATGGTAATTCATAATGTCCATAGTGATTTTTACAACTTTACAACTAGGTCCAAGTTAGTCAACAATACCAAACATAATCTTTAATGAATTTTCTATGGAAAATTTTTTTACAGTTCTAAGATAAGGCATTGCACTCTGTGTCTCCAACTTTGATCAAAGTTTGCATTTGAATAAAAGGGAAAGTATTTCACCTCAGGTTAAGATTTCTATAAATTGTGATAAATTCTATTATTATACATTACATATTTCACTAAAATCTATTCCAGATCCAGTTTATCCTATGTTTGAAAATTTTTTTCATTAGTATTTAACAAAACCCTTCTTTTGATGAGTGATGGGTTTAAAACTATTTATGCCCAACTTGTTATTGTCAGTATGCAAGTCTCTGGGTATGGAATTTAGAACAATCTAGCTTGGATTGGATTGGATTGGATTGGATGAATTTTGTTTTATGCCCCAGTCAAGATTCATAACTTACAGAATGGCTGAGGAAACCAGAATGCCAAGAGAAAACCCCTAACATTTAGTATGTGAACTGAGAAACTTTCTTGCATTAGGATATGCCAGAGCAGGATTTGAACCTTGCTTGTACAGGTTCTATGATCCATAAGCGCATGCTTTAGACCACTTGGCCATCAAGACTTTCTATGATAATCTTGAGACCCAGGACTTGTACCTTTTGAGTCAAACCTGTAATGTTTGTAAATTTTCTTTTCTGTTCTATTTTACTTTCAGAAAATAGATTTATCAAACTATAACAGAGAACAGTGTAATGATTTGTTGAAAAACTCAAATTTTGTAAAATCAGCAGCTGATGATGATGACGATGACGACGATGATGATGATGAAAAAGAAAAACAAGAATTATAAAGAGAATTGATTTTTTTTTTTTTTTTAAAAAGTTACGCAGTATGAACATTGAAGTTCCAGGATTGTGATTATGAATCCCAAAAAGACTTTTAATAGCATTTTAGAATTAAACTTGTTAGTACAAAGAAACTAAAATTTAATAAATGAAAAAAGTGTGAAAGTGCATGATTATATTTGCATAATTGGTCAATGGATAGATTATTTTGTTTACTGGGGTATCTATTATTTGTAGCAAATTTTTATTTATAAATTTGGAATAAAATGTTAGTGACACGTTAGGCAAAAATTATCCTTAACAGCCATTTTAATCAATTTTAAATATGTATTTTGTAGTATGAAACAGTTTTAAAATGATGTTGGTACATGGATTTTTAACAAGGAAAAAAATTAAACAAAATTTAATTGATAAAACTACTAAATGTATTACTTAAAAATAAGTTAGTGAAGGTATGTATATTTTGTATACAGATGTTGTGTTAAAAAAATGTAAATCAATGTTGCTCTTTTAAATTAAATTTAAAATAGTAAAAAATTTTATACCAGTTAACTTGGATGACATGAACTTAAATCTTTCTGGCTTAATGTTTGATATGAAAATTTTTTTAAAATAAAGGGTTTAGTTAATACAAGTATGATCCCCCAGTAGACAAAATATTCTCAAAAAATTTTTAAAATTTTATATTTTGGTGAAAAAATAATTTTTGGTGCCATTTTATAAATGTGATGTTATTTAATTGTGAATGTGTAAATGGTGATAAAATATTTAAGATATTTTGTAATGTGTGTGTGCTTTTGCAACAACCCAACTAAATCTGAAAAATTATTTCATATTCTTCCACCAGGGGGCAGTAATGATGATTTTGTCAACTTAAAGCACATGTTGTAGTTGATAATTGATGTATATATACTGAGCCTGGTCAAAGTGTATGAAAGTTTTGTCAGAAGTTAGTCTGGATTGATTCCAGATTTTCATACTATTGTATTAAAACATTAAAAACAAAATTGATTGTTTGTTAATTTTTTTTTATTTATTATTAGGCTGAAAAACCAGAAAATATTCATTCCTTTTCAGGACTTCAGAAAAAGAACATTTTGAGTGCCCTGCTCATGGATTGAACTTGGGCCTTCCAAGTACCGTAATAAGCGAGTGCTTACCTCATGGCTAAAGGATCCAAGTCGAAAAAGTCTTGCAGGAATTCACTCTAACATTAATCTACAATTTGTGCAATTACTACACTATCTAGCTAGTTTAGCTCCGTTAAAATTTGTTCTCTGCACTATGGCTAGGTTTGCTAAAGATTGGTACCCAGCACCATGGCTAGCTTTGCTTATTAAGATTGGTCCCCAGCACCATGGCTAGCTTTGCTTGTTAATATTGGTTCCCAGCACCATGGCTAGCTTTGATTGTAAATATTGGTACCCAGCACCATGGCTAGCTTTGCTTGTTAAGATTGGCCCCAAGCACCATGGCTAGCTTTGCTTGTTAATATTGGTTCCCAGCACCATGGCTAGCTTTGCTTGTTACTATTGGTACCCAGCACCAAGGCTAGCTTTTCTTGTTAATATTGGTACCCAGCACCATTGCTAGCTTTGCTTGTTAATATTGGTACCCAGCACCATGGCTAGCTTTGCTTGTTAATATTGGTCCCCAGCACCATGGCTAGCTTTGCTTGTTCTTGCACAATTGCTAGCTCAGTTTTGTTATCATTTGTCACCTGCAACATGGCTAGTTTAACTCTTAAACATTAGATCTCCTCATCAGGGCTAGCTCAGATCTCAACACTGGTTCTCTTTACAATGGCTAGCTCAGCTTGTTAACATTTGTCCCCTGCCCCATAGTGAGCTAAGTCCTGTTAATATTTGACCCTAATATCTTGGCTAGCTTAGCTGTGTCAACATTGGCCCCCTGTAACATGGCTACCTGATGATCGAGTTTGTCTTCTTGGGGCACATCAGGGGGAAATAGTGAGAATCTTTAAATCTTCTCAAAGATATACACCTTAGATATCTCATGTGCAATATATATATATATATATATATATATATATATATATATATATATATTGGAGTTGAAGTTTAGATGTTAAAGTAATCGGGTGGACACTATTATAATGGATCAACAGATACACAACATTAATTGCTTATCAGGTTAATAACATAGTGGATACTCATGAAATAATTATAGCACTTTTCGTAATTCCCGTACTAAAAATGGGACATGACAGATAAATGATATCTAGTGAAGTGATTCTCATACTTTTTCAAGGTACCCTAAAAACACATTTTGATAACAAGTAATATTTGGTTTAGTTCCTCAAAAAAAAGCGAGCCTTGGTGACCAAGCATTCTATAACATGCATTTACAGATCACAATGCATCTCACTGCCAAGGTTTGAATCCCACTCCGAGATATCCTTGTGTGAGAAAGTTTGTCAGTTCACTTGCTGAAGGTTGGTGATTTTCTCTGGGTACTCCAGTTTCCTCCACTGACCACCTTGATATGAGTGAAAGATTTTGACTGGAAAAAAATACCATTAATCCAATCTAATCCTTTAAAAAGATCATAGATTTTTCAAGACTTGCTAAAGATTATTATGTATATTTTACTATATAAAAGAATTTCATGAATTTAAATGTCTCGCCTGGTTAGTTTTAAATCGAGTAGAAAATAAATTACTTTAACATAAACTCACATTTTAGCACGTCGCCCCCGCTTATGACAACACCCAAGTCTTGCCTTTTGGCAATGCCAAGCTCGACAACAATATGGCATCTCGTAGTACTACAATGTACATGTATATAGTATGATTTAAAACCAATTGTTAAGTTGTTGATAGTAACATAAATCTGACTAACTTGTAGTTTTAAATAAAATTCAACAAAAAAAGACAAATATATATTCAATAAAATTTATTTTCAATTTTCAGAACAAACAAACAATTTTGAGAAGACTTTATTCTGTCTTATAGCACTAACATTCAGTCTCATAGCAATAACATCCAGTCTCGTAGCAATAACATCCAGTCCCATAGCAATAATAATAATGAAGATTATCAGACAAATGTTAATCGATTGATATGATGTTTAACAATGTACTAGGCAATGTACTTTAGCATCTGTTTGAAAAAATAATTAATTTCTATCAGATATAGAATCCCATTATTTGACACTCTACCGTAAAAGATTGAAATAATTACTTAAATATCTAGTGATGTTTTCCATAACCAGTTAAACAAGCTTGTCACAAAGTCACCATATCCCCCTACCACCTGTTGTATTGTTTAGAGCCAATTATATTTTACGTTCGTTTTCAATAAGCAAAAATACTATGAAATTCTGGTCATAAATAATGCTTATATATAATTATTGCACAATATATAAAGGTAAATTTTGTGGAAAAAGTAGCTAAGCAAAAATCCCTACTCGAAGTTAATCAAGTTATTATATTTTTATCAAGTGACCATGAATTTTTCAAGTGCCCCATGTTACTAATGTTTGTTGGCTTCTATTAAGTGGAGTGGATTATGGTGTTTACATCATTGTGAATACCCTCTCACTTATATCAGGACTATCAGTTTAGGGATAGTAGGGGAAATTGGAGTGCCCAGACTTTTGTCAAGTAAACTGGCAAACATTCTCACACTAGCATCTGTCAGTGTCTTGGACTACTTCATCCACCCCACCCCTACTGTTGGTCAAAAATTCTGGAAAGATTACCTTTACAGTTTCAAGGAATAATATTACTCTTGCTGGAGAAGGCAAATAATGCAATCCATATCCATACAAAAACAAGTTCTTCACAAATGTTAAAGGATATAAAATGGGTCAATATCTGGAATGCAGTTTCTTTTGTTCTCTCACAAATCAAGGGGAATTTTTTTATACCAAGTACAGTGAAACCTGCCTAAACTAAGCATCTTCCATAATAAATCTACTGCTCAGACTGAACAGGATTTCTTTTCTAAAATCTGGGTACTTCCCTTAATGAAGATTTCAACTACCGGTACTTAATCATCTTATGTATATGCTAAAATGGCACATAACCCACATTGTTTTGTAGAATTTTGATAAAAATATGAGATTGTTCAATCTACATTGATTGCAAAATTAATTAAACTGATCAGTCACATGATTAATCACATGACACAAGATAAATTTTTAATGCAACTTCAACCTATCTGTACAATAATAGTTTTATGAGATCAAACAATTCAACAAGAATTCAATGGAATTAGATGTCCTAAAAACATACGTCGCCATAATCCTGTTGTTGTTGAACCAAGATAAATATGCATCTACAACATTCATACTTTGATAGGTCTGTTTGAATCACTGTGTTTAAGACAGGGTATTATGCTTAATTTTACTAGATAATCCCATTGAATAAAACTTGAATAAAGTTTGGTATTTCTACCTGATTTTAGTTGTACGGGGAAACTGATATATGCATCTGAGATAACCATAAATATCCTGCACATGGTAAAAAGTTGTTTTTTCAGGAATATTAGATGTAAACATTATCTTTTTCATTCTACACAAACATTAAGAGATACTGATCATGTGGTAAGCTGGCGAGTTCCATTAAAGCTGCATTAAGTTTACCAAATTTCTGAATTTTTTTTGATTTTCTAAAAATATATTTTTTTAAAAGTAGGTATCTTCTAACCACGATCCGTGAGATTCATTTTCTAAAATTTCATTTCTTTTAGCTGTAAATAAACGGAATCCTCTGACCGGTTGATCAGTGTTCTACGATGGTAATTATGAGCTTGGAGCATGTGCATGGATGTAAGGAAAAGCCAAGAATCGAAAGTGAAACATGACAAATTGCATTAATTGTCCTTCATTAATATCCAGATGTATTTGAAATGGTGTTATTTTTCCCTTACTAAGTCACAAATGACAAATTCAAGAAGTTTCTGTGTTTTATTTATCATATTTCAACATTTTGAAAGTTGTGTTTAAATGACCCGGGTTTTGATGACGTAACAATGTTCTAATATTAGATCCCAAATGCTGCATCTCGCTGGGTAAATACTGTAGTTTCTGTATTTATTCGAGCTTTTATCATTGAACCAAATGTAACATTGTTCTTTTGGAACATCATTTATTAGATTAGCACCGTTTTATTTTTTTTCTTTGGAAAACTTAATGCAGCTTTAATATACATATAGAAGAAACATCATTTTTTGATGCATTTGGAAAATTAGATTTAATGCATTCTGGGAAATATCATATTTCTAATGCATTATGGGGAACAGTATGTTTATTATCAATTATGAAAATCTTAATATTTTTATGCACTGTAGAAGACATTATTTCTGATGCACTATGGGATTTATCAATGCATTATGGGATATATCTGATGTGATAATCATGTAAATATATTGTAATCTTTGCCAACTAAACAAACACATGAGTTTTTTAGCACTATCAACATTACTTACTAATATACTTTGTATACTTAAAGATTTCCATTTTAGACATCACTAATTTATATATTTAGCATTTTAGTATTAACAATAAAAGGATACCAACACCCGTGAGGTTTAAATTGTGGTGATGTTCAGTCTAATGGATACCTAGTGGTATTCTGCAGAGTTCCATAGTAGTAGTAAATTAATTGTAATAAATGGTTCTCAACACTAGAACGAACAGTTGTGGTAGGATATTTATTTGTCTACATGTTTCAGCAGCTATGCTGCCGTCATCAGGACTGAATTTACAGTTTACGTTAACAAAAACAAAGAACAATTAAAATCACGTGACTACTTTGTCACCAACTTTTGTACCTTAGGTCAACCGCTACCACTGTAAATTCAGTCCTGATGACGGCAGCATAGCTGCTGAAACATGTAGACAAATAAATATCCTACCACAACTGTTCGTTCCAGTGTTGAGAACCATTTATTGCAATTAATTTAGCATTTTAGAAACTGTCTTTTCAATATTTACACAGTTTTAGCCTTGTGATCTCATAATCTCTCAAACTGTGTCAAATGTCAATTATATAAAATAAACCCTAAACAGCAGCTTATAAATTCAAATTTCACGCATACATGTATTTAAACAATGCACAAAAGTGAAGCACAAAATTATTGTTTTGATTTTGAAAACATAAATAATGTATTATTTGAGAACTGTGTCATCTATGTCTTCCTGGGCTATTTCTGGCTGTTTACATATTTTGTTTAATGACTTTGTTACCACCTCATTTAATGACTCTTTCATTCCTACATCCAACTGAGCTAAAGTTGCCTGAAATAATATGACAAAAACGATACAATTACAATAAAAAAAATACATGTACTAAATCCATCTAAAGATATGACCCTGACCCTTCAAGTTTTAGTCTTTCAAACTTTCTTCTCATAAATACACATATTTAGTCTGATGAAAATCTATGTACATGTACACCAAGCTTCGAAAAGAGGCCTCAGTGGTCTAAAGAGCAAGCTTACAGCTCATGGTAACTTTCACTGCCTAGGTTTGAATGCCAGTTGGGCAGATCATAGTGTGAGAAAGTTTGTCAATTCACTGCTGAAGGAATGTTGGTGGTTTCCTCAACAATCCTAGAACTGACTGCTTAATAAAAGTGAAAAATTTTTTGACTGCGACATAAAACATCATTTTGCAACTCAACTCAACCAAGCTTCTAAAAGCTTGTGGAGTAGAGTGGAGTAATGGTGTTTTACGCCCCAGTCAAGAATCTTTCACTAATTTTGAGGTGGTCAGTTCTGGGAGGAAACCGGAGTGCCCAGAGAAAACCACCAACCTTCGGCAAGCAAACTGACAAACTTTCCCACACTAGGATCTGTCCCACGTGGGATTCAAACCTAGGTGGTGATAGGCACCGTGATCCATAAGCTCGCGCTTTAGACCACTCGGCCACTGAAACCCCTCTGAAAGCTTGTGTGGTTTTTATTATTACTTCCAGAAGATAAAACACCATTTGGGCTTTAAAAAGTCTCCTTTTTTTGACTACACAGTGTAGTAATGAATAAGAATCTTTCTTATTCTTTAGTTTGAAAATGTTTTTATATATCAGACTGAAATTTTAAACAATTACCTTTCCATTTTGATTTTGATCTAAATCCACAAGTAAATCCAAGCAAGAAACTAGACTTGACAACGTAAATTTATAATCAAAATGAAGTAAAAACTGATTCGATATGTCTAATACTCTACATAATCTTTTAACATTGACTTGTCTAAACAGACAAGATACTGTTTTTAAAGTTAAAACCATCATCATCGATGAAATACAAGTCATATTTGAAAATTTTACACCCACACTTGGTGAAGTAAACATTCATCTTGTCTGATGAAATTATCATTTTTAACTAATTACATCTGGTAAGTTTTTTTTTTTTCAAACATTTGAGCTTCACATTTGTGCTTACCTTTAAAATTGCATCTCCTTGTCTAAGTTGAAGCACTGCTACTAGAGCAAATTCGCTGTTAGATTTAACAATGGTATTTTTCTCCTTTGTTCCCATCACTAATGGAGGGACTAATATTTTGATACAAGCTGCAGGCAGTTCTTTTGATGCAGTGGTAGCTAAAAAGGTTATAACTTGTGTGACCAATTGTTTAACATCATTTGAATCTGCCTTCATACCCTGAAAAATAAAATTACAAAAAATAAAATTTAGGTTGAAAAACAAGTGCTGTTAAATGGACAACAAATACTCACCTTCATAATCAAAATTTGGTCTGTAAAAAAATCTTTGACCAAAAACTTTAACTTCTGCACAGACACATCAACAGCTGAGGTATGATATTATACATGTACATGAGCGAGTTTTTGTTTAAAGGAGCATCAACATTATTGCTGCTTTTTATGGCTATGATATTATAAGAAACTGTCGGCACCTGTCAGGCAAATGTTAGACAGTATGAAAAACAATGGCTGTCATTCTATCCATCTAAAAAATTAAAGGAGTAGCAAGTAGCAAATGTAAGATGTGTCTGGTACCCCCCCCCCCCCCCCCCCCAATAAAGCTTTTGACCATTTATAACTTGGTCATATATGAATACAAAGTTACCATTTTGCCAAAAGAAAAACACAACTTTAATTTATTTTGCATCATTTATGGCATGGTGGCATCGTTAAAAGAATCATTATTGTTATTTATTTACGAACTTTGTTTTTCTTCAGCCTAAAAAAGACTAGTCACATTCATATGTGATTTTTATATTGCACATTGCCCTGGGCAACCTGCAAAAGTTAAAACTACTGCTGCTTTACCTATAGCAGGTAAAGCTTCCCAACATAAAACTCCATTAATTTAACCAATCAACTACCCAAAGTAGCTAATCATAACATATTAGTTTTTACGCTACCCAAAAGTAGCTAGTCATCAGCTACCCCAAAGTAGCCAGTCATAACATACTAGTCTTTAGCTACCCCAAAGCAGCCAGTCATTAGCTACCCCAAAGCAGCCAGTCATAACATGCTAGTCTTTAGCTACCCCAAAGTAGTTAGTCATTAACACATAAGTGTTCAGCTACCCCAAAGCAGCCAGTCCTAACACATTAGTCTTCAGTTACCCCAAAGCAGCCAGTCATAACATACTAGTCTTTAGCTACCCCAAAGTAGTTAGTCATTAACACATTAGTGTTCAGCTACCCCAAAGCAGCCAGTCATAACATACTAGTCTTTAGCTACCCCAAAGCAGCCAGTCATTAGCTACCCCAAAGCAGCCAGTCATAACATACTAGTCTTTAGCTACCCCAAAGTAGTTAGTCATTAACACATTAGTGTTCAGCTACCCCAAAGCAGCCAGTCCTAACACATTAGTCTTTAGCTACCCCAAAGCAGCCAGTCATAACATACTAGTCTTTAGCTACCCCAAAGTAGTTAGTCATTAACACATTAGTGTTCAGCTACCCCAAAGCAGCCAGTCCTAACACATTAGTCTTCAGTAACCCCAAAGCAGCCAGTCATAACATATTAGTCTTTAGCTACCCCAAAGTAGTTAGTCATTAACACATTAGTGTTCCGCTACCCCAAAGCAGCCAGTCCTATAGCTACCCCAAAGCAGCCAGTCATAACATACTAGTCTTTAGCTACCCCAAAATAGTTAGTCATTAATACATTAGTGTTCAGCTACCCCAAAGCAGCCAGTCCTAACACATAAGTCTTCAGTTACCCAAAAGCAGCCAGTCATAACATACTAGTCTTTAGCTACCTCAAAGTAGTTAGTCATTAACACATTAGTGTTCAGCTACCCCAAAGCAGCCAGTCCTAACACATTAGTCTTCAGTTACCCCAAAGTAGCCAGTCATAACATATTAGTCTTTAGCTACCCCAAAATAGTTAGTCATTAATACATTAGTGTTCAGCTACCCAAAAGCAGCCAGTCCTAACACATTAGTCTTCAGTTACCCCAAAGTAGCCAGTCATAACATACTAGTCTTTAGCTACCCCAAAATAGTTAGTCATTAACACATTAGTGTTCAGCTACCCCAAAGTAGCTAGTCGTAACACATTAGTCTTCAGCTACCCAAAGTAGCTAGTCATATCACTTAGTCCTTAGTTACCCTAAAGTAGCTAGTTATAACACATTAGTCTTAAGCTACCCCAAAGTAGTTAGTTATAACACATTAGTCTTAAGCTACCCCAAAGTAGCTAGTCATTACTATTATCCTGATGTTTTTAACCTACCTTGACTAGTAAAGAAACTAAGCTGGTGTCTACTTCATCTGTAGCTATCTGATGTTTTAACAAGTAACCTAGAGATCTAAATCCACAAAGACATAGTGGAATCTGAAATGTAAAACAAAATATTGATATTAAAATGTTCTTTATGATTATTTTTCTGTACTGTTTGTAAAAAAAAAATTGTTTCCGTAATACATGTATATAAAAATGTTCTTAATAATTATTTTTCTGTACTGTTTGTAAAAAAAAAAATTGTTTCTGTAATATATAAAAATGTTCTTTATAATTATTTTTACGGAGCCCGCGAAGGGACATTGAAATAAATAGTTGTTTGCGTTCGCACGCAATAATATTTCGTTCCCACGCAAAAGAATTTCGTTCACACGCAATAGTATTTTGTTCGCACGCAATGTTTTTGCGTTTGCATGCAAAAGTATTTCGTTTCCACGCAATGTTTTTGCGTTCACACGCAAAAGTATTTTGTTTCCACGCAATAGTATTTTGTTCGTAAGCAAAAGTATCTCGTTCCCACGCAGTGCCATATTACAATGCGTGGGAACGAAATACTTTTGCGTGCGAACGCAAAAACATTGCGTGGGAACGAAATACTTTTGGGTGGGAACGAAATACTTTTGCGTGCGAACGCAAAAACATTGCGTGGGAACGAAATACTTTTGCATGCGAACGCAAAAACATTGCATGCGAACGAAATACTATTGCGTGTGAACGAAATACTATTGCGTGTGAACGAAATACTTTTGCCTGGGAACGAAATACTTTTGCATGCGAACGCAAAAACATTGCGTGCGAATGAAATACTATTGCGTGTGAACGAAATACTTTTGCCTGGGAACGAAATATTATTGTGTGCGAATGCAAACAACTATTTATTTCAATGTCCCTTCGCGGGCTCCATATATTTTTCTGTAGTGTTTGTAAAAAAAAATTGTTTCCGTAATATATAAAAATGTTCTTTATAATTATTTTTCTGTACTGTTTGTAAAAAAAATTGTTTCTGTAATATATAAAAATGTTCTTAATAATTATTTTTCTGTACTGTTTGTAAAAAAAATTGTTTCCGTAATATATAAAAATGTTCTTTATAATTATTTTTCTGTACTCTTTGTTTCTGTAATATATTCTAAGGCTACAGAACAAAAATGTAGAATTGCTTCTTGAGTAATTTTTCAGAAAAAGGTAAAGTTTTCCTATCGCATGTCAAGGTTCTTATGAGGGCCTAGGTGCCAGAGTGGTCTAAAGCAGGAGCTTACAGATCACAGTACCACAATCAGTCTAGGTTTCAATCCCACTCAGACAGATCCTAGTGTAAGAAAGTTTGTCATTTCTCAGGTCAAAGGTCGAAGGTCAGTGATTTTCTCCAGCTACTCCAGTTTCCTCCACCATCTCAGAACTGACCTTCTTGACAGAAATTAAAGAACCATGACTAGAGCATTAAACACTATTACTCCACTCAACTCAATAGTTTTTTTTTTAGTAAAAGGTGGAACTTTTCGGAAAATAAAAAGTAATCCTAATCATTATGTTATCATTGTAGTAAAACTTACTTCAAAAAGTTTATATGCTTACATACATATATCAGTATCACACATTGTATTTCAATCATTAATTGAAACCGAGACATTTTTACATCATATCATTGAAGTCAAAGCTGAAATTTTAATTTGGAAAGTAGACATTCTAGATTACACTTTTTAAAACAGATAAATGTCATTTCAAGATATCCATAGTGAGACCCCTTGTTGCTACAAATAAGAGTAAAATGTTTTTTCTTGTTTTTTATATTTCTAACCAACAAGCTTATCCCTTATATCACTAGCCCCGGTTTCAAAATCATTTTCTTAAATTAAGCAAATTTTGGCGATCTCTTTAGATATTACACACTTGAAGTGATCTTCAAAATGACACCTTAAATTTGTGAATATCTCAACAATCAAAAAAAATTATTAAGATTCAAATTTGACAACTAAGTTAAGGGAAATCTTAGTTAAGGAATGATCTTGAAACTGGAACCAAGCAATTTTATTTAAAAAGTAACATGTATTGTAAGTACTAAGAAAGGCACATTGGTCTGTAAAAACTGATCACCAAATGATATAAACAGTCAACAGATAAATTGCTTTGTATTTTAGAAGCTGAAGATAAAAAAGGCTTGACTGTATTAATTATATGTTTATCAATGATATGAGCTACTCTAAAGGGCATCAAGGAATTGATTATAAAAATGAGAGTATATTCATGGAAGATACAAATCATTGATCAGTTAACCATCACTATTCTTTATACTTACCCCATTAGATCCAGTCAATGTGGTCACATGATTTATACTTACCCTATCAGATCGACACAATGTGGTCACATGATTTATACTTACCCTATCAGATCCAAACAATGTGGTCACATGATTTATACTTACCCTATCAGATCCAGTCAATGTGGTCACCTGATTTATACTTACCCTATCAGATCCAGTCAATGTGGTCACCTGATTTATACTTATCCTATCAGATCCAGTCAATGTTGTTACATGATTAAAAATTACCCAATCAAACCAAGTCAATGTTTATACTAACCCTATCAGATCCAGTCAATGTTGTTACATGATTTAAAATCACCCAATCAGACCAAGTCAATGTTTATACTAACCCTATCAGATCCAATCAATGTTGTTACATGATTTAAAATTACCAAATCAGACCAAGTCAATGTTTATACTAACCCTATCAGATCCAGTCAATGTTGTTGTTACATTGATAATACTCTGTTGAAAACTTGGCTTCCAAATTGCTTCTGGTGATTCTTTAAGAGCTACATAAAGTGCAATACTTCTACCTTGACGTAACATCCAATCCACACTTGTATCATTATCTATAATATAAAATAATCAACCATCAATAACAACAAATATCTATCATCAAGAAATAACTTGGAGACAAGAATTAACTGTTCTTCTCATTGTGGTTTAGATGGTGTTTAATGCCCCAGTCAAGATTCTTTCACTTATATAGAGGTGGTCAGTTCTAGGATGGTGGAGGAAACTGAAGTGCCTAGAGAAAACCACTGATCTTTAGTATATGAACTGACAAACTTTCTCCTACTGAAATCTGCCTGAATGGGATTCACACCAAGGCATGAATGGCACTGTGATCCCAAAGTGCATTCTTTTGACTACTCTGCCACCAAAGCCCCCAAATTTTCATTTGTCAACAGATCTTTGATGATTGATATTTAAATGTAAAACTTTACATTTACATGGAAAAATATACTGTATTGTAATACTGTTTTATAACCCTTCTTTTACTGAATCTGATAGGATAAGTATAAATCAGGTGACCACATTGACTGGATCTGATAGGATAAGTATAAATCAGGTGACCACATTGGCTGAATCTGATAGGATAAGTATAAATCAGGTGACCACATTGACTGGATCCGATAGGATTAGTATGAACGTAAAACTTTACATGTACATGGAAAAACATACTGTATTGTAATACTGTTTTATAACCCTTCTTTAACTTAAATTGAGGTGAAAAAGTTCCAAGATCCTGAAAGAACATGAGTGTTCAGATAAAAGCAAAATCACAAGCCTTCCGAAAAGGATCTGTTGCCCAGGTGGGTTTTAAACCTAGAAGGTAAGATTCACTGTGATCTGTGACAGTGCGCTTACATGTAAGACACTTGCCCATTGAGGCCCCAACTTTAGACACTCACCCATTGAGGCCCCAACTTAAGACACTCGCCAATTGCGGCCCCAACTTAAGACACTCGTCCATTGAGGCCCCAACATACACAATATCTTAATACCAATTCTAAACAGTTATTCCAAATTATATTCATAGCTGGAAGGTGTGCTCCAAAAGTTTAAATTATAGTCGTAAAACTTAAATAAATGTTATTGTCTACAATTATAAGTCCATCAGTACAGTAGCACTGATGTCTGACATGTGGAAAAGATTGGAGTTATGATGTTTGGTTGCGAAAAAATAGTAAACAAAATCAAGTATGCAGATATATTTATATATAAATATATATATATATATATATATATATATATATATATATATATATATATATATATTTCATTTAAATCTTTAATACCTAGAAGATGTTGTATAAGTGTATCTGCAAGTTCTTCCTCTGACATTGCTGAACACAGTGAACCTAAACATCCAGCTGATACTGATCTAGTGGTGTCTTCCTGTATACCCAGCATGCCTTGTAAAGTCGCCATGATCTGCTTCCTTAATGCCTCTGTCATTTTCTTACCAGCACCATTCAAGCATAACCTTAAAGCCTGTAGCATAGTATCCCTAGTAACAAACAAAATAACAAAATTAACTTGATTTCAGTACTCTGATTACTTGCAACGGAATGCTGCAATCATTTGCAAACATTTTTATCTATGCAGTTTTAGGGAAGGTTCTTTATATATACAATGATGCATATATTTCTCAACATTTTAAAGGATTTAACATTCGTGGTAGTATTGTTGATTTAGTGTTTTAAAAGAGACTTAAAAATGTTTTTTAATTTTTATATTTATGCACCACTGGCTGTAAAATAAGGTGATGGTAGGTTATTGGTATTATTATTGTTTAAAATTGAACCAGCAATATTTTCAGCAGCTGACTACAAAAGTAAGATTATTGACTTTCTAAGGAATAATCATAGAACAAGTTTTTGTATACACAAGATGTGCTAACTCGGAGTCGGTAAGTAGCATGCAGACCACTATCCATCACCTTATCTCGATACCAGGTGAACCATTTAAAGAGTCTGTCCTCCTAAAACCAGGTGTCTAGTGTGAAAATTTTTATTTTCTATATTATGTATGTTATTTTTAAACTGTGTCCTTCACCAGAGACCTAGTTATACATGTGTATATTCTACTAACTTACCATTTAATCTCTTATATTTAAAATCGTAATGTTTTGGTTTCATTCAATTAAACTTTTGACACTGCATTTCCATTTATAGATCATACAGTCAATAGGTTATATACTTGACATGAAACCCCCCCCCTTCCCTTCTCCCTTATTTTTCTATGTAACAACAGAAGCTTTAATATCACTACAGTTATGGAAAAAACATGGTTTTTTTAATTTAAAAAAGAAATCTGTAAATATAAGAAAACAGTAATTTTCCATTCTTTTTACTTCACTGCTACATGTATGTATAATGAACTATCTTAAGTGAAATAACATTAAAATAAGAAATAAGCATGTTTGTAAACTTTTTATGTAGGCTTGTTCAACAAAGGCCTTTGAAGCCAACCACAGGGTGGCAAATGTTGGCATACAGCCTGCATTCATTGTTTGCATCATTGTGTAGAGTGAGTGAATGATTGTTTATGGCCGCATAATCATTATTTTATTTATGACTTCATTTTGTACAGGAGTGGAGTGGAGTAATGGTGTTTTATGCCCCAGTCAAGATTCTTTCATTGATTTCGAGGTGGCAAGCAAACTGACAAACTTCCTCACACTAGGATCTGTCCCAAGTGAGATTCAAACCCAGGTGGTGAGAGGCGCTGTGATCCGTAACTGGGTGCTTTAGACCACTTGTTTTATACAGGTTGACCCATAAACTTAACAGGTTGCTTGATAAACTTAACATTGAATGCCCAACACTGACAAAGTTTAGCCACTGGGGCTTTATACGGGTGAGCTAAAAGTAAACTCCTCGAATGTTTGACTTTTTAAAAAAATTTAATCAAGACAAATTGTTCAGGGTCTTATCTAAGTTCAAACAAAATCTTACCTGACACTAGTATCTGCAGCATTCTTAATTCCATTATGAAGTTCTGTAAACAATGGATCCACTCTGGTATGTATCACTATCAACTTCCCTAAAGCCGAGGCAGCCTTTAATCTCACTGACCTCTGTGGATCATTTAGAGCTTTCAGAAATGTTGTCTGTAACTGTGGCAAGAATGGCTTTAACAATGCTCCAACCTAAAACCAAAAAAGAAAAAAGATGATGATGCAAAAAAAGAAAGTTAAAACGAAACAATCCTATTTTACTGTAATTCAGGACAAGAGAATTTCCTATCATTTCTAAAGACAGAAATTGAAATTGCTTTCATTTTTAACTCAGTTTGTATCAAATAAACAAAATGATAGTGAAATGCCACTTAAATGGTTTGGACTCTTTGGACACCATAGTTTTTAATGGTTTGGAATAATATTCAATGAAACCTACATGTATACTCATATCTTACGATGAAGATGTATCACAGTAACAGTAACTTTTATATTATTATAACAGAGATTTCAATTATATTATAAAAGGAACCTACATCTGAATTCACATTTTTCTTTGGTAAAAAATAACTTCATTCAATAAATCATTATGCTGTCAACAAAATAACTCTGGTGTCACAAATTTATTACTGATCACTTATTTATCAATAAATGTACTAAATTATAAACATTTCATGTCTGACAACAACCCAACAATTTATCTCTTACATCAAAACAAGTGCAGCAAAATTGCAAGGATTTTCTAAAAACTTAGGGTGCACATTTTAATTTTCAAGGCTGCATGTTGCAAAAAAATAAAGTTTAAAATGAATACTGACCTTGCCTAACAAAATGGTTAAAGTTTCTAAAACAGCAACTTTGACATTCCAGGTAAATCTGTCTCCAAGGATACGAATCAAGGGACCAGTTATTGCAACAACAGAGGATTTCAATCCTTCTGGACTAGTAAGATTAATTAATTCTCCCAGTCCAATTGCGGCCTGTTCTTTTACATCCTGTGATCCACTTAGCACACCTTCCCTGAATATTGGCAAAATTGGAGCAATGCCCTAAAACGTCAAATATTATAAAAAAAATTTTAAGTTTCAATTGTAATTGGATGCTTTTACTAAATTTACAGGATTTATTCCCAAAATACAAAATACTAAATTGGTCCAAAAATGGTCAAATTACCCTGGTCCCAAAAAGAATAGCAAAAGACTCAACTGCACCCATACCTCATTATTCAAATTAAGTTTGTTTTTTTAATATCCGACAAGCCTTCTTTTTTCCCCAAAAAATATTATTTTTAAAACAAGAGGCCCAATAGGGCCTGTATCGCTCACCAGGCACATCCTTATTTATTATTTGCTTTTTCTTTTTAAATATATTCAATCAGTAAAATGTAAACAAACTCACTAGCAATATCCTTATTTTCTATTATTACAAGCACTATTAATCATAAAATTTCTTTCGATTGGCCATGTACTTTCAGAAGATTTAGGCTAAAATAAACCTTATTTGCATGTTACATAATTATTGCAAAAATGGAAAATTGTACAGAAAAACCCATTACATATGTTTTATCCCCAACATCTAGTTTCTATGTTATAAATTTCAACAAAATCCATACATAAATAAACCCAAAATAGCCATTTTTTTATTTTTGCTATTTATAGTAATGGCAGCCATCTTGGATTTCCAACAGACATGTCGGATAAAATTTTGAATCTATACCACCTAAGGACCTTCCACATTCAATATCCTTTTAATTGGCCATGTACTTTCAGAGAAGAAGATTTTCAAAGATTTTGGCTAAAAATAAACTTTATTTGCATATTGCATAATTATTACACAAACAAAAATCGTACGGAAAAACCTGTTATATATGTTTTATCCCCAACATTCATTTTCTATGTTTCAAATTTCAACAAAATCGGTACATAAATAAACCCAAAATGGCCATTTTTTTATTTTTGCTATTTAAAGTAACGGCAGCCATCTTGAATTTCGGAAAGATATGTCGGATACAATTTGAATCTATACCACACAATTTAAGTCTTCTTTTGCAGCTGTGACCTTGACCTTTCAACATATGACCTTGAACCGTATATCATAATGATTGTCATGTCAATACCTACAATATTCTAATATACATGCCCATACAAAAAGTTTATAATTCTCAAGATAATTAGCAATTTAAGTCTTCTTTTGCAGCTGTGACCTTGACCTTTCAAAATATGACCTTGAACCATATATCAAAATGATTGTCATGTCAATACCTACAATATTCTATTATACATGCCTATACAAAAAGTTAGTAGTTTTCAAGATTATAGGCAAATTAAGTATTCCGTTTGCAGCTGTGACCTTGACCTTTCAAAATATGAGCTTGAACCATATATCACAATGATCGTCATGTCAATACCTACAATATTCTAATATACATGCCTATACAAAAAGGATAATTAGCAATTTAAGTCTTCTTTTGCAGCTGTGACCTTGACCTTTCAACATATGAGCTTGAACCATATATCAAAATGATCGTCATGTCAATACCTACAATATTCTGATATACATGCCTATACAAAAAGGATAATTAGCAATTAAAGTCTTCTTTTGCAGCTGTGACCTTGACCTTTCAACATATGACCTTGTATCATATATCAAAATGATCTTTGTCACAATACCAACAATATTCTAATATACATGCCTATACAAAAAGTCAATTGTTTTCAAGATAATAAGCAATTAAAGTCTTTTTTGCAGCTGTGACCTTGACCTTTCAACATATGACCTTGAACCATATATCAAAATGGTTGTCATGTCAATACCTACAATATTCTAATATACATGCCTATACAAAAGTTAAGATTTTTCAAGATAATTAGCAATTTAAATCTTTTTTTGCAGTTGTGTCCTTGACCTTTGAAACATATAACCTTGAATCATATATCAAAATGATCGTCATGTCAATACCTACAATATTCTAATATACATGCCTATACAAAAAGTTAAGAGTTTTCAAGATAATTAGCAATTTAAGTCTTTTTTTGCAGCTGTGACCTTGACCTTTCAACATATGACCTTGTATCATATATCAAAATGATCTTTGTCACAATACCAATAATATTCTAATATACATGCCTATACAAAAAGTCAATTGTTTTCAAGATAATAAGCAACTTTAAGTCTTTTTTTGCAGCTGTGACCTTGACCTTTCAACATATGACCTTGAACCATATATCAAAATGGTTGTATGTCAATACCTACAATATTCTAATATACATGTCTATACAAAAAGTCAATTGTTTTCAAGATAATTAACAATTTAAGTCTTCTTTTGCATCTGTGACCTTGACCTTACAACATATGACCTTGTACCATATAATAAAATGATCCCCATGTCAATACCTACAATATTCTAATATACATGTCTATACAAAAATTTGATAGTTTTCAAGATAATTAGCAATTTAAGTCTAATTTTGCAGCTGTGACCTTGACCTTTCAACATATGACCTTGTATCATATATCAAAATGATCTTTGTCACAATACCAACAATATTCTAATATACATGCCTATACAAAAAGTCAATTGTTTTCAAGATAATAAGCAATTAGTCTTTTTTTGCAGCTGTGACCTTGACCTTTCAACATATGACCTTGAACCATATATCAAAATGGTTGTCATGTCAATACCTACAATATTCTAATATACATGCCTATACAAAAAGTTGATAGTTTTCAAAATATAGTGACAAAAATGTAATTTTAAGCAATTTCCCCGCTTAGTACCTTATAATTTCCCCATTTTGAGCCCCATGGCTACCATTTGTGCAAATCTGAAACTAGATGACCTAAGGATGTTATAAATGAAATAACTAAGGTATATCTCTTGTACATTCAGAGGAGAAGATTTTTAAATTTTTTCACTATTTCCCCCCTTATGGGGCCCCAAGGGGACATAACTCTTTCATTTTTGCAAATCTGAAAGGGCTTCACCCAGGCATAATGGTTACCAAGTTTCATTAAATTTGGCCCAGTGGTTTTGGAGAAGAAGATTAAAATGTAAAGTTTACGGACGCACGCACGCACGCACATACACACGCCGCATCATACCATAAGCTCACGCTAGCTAAAGCTAGGTGAGCTAAAAATGAATGTGACATAAATTATATCTAATGGTTTGTGCTTTTAAGAAAATATCAAACTTACCTTCTTAGGTAGACTGAATCCTGGAAGCTCTTTACCTTTGAAGTCAGATGTAGCATACCTCATGGCAAGTTTAACGTCAGCTATATGTTGTAACATCTCAGAAACATCAAGTTTCTATAACGACAATTAAAACAAAACACAATGTTTAGGATATACGTGTATGGATTGTATAACATCCTATAATGTTCTCACATAAATTTACATGTACATGTAGATAGGTATTCTAGGCACGTACAACAGACTGAGTGCTTTCCACTGCCCAGTGAATGGACACAAGCAATAACACTGAACCTACCAGCAAGTCATCATAATCATCTAGATGCTTTATCAATAATCTCCCTTGGATTTGGACACGGAACACTTTGACTGGAGAAAAAATTCCAAAATATAAATTAAATTGGGCATTTGTACATGAGTTTTGACTAATTTTATCATTAAAATCCCTTCTAGAAAGATAACACACTTGCACTGAAATATAATTTGAAATGCATGTTGGTTTCAGAATTTACTGAAACATTTCTTATGAACTTTGTATGCAGGATGCCATCTTAAATCTAAAGAAATCAACCCTACAATAGTGAAAGCACAAACAGTCACTGTTGAACAGTATGCTCAACAAAGCATACATACACACTCTTGAACAGGCCTACTGCCTTTTCCCATAAACGGTGACAGAATGGATGCTCCTTCATTTTGTACATGTATTTACAAGAGGATCTCTATAGCAAAGTGGGTCTAAGCACGGCCATACCAGTTATATCTACTATTACTGCTATGTTCTAATTAAAATCTGAGAATTGGGAACACAGTGATTAAGATTTAAAAAGGCACAGATTGCATTAACTAACACAGAAATATAATGTGAAAATGTTATAGCAGCTAACAGAGTTTGAGTTTAGTTTAGCTGAGTAACAGTGTTTCAGGCCACAGTTAAGAATCTTCTACTTATATCCAAGGAAATCAGTTCATAATAATATAATGGAGAAAACAGACCACTCAGTCAACATTGCCACCATGGCAAACAATAGACCTGAAGTCCATAAGGCTTTGTCAAAACAGTTTTGACAAAAATTTTACAAACTGCAAATTCCCTTGTACATAAAAAAATACATAATTGTGTGTGTTACTGTAATAATTACCTTGGTTATTGCATTTAGACAATTCCAACTGGCATGTAAAACTTTTTCATCTGTTCTAACAAACAATCCAATGAGTCCTCTGAAAAGTTGAGGGAGGTAATCAGAATAGTCAGCTGATGTTCCTTCACAGAATGCATGTAGAATTGTAACTGCAGAACTACACAAGTCTGCAGAGGAAGTGTTAGCAGCTGAGAGAAGTTCTTCCATAATGGTTCTGACACCCTCTGGATCAGTGACTGACAGTACAACGCTTCGACAATAATCTAATTCCTGTAAAGCAGAGAGTAATAAAATAATTATCATTGATCTAGCCACCCACACAAACAAAATACAAACAGGTTGGCAACAATACTGTAAATTACTTTAATTTCATACACTTTTTTCGTGAATCCATACCAAAACTTATTTCGCAACATGAAATTTTTGCAATTCCCCAAGAAGTAACCCCTCACAAAATATTTTTATATTTGTATATAGTATGTCACAGTTGGTTTATTTTTAAACTCACTTTAATTATACAACACTTAATTTTCGGGAATTGTTACCTTGTCATTAATATCACAAAAACAAATTGCATGGAAAAAAATAAGAGATTTATGGTATATGATTTAAACGACAGGCAAATCTGAAAAATCTGGTTCTCTGGAGAGAGATGTATTGTATTAAGTTATGTAGTGTAAAAATGGAAAACAAATAATTTTAAATGGTTTAATATTTTTCACAGTTATTCTAAGTAAAGAAATGTCTTTAACCTGTTCTTCCTCTGGTGAGCCTGACTTCTCACTGAGGGAAGACATCAAAGCTGGTAAGATTTTAGTCAAATGTCTGGTCAACGCATCTCCTGCCACTGAAGACAAAAATGACAACGCTCTGGTATTTACTGGTGGAGATGTCAGCTAAAACAGAAAAAAAGTAAACTATTAAAAATCAAATATACAGTTCAGTATCATCTGCTTAGTAAAGTTAGGCAACAAAGGATGTTGGTAATAAATCTAGTGAGACAGCCAGAATTGAAGGACTCTTGAAATTTTAAACTCTCAAAAAACCCAATGGTTTTGGTAATAAAAACTGGTGACCAGGTCATATTATAATGATTAATAATCAATGAATTTATAACATTGTTTTTCTTTAAAATCTTCATTTGATCATTGAAAGTGATAAAATATGATGATAAAATATGAGAAAAACTTCCTTTGATTTTACATTAATGAGATACTTAAAAAATATTGTCATGTACAACATTTTTTTCCCCAAATTATTATTTTTCTCAAAGTCCAGACTAATTTTCATACCTAAATATTTTCTAAAAATGATCTATTAAATTTTAAAAAATCTTTTCTATGAATAATGATTATTCAAGAAGAAACATGATGTATTTTAGCTCAATAGCAACACTTGAAAAAATGAGTTTAAATTTTTCAGGATTATCTCCCTTTAAAAACCAAGGAATTAAGAAATTTTATGAAATCCTCTTTTCCATAAAGAATGTAAGAAATACATATCAGTTTTCTTTTCCCAAAAAATTTTTAATTATGTGTTATTAAATCAAAATTGAATTTAAAAAAAATGAAAACTCTTATTGTTGGGAAATTAATTATTTCATATTCTTTATAATATGCAAATTATAACAAGCCAAGAATTAGCTTTTGAACTACAGCATACTATAAAAAGAAAATGATACCCTAATAATGGCATGGTGTGGTGGCAATGCTTGCTTTAGGGGTAACACACTGAGTGCTAGTTACTCTGAACTACCCTTGGGAAGGTCTGAGACAAAAGTCAATCTAACCCTCTAGCAGGGGGTCCTCTGAAAAGAGGAGTGGGTGTACCAGAAAGTCCTTGACTAGGTATCAATGTGGAGGATGTCCTTACAAGACAGACACTATATACCTAGGGCAGAGTTGGAAGCACCCATTGCTGGCGATGAAAGTTCGATTTGCAAGGTGACATATTCCTGTCACAACTCAATTCAGACTACTCTGCCTCCACATATTTTTTTCTAAAAGCAAATATTTCAAGATAAATAACAGCTACACATTTAGTCCCCCAAGAAATTTTTAAATCATAAAGTATGACAAGACTTTCATGTAGTCACATGCAAGACTTCTAGACTAAGCTGTAATCACAAACTATTACATAGTCAGATGACACAGACTATTACATAGTCCGATACATACCTGTGGAACAAGATAAGGAAGGACAACTCTACTTTTAACTGTCATGACTTGTTGTAAACCATCAAGTGCTCGCTCTGAATACTCTGGTTCTCCCTGAAATATTGATATGCTAAATACATAAACTGTCAAGGTAATTGATTCAACATCCACTGCGTCATCAAGTTAGGATCACAAATATGGACTAACCCTCAAAACAACTGAGTTTGGTTGTTCAAAGCCTGGTTAGTTTAACCAAATATTTAATGAAAATTCAAATGTTATTAAGATCAAATGCATTCATCATAAATGTGAGGAGTTTTGACTTGTATTGTTTCTGTTTGAAAATAACAATTGTATACATTAACTTTTGAACAGAAATTCAAGAATTTTTCACAAATACCCATGCTATCTTCTCTTCACAATCTTTTTGATATTCTATAAATGCACCTTATTTAGTGAAATAAAAATATTACAAAAATGCATCTACTGATGAGTTAGAAAAGATATTAATTAGCATCATACTAATTAATCTTCTGTAAAATCACAAATATCCCTGGGGGTTAAATTTGGCTATTTTCGTGGGTAACTGAAAGCCACAAAATTAAATGTCATTGAATTGAAATTTTTTAATAACCATTGATCAGCTTTGGACAATGATTGCAACAACAGGTAGTTTCATAAATTAGATTAATATTCACTCTTTTTTTTTTTTTTTACCATATTCCTTCTAAATAATTCTCTGACAAAAATATCTTTGCTTTTTTTTTTTTTTTTTTTTTTTTTTTTTTTTTTTTTTTTTTTTTTTTTTTTTCAACTTCTATAGCTGAACAAGTAAAATATTTAAATACCAATTTCTGAAGCAAGTCTGGCAATATTTCATCCAATGCACGCTGACTTATGTTGGCGTGGAGATTGTCAAATGTCCTTGCTGCTGCTTCTCGCACTTCTGGTAATGGATCAACGAGGGCACGACGAACAGTTGGAATCAGGCTATCAGAAAACACCAACACCTAAAATTGTATTACAGTAAAATAAAAGGTGTTCTTAATATATATAATATAATCTGAGAATTATAGTAAACTTCTAGAAAAAAAAAATGAAAATTTTGAAGCATTTTTTGATAGATAATAACAATAACATAAACAGATTATATACAAAAATTAATTAAATGTACTGTAAGTTTATTTATATGTGAAGAAATAGTTCTGGGTAAGCATGAAGTTCCTAGAAATCATGATGGACTAGAAATCACTATTATCTATTTCCTATATGGACATTTTCACTAGTCTAAACCATTTATTGAAGCCTTTTCCCTAAAGAAACAAATTCCGGTCCGAAATACATGTATAATGGTTATTTTTTAGATAAATAGCTGGAGATGAACAAGAAATACAGCTGATTTAAACACTTGTAAGATTTCATTTTGTATATTTTACCTGTAGAAAGTCAACTGTCAAAAAAGCATGTATCTCTTATTTAAAAGCAGAAATGGTGATCATTATTGCTAAGAATGTAATCAGACAAAACAACTTAGTGGTTGGGGTGATAAGAATTTTTCTGAACTTACATGATCTCTGCTGGTAGCTGCCATTATTTCACTCAGACCTATACAGACACCTTGCCTTTGATCAGATTGTTCAGAATCTAGACCACTTTCTAGTATTGGAATTATCTCTGGTAAAACTCTGTCCCCAAGCTTCCTTACAAGATCACCGAGTGTCCTGGCTGCAACCTTAACAAAACAAAAATATTAAATAAATTATCTCTTTTTTATTTATTCAAAAATACTACAAAAGTATTTTTTTAATAATGATGTTTTTAACAGAAAATGAAAACAGTCTTTCACAAAACTAAAATTCCTTTATAACCACACAATGAAATATTCCATTATATGCCTTCCCTCAACACATCTCATTCAAAGTTTTTTCTTCCGTTATCAAGGCAATAGAAAAAAAATTTTAGTTACAGGAGTAGATTTATAAACAAGTAATAACATATCTTGATTGGAAGTCAATGCATATCAAAACACAAAACACATTGATATCTAAAGTGTAGTTAAGAAATTTCAAAAGAAATTCAACATTGCCTAAAAAAAATTATCAGAACTATTAGAATCAATATCAGAATCATTATCATGTAACTGAGTAATATAGAATCATCATGTGACCAGGTAATATAGAATTATCATGTGACTTGGTAATATAGAATTATCACGTGACCAGGTAATATAAAATAATATTTGACAAGTCAATAGTTCAAAGCCAATATCTGGGCAATAGAATACCTGCCTGCATTAGTCAAAAAATAATTACTGGGTAATGCTTTATAAAAAGTTAAAAAATTTATATAAATATAAATGTAAATTTATCACTTTCATTTTATCACTTGCAATTACTTATTTGATTTGGAACTTAAGTCCTTATTTAGTTTCCCTTGTGGACCCTTCATTGGTTTAATAAAATTTTTAAATAAAATTATTATTTCTATTATCATTTTTATTGTTACCTGTCTCTTGTCGTAACTGGTGCTAGCTAGACAACTTAATAAAAGTTTAAACAATGTAGGAAGTATTTCTCTCAGTGTCTGTGGTGTATGAGCTACGATGATCTTCCAAACATGAAGGGCAGATTGTCTGACCAACAAAGCAGTATCTGAACGTCCCATATACAAACCAGACAGCACTCTATCTCGCCGGTCTTTTCCTAAAGCTCTCATAATAATCTGTTAATAAAGAATAGTCAATGTTAGATACAAATTTTTGAGTGAAGCGATGAAAAACAGTTTTACATCCAACTTGAGATTAAGGTGGTCAAATTTGGGATGGTGGAGGAAACTGGAGCACACAGAGTCAGTGGAGTAATAGTGTTTTATGCCCCAGTTCAGATTCTTTCATTTATTTTGAGGTGGTCAGTTCTGGGATGGTGGAGAAAACAAGATTCCCTAGAGATAACCAGTGACCTTCGGCAAGCGAACTGACAAACTTTCACACTAGAGCCTGCAACGAGTGGGATTCTAACCCCAGGCGGTGAGACGCTGTGATCTGTAAGCATGTCCTTTAGACCACTTGCCACTTGCCTCCCCCCCCCCCCCAAATATTGGCAAAAGAAATGACACATTTACTCAAATTAGGATCTCTTACAAATGGACCTGCAAGCTAAAAGGCAAAATGTACCATGAATTATAATCAATGGCTTTATACAACTCTGCCAAATAGGCAGATATTCATAATCCTTACATGGCTCATGCAGCATTTCCATTGTGCTCACTTAAGACTAATGCTCTTTCTTGTGTTATCTCTAGCTCCAAAAAAATGTGGTTTGTTTCTAAATTACGAATCATGCATGATTTGCTAGAAATCTAAAGTTCTTGCTTCTGAACAATTTTGAATAGTAAAAGAGATACATGTAGATTCCAACATAATTTTTACATTCTCTTGCAGTTGGATGCATATACATGTATATCTTTTAGAATAATTACCTTTTGAGAATTTTCAGTACCAAAGTTATCGTCATCATGAGCTGTTTCTGTGCTCATTTTACCGGAAACACCTAAAAAATAAACATACCAAAAAAATATCAATAATACATCTATTTTGTTTATCCCAAGACCCTTCTATATGTAATTTTACCCCCAAAATAACTAGACCTATCTGAACTCATACCGCCTGACCCTACAGTTGTAACCAACACTCCACATGACTTCATCTTTATCTTATAATCTTGGTTCAAGATTTATACACACTTTTATACCAAGGAGATCATTTGTGTAACATTCCATGACTCTCCTATGAAGCAACAATAAGTTATGACCAGGATACAAATAAAATTACATTTAAACATAACAGCAGACAGACGTGGTGATACATATAAATTCCTTTTGAGATACGGATACAACCGTGCCTAACAGACAAAATGACAGATAGATGTATGAACAGATGGACAGACATGCATGTTTATATTGTGGCATGTACATATAGGCTTTGTGCTTATCACACCAACCAAGTGTCATTAAAATCCAATCAACACTTTAGTAGGAAGACGGAGAAAATGTTTGTGAAGAGACAAATGAAAGGAACAACAGGAAGAAGGACATACATTTTCTTAATGCAACAAGTACACTTTATGCTGATTACGCCCAACAAGTGTCATAAAATTCCAGAAGTATTAGAAGGAGATGAGAATACAACATTTGTAGACAGACAAGACAAAAAGACGGGCACAACCCCCCTCTTGCCAAACAGTAGACTAACAGATAACATTTACCTGATAACTTGTACAGTAGATCTCCTAACAACTGTACAGAACTGTATCTAATTCTCCAGTTATCATCAAATAAACCATTTTCCAGTTCTGGTAACAGAAGTTCTATAGCTGTGTCAGCATACACGTTGATAATCCTCTGACCTGCTCGTAATGCCGTATCTCTGACATACTCAGATTCATCAGCTAAAGCCTGAAAATAACAATATTAACTAGAGCTATCTTTAAACGAGATTAATACCCCCTGCACACCTGCCATCAGCAGTCCAGTAAAAATCAATAGAATAATGCCAATATCAAACCCAATGTTCATGTTCACATATAATAAGGATAAATGGACAGGGGTTACTGTACAAGGGTAAATGTAGAAAGACTGATATAAACAGGTTAATGTGAAAATAAATTCTTACTTGCAAAGAGTATAACTAATAACCCAAGCCCTGAATAAACCAGAAATTTGACTAAAGCAAATTGTAAGTTAACAGGAAAGATTCTTTCACTAATCATAGCAGATTGTTTTGGAAATGGGAAGGAAAAAGGAGAACCCTGGAAAAAAATACCTACCTTCAGCAAGAAAATAGATAAATCTTTTCACATTTGGATCTGCCTAGGTGGAATTCAAAAGTAAAAGGCAAGAAGTGCTGTCATTCTTAAGTTTGCAATTAAGTTAATGAACAACCCAGTCTTCTATTTATTCCAGCCATAATTTTTTTCAGATTATATTTTATAAATACTTACCTTCAAAATAGATGGAATGATAGGACCTATATATTCCATGAAATCATCACCAAACACGGAAGGTAGGTATATATACATCATAGTATAACCATCACGGACATGAGGAGGAATGTCATTACGTTCCGCCGTTCCTATTATATTTGGCATCAATCTGTTTAATTCCTGTATACCTAATCCACCAATGACTTCACTCAAACCTACAAATTAATACTTTTATAATCAACTGAGAGCACAAATGCAAATCAGTGCCTAATGCTTGTTAAAAATTAATTAAGATTTATTTACAAAATTTTTCATGATCCCTTGGAAACAATTACAAATATATCAATATTTTTTCATTTAATAGCAATGTTTGTATTGAAGACTTTGGGTCTTTTTTACAAAAAACACTAGAAACATTCATTATCATTCACTAATAAACCGGTTATGGCTTCCTTCAATTAATACAGGTGATTGCTTAAAAAACAACTATTAACAGACAGTAATGATGTTTTAGACAGGTAACTATGGGATTTACTGATAAATAAACAAAGTCTGTTTACATATCGTTATTATTGAAATTGCATGTTAACCATATACAGCCACGTACATGTGGTAGCATTACTCAATCACAAGTAAAAATCAGAAATGTCTGTCAAAGCAGCCCATGATCTATTCATAGAAAGACAATATACATGTACAGTATAACCTGTAATAGCGTCCACCTGTCTATAGCGTCCAGTCTAAAGTATCCCCAATCGATTTTACTATATAAAGAACCCCTGTATAGCATCCACCTGTCCAATGCATATAGCGTCCACCTATCTCGGTCCCGATCGGCATTAAATTTGTGTATAACATCCACTATTTGGCTGATCAAGGGTCATAACTCGTATTTTTCAACACAACCAGAAGAGTTGGTGTCAGAGATTTTCTTCTTTCAAGTTAAATTTCAAAGCGAATTAATGTGTTTGACATGCCGACATTGTGTTTATTATTGCCGATTGGGTTCGGGAAGAGCGTGGATCGATTAATTACAATGGATATTATGACTCCTGGATATGTTTATAAAGATGGATGGCGAGAACCACCAATGTATTCTTAACAGTTAAACGGCATGGTCTTGCTTTACTCAGCCTGGACATGTCAAGGTGTCAACTAATTATCCTTTGTGATATATTAACAGGGTAACAATCATTTACATCATTAGCCAATTAATAGAGATATACTATATTAGCAAAAACCACATATTTTGAGAATTTTGAAAATGTCGAATCTCCGTCCAGCTCGGAAAGCTTTAACTGTTTAACATTAGAGCAACGTGTTGAAGTAATCAGGTAGATACTACAATTAAATTTTTAAAGCATATACATTTTAAAAAAGTGGTGAGGTGTGATATATATCGATTTAAATTTCTGTTAACTTTTGTTACAATTTAGTGGTAATAAAATTTATTTAATTTATATAATATTTTTTGTTTCTTTTTATTAAATCTGTTGATTTCACTTGTAAGAAGATGTTATCTGCATCAGCTACAATGGTTTTAAAATATTTATAAATTTCTTTTATGCCCACTTATGGTGCTAATTTTCATGGTCAAGATTAATTCACTTAATATCAAGATGCAGTTAAATTAAAATGATCAAGTCACTTATTAAATCCCAAAATCACTGTAAATTGAAATAAATTAATTAATTTTTCTTACAAGTTTTATTTTCTTAAGTTAATAATTTAATTTAAGTAATATCTTATGGAGAATGATTGTGAAATATTCTGTTTTAAAGTCCTTTGTCAAGCAATGGTATGGCAAATTTCCTTTGCGTCATTTGTGACCCTGTACATAAAGTCCACCTGTCTATTAAGGACACTTTTGCCCAATCCCTTGGGTGTCCTTTATACACAGGTTATACTGTACATGCCTTGAGTAGCTCCTGATCTATCTACAGAGAGACAATATACATGTATATACCTTGTATAGCCCCTGATCTATCTACAGAGACAATATACATACCTTGAGCAGCCCCTGATCTATCTACAGAACTACTTTCACTCTTCAGTGTATCCATCAGCCACTTCATCAGGTCCTCAAATTTGTCGCCTCCTATGCCTCTCACCATGGCACCCAATGCTTTAGCAGATACAGTTCTCACTTCTGGTACCGGATCCAGAAGGGACTGTTTTAACCCAGGTATAACCTTCTCTATGTATGGATCCAGATCCTGGATAAATAATAATACAGTGTTCCATGATTAAGTTTAAGAATCTTTTCTTTAACATAAGGTTACATGTATATTATATGCTACTTCAACAATAATTAACTTACTTATTCACTTTAATCAATAGATTTAGAATAAAATCAGGCCTTCACAAACACCAACTTTTGGTGAAAAACGCAGATTGTTTCGATGTACTGCCGATTGACCTTTCGGCATTTGTGGAGCCCTGAAATGAAATTCTAAATCCATCAGGTGATAATAAATATGGAGTACATATTACATTTTTCATGAGGCATAATTATATTATGCACAGGGAAACTAAATGCAGTTGTAAGAAGACCTAGAGATCATGCAAACAGTAACTTTGACTTTTATATTCAAGAAAACAGACCAATGAAAAAATATTAATGACTTAAAGCTGCATTAAGTTTTCAAAAGAAAAAATTAAAACGGTGCTAATCTAATTAATGAAGTTCCTAATAAACAATGTTATATTTGGTTCAACGATAAAAGCTCGAATAAATACAGAAATTACAGTATTTACCCAGCGAGATGCATCATTTGGGATCTAATATTAGAACATGGTTACGTCATCAAAACCCGGGTCATTTAAAAACAACTTTCAAAACGGTGAAATACGATAAATTAAACACGGAACTTCATTAAATTTGTCACTTGTGACTTAGTAAGGGATACATAACACCATTTCAAATACATCTGGATATTATTGAAGGACAATTAATGCAATCTGTCATGTTTCACCTTCGATTCTAGAGTTTTCCATACATCCATGCGTATGCTCCAAGCTCATAATTACCATCGTAAAACACTGACCAACCGGTCAGAGGATTCCGTTTATTTACAGCTAAAAGAAATGAAATTTTAGAAAATGAATGTCACGGATCATGGTTAGAAGATATCTATTTTTAAAAAAATATATTTTTAGAAAATCAAAAAAAAAAATCAGAAAATTGAAAAACTTAATGCAGCTTTAAAAGTCAGATTTAAAGCCAACATACAACTTTGTAGCTCAGTGGTAGAACATAGACATCAAGAGCTGGAGGTTGTGGATCTAAACCCTAGTTGGGTCAAAAATAAGTCATGAGATACTGCTTCGTCATCTTGCACTCGGGATTTAGGGGACAGATTTTTGACTGGTTCACCAGGATATTGTGATTGGGGGAAGTTATGGTTATCTGCAGTATATTGACTTAGTGAGCTAGCACCTTAACAAAAAGTCTTCCTTAGTGTGCAGTAGTACAAGGCAGACCACTATAAACATTTGCAAATCTAAGGCATACATAAACTTGTTTGAAGATTATTCCTTAAAGATTACTAAACTTGCTCACATCATGAATAGCTGAAAAACTGCTGATTGCCTCATTTAACAAATACAACCGAAAAACCACTCTCAAGATTATATTTGATTGAGTATACATCATACCTTTTGATCTGTTAGTGAGTACATATTACCAATGATCTGAGCAGCCATCTTCCTTGTTTCTGTGACTCTTTCTTGGAATGCTCTTTCGACTACCGGCATTATTAAAGCTAGAGATGGGGCATCAATAAAATGAACAAACTTAGTCTCTAGTAAGATTTGTAGACAGAACATGGTCTTCTTTGATGGTTCCTGCAAGGCATCTAGTAAAACTGGTACAATGGCTGAAAAAAAAATAGAACATTTATGAAAATCTACTATATCACATCCTAAGGCAACTAAAAATTTTAGAAATTTTAAGAAATTCAAGAGAAACAAAATGCATATACAGTAAAAACTTTATATAAATGTTCCTCAATACTTTGCCTCCTCATATATCCCCATAGTAATTTAAAGTCCCTAAGTCTATTCTTATGTTTTTTCTTAGTTCTCCTGGACTAATCCCTGGGGCCCCTTTATAAGGCCAAAATCTTACCGTACAAATAGCAGTGATGGATTCAGGTCTTACAGTGGTTTACTTTCTATGTTGCTGATGCACATATTTTCAGGTATAGAGAATACATTCATTCACTGCATGATCCATATTCTTTATAGACAAGTTTGAAAACGTCATATTTTAACATGTCATATAAAAACAATAGTCATACATGTATATTAACATGTTATAAAAAAATAATGGTCATAGATTAACATGTCATATAAAAAATAATAGTCAAAGATTAACATGTCATATAAAAAATAATAGTCATATTTCTATATTTCATATTAAGGTAATTTTTTAACATGTCATATAAAAAAGTAAGTCATATTTTAACATCATAAAAAAATAATAGTCTAACATGTCATATAAAAAAGTAAGTCATATTTTAACATCATAAAAAAATAAAAGTCTTATTTCTATTTTTCATATAAAAAAGTCATATTTTATAAAGTCATATAAAAATAGTAAACTACTACATCATCAATCATCTCAAATGTGAAAAAAGGCTTCAAAGTTTATTCTTATTTTTTGAGAAAGCATGATAAAGATCCAATAAAGAGAATGAAAACCATTTAAATCTAATCAATTATGAAAGATTAATGATCTAGTTGACTTCTAATCAATTACTGTAATTTAATTTTTTTTTTTTTTTCTCTTTTTTTTTTTTTTTTTTTTTTTTTTCTTTTTTTTTTTTTTGAAAAAACCCACTATACCTTGAATTTCAGGATTTCTTATAACAGACCCAATCTGTTTCAGAGCCTGGGCTCCTGACTTTTGTACTTTAACATGGGAATCTGTTAATACTTCTGTAAGCTTGGGTACAATGCTAGGCAGACAAGCTGACAATTGCTTTGGTGCACAGAATGCCATAGCACCTAGAAGTTCAACTGCACCTGAAAAAGAAAACAGCTATGATTAGTAACCTATAAACCTTTGACTTCAGATTAAAACTATAACCTGATAACAAGGTGCCATAAATGAAATGGAATAAATAACTTTTTCATCAAGGGGACTAGGTAGCCAAGTGGTCTAATGCTTATGGATCACAGTGCCTCTCACTGCCTTGGTTTAAATCAAACTCTGGCAAATCCTTGTGTGGGAAAGTATGTCTGACTCAATTCACTGGATGTTATACATATAAAATGTAATTAACATACAAGGTAATTTGAATTTCATAACTTAAACATCTATTTACTGCATAGTTTGAATGTTATGCATGTCTTTACCATGCAACTTGATTTTTATAAAATGCTTTCACAACACAATTTGAATATAATATATGTATTTACCATACAATTTGAATGTCATAACATGTTTGAGCAAGGCAATTTTAATATCATAGCATGCATTTTCATGCAATTTAAAATTAAACACGTATTTACCATACAATTTGAATGCTATTATTTGTTTGAGCAATTAATTTAAATGTTATAATATGTTTGAGAAAGCAATTTTAATATTGTCATAATGTACATGTATTTACCATGCAAATTAAATATCAAAACATGTATTACCATACAATATAAATGTTATACATGTATTTACCAGTTTTAGTTCTCCAAGCATCTTCTTCTAAACCTTTCAATAAAGATGGTAGTACTAATTTAACACCATGAGCAGTTAACATACTCATCACTGCCTTGGATGTCTCATCTGCAGCCTAATCAAAGAAATAAAATAGAAAATTGTTCATCAATTTTTTTTGTAAGCACATTAATTTTTAAAACATAAGCAACAATATCATAAACAGTATTTGCAACAGTCTTCTGAATGAAATAAGTAATGGTTTTATACACCTACAGTTAATACATTATTACTAATATGGTGGCAGTTAGTTCTGGGATGGTGGAGAAAACCAAAGTACCCACAAAGAAAATGAAACACTTTAAATGAGTGAACTCAGAAACTCTTCCATACAAGGATCTAACTGAGTGGAAAAAATCTAGCCATTGAGAGGTACTACCATCTTCAATGTATGCTTTACATCAAATGGACAACTAAGCTTGTAAAAAAAAAAGATTCTAAAGTGGTCTATATCAGGTAAATGCTTCATGTTTCATTATTTACTCTTCCTAAAAGATGTGTTACAAAAGCCTTTGCTGTATATAAAGCACTATTATGCCATTAGGAATTGACAAAGTAAATAACCATAACATCATTCTATCTTCTAAAACATATCTAAAGAAATTAAAGTGATCATATGTATCTTACTTTTCAAAGGCCAATAACTCTTGAAAAATCAAACTTGACCAATGTATTTCAATGAATAATATCAGAACAAATGACACGAAAGCTTTATGAATTTTTTAAAAAGTTCCAGGTAATCAAAAATTACATGTGTATCAGATGATTAAATGAAAAATGGTGTTCTAAAATAGTAATTGATATACTGAAACATTGCCCTTACCTCTCTTACATACTGACTTCCATCTCCAAAACATAACAGTAGATGAGGTAAAATCTGTACAACATATGGCTCAAACAGTTTACCCAACATAATACATAACATCTCATATGCAAATAAGGCACCTGCAAGAATATTTAAATTAGGTTCATTTTCATTGAAATAATACATTTATCTTATTACCATTACATTAATAAATTATTATCAAAATCTTAGTTAAATGGCTAATACATTAACAGAACTGTTCTTCTTCATCGGAACATTTCAATCCATTTAGTTTTGTAATGGTGTTTAAAACCTCAGTCAAAATTCATTCACTTATAGAATAGTGACCAATTCTAAGATGGTGGAGAAACCGTAGTACCAACAAACAGGAGAATTCCACAGAATTAAATGTCTCACCTGTATAGTTTTTGACTTTAACATAAACTTTCACATTTTGACACTGCCGCTGCCTATGCTGCCTACGCTGCCGCCACCGGAAAAGTGATACCGAAGTCTCGCCTAATGGCGAAGCCAGGCTCGACAAAAACTAATGCCCTTGGCAGGTGAACTAACAAACTTTTTCACTCTAGAATCTGCCTGAGGGTATTCGAACCTAGATAGTAATAGCCACTGAGGCCCCCATACTAAGCATGTAATACATCCATGTTTATAACAACAAATTTCTAACATCTTGTTTAAATGACTCAATGGTTTATGTCAACCCTCAAAATGCAAAAAAATAATGTTTTTTGTAATCAGTATTAGTTTTGATAAAAACAAAACATATTTCTTTACCTTCACGTTTTCTTGGGTTTTTCTTATCTTTAACTGCCTGTTCTAGTGTAGACATAATTTCTAACTGCTTTAATGCTGTGATACCAAGTCCTCTAACAAGTCCAGCTAATCCATATGCTGCACCTTTCCTTTCACCATAGTTATCAGACTCCAACAACAGCTGAAGAAGTTTCTGAACCAGTTCAGGGGCATCTTGCTTAATAGCTGGTACTAACGGTAGGTAAACAGTTGGCTACTGACTCTTGTACCTGTCAAAATTTAATGGTCAATAAAGCAATGAAACAAACAATCACAGATGAAAAAAGAAACAATATCTTACAATCAGAATTGGACAATCATAACTTTAGTTAAACAGTAAAACACGATTGAGAAAAAAATCTAATTTGTTTGCTTTTAAATATGGACTATATATTTTGTATTTTGTATATCTCCAGTATTTGAGAAGTAAAGGGGAAGAGTAATGTGGTTTTATGCCCCAGTCAAGATTTTTTCACTTATATCAATCAAAGGTGGTTAGTTCAGATTGAGGAAACCAAAGTTCCTGAAAAAACCAATGATCTTAAGAAGCAATCAGAAGCTTTTTTTTTTACACTAGAATCTGCCCAAGTGGGATTTTAACCTAGATGATAAGAGGCGAGTTGAGTTGAGTAATGGTGTTTAATGTCCCAGTCAAGAATATTTCACTTATATCGAGAAGTCGATTATAAGAGGTGCTGTGATCTGTAAGTGTTCACTTGAGACTACACAGCCACCACCACCCTTTCCTCTACCCAAAAAACCACACACCTGTTAACAGAAGAAACACATATGTAACAAACTCAGTGTAATTTTCTCATTATCTAAACATCATTTTCTACTTCAGGTGTAGACCCACTGTCAGAGGCAGACAAATACCATATTTGACTACAAAAACTTATCCTTTGAATTTCAAATTTTTTTTACTAGTTTCAATGATTTTATGATATATCATTATTTTTTTTAACTTTCCACAAAAGGCCCTTTATTCTTAATCTTAAGACATAATTTAAACATTTCTTCTTCACCCCAAAAGATAATAGAAATTTCATCATGTTGTAAAGTGTCTTTGCTGAAATTTTGATGTAAAATATCATTGTTGTTCTTCAGTATACCATGTGTGTGAAACTGTTAATTCCATCTAATATGTAATTCCATATTAAGTTATGTTTTCTGGTAATAACATTTGTATTATGTAAACATTTTCAATAACAACCAACACAAACTTTATGAGGTTTATATAACTTGGTACACTCGAAAAATCCTAAAAATAGACAGTATTCAACAGCTGCTTAACAGGTGATCAACAGGTGCTTTCCAACATATTTTTTAGTCGGGTAAAATTACCTCTTGTGATGGAGTAGACAGTGCTCCAATAAGCTGTGCTACAATTGGTTTGACCTTTGGATTGTCTTTATCCAAATGTTTAGCCAGACTCCCCATCAGAATTACAATACTCTGTCGGACTGCATCGTAACTTGCTGTGTCAGGAGCATTAGCCAAGAACTCTTCAAACACAGGTAGTAAATCTGATACATGTTCCTGAAATGAAGGGTAAAAAGATTACTAGCTCAAAATTACTAGTTATTTTTATTGGTCTACTCATTAAGTAAAGACTGTACATTTCCGTATTTCTCATATATTAATATTGCACAATAAGCCTTAATTGATTATTTGGATGAAATTTAAATTGTCATACAAGAAACAAAGAAAATGAATAAGTTTTCTAAAAAGTATAATTTATTCTAGAATTATAAACAATATCAATGTGATGTTGAGTAATGGAGCTATTTCTCTTTTTTCTTTTTCATCAAGGTGGTCAGCCAATCTCGTGTGTTTTTTTTTCTCTTTGCATTCTCATTGAGGTGGATCAGTTTCTACTTACTTTTCCATGTTCATTTACAGCTGCTAAAGCTGCCAATCTCATGTGTGTACGGACTTCCACATGACGATCTCCGAGAGATTTCGGCACAAAAAATGAAAAAACTTCATTTATTTGTTCTGATGGCAATAAGGGGGATATTTTTTCTAATGCTAAGCTACTCCACTTCTGGCTTCCCACTGATCCAAAGGCTGTTCTTCTACCAGGCGACCAAAACTGTCTAGAACTGGTGGCGGCATCTGTAACAATCAGATCTCATTTAAAAACAAATTACAAATGTAATAAGCTGATCATGACTTGGTTATAAAAATGTAATCAGCTGATCATGACTTGGTTATAAAAATGTAATCAGCTGATCATGACTTGGTTATAAAAATGTAATCAGCTGATCATGACTTAGTTATAGAAATGTAATCAGCTGATCATGACTTGGTTATAAAAATGTAATCAGCTGATCATGACTTGGTTATAAAAATGTAATCAGCTGATCATGACTTGGTTATAAAAATGTAATCAGCTGATCATGACTTAGTTATAAAAATGTAATCAGCTGATCATGACTTAGTTATAAAAATGTAATCAGCTGATGATGACTTAGTTATAGAAATGTAATCAGCTGATCATGACTTAGTTATAAAAATGTAATCAGCTGATCATGACCTAGTTATAGAAATGAAATCAGCTGATGATGACTTAGTTATAAAAATGTAATCAGCTGATCATGACTTGGTTATAAAAATGTAATCAGCTGATCATGACCTAGTTATAGAAATGAAATCAGCGGATGATGATTTAGTTATAGAAATGTAATCAGCAGATGATGACTTAGTTATAGAAATGAAATCAGCGGATGATGATTTAGTTATAGAAATGTAATCAGCAGATGATGACTTAGTTATAGAAATGTAATCAGCTGATGATGATTTAGTTTAGAAATGTAATCAGCTGATGATGATTGATGATTTAGTTATAGAAATGTAATCAGCTGATGATGACTTAGTTACAGAAATGTAATCAGCTGATGATGATTTAGTTATAGAAATGTAATCAGCTGTTTATGACTTAGTTATAGAAATTTAATCAGCTGATGATGACTAAGTTATAGAAATTTAATCAGCTGATGATGATTTAGTTACAGAAATGTAATCATCTGATGATGACTTAGTTATAGAAATGTAATCAGCTGATGATGACTTAGTTATAGAAATGTAATCAGCTGATGATGATTTAGTTATAGAAATGTAATCATCTGATGATGACTTAGTTACAGAAATGTAATCAGCTGTTCATGACTTAGTTATAGAAATGTAATCAGCTGATGATGATTTAGTTATAGAAATGTAATCAGCTGATGATGATTTAGTTATAGAAATGTAATCAGCTGATGATGATTTAGTTATAGAAATGTAATCAGCTGATCAAGACTTAGTTTCATTCTTTTTCATAGATACTCTATTTTTTATATATATTTCATTGTTTATGTATTACTAAATTAATAAACGTTTTCTAGATTACCTCTGGTAATAAATGGCAAAAGTGACTTATTTAAAACAAATATACATTTCTTTTATTTTAAAACGTTCTTGTGAACAACAAAAAAAAAACAAAACATGCAAACCTTTGTCAACCAAACCTCAAATTTAAGATAACAAAATAAGAAACTTTTATTGAGAATCAGGACTCACAACAAATCAGAAAAATATTTTAAGGAGAAAGAAAATATAATCAAATTCTTAGCTAAATTATGTTACCTACATGTAAATGTATAAATAATAATAATAAATACATACATAAAGTTTTTCCTCGTACTTTTCAAACAGCTGTTGTATGGTTGGGGTAATGTACTCTTTATGGCAGCTAAGCGTTTCCTTGAGCATTTTAGCAGCCGCTTTTCGAACAATTTCTTCATCATGTATAACATCATCAATCAATAGGGAACACATGTCTTCATATGGTTCATCTAAACCAAGTTCTTCTTTAAGTCTATACAAAAAAAAAAAAAAAAGCAATATTGTGTCTTTACAAAAAAAAAATTGTTAATATTCACAATATCCCTTATTATATCTAGAAATCAAAAAATACTTTTTAATGTACATACTGTATGTATTTACAGTAAAGTCCCTTTAATTCCCAGAAGCCTTAGTGGCCGACGGTTTAAAGAGCACATTTACAGATCACACTGCTTTTCACTAACTAGGTTTCAAGTACACTCCACAGATCCTAGTAAAAGAAAGTTTGCTTGTGAGGGTTGATGGTTTACTCCAAGCACTCTGGTTTTCTTCACCATTCTAGCACTGACCGCTTTTATATGAGTGGAAGACTCTTGGGTAAAAAGGTGTAAAACATTATGTTCTCTACTCCAATTTTCTTTTACCATTTTCCCTCGACAACTGTGTCTCCTCCTTGTCTTAGCACAATTTTGAAATCCAACAATCTCTTTATATATATATATATATATATATATATCAGTGGTTTTGTTTGCCTAAAATTACTACCGAATAAAGGTAGTTTCCCCTTGAGAAATAAGACTTAAATTTCCCAATTTGACAACTAAAATTCCCCAAAAGGCAACAGTGACACAAAATGAATTAGTTTAAGCTAAATCCAGTTGTCCAAAACTGTTCTGACAGACAAAAAATGTTAGATATTGTCACAATATAAGATCTTTGCAATGAATTTCAAAATTGTGAGCATAATATGTGACATAAAAGGGTCCAAATTTTCCCAATCTTAAAGGTGGAAGGTAGTTTTTAAAAACCATAGCAAAATCACTGTATATATATATATGCTAATCTCTATAAGTTTTCCTCAATTTTTCTCCAAAACCTTTTATTACACCAATATTTAAACAACCAAAAAAAGACAATAAATTAAGGTGGTATATTCATCTCGCAAAATTTACATGTAAATTAAAACCCAAAATATTGGACTGTATTAATATACATGTATATTTGTGATTTTCACTCTCTTTTGTCAATTAAAAATATATTAATACACAAATTACAGGTACAAAATCAGTTAAATGAACTAATCTTGAAAGTTTCTACTACCAAAATTGTTCCCAAAATAAAACAAAACACATAAAGTTCAACCTCTAAATTTTGTGTTAATACAATAATTTGAATATAAAAAGTACATCATTTACTTTTCAGCCAGACTTTGCACATTTTCGTCATCATCAAAACTTGCAGACCAAACTCTCAAAGCAATCTCAAGACCAACATCAAAGTTATCATCTATATTGGGTAACATATCAACCATTGCCAAAAGACCCTGAAAGATAAATCAAAATTGGTACAATCTAAAATAAACTTAACACAATTCAGAGTGGTAAGGGTTTGGTTAACTACATGGGAAAGCAGTATCTCAAATTTTAAGAGGATTAGAAAGCAGTATCCCCAAATTTAAGTGGGTAGGAAAGCAACATCCCCAAATTTAAGTGGGTGAGAAAACAGTGAATTTGATGAACCAAATTGAATTTCCACATGAAATATATGCTTTTAATTAAGCCTCTGAAATGAAATTTCCCTTCAACATTCTAAAGTTTCAGCTTGGTTACATTTAGCTCAGTAAAATAAAAGGGTAAAAAAATTTTTAATAACAAACTAATAAATATTTTTAAAATCAGGTATCACAACCTACCTGTAAAGTAGCGTCTCTTGTCGTTGTACATGGTGATTTTAACGCTGTTAGTAAGACTTTAATCTCCTTCTCGGTAGCCTTGGCACACCCCTCATCTCCATTAATAGATTTACACACTTCTACTAGTGTGACGCTCGCTAACTGTTGTAACTTCGTACCTGATGTACTGATTACTTGTATAAGCTGCTGAAGAAGTTCCTCATGTGGAAGAAGACTTGGGTCATACTAAAATGTAACAGATACAGAAACTAAACATCTACAAATACCACATAGTAGGTCATTTTCACAAGGTGCAAATTTTGGCATATTTTGGTGGTAGTATCAAAATTGCCCGAGAAAGAGAAACTGTGAAACTTGGTAAAAGCATATTTGCTTTGGTTTTCAGTTTGAAATGTATGGAAAATTTAAAATTTGGCAGGACAATGAATTGTTTAATGAACTTGTCCTCTGGGCAAGTCTATGAAGAATTCTTATTTCAAACACTGCAAATGCATGTTTCTATGGTAATTTTAACAAACTGTGTGATTCATCTGTATTGTGATAAGTGTTTAAGTTTCTGTTTTGTGTTTATTTAAATTTTTTTTTAATAATTCACATTTCCTCTTACCAGGTCCGAGTCCTTTTTATCCCTTTTTCTGGTCTGAGCATGTGCAGCAATCAATTTCAGAGCTTTGACTAATGTTCCTTCATTTTTATCCACTAACAGACCTCCATTATGTAATATAGCTCTGATTAGGTAATATATAAAAGCAAAACTGGATGATGGAAACAGAACTGAATCCTTATTGGGCTTGCTAATGTCTGGTACAGACAAATCATATAATATTTGTATTACACGTGATCCCTGATCTGACTGAGATTCTTGTGTCCATTCAGAATTCACTTTACATTCGGGCTTTATCAGTCGTAGTGTTACATTGCTAACTAGTTCTCCTGTAAAAAGAAACATTAGGGTTACGATTAGTTCCTGTAAATAAGAACAGTCATTTACATATCATATTTTTCAAACACTGTCGGGGCTCTAAGCTTTGTTTTAATTATAGACAAATGGTTGTGACTTAAGGCTAATTCAACTTAAATAGCAGATTCTCATCCAGGTTGGAAAAAAAATTTGGGGCAGGTGGGAAAAATTTATTTTTTATTTTTATACATGTGTTTTTTAAGTGGTTTTTTTTTTTTTTTTTTTTTTTTTTTTTTTTTTTTTTTTTTTGCACTCTCGCAATTTTGGTTTTTATGGGAGTGATTAAAATACTTTTTTGAAACACCACAAACTTGACATAACTCCGGAACAGACTGGGATGGAAAACGAAAATAAAATTACTTGGGCAGCACATTTTCAGTGGCACAGCCAGGGATTACAATCTATCAACTAAGTTGAATTGGTCTAAATTGTTTCTGTTTGATAATAACATATGTATTAACTTTTGAACAGACACTTCAAAAATACTGATTTATTCCCAATTTTTAAGTTTTTATTAACCAACTCTTAAGCTAACAGAACTATAAAAAACTTGGCCTAGCTCTGTAAACAAAAGTTGGTCGTACTGTAACCTGCCCACAAGACAGGTGACGGTATATATGATAAATTAATACGCAGAACTTTATATGAACATGCTGTTTATTCGATAACAAAGGACTAAATGGTTAGAATTCAGACCAAAGATTCAAAGGTTGTGCATTTGATGTCAAATATGCTCATCCTGGTGTTTGCATGAAACTTTTAACACTGCTAAATAATCGAATTCATGCACATATTGAAACATATTCTTACATTAGTTCTTCAATTTCTGAGTCGTGAAATGATCTAAAACAATTGTGACACAAATAAAACTGAGTTGAGTCAAGTAATGGTGTTTGAGGTCCCAGTCAAGAATATTTTACTTATATCAAGACGTTTCCAGCTTTAGGCGAAAGAGCAGAAATTTTTCCTGTGCGTTGCCCTGATAGCATGCCATGCCTACCATGACATAGGACCTCATTTATTTTAAGTTCCCATTGGAAAGAACCATGACTTTCATTTAGTAATGCCAAGTGCCTGGCGAAAGAACTGTCATTACCCACATTCAAGACATGGTTCAGACCTGGTTGGGGTTCAAACCCACAACCTCTCACTTAAGAAGCAGGCACTCTACCCAGTTATCGCAGTGGTGTAACAAATAAAATTGTTAATTGTAATATTTTTGCTATTTCAATACATGTTATCTTGCAAACAGATCATTAAGACCTCATTATAGGACCCTGGATAACTTTGCCGGCTTGCTTATTGCCATGCTATACTGAAGTACTAAAATCCATTTTCTAATTCAAACAACCAGTGCAAATGCAACTACACATAAATCTTTTCAGAACACATGTGTAATCATTTTACACCCATTTTTTCTATATAAAAAAAAAAAACAAATTAACTCCAAAAACACAAGTGAAAATTTCCCAACAGAGTTCACCAGCAAACCATGTTGTCTTCATTTATGTCAACTGGATATGAAATTGTAGAAATTTACTTTTTTCTGAGAATTTACAATTTAAACATTTTCCAAAACATTTCACAGAAACATTATCGGTTATAGATTACACAATCCCTTGGTGAATCCATTTACATTTTATCAAGGCTCACCTAGAAATTTGTCTTCAAATGCTGCCTGCCCATATTTAACAAACACTTGGCTTGCTACTGGGGCAGCTAAGGGTGATTTTAATAATGGGTACAAGTATCCACAAATCTGTTTCATATATCCACACACTGCTTCTTTGTTACCGGTGACAGCTGCTTTCAATATCTGACATCCACAACACAGTTGCTGATTTAACTAAAAGAAATAAAACATCCTATTAAGTAATTCATAAATTCTCATATTTTTTGTCGATTATTATTTTTTCTTTACAAAAACAATTCCCATTTACATGTACTGCTAGTGTATTTGTTGCAAATTTTGTAAGCCTGTGATTCATTGATTTAATGGGGTTTTACGCCCCAGTCAAGAATATTTCACTTATATCGAGATGTCACCAGATATAGGTGAAGTGGCAGAAATTTTGATTTGCAGTGCACCAAGGGCAATGTGCAGGGTGGGTTCTTTAGCGTGCCATGCCTGCTGTGATATGGGGCATCGGTTTTTAAGGTTTCATCCGAAAGACCCTGTAAGCTTGTGAATTTCAGTGCAAAAGAGACCTGGCATATTAGTACAGACTTGAATCAGTGTACAAAACTGTCTGAATTTTGAACGGTCAGGGCCAGTCCTTCTAATGTTTTTAAAATTAAATTTAGCATGCTTATTTTATAAGTAACCAACATCAAGCAGACATAAAAATGTAACTTTACTTTTTTTTTTTTTTTAAGAAAATCTCAAGAGTGAGATAACAAAGACAGAATATATACAAACCACAGTCAACTTCTGTCTGGTTTCAGACTCCTTTTGCTTTTGAGCTTGAAGCATTTCTTCTTGTTTCTTTGACAACTTTGGGGCTTCTTTACTTTTGCCTTTTTTCTTTTCAAATTCCTGAAAACAAATAAAACACAAGTATTTTTCCATATAGGAACCGCAATCTTTTAGAAGTTAACATTTTTGTTGTTTAAATCTACAATGTAGTGCATATGTGCAGACATGCAGCTACCAAAAATGGTGATGGTAAGCATCTGTTTATCAAGCCCCGAGAAGCTAATAAACAATACAGATGGCACACACTTAGTAAGATTTTCAAAATGACACTTTAATATCTTGAAAAATAACAATATTTTTCAAATTTTACCATATCTTACCCAAAAAAAATTTAAGGGATCATTTGATACTTTTGCAATCATTAGCCAAGATTTTTCTTAACTTAAAAGGAGTCACACATAGCTGACTACATCAAAGTATGTTGGTTGTCTGAAATATTGTTTACACTCCAATCCTTAATGGTTACTTCCTAATAGTTGACAGTTAATTTTAGTCTGATTGAATAAGAAAAGAAGGAGGAGATGCCTCTAAAAAATCTGTCAGAAACAATGGAGAATAATAATAATACATGTTTAATAATAATAATAATAAAGATTATGAGTTACAACAAGATGTCAGCTGATACGCAGACATAACGAGATATGATAAAATACCTTCTGTAGTTCTAAATCAGCCATTTGTTCAGCATAAGAATACAGCTTGTTTTCTCTTTTGATATTAGTTTCTTTTACTACGGCAGACTTTGTGAAGCTAAAAATAAAACATTAAATAAAACCTCTAATCATTACCATTATTTGTTTTGTCAAAATTTGGCCTTATAAAGGATTTGGCAATGAACTAGAGATGCTGATATTGAAAAACAAGAATTCCACGGATTTAAATGTCTCACCTGGTAAGTTTTTGATCAAGTAGAAAATACATTACAACATAAACTTTCACATTTTGACACGCCACCGCCACCAGAAAAGTAATACCTAAGTCTCACCTTATGACATTGCCAGACTCGACAAAAAAGAATTGTTCTTCAGTACTTCAAAAAGATGAGACAAAAGGGAAAGATGGCAAAGTTATTGAAGGGCATTACAGGGTTTTGCTGTCCTTGTGTATTAACAGATATGGTGAATTCTATCTCATGTGATAAAACTAAATTATAATAACAAACAATCAGTACTTTGCATTAAAAGTAACACATTATCCATGGTAACAATTGCTGTTACAAAACTAGTGCATAAATTAATACTGCAAATTTCTAAAAGTGTTCATTTAAGAGTTTACTTTTTAGGAGGTCTAAAATATTTATCCCACTTTTTTGTGATCTAACTTGAACAGTGATATAAATGTCATCAGCAATTGTTTCATAATTTTATAATAGATTTTATGGGAAAAGATGCACCTCATTCAGTCATCACTTGACAAAACATGAGTAACTAACCAATAAAGGTATGACATGTGTTTACTACATAGAACCCTGTCAAATACCAACCTTTCTAGTAAAGATTTATCATACAACTCTCCGTCTGCTGTCAAAAATATCCCATACTCTTCTCTGGTTATGGTACACATTTCTGGGTTATCTAGCAATCCACGGACATAGTCTATCAAGGGAGGTAACACAACATCTGGAGCGATCCAAACCAACGTTGATAAAGCATTGTTCACACTCTGTCGAGAAAATTACACAATTTTTAACTCCTTTTGTTTTAGCTTAACTTGAAATAGCTGGTTTGATATGAAAAGTTCCACATTTCAGATAGAAAAACAAAGAAATGGCTTCAGCTCAGAATGGAAGGTCTTCCTAATTGTCACTTTTAACTGTAAAAGCAGACATCTCCATACACCATTAAACAATGAGTTCAAATTCAAAATTTTTTGTACTAAACAAACTGATTCCTCATGATATACAAATTATCTGGATTTACACTAATTTTTTCTATTAAACAAATCCATTTCCCAAAATTTATCATTATCTAGGTTCACACATAATTAAATACAGTCAAACCTGCCTTAAAGGCCACCTCTCTATAAGGGCCACCTGCTTATAAAGGCCAATAAAATTCTCTCCCATTTGCTCATTGTCTATATTATTTGAACTTGTATATAAAGGCCACCTGTCCATAAAGGCCACTTTAATTGATTCCCATGGTTGGCCTTTATAGACAGGTTTGACTGTACTAAATAAATTCATTTCCTGATTTTTATTATCTGGGTTCACTCTAAATATTTCTTCTAAATAAATTAATTTCCTGAGATTTCCCATTATCTGGGTTCAAACTAAATTTTTCTTCTAAATAAATTCATTTTCTGATTTTTACCTTTATCTGGGTTCATCCACTGGGGTAGCCCAGTTGGAGAGTGCTCGCTCCTTAAGTGGGAGGTTGTGGGTTTGAACCTGACGAGGTCTGACCAAAGATTTGAAAGTCGATAGATACTGTACTTTCGCCAAGCACTCAGTATTCCAAAATGAAAATAATGATTATTTCTGATGGGAACTTAAAATAAACGAGGTCTTGTGTCATGGTAGGCATGGCACGATAAAGACCCCTGCTGCATAATGCCATCAGCACAACACACAGGCAAAATTTCTGCACTTCCCCTATAGCTGGCAATGTCTCGATATAAGTGAAATATTCTTAACTGGGATGTTAAACACCATTACTACTACTTTTAATGGATTCACACTAAATGTTTCTACTGAAAATTTCAATTCCGCGAGTTTTAAGATAATTAATGAATGAATTCCCTGCAGTCTTATTGTTACTTGCAGATGATAAAACTTACTTCACTAAATTCATCATTTGTTTTGGCTATCTCAATACAGGAGTCACAATTGTTTTTCACAAAGTTTCTAGCATCAAGGTTTAGCTGTGCTAAGATGTCGGTCCATGTTGACTCATTGGCATACACTGTTAAAAAGGATAAAATTCAGGACTTCAACTTTATTTCTGTTTAACTGGTTTCATATTAAGTATATATGTAGTAAAATCAAAAAAAGAGAACAAGCCTCTGTCTTAGCTTATCATTTATAATGATTTGTACCAATTTGCAATTATTTGTTCTACAAATTTCTAATTTTCTAATTTAATTTAGTTTTTCAAGTAGTTTCCAAAACACTTATTGTGTTCTTTAAGCCATCTTCATGGATAATTGTGCCTCTTACCACCTAGCACCAAATCCCACAAGGGCAAATCTTGGTTATGTCAATTGCCCAAGAACAGCATTTTTCTCTGGGACAGGCCTTAGATAGAATTTTTAATGCCACTTTGAACAGTGCCTAGTTGAAGAAGAAAACCATTCAGCACTTGGAAATTTAACTCGGCACAGTCAACACATGAAAAACAAGACTTTCTTTTCTTAAAGTACCATCAGAGCCTGTACCAATAAATAATGTTTTCTGACTTTACTTTCAGGCATTTCACAAACTTCAGATTTTCAACTTCTGTAAACAGTTACTTTCGTTTTGAAGTGTCAGGTTTAGACATGCTTCAAACAGCAACTGGTTTGTCATCAGGATCAACAGGAGTCTGCTCAATATCTTTGAAAACTTATTTATCAGCTGCTTGATCATTGTTTGTTTACTTTTCTTTGACATACTTGCACTGACTGACAAGTATTTAAACATTCAGAACATTGGTTGGATTTTACGTTACACTAAGTGAATTCTGAATGCGAAACAACAGGTTTTGCACATATTATGCAACTATTCAAATGATTTTGTCGATTCACACTTGTAACAGAAGGGCACAATGTTGTTACAACTGACCTCCTTATACATGATTTTTCTGACCTACACTATATAATCTGCTGTTTATTAATTGCAACAAGACCCTTGATGTATATGTCTAACTCAGTACCGTGACGAGTGGCAGTACCAGCATCACTCGTCCAAATACATTTTTTACTCATCAGAACAAGTAAATAATCAAAGCCCTGTGGGACTCAAGTTACCTCCTCCAATCAAGAACTGACACTCTCCAAACATCCAAACAGGGCTCCACAAATGCCAGTAAGGTCAATTGGCAGTCGGCAAAGAAGTTCAGTGAATCGTGACTCTGTCCTGGGTACTTTTAATTGTTAACAAGCCGGCATTAAAGAATTTTTAATCAAATTTTGTCTTACTATTATGGGTAAAAAAGCCAATTCGGATATTTTTCAATCGGCTTTGGTGATTGGTGTTTTTTGCCAAAAATCGGCATTTGTGAAGGCCTGTCTCCAAATAAGAGAAAATACCTTGACTGGGTCTCAGAACATTTTTTAACAGTCGACTCCACACAATTCTGTTAATTAATATCAATCATAACAGTATCTGAATACATTCCTTGAGGTCACTGTAGTAAAATATAACCAGTGCACAACCAATTAAGAAAACAATTCTTACCAATACAAGGATGATGCGCTGGGATTAGAGTTGCCTTGGAAATGGCCTCTGCATCTTTGGGGTCAGCATTTTCTACAAAGGTCAAGGTCAGTATGGCCTGTGATAACAGATGTGGCATGATGTATCTAGACTGTTCTGGTGTATTTTCTTTATCATCTTCTCCTTGTAATATTTTGGGATCAATAAACTGTAAATAAAATAAACATCATCATCGGCATAACTACTCAAGAAAAGTGTAGGAATGGGGTTAGAACCTTGGCCATGTCATACAAAAGACTTGGTGTTCTAGCACCATTCCAAAGAAGTCATCCTGGGTGTGCACTTGTACAAGACAGATCATTATACACACCTGCATATCTCACAAAAATGACCTTGTTCTTTACAGATTAATCCCTAGAGACTAATAAACTCTCATTGTAAACAGCTGTAACACAACAAAAAACAACCAACCAAGCAACTAACCAAATAAAGAAAAAATTCAGAAGTATGGAATCAATATACAAATAGACATAACTATTTTTGTTCTTGATTTAATGTAGTTTAATGTTGCATTAGCAATTTTTCAGCTTTTCTCAGCCAGAGCAGGTGGCCGAGTGGTCCAAAGCGTGTGCTTACAGATCAGTGCCTCTCACCACTTGGGTTTGAATCCCACTCGGGACAGATCCTAGTGTGAGAAAAATTGTCAGTTAGCTTGCCAAAAGGTCAGTGGTTTTCTCTGGGCACTCCAGTTTTCTCCACTATCCTAGAAATGACCACAAGTGAAAGAATCTTGACTTGGTCGTAAAACACCATTACTCCACTCCACTCGGCCAGAGAAAGTTTGATAAGTTCTTAGAATTACTCTAGGGTAAGTTTTGTAATCTCTATGGATCAATCTAAAACCAAGTTCTTAAATGTTTCGTTTATTTATAGCGATTTATTTTGCAGCAAAACTTACAATTGTTTACAATGCATCTTAAACAAAGGTTTTAGATCTGAATGTCTTGACTTCAACCCCCTCCCCCCCTCTCAGCATATGCCATCTTGTGGCATTCTGAGTAAAGGATTGATAAAAATTCTAAAACTTTGTTTCCAGCAAGTTTATCTAGAATACAAAATTTCAATGTCATCTTTTTTTTAAAAATACAAACATGGTCATACATATAGTTACGTCACTACAAGGTTAAGCAAAACTATTTTTTAGAAGCCTTGATATTCATAAATTCGACTCCACTTAATAGACAGCTTGGTTTGTTTGATTGGATTGGATTGAAGTAATGGTGTTTTATGCCCCAATTAAGATTCTATCACTTATATCCAGGCGGTCGATTCTGGAATGGTGGAAGAAACTGGAGTGCCCAGATAAAACCACTAATTATAAGCAAGCGAACTGTTAATTTTCTCACACTAGGATTTTCCCGCAGGGATTCAAGTCTAGGCAGTGAGTGGCACTGTGATCGCCAAAGCGCATTTTTGACAACTTGGCAATCAAGACCTCCTATGTTTGTTTGAAATGATCATGAGGTGATGTAAAAGTCTATGGTTTACTGTTTCTGTACCTTCTGTGTCTTTATCAAATCATTAAACTCTGACAACAATGATAGTGATATTGACGTCCCACCAAGAAGTGAAAGCAGTCGTCTCACACTGGCTTTGGTATGCTTTCTTAAACTGTATGACTTCCTGGTAAGGCTATATACAATGGCTTTATAATATGGCCTAAAATAAACCAAAATAAGATGGTTGTGTCTTCAAATTACATGTAAATCCAAAATGTAAATGTTTTTGGCAGGTGAAAACAATAGGCTACATGCTATTAAGTAAGATTTTACAGTGACATAAAATTTCACAAAATGACATTGCAATAGTCCACATTGAGATACTGGCAGTTATGCCAAGGATTTACCTCATAACTGACAGTGATTCCATCTAAAAGGAAGTCTTGTATTTTTAGACATGCCACTGAAGTGGGCCTTCTAAAACTACAAGTATCCAATGTTATGATTGGTTGACCATGCTTTGTTTGTGCAAATATAAACACAAAATAAGAATTATCTGAACATCACAATACTCATACATGTATATGCACTCATACAGTATACCCGTTAAATCAAACCCTGAATTAATCAGCTTAAGTAAATTTTAGGATGCAACATTGCCCATTAAATTATGCTATTTATAATTAAACTAAAATCCTGTCTTATCAAAACAGAACCCTGATCTACAGAAGGTGTCCAGTTTAGACAGGCTATAATGTACATGTATTTACACAACTTTCTAGATAACACTGACTAAACCTTTCTTATTCAAACAGAACCCTGATCTACAGAAGGTGTCCAGTTTAGACAGGCTATAAAGTACATGTATTTACACAACTTTCTAGATAACACTGACTAAACCTTTCTTATTCAAACAGAACCCTGATCTACAGAAGGTTTCCAGTTTAGACAGGCTATAATGTACATGTATTTACACAACTTTCTAGATAACACCAATTAAACCTTTCTTATTCAAACAGAACCCTGATCTACAGAAGGTGTCCAGTTTAGACAGGCTATAAAGTACATGTATTTACACAACTTTCTAGATAACACCAATTAAACCTTTCTTATTCAAACAGAATCTTGGCTTCAAAAGGTGTCCATTATAATGTATTTACAAAACTTTCTAGATAACACTGATGTGGACTGTAGTTTAAACATCAGAGAAAACAGTGACAAACAGTGTTATATACATGATTATTATGTCTACTTACTTAGATATTTGATCCGTCATTTTCTGTGGATATTCCAGTATTAACTTTTCAGACAGTGTTACAACACTCTTCAATACTTCATCTCCGACTGAGGTCAAAAATTTGTCATTAACAAAGAGCTGTTTTTGTGTATCCAGTACAGTGTTCCAAAACGGACCGAGTTTGGATTCTAAATTAACAAACAAAAAAAGATAAAATTTTTCAATAATAACTAAGTAAATCCATGTCTGTCCATTAGTAAAACTAACCTATAATAAACAATACACCAGGCGACGTCTCAATATAAGTGGAAAATTCCTGGCTGGGATGTTAAACACCATTACTCAATTCAACTCTTTATAACAACTTTTATTTACTGGCCCCTGATTCACAATGTTTCCTTAACTTAACTAAGAAGTTCCTTAACTTAAATTTAGCAAATTTCAGATTTCTCTTTCTGCGTTATAAATAAACATTTGTGATAAAACTAAAGACGGATGTTACAAGCTTAAAGTGATCTTTAAAATGGCACCTTAATTTACTGAATATCTCAATTAACTTATATCTTGATATCTCAATATCACAATTAACACAATTACTAACATTACAAATTTGCCAGATTTAAGTTAAGGAAAATCTTAGTTAAGGAATGATTGTGAAACCAGGGCTAGTAAATAACACAGTTGTTAAAAAGAGTTGAGTTGAGTAATGGTGTTTAACATTCCAGCCAGGAATATTCCACTTATATTGAGACATCGCCAGCTATAGACAAATGTGTGTTGTGCTGATGGCATTATACAGCAGGGTTCTTTATCCTGCCAAGCCTACCTTGACACAAGACCTCAATTATTTTAAGTCCCCATCCTAAAAGAACTGTGACTTTCATTTCATAATGCCGAGTGCTTGGGCAAAGAACAATCACTACCCACTTTCTAGTCTTGGGTCAGACCCAGTTGGGGTTCAAAAAGACAAAGATTAAGAAAGAATTCACCAAATTTATGTATTGTGACAATGAGTCACCATTTGAACAGAATTCAATCTAATGCATGCACTATGAAAACTTGCTACAGTTAAACATAAATGTAGATGAATGTAGATGTTTACATTTTTACAGACAACAAACACAAATTGACATCCATTGCTCAAATCCAGATTAAAACAACAGAATGGTACAGAGTGGAATGTGGAATGGTTACCTACATGTATGTCTCATTTAAGATTATTTTTAAACACATGTATACATGTCAGTTTTTTTGATGGCTGAGAAAAACCATAAAAAAGATTGCACTTACACTGTCTTAGTCATCGTGTTTTTGACAGTTAATTATGCAGTCTACTTTCATGTTGTAACTGAAAATTGTCATGCCCCTTCTCCATACCTATTTCTGTAGAAAAAAAAGCTGCCCCATACAGACATTTAACAAGTAATTAAACTCCAGTAAATAATGATAATGTTCACACTGAAAGTCATGTCCTTGTTGATGTTTTTTTTTTACAGCCATTTTCAGCGGGGGGTTTTCAATCCTAGGTTTTGTCCTGATTTTTTCTCCGTTTCAATAAAGTGTTGTGATTTATAAAGCCATTCCTGATATACATTCAATATCATACCTTGTGCAATAACTAACTAATCAATGCTTCAGAAACATACCTGCTTGTATATCAACCAATGAAATTCTGGCTAATATACATGCTGCTGATACAGCTTCTGTCACTAGTTGTGATTGGCTGGCCTGGTTGTTGGCTTTTTCTATGGTCTGTATCAGCACTGGTATCATATCTACAGCTTGTGGCAAGGTGTCACCTTCAATTTAAATACACCAGATGACTTTTAAGAATTACATGTATGTGTAGTGTCAATGTCTATCCATTTTAAAAGTTCAGTCCAATACATATTTAAATTCATAATAACATTTCATTCAACAATGAATTATTTATTATTCTTTGAAGGGTTTTTGAAGCTGTAATGATTTTTTTCTATCATTTAAAAGACAACCATACATTGCAAGTATCGCCTGAAAAATGCACTTTTGTCAATTTTATTAAAATTTCTATAGATAATATGCCCAAATCTGGATGATTATGATGATGATGATGACGGTGATGATGATAATGATGATGATGATGATAATCAAAATACAACTGCTTTACTGAAGAATCATTATTTGTTGGGTTATAATTTCAAGGTTTTGCAAATTTTAAAAAATTTGTTGGAAGAAACTTTATGGAATTAAATTTGAGAAATAATTCTCATTTGGTAATTAAAAATTTTCATGATTTTCATGACACTGATTTTCATGGGTGCACTTATCACTAAAGTAGGTGAAATTTAATCCCTCACAAATATTTACAAATTTAAAGTACTTCACATTCGGGGCAAAAATTGTCAAAAAATTAATGTCAAATTAATGTTACCCAATGTACAATAATATCAAAATGTCATGCAGTAAATGAGAAAAAATAATTACCATGATGTAAATTAATTTGACCTTTTGACCTTTATAATCTTATTGAAATAGTTCAGTTTATTAGAAACACCATGATACATACAAGAATTCCACAGATTTGAATGTCTCGCCTGGTTAGTTTTTGATCAAGTAGAAAATACATTACTTTAACATAAACTTTCACATTTTGACACACAGCGGATGCTGCCACAACCAGAAAAGTAACACCTAAGTCTCGCCTTATGGCAATGCCAGGCTCGACAATAAAATACTCACCATTAAATGCAGAATCCATACACTTTATATAAGCATTTCTTACTGCTGATGAGGATGTTTTTAACCCAATACCTTTCTGTAAAGACAAAATGCTCTTTCAAATCATAATGCTCTTTCATTTCAAATCATTTTGTTAATATGGCCATAGAAGTAAACAAATAAATAAGGTCACTAGCAATATTGATAGAAGTAAAACTTGGTCTCCAATTAGTATATTTTAATGCCAAAATCCTCCTATTTATGTCCTTTTTTTGGATTAAAGCTGCATTAAGTTTTCCAAAGAAAAAATTAAAACGGTGCTGATCTAATTAAAGATGTTCCTAATGAACAATGTTACATTTGGTTCAATGATAAAAGCTCGAATAAATACAGAAATTACCCACTGAAATGCAGCATTTGGGATCTAATATTAGAACATGGTTACATCATCAAAACCCAGGTCATTTAAACACAACTTTCAAAACGGTGAAATACGATAAATTAAACACAGAACTTCATTGAATTTGTCATTTGTGACTTTGTAAGGGATACATAAGACCATTTCAAATACATACAGATATTAATTAAGGACAATTAATGCAATTTGTCATGTTTCACCTTCGATTCATGGGTTTTTCTGTACATCCGTGTCCATGCTCCAAGCTCATAATTACCATCGTTAAACACTGACCAACCGGTCAGAGGATTCCGTTTATTTACAGCCAAAAGAAATGAAATTTTTGAAAATGAATCTCACGGATCGTGGTTAGAGGATATCCGTTTTTAAAAAAATATATTTTTAGAAAATCAAAAAAATTCAAAAAATTGAAAAACTTAATGAAGCTTTAACACAAAATTCCATGTTGCCAAAATGATCACAAAAAGTGAAACTTTACCACCTTGAGCACCACTTTTGATAAAAAATCACAATTGGCGACACTGGCGATGCCCAGAGCTAACCCTGGTTATGAGGAGATAACACAATTTTATCTGCTGTTTTAGAATTTGAATTTAAATGCTGAAAACACTAGTACTAGTATACATTTTTTTAAAAATATTGAAAAATATAACTTTTTATTAGGTAAATTTTTGGAAAAAAACATCAAATTAAAAATATTTTTGACTAGTCACCATTTACTTAAATCATTTGAACTTGTGTATATAAAGCACCTGCTGATAAGAACCTTGAGGACTACTTAGGTAGTATTTATTAAAGTTTCATTATAAAATGTGTACATGTATTACCTTAAACCACTGTATAAGTTTATCAGGTACGCTTGTATAAAACTTTGTACACCAAACTGATAACATCAACAAGGCATGAACCAATGTTCCTTCATGTACTGAAAAATAAAATAAAACTTGTATACCACACAGATAACATCAACAAGGCATGAACCAATATCCATTTACATGTATATACTATTAACAATTATAAGTGTATTTATGAATTGATTTCTTGATGATTGGAGTTGAGTTGAGTAATGGTGTTTAACATTCCAGTCAAGAATATTTCACTTATATTGAGTTGTGTGATTTTCATATCGTAATGCCGAGTGCTTGGCGAAACAACAGTCACTACCCACTTGGGTCAGACCCAGTCAAGGTTCGAACCCACAACCTCCCACTTACAACACAAGCACTCTACCAACTGAGCTACTGCAGTGGTATTCTTAATGATTTGAATGTATCCTTTGTAAATCCCTTTTACAGAGAACAACTGCATGATACATATTTCATTTACATTATGTTCTTGTAATAATCACACATATAATGTTTATAATTAGAAATCTTATACAATTACATAAATGATGAGACTTAAATAGAAATATCTCTCACCCCCCCTCCTCTCTCTCTCTCTCTCTCTCTCTCTCTCCCTCCCTCTCTCTCTCTCTCTCTCTCTCTCTCTCTCTCTCTCTCAAATTCTGAACACCTACATTCAGAATAATTTTTATAGGGAAAATGTAGCTCAGCACAAAAGGAAACAACAAGAACAACATCTTTGTATAACATTAGCACATGCTGATAATGTCAATATGATGCTTCGCAAGTCTTTAAAACTTTAGAATAATATGTTAATTTTACATGGTGATCATGAAAAAGTAGTCAAATAGTTAAAATTATTAACTAATGATCCTTGATGCTAAAAGACTGAGTAACTGGGGGTTAAACCAATTTAATTGGAAATTAATATTCTCTAAACAACTTTTTCCACTGAAACGGTGACCTGATAAGTCTATAGGCTAGGTATTTTACAATTTATAAATATACAAAAACATTTTATCATAAGGGAGGCTCAGATTATTAATGTTCTTACCTTCCTGTTGTAACAAGGGTATAAACTTTTCAGACACTGACGTACTAAGATTCTGAAGGGCATTGGCACCACTGACTGTGTTGTGGAAAATATTACCAATAGCTTGTAATACACTAATTCTTTGATCAGCCACTGTTAGTTTACCTTCAGAACCTGAATAAAATCATGATACCTTTAATAATTTTATGTTTTAAACAGTTGGCAAATAGAAAAATACAAGTAAAAGAGAATGCACAAATTAAAAAGCATAAAATTATAGTCCTCTAATAAATATTTAAAATACAAGTACATGTACCTTCAACAATAACTGAGTCGCTTTTTGGACTACCTGTAGCTTCTGAGTAGATTAGTCTTAAGCATGCTTATTAATCTCAGAAAGTCTCACCACCTAGATTCAAATCCCACTCAAGGCAAATCCTACTGTGAGAAAGTTTGTCAATTCACTTGCACAGGGTTAATGGGTTTTCTCAAGGGGCTCGGTTTTCCTCCACCATCAAACAATGGACTGCCTCAGTATAATTTATAGAAAAAATTTAATTTACAATCTGTCAAAGTGGTAGTTGAAACTAAATGATGATTAACCATAGTTTCATCCTTAATAGTAACAATACCTCATTGACAGAAATCTCTCTAAAATGGAAAAATTCTGAAAACATTTGTCGAGCCAGACCCATACATCTAATGACATTTTTGTTGGATATATGTATAATCCGACCATCTAGTTGGCCACTATGAAATGTTCAATAAGCAAATAAATGCATTATACAGGAGACAAAAACTAAAAATGAAAGTTAGTACTGTAAATTTGAAAAAAAAAACAACTTCATATCATATAATTTATGATATCCAGACTAAAACAGCAATGTGGGGTTATTCACGATGTTAGAGAGGGACTGACTGAACTAACCATATTTGTTTTGATTGTTCAGCTAATTAACTTTCTGTTTTTATCTAGCATGTACTTGTTACATCCTGTGTAACAAATCACAGAATCAAACTGAAGTCATGCAATTTGGATTTCACAATCAAGTATACAGTATATCAACCATTGAAATAAACATCCAGGTTAGGAAATAGAAACTTTTGTCTGATGACTTTTATAAGGTAGAAATTTGCAAACGAGGAAAATGCCAATGGCAACATCAAATGCATAGAATAGAAAACAACACAATACTTAAAAGACAAGAAAAAAATAATATAACCAATGATTAACAAATTTAACTTGGAACAAGCCCAAGGGTGTGGTTAAACAATTGCACACTCTAACAATAAAAAATTATATTTGTCCCCCTCCTCATGCACCTAGGAACAACAAATGTAACCCACAATACAACACAATATCTAAATGTACCCTACAATACAACACAATATCTAAATGTACCCTACAATACAGCACAATATCTAAATGTACCCTACAATACAACACAATATCTAAATGTACCCTACAATACAACAGAATATCTAAATTTACCCTACAATACAACACAATATCTAAATGTACCCTTCAATACAACACAATATCTAAATGTACCCTACAATACAACACAATATCTAAATGTACCCTACAATACAACACAATATCTAAATGTACCCTACAATACAGCACAATATCTAAATGTACCCTACAATACAACACAATATCTAAATGTACCCTACAATACAACAGAATATCTAAATTTACCCTACAATACAACACAATATCTAAATGTACCCTACAATACAACACAATATCTAAATGTACCCTACAATACAACACAATATCTAAATGTACCCTACAATACAACACAATATCTAAATGTACCCTACAATACAGCACAATATCTAAATGTACCCTTCAATACAACACAATATCTAAATTTACCCTACAATACAACACAATATCTAAATGTACCCTACAATACAACACATTATCTAAATGTACCCTACAATACAACACAATATCTAAATGTACCCTACAATACAGCACAATATCTAAATGTACCCCACAATACAACACAATATCTAAATGTACCCTACAATACAACACAATATCTAAATGTACCCTACAATACAACACAATATCTAAATGTACCCTACAATACAACACAATATCTAAATGTACCCTACAATACAACACAATATCTAAATGTACCCTACAATACAACACAATATCTAAATGTACCCTAAAATACAACACATTATCTAAAACAGCCAAAAAAGTCAAGAAAAAAAATGAAACAAGCCAATGAATAACAAAAAAATAATAATAAAATAAAATCAGTGAAAATCAGACAAAAGAATGCATTTTGTGTTTTTCCCAAAACCTTGGTTGTGGGGTAATAAAATCTTTCTGGTACTTTGGAGACTTTGTTACTTGCAAATATAAATATCCAAAGCTGCTTCGTTTTTTTTTTTTCTTTAAATAATAAGTTCAGCAGTAAATAGCAGTTAACTTAAGTTGTTTAACAAAAATAAAAAAATCTGTAAATCACCATTAAGGACACCAAAAAGATGTGTCAGTAGTTTCTCTACAGCCTCTGGGTCACTACACTGTTCTGACAAAGTCTGAAAAGCTGCAGCAGCTTCATCTCGTGTCACTGGATCTTTTGAACATAATTGTGCTGTAAAAACCAAAATTAAATACATTCAATTTCTATCTACATTTAAATATATGTATGACTGCATATGAACATGCATATATATGTAAAATATATGTGAAAAAATGTCCTGTACAAAGTGTTAACAATGTGTCAATGGCAAAGTGTTTAAAATAAGGCTTAAATTCTAAATGGCCAAAATCTCAAAATTTAAATCTTGTTCTATGAAAATTTACAGGTCTAACTGAAAAGTTACTGATTTTCAGACTGGCAGATAGGTCTAAAAATCTAAACTTGGCTGCGAGTTTAAAATATTTACACAGGCTATGAAAACCAAGAAGCTTTAAATAATTCCTTCCCAATGTTTAATTTTCAGAAAATCAAGGGATAGGGCATTGGTTTGATTTGATTTGGTTTATTTTAACGGGGTTTTATGTCCCAGTCAAGAATATTTTACTTATATTGATATATCACCAGCTATAGGCGAAGTGCCAGAAATTTTGACAGTGAGGCAATGTGCAGGGAGGGTTCTTTAATGTGCCACACCTGCCGTGACACAGGACATCATTTTTTAAGGTCTCCTCTATAGGACCTCCTGACTTTAACTTCTAAATGTTGAGTGCTTGATGAAAGAACAGTCACTACCAATTGTCAAGCCTTGGTCAAACCTGGCCAGGGTTTGAACCATGACCTCGCACAAATGAAGCAAGCATTCTACCAATTGAGCTATCGTAGTGGTGGTATTAAAATGAAATTTTTGGTAAAGATTTATTACTTCAAACACACATATATATCCACATAAATTTAAATTTGCCTTGTATTTTACAAGATATTCTACAAGTTTGAATATGTCCTTATCTGTTCTATGTCTTCAACTGGAAACCACCAGAAAAAGACAAATGGACACAAACCTATCAATGAAAAAGAAAGGCATCACATATTACCTAGCTACTATGTGTGGGAGTATAAAAACTTGTGTGTGTAAATTTGTTTACTGATGCACAAAACAACAAGTAATTTTAACAAGAGATGTTTGTGAAACACTTATGCCCCCCACACTTCTTGGACAGACATTATAGGGTGCAGAAGCTTTTATTATGGGCAGTATACATTATGGGCAGTGTACATGGAAATGAAATTGACCTTTTGAACTTAAAATCAATAGGGGTCATCTACCAGTACTATCCGAGTTGCATAAATCTATCAAGTATGAAGTGTTTAAGCTAAATTTTGAATTATATGTTGCACAAACATTTAGACCTTCAGAAAGGTTTGACTGTACTTCTAAATTATAAATTATTATCAATATAACCCTATTCATCCAACCTGATTATATATGTTATATCAGTAATTAATTTGATCAACCTTTGTAGAGATAATGAACATAAAGCAAATAATTGGAATTTTTCTAAGTCCAAGGGGGATAACCATGTCAAAAATTGCTCAAAAGAGAACTTAACCTAGATATTTTTATGATAAATCTATATACCAAATTTCATTTCAGTATGTGCAACCTCTGCAAAGAAAATGAACGGAAACAGCAAATAATTGGAATTTTTCTAAGTCCAAGGGGGATAACTGTATCAAAAATTGCTCGATCATACCAAAAAAAGAACTTGACCTAGATATTTTATTGATAAATCTGTATACTTAATTTCATTTCAGTATGTGCAACCTCTGTAAAAATACATGGCATATAAAATACAGATTACAGCAGAATATATCGTACTTCATACCTCCAAGTGGTTTTGATAAATCTTGTACATACTGACTAAGGTCTAGTGTAAGATGAGAGAGCAGATTCCCAATACCTGAAAATTAAAACAGAAAATATATGGTATCACAGTGGTATCATATATTTAAATATATATAAAGCCTAGTTCAATTTAGACAGTTTTCAGTTTACTCAAGTTTCAGTTTTCACTGTATACATAGTCATACTATACACACCTTGATGACTGAAATGATTATTCCACAAATATGAGTGGTTAAATGCTTTTTATACTTAAACATGCTTAAAATCCAAATTTAATGTCAAGTCTTTTATTTATTTTTAATCATAACAGAATCATGATGGAATATAAATATTTCTAGGTGAGAAGCAAAATAAAGGTGTAAATAGTAATCAACACCTTCCTCATACATTCCTCACATACACAAACTTGTTCACTTGTTTATTTTGCAACATTTTTATTTTTTCAGTTTAACTTATCATAATAGAATCATTATGAAATACAGATAATTTTTTTTCTAATTAAGTAGAAAAAATAAGACTAAATTGTAATCAAGACAATCACACATTTTACACATACACAATATTGTTCTTAGTTTAACCTTATTGATTACATGCAATTGCTGATGTGATAAGTGCAGAGTTGAGGGATACTGTATAGGGAAAATCTCAGGAGCTGAGTTGAGTAATGGTGTTTAACGTCCCAGTCAAGAATATTTTACTTACATCGGGACATCATCTGCTATTGCCAAAAGTGCAGAAATTTTGCCTGTGCGTGGAACTGATGGCATTGTACAGCAGGGTTTTTTATTGTGCCACATCTATTTTGACACAGGACCTTGTTTATTTTAAGTTCCCATCCAAAAGAACTATCACTTTCATTTGTAATGCTGAGTGCTTGGTGAAACAGTCACTACCCATTTTCATGTTTTGGGTCAGACATAGCCAGGGTTCGGAACCCATGACCTTCCACTTACGGAGTGAGCACTCTACCAAAGAAAATCTCAAGGCAATTTGTATGTAACTTAATAATGCCACAGAAGAATAGAAGATTCATACATACTCTGTAAAATAATCTCAGGGTTACGTAACATGGCTTTCTGTGCAGCTGGTAAAACTTGCTCTTTAAAGTCTGAATGGGAACAATGACGAAGTACATCTTTACAGCTTTTCTTAAAAAAAAAAAAAAAATAAAATACTGAATATTTACCTAGTATTTCAAAATTTATTCTCTAAAATGAGTAGTTTTGAATTTTATTTCTTCACAAAATATGAAATAAGTAAAGAGAGAGAGAGAGAGAGAGAGAGAAATAAAACTACATGTACATGTATATTCCCCTGTCTGTTTTATTGCTGCCACATAAAATACATTTCTTTAATAGGACTGGAAAGGATTAATAGTGTTTTAGGTCTTAGTCAAGATTCTTTAACTTACCAAGACTGTCAGTTGTAGTATGGTTAAGGAAACCAGACTACCCTGCAAAAATCATCAACCTTCAGCAAGAGAAAGGACAAACATTCCAACACTAGGATCTGCTCAAGTGGGATTTGAACCTAGGCAGTGAGAGGCTCAATAATCCATATGCATGCACCCCGGACCTATCAACCCCAGAGGAAATTTTGTTTAAACAGAAAAGCAAAAGCTTACATGTAGGTTTTATACTGCCTTACCTCAACGGCAAAGTTTTTAGGCCACTAATACTGAATGAAATAAACAAGATTTTGTAATTTTCTCCAGGAAATCTGTTATTGACTACACTAATGGAAGTAACATCAAAACACTAACCGAGTTCTATTCAAGTCTTACAAAGAAATCATCATCATTTAGTAAAATGTAGAGAAAAAAATTCTATTAGCTTACTAGAAGATGTCCTAATGGTTTTGTTCTGCTGCCTAAAACTTGTTTCATGTAAATCTCCAAGAAAGGTCCCTGAAAAACATAAAACAAACATGTACTACTGGATTATCATTTACCCTGAAATCACATACTCAAAAGTCACTATTTCTCCCAGAGTCAGTGTTTGTTACAAAGAATCATGCAAAATATTCACGGGAAATCCAACTCACTTGAGTAAGTTTGGTATTTGGTATGTCTGTAGTAAGGAAAAAGTTGTCACTAAAGGAAGTTGCCACAAAGAAGGTATTTACATATTGAAGATGTTTACACCAGAAATAATGCCTTTGGTTTGAGAGTGGAAGCTCTCAAATCCCACCCTAATGATCATAAGAAATGGAGACATGAGATGAAAACTGCCATGCGTGCAGCTAGCCAGTCATCTGGAAGGGAGTCTACTAGTATAGACAATGCTTCCGAACATTAATCAAAAGAAACCGATGAAGATGAGGAAGATAATGATGACGATGGTTAAATATTACAACGTATTTATAATTTCTGTAGTTCATATGATTTTCAATATGTAAAAAAGGCAATGTTTTACCCCATGTAGATATACATGTATATTGTAGAAATTGTAAATGCAAAGAGCAATTTTGTTGTGATTCGACTAAATTAGATAAAAATTACCAAACACTATTCAATTTCATTGAACTATCAAAAACACAGTGACTTTGATTGTAAGTCCTTTCAAACTAACTTTTCTATCATGGTGGTAACTTAAACACAATACAAACTGAAGATAAACAGCTTAGAAACTCACCTTAAATTTGTCAATCAGTTGTTGTTGTTTCATTTTGTGTAGATAACTCATTAACTGTCCAATACAACTCAGGTTGTAGATAGATGGTTCAATATCCTGCAACAACTGACCATAGTCATCAGCAGCAGTCTTAGTCTAAGAATGTAAATTTGATGTAACAAATATTAAATATATATCTACCTGTAATTTTTCTAGTGCCAGAATAATGTGACTGGGGAGTGGTCAGCAGCATTTTTAGTCTAAGAATGTAAAATTGATCATGTAATAAATATCAAATACTAGTATATCTATATATCAGGCCTTCACAAATGCCAATTTTTGGCGAAAAATGCTGATTCATACTTCAAAGGCTGATTGAAAAATATCTGAATCGGCTTTTTTTCATAAACAGTAAGAAAAAATCTGATTAAAAAATCTTTCTTGTTGGCTTGTTAACAATTAAGAATACTCGGGACAGTGTCACAATGTATCCTTTGCCTGACCACATATTAACCCTTACTGGCATTTGTGCAGCCCTGCTATATATATATTTGTACTTTTTCTGGTGCCAGGAATAATGTGACTGAGGAGTGGTATGCTTTTCTGTTGCATACTGACAGTGAACTAGCACCTTATGAAAAAGTCACTCCGAGTCTACACTAGTACATGGCAGTTCATATAACACACTCTCACATTCCACACATACACATTCTTGTTCTTAGATTAATCCATAGAGATTAATAACTTTGCTCTCGTCATGATTAGCTGAAAAATTGCTGATGCAATGTTGAACAACTTTACAACCATAAATATCTAAAGTATGATGCATATTTACAGGTCATGTAATGTTCTCATTTATATTTCAGAACAATGTAATAAAAATATAGCTGGCAAATCCCCAAAATTCAAAGATTTTTTATAACACTGGTTGCTTTGTCTTTCTCCCTGACCTAAGTTATGTTGCATTTAAATATAATTATACTGAAGTAAAACTGAAATAGTCATTTAATACATGTACTTACACATTTGAAGACGGACACCAATTTTTTAAAGACAGAGTTGTTGATAGAAGCATATCCTGAGGCAAGAGCTCCATACACCAATGCCACATTGCAGTGCCACCTAAAAAAGATACCATAACAGGGATTAATCTAGCCCTTTTTGATAACCAAAAATTGGTACTTTCCCCAACGAAATCAATATGTTAGAGAGGGACTGACTGAATCAACCATATTTGTTTGATTGTTCAGCTAATTAACTCTCTGTTTTTATCTAGCACGTACTTGTTACATCCTGTGAAATACATCACAGAATCAAACTAAAGTCATGCTTAATGAAATGATAATAAACTATTTTTCATGCAATTACGAAGTGATTGTGCGTTATATGTACATCCTGGTTAAAATAGTCATTATAGTTGTAATGGATGTCAGTAATAAATAATGGATTGGAACTTCATGCAAAATACAAATTTTTACTTAAATTGATAATTTGCGAGTTGCTATCAGACCAACTGTCTGGCAGTTTCTTTTTCAGGGTTTTATTTAACTCTGCACCACTGAATCCTTGATGGTGGGAAGAGTAGTCATTCTTGAGTCCTAAGTTGTAAAACAGAACTTCATTGGATAAAAGCTTTTGAGTGATCCAATCAATATGCGTTAAATACAATCACTGAGGCTTATCTGTGATGATGGCCTTGTTGAAATTTTATGATGGAATGAAACCAGGAAAAAAAGAGAAAACTATCTTCTGATAAACTTGATCATTTTAACCAGAGACTAATTATCAGTGAATTCATCAGATATGTGATGTAAAGCAGACTAATAGGTGTAACTTACAATGAAAAAGAACTTGAATTTTGTTGTATTTTTTCAGTCTGAGATTTTTTTTTCTGTCCAATGGATTTTTTAGTTTGTCAGACAGAATATCTGACACTTTTTCAAAACTTTCAGTTCATGCAAAGAGAAAAAAATACTTATCCATTGCAAATTAAACATATTGAGATTCTTCAAGTTATACTAAGTATCTCAATTCTGCAATGGGGTGGAAACCCCCAAGAAAACTGTCAACCTTTCAGCAAGCAAACTGGCAAACTTACTCACTGAAGGCTGGTAGTTTGGGATTTAAATATGGACCAAAGCCAGAGCTTTAGACAATTCAGTCACAAAGTACTCTTTACACATGAGAGGAGTGGAGTAGAGTAATAATGTATTACAACACAGTCAAGATTCTTTCACTTATTTCGAGGCGGTCAGTTCTGGGATGGTGAAGGAAACTGGAGTGCCCAGAAAAAACCAACGACCTTCGGCAAGCTAACTGACAAACTTTCTCACACTAGGATCTGTCCCAAGTGGGATTCAAACCCAGGCAGTGAGAGGCACTGTGATCCATAAGCTGTGCGCTTTAGACCACTCGGCCACCTACTTTTACACATAAGAATAAAGATTTTTAACTCTCAAAACTGAATGGTAGTAAGTAGAAAAATAAGGTAATTCAGAAAACTTCATAAATTTCTTTGTAATGTTAAGTAGTTAACATTACTGACACAGTGTTTTGAATGTAACAAAACCAATATTTCCATGGTTTTGTTTTATAATCATAAGCAACCCTATATTCACTACCAACCTCTTTGATAAATATATGGAATGACCAAATAAATGCAAAGAAAGAGAGTTTGACCATATTTTGTACATTACAAACAAGTTTAAACCTGCATTAAGTTAACCCATTATTGAAAAAATAATAATTTTCTAAAAAAATATTCCATCAACATAAAATTTGTTTTATTAGGATTATTATTGCAATTCATTTTTTTTTTTCAGGTAACTCTTATTTGCCTATAATTAATGGAAATCCTAAAAGCTTGGGCCAACTCGATAATATGTTAAAGATCAGCCTGGAGCATGTGAGGAAGTCTTACTTGTAAGTAAACAATGGCATCAACAAAAAAAAATGTGTATGTGAGAGAACTACATTGCTGAATTGCGACCATCAAAAATAACTATGGTATAATTATTTATAATAACACAATTTATCACTTCACGCAGCAATAAATGATAAATTTAATCAACTTGTGTGTTTTATAGCATGGCTGCTTCCATTGTCATAAATCGTGCTTCTCTGCTGTGTTGACATTGCCTTGTTTTTTATAATGAATCGAGTGATCAATGTTCTTAAATAAGATCTTTGGTAGATCACATATTTCAACGTAATTAAAGGTTTTATCATGGAACCCAGTATTACATTTTTCATTAGAAGCATAGTTAAGAAAAAAAAAAGTCCCATTTTATATTATACATAGGAAAACTTAATGCAGTTTTAAATCTAACACAATTTAAAGTATTACCAATGACTTGAGTTCATCCTTCTTTGATGTTGGAAACACCTCTCTCAACACAATACAGGTCCATGTCAAAGCAAACAGAGCATCTCCAGATGAACTTCGACTGTAACATAAAATGTTTCAATAAAAAATCTACATTACTGTAATAACAAATACATTAAGACACTTTGTATATAAACTACAAGTTAACAAAAAAGTTAGAAGCAATAAGTGTACATTAATTTATTTTCTAATGGTGTCTTACACCCCAGTTTAGCTTCTTTCAATTATAATGAGGGACAAAGTTCTTGGGTAATGAAAAAAATCGGCAACCTTTTAAATAAACTTGCAAGCTTTCAATAGCTTTGTTGCTTGCTTACCATATAAATTTTTAAAGCTTATTCAAAAATGTCCAATTTTCAGTACTGTTACATAAAGATGAGTAATTTTCCCAAAACAACTGGATTTATTTCTATGTGTCTTTGGCTTTTTTTAAAACAAATTTCTACCTTTGAAATATAGTTCAGGGACAAGACATACATTTTTAATATGATAATATGTCAAAACTATACCAGATAAAATGTTTTGCATTATACAAATAAAAGGTTTGCAGAAAAAGTACCATGCAGCAGTGTTTTTCTTGTGAGATTCGGCTTGAGAAGTCAAACAGGTTACAACATTCTTCATGGTGGCATTAGGATGTGTTTTAGCAGCAGATTTAACCACCCCCAGCACAGCACGCCTAGATGCTCCATCTTGATATATTCCAATAGTCTGGGTCAAAAACTTAAACACACCTTTAACAGCATTCTCTGGGAAATCTGAATAACAAAATATTGCAAAAAAAATCGTTAAATAACTTGATTTTAATTAAACTGATTTTGGCTTGAATCTCATTTCTGATAACTTGCAAAATTTTGTTCTAAATAGTATAATACAATATTTGTGGTATTTGTGTTTCTTATTAACAATTTATCATTGTGTGTTAAATTTCTCTGTATGCAGAAAATGTAGGAATATTTCACTAAATTACCAGACACAAAGCTCAGATCTAGGCTGACCTAGATCATCTACTTAGCTGGAATAAGCCATAGTTACTTAGATTTCATTCAGATCATGGAAACTTTTAAAAGTAGGAGGTAAACATTAGCAGTTATAAAATATATCATACACACTGTCAACAACTGATGGTTCACAAACAACTTTAAAATGTAAAACTAAAAAAAATATTAGCATTTGTATTTTGGAAATCAAATTCAACCACAGATAAACAAAGCAAATTAGATGTTAGGACTTATTAGGAAAAAACATTAAGTTACATGGATAAGGGAATTTTTTTCACTGAAAAAAAGCTCTGATAAGGTCCCATAGATCTAGAATAAGCAGGCAATGTGTGGTCACCCTATAAAAAGAGTTGAGTTGAGTTGAGTAATGGTGTTTAATGTTCCAGTCAAGAATATTTCATTTATATTGAGATGTCGCCAGCTATAGGCAAAGGTGCAGAAATTTTGCCTTTGTATTGTGCTGATGGCATTATACAGCAGGGTTCTTCATCATGCCACATCTACCATGACACAGGACCTCGTTTATTTTAAGTTCCCATCCAAAAGAACCATGACTTTCATTTCGTAATGCCGAGTGCTTGGCGAAAGAACAGTCACTATCCACTTTTGAGTCTTGGGTCAAACCCAGTCACGGTTCGAACCCATGACTTCCCACTTAATGAGCAAGCACTCTACCATAAAAAAGGATATCTACAGAATAGAACAAGTAAAAAAAAGTTACTAAATTAATACCTTTCATAAAACACTTAAACTATGAAGATAAAGAAAACACAATCTACCTATATTATGTTATTGACACACTTTGTCGAATGATTAATAATTGTTACTATCAGCAATTGTTTATGCAATTCAAAACGAATTAACAAATATTGGGATATTCTACCTATTAAATACAACTTAAGAGCAGATTACAAATACTGCATCAACCAGATTGGATTGGACTGGAATGTGTTTTACTCTCCAGTCAAGATTCATGTTCACATATATCAAAGTTGTCAGTCTTTGGGATGGTAGAAGAAACCAGACTGCTCTGAAAAATCACAAACCTCTGGCAAGCAAACTGGCAAACTTAAGGATCTGGCCAAGTAGGATACAAACATAAGGCAGTGAGAGGTGTTGTGATCCATGAACACATGGTATTATAATGCTTTTGTCTTGTACATACACATTTCCATGTTTTATGGTACTTTCACTTTGACATTTATGCTGATAACTCAGCAGACAGTTTGAACAAACAAAATTACAATTAGACTGATTAAGCCAAGGTGTGATTTGAAAACCTAGTAGAACATTTTAAAACATTATTGTCATTCCTGTCCTCAAAACCCAACAACCCACCAACAGCCCCCCCCCCCCTCCATATCATTTGACAGTTGTATAAAATTGTGAAGATTTCAGTTAAAATTTATTTTTAAAAGTTTTTTTTTAATTAATTGTAATTGCTTAGTCGTTTTTGTTTTGTTTTACATCTAGAAAATGTCATCTTATGTTCTCACCGGGTCTTGCAACACAGCTTGCCACATCCTCAAGGATGGAAATTCTCTCTTTCGTGCTAGAGACTGTCACTTTTTGTGCAAATTTCTTTAAAGTTTCGGCCGTCTGAAATAAAAAATAAACAGTTTTATCAAGAATGCACATGCTCAATAAAAACGGTAAATGCTAAATTCACGGTGATGATTACACGTGTGATAAAAATTCTTACTGAAGTTCCCGCATGTTCAGCCATATTTTTCTGGTTGTGCAATGGTCAAGTAATGTGCTTCATGCATTAAAATTCATCGTGCCATTTAAAACAGGAAAAATAAAATTCACGGTTTCAATATATTTCGGATAAAATTATATAAAATATATTTAGTGTTTTGGAAAATAGATTGGAATAAATATCATATCTATTTAAATTTTTCATTGAAAAAAATATATAGGACATTATTCAATGTCAACTCTTTTACTGTGAAGTTATATAAAGTCTCAAACATGCGTTACTTCCCTTGTTTCTATTTGGGTTATTTTTTGGGGTCTTTAAGCTCACCTGACCGTTTATTTTACAGATAGAAACTAGTTTACGTTAATAGTTTCCATCTGCTTCGGTAGGATGTAAGATATTCATGAAGATAATAATAATTTGGTCACATATTACCATTACACGACTATGTAACCATAAAAATGTTATTTCTGATACACACAGTTTGTTCTAATATTTAAATTAAAGTACTGAAAGTACCGATATACGAACTTTTTCTGAGAGAAAATTTTCACTGTAAAGACATATACCTAATATGAATATAGGCACTGCCTATTGACGAACGTAGTGACAGAAGATTGTATCTGGTATAACTGATGGGCAAGACATTGGGACATTAAATATCGGACATTTACATTATGTAAACATTCGGACATAACCGTTTTACTGAAGGGAAAAATAAGAGGTGTTGCGCATGTCACTCGTGTTTATTAGATTATCACCCTTTTCTTTTTCATGTTAAGTCGAAAGTTCTTCCTTTAATAACGACGGGTTTGCTCGGCTTAATGATCTTGTTACCAAGGATACTTGATAAAGCTCTACTGGAGATCGAATTATTTTTCAAATTACGAGGAAATTTTATGCTGTAAATACATTTATGTAGAACTTTCGACTTATTTTGTTTATTGTTTCCACAACTAACAGTCTTATTGACGAAATAAAGATTTTGATTTTGTTTAACGCGTAATGGAGACGAGATAATAGGAGATTTTATTCTACTTCCGTATTGTCCTATGGGGAGAATATTCCATGAACTTCCGGTATTCAAAAGAAATGAATGGATGGTCTACTTGTTGAACACATGATTTCCATATATCACATACGCGTTATCTATAGAACGAACTTCGTTTCGTCGCGGCTTAGCCGCGACTCACTACGTTTGTTATAATCAGAAGTCCATGAATTACTTCATGGACTTCTGCTATAATATGAACTTAGGCAAAGCCTAATAACGGGCAAAGCTATTAGCATGGTAGTTTCAGAATTCACTATATATAGTTATATACCTACAAAGTTGAAGTTTTTTTCGGGCGCCAGTATGTCTTTTATATTTTACATTTTATCAAAATTTACAAAAACCCTAAAAAATTCGTTTCACAAACATATTTATTTAGTTTTTTAAATTATCTTTAAAACAATTTTAGTGAGTTTATTGTATAATACCATGTTCCCTTCTGTAGTATTGTTTTGCCAGTAGCGTTTGTCCCTCTTTATTTGGTCTGTGAATGTGCACAAAATGAGCAGACGTCCTTCGTACCGAAAACAGACTGTCTTACAGTGGTGCGCCAGTTATGGCGGGATTTCCACAAAGAAAGAAATTCGGAGCCATCTAGCGGCGGACAATTCAGGACTGCCGAATGGCGATCAAATATAAATGTATACAGAAGACAATAACTAAATAAATAAGATAATTTTAATTTTAAAAAAGGGACCAAAAGAGAGCATCACAATCAAGGCGGAGGTAGTTTATTCAAATTTGAAAAAATAATTATTCACACAATTACCCATAAACCAACGCGGTAATGGCGGTAATAGCGGCCCCCAATGGAGCTCAAACCAAGAAGAAAGTTGGATAGGTTTACTAAATCTTCTCCATTATTTACGTACATACGCATTTCCTATAGGCGGGCTATCGCCCGCCCGGGCCCTTCGGGCCCGGACGGGCTTTGCCCGTATCAGTATGCAGTCAAAGATGTAAAGATGACTGTGGTTCCAGTCGGGGAACCGGGTCGTCGTTGAATGAATCGGACTTGTAATCTATCGTAAAAATAAAATTTGGATATAGAGGAAATGGCTTAAAGACTGCCCCGTGCCTAATAAGACATCTATAAACGATATTTTGTAACACAGTTTAAATTTGCCATTTCATTTTATAATGAGACACCACAGGCGCTTGTTTCGATATTTAAAAAAAATAAAACCCCTGGACCCTTATATAAGACAAGGTGTTCAACTTTCGCTATCCTAATTTTTGACCTACCTTGGTTCGGTCGTTTTTTTTCTATTTATTGGTGGACAATAAAAATAATAAATGAATATCTCTCAAACCTACATTCATTGCTCTACAAAATGGTGCATATCGCAACTGCCGTCGTTGTCTCTAAACTATATAAAACGAGTAAAACGGAGACCGTCCCTTGTGTCAATCGCCATTCAGAGTCACACAAAGAATGGCAATCGTCATCCCGTGCTGAATCACGACGAACTCTCTGATTGGTCCATATTTCAAAAGTGAAAGTAAAGATTCCCGGATTTGTTTTAAGGTAGAACAGATTGACCAATCAGAACGTTTGTCGTCATTCAGCGCGGGATGAAGATTGCCATTCTAAATGCACCATTTTGTAGAGCAATGAATGTAGGTTTGAGAGATATTCATTTATTATTTTTATTGTCCACCAATAAATAGAAAAAAACGACCGAACCAAGGTAGGTCAAAAATTAGGATAGCGAAAGTTGAACACCTTGTCTTATATAAGGGTCCAGGGGTTTTATTTTTTTAAAATATCGAAACAAGCGCCTGTGTGAGACACGCATGCATAAAGCTATAATATGACTGACGGTGTGACCGTTTAGAAAGCGCAGCTTTGATAGGGGTTACCTCTGTTTTTTCTAAATTTACAAAACTGTCAAAAGATCTAAGTTTCGTTTTTTATTGGTATACTTTGTACTGGATAGGGCCATAATCATGTCTATCAGTCTTTGTTCTTGATTCAAAAATTAGTATACGATCTAGGTCAAACCGTTCGGTGTCTATTGTATCTTTCTATATTTATAACGAAAGGTCCCGCGTACTTTTGAAAGGATTTTTTTTAAAGTCTCTCGTGATCTCGCGAGATCCCGTGGATGTGACTTGATTCGAGAGGCTTATTGAGGGTAATTTCACGTGAATTTTCAACTCACCAGTATATGATTGTTGTATGGTGGTAATAGAAATTTTGTAGTTTTATTCGTTCTAAAAACATGTACACGCGTTGTCTATAGAGAAAGCTTCGCTTTCTATGAATATGAAACTATCAAAACACTTAAATCATAGGATTTAAAGTCATATTGTTATTCCATACTTAAAGGGGGATACCTCGATACACCTGGAGCTTTTTGTGTGTGAAATTCTAGTATACAATCAAGGGTGATAATTCGGTACACTGAGATCATCTTTTTCGTGTGTGAAATATACAATCAAGGGTGATAACTTGATATCCTAAAATCATCATTTTGTGTGTGAAATATACAATCAAGGGTGATAACTTATTAGCCTGAGATCATCTTTTGGTGTGTGATATATAATCAAGGGTGATAACTCTGAGATCCTCTTTTTATGTGTGAAAAATGCAATCAAGGGTGATAATTCGATACCCTGAGATCCTCTTTTTGTGTGTGAAATACAGTATACAATCAAGGGTGATAACTCGATACAACGAGATCCTCTTTTTGTGTGTGAAATATACAATCAAGTTTCCTCGCAATGAAAATTTGTTCTCACACACGTTCCCAACCAATGATAATTCATTTCAGAGGAAAGTAAGGGGAGTGATATCTGACATGGTATTAGTTTCCTCTAAATACAAATAGTAATCCGGCAATAAAATGTATTTTTTATTGTTGTTAATTGCTTATTGATCTCTGTTACGATAAAGCCAGCAAAATTGTCCTGAAGTAAATATTACATATAATTGCGTAGGGATAATACCCGTAGAAACAAAATACTATTGTACGATGACTGGTACAATAACGACTTAGGATCTCCATATAATGAAAGAGTATCTCTTGATCTCGTAAAGCGTCCCGTTTTAACGAGAAAGTATCTCTTTATAACGAGAAAAAAACTCGTTACTTTAAGAAAGTATCTTCTTATAACGACTTAGAATCTCGTTATGTACAACGACTTAGGATCTCGTTATGTACAACGACTTAGAATCTCGTTATGTACAACGACTTAGGATCTCGTTATGTACAACGACTTAGAATCTCGTTATGTACAACGACTTAGAATCTCGTTATAACCGTAAACTATCTTATTATAACGACTTAGAATCTCGTTATGTACAACGACTTAGAATCTCGTTATTACCGTAAAATACCTTATTATAACGACTTAGAATCTCGTTATGTACAACGACTTAGAATCTCGTTATTACCGTAAACTACCTTATCATAACGACTTAGGATTTCTTTATAACGACTTGGGTCTCCGGTTAGAACGACTTGGAGACTCGTTTCAACGACTTAGAATCTCGTTATTATCCTTACTATTACACTCGGAATCTCGTTATATAAAACGATAAAGTATCTCGTTACAACGACAAGTACCGGTAAATATTACTTTTGAAAACAAAATATGATTGCGTAGGAATAAGACCCGTAAAAACAAGATACCATTGTACGATGGCTGGTCATAACAACGACTTAGGATCTCGTAACATCGAAAAAAGTACCCCATGATTTCGTTACTAAGAGAAAATGTCCCGTTTTAACGAGAAAGTTTCTCTTTATAAAGTATTTCATCATAACGACTTGAGATATCGTTATAACGAATTAGGATCTCGCTACAATGACTAAGAATCTCGTTAATATAGAAAATTGTCTTTTTTTAATAACCGAGGATCTCGATATAACGACTTGAGTCTCGTTACAACACTTAGAATATCGTAATTACCGTGATATAGCTTATTATAACGACTTAGGATTTCGTTATAACGACTTACGATCTCGTTATAACGACTTACGATCTCGTTAATATCGAAAATTTTCTTATTATAACGACTTAGGATCTCGAAATAACGACTTGAAAACTGAACTTTCAATAGTACAACGATTTAGAATCTCGTTTTTACTGTCAATTACCTTCTTATAACGACTTAGGATCTCGTTTATATCGAAAATTGTCTTATTATATTGACTGAGAATCTCGATATAACGACTTGGATCTCATTACAACGACTAAGAATCTCGTTATTACCGTAAATTATCTTATTATAACGATAAGGATCTCATTATAACGACTTGGGTCTCGATATGTAGTATGACTTACAATTATTCCGAAGTATTAGCGTTATTTCCGTTCATTATCTTATTTTCTCGCCTATGTGATAGATTTATCTCACTGAATGGGTGGTACGATATTTTTTCCATATCGCACCCCGCGTGCGCACGTGTAGCCTATCTCAGTTGGACGGGGACTACATTTTTTCAATTGGCAAGGATAATAATTTTGTGGGAAAAAATTATATGAAAACGACAAAAAAGACTTTTTTATGATAAATAATATCATTTTTACTAAACGATGTATATATATATAAAGAGAAAAATCGTTGTATTGTTTTACCGCGTATGTTTACATTCTGCTGTGAGTGAAACGTTATTTATTGTTGCGTGTTTGTATTTCATCCGCTAGCAAGATCCTGCAACGTTACAGGAGGGATTCCGGTATTTTTTCGTAAATTATATGCGAGAAAAATAATTAATTACTCGACTGAGGTCGAGATGGGAAAATTCCGATCTAGTAGTCAGATTTTTTTCATCTCAAACTCGACAGAGCCTCGTTTGAGATGAAAAATCTGACCACTCGATCAGAATTTCCCCATCTCGACCTCAAACTCGTAATAGATTCTCTTTATAACAACTTAGGATCTCATTATAACGACTTGTTTACCGTTACAGCGACTTAGAATCTCTTATTATGCCTTAATCATTGATACTGACACTTAGGATCTCGTTATGACTATAAAGTATCTCGTTATGTACAACGACTCGGGATATATTTTATTATATTTCGTATGTCTTAAAGCAGCCATTGTAGCATTGCAATGAAACGCACTACTATAACGATGGAACAAATATCATTATATTGGAACGCAAAACTATGATTGTGTGAGAACGCAAAAATATACATGTATATTTGATATTCCTTCCCGGGCTCCAAAAACCAAAGAGGTTCGATGTTGTATAAAATGATGAGGGAATAATCATTTAAAATGATCGTATCTAAGGCAGTGTGACTGACCTTTGTTCGTAAAGATTTTTTCCATACCCTCTTATTTTATTATGTTCGAAGACTGCATAATATGTTTCCTCTTTTATTAGTAAGTAGGTTATGTCTTATACTTTCTACATTGACTTTTATCATTATTTACAATAATTTACAATTATTAATTATTACAAGATCAGAATAACCATAAAATAACGCGATAATATTTAAATGATAAAGAATACATTGGTTATGATCTGTGCGTCACATACTCGAAACAATCCGTGACGGCCTCTCATTACTGCTGGTTCGATGATTGTAATTTTGTTTAACGTCGCATCAGCAATTTTTCAGCTATTCGCCACGAGAGCAGATTTTTTAAGTCTCTAAATATAAAGTAAGTAAGCCGAACGGTGGACGGTGCGTGATATGGGCGAGTGTGTATTATGGTCTACTTTGTACTAGAACACACTCAGGACGACCTTTTGTTAAGATACTAGCTCGAGTATGCTGCACACAAGCACTACTCAGTCTAAGTCAAATTATCCTGGCAACTTAAATCTGTCCTTTTAATATCGAACACCGGGCTAGAAAACAGTATCTCAAATTGTAAAGTCTATTGCATGACCTGGTTGGGGTTCGAACCCATGACCTCCGCTATCGAGGCTCTTCGAATTCGGACAAGAAAACAATATACTTCCACTTGGCCGTTATTTAAAGCGGTTTCTGTCATAAGTTCCACGTCATAATCATGTGCTCATCAATAAATTGTTTGTTTTCCTTTTTTATTTGAATTTTTCTTCTTTAATCACAGGGGCTATTTATTGATAATTCCCTTTTTCTGACAAATACCCTCTTTCTGGCCAAAACCCTGGAAGAAATAAGAAATATTACGTGTTTGAATTTGATAAAAATAAATAATATAAATAAGTTATTTTATGTTGTTCTTATTTCTTCCAGGGTTTTGGCCAGAAAGAGGGTATTTGTCAGAAAAAGGGAATTATCAATAAATACAAGCCCCTAGCTGTGCTTTAATCAGCAATATTTCAATCAATCAACCATGAGCAAATCAATCAATCAACCGATCAAGAATCAATTGATCAATCGATCAAGGTAAGTAAAGTGACACTGATCGATATTACATTGCAATAATTAAATTCGGAATTTTATACCAGTTGAAAACTGAACTTGTTGAAAACGAATCGATAGTACAAGCTGAAAAAACAAACAGAAATTTAATCTTCTTTTACAAATGGAATTTTTGGAGAATACTAATGAACTACATTGTCTAACAAAACACCTTTCTTTATCTCATTAACAATATTTGCCTTGTGTGAATAAGTTAATTAGCGGACTTAACAGGTGACGGTCTTTCCCAAATTCCAATCTATAAATGGCACTAAAAGAGAATCTCCCACTGAATTAATTGGCCACGTGCACTTTATCCAATCAGAAGAGATGTAAGTAGTTTTGGCTTACATCAAAATTATTATCAGACAATTTCATTGGACAAATGTGGGCGGAAATTCATATGGCATATGACATCTGACGTCACCAGGAATCCCTCGGCAAGTTCCCGTCGAAGCTTGACAATTGAAGTGATGTAAAATCTCGTAAAAATTGTATCAAAAGATCTGATTTGGTAAAATTGTTTTACCCAGATGAGGACAAATGGCAGGTGTTTTCGACCTTGAACTTCATGATACCCCAGAGGGGGACGAAGAAATCTCAGACGATGAATATTTTGAACCAGAAAATCAGGTATGTAGAAATGGTTGCATCACCAGTGTGAAACCACTTAGTTTATTGTTGCTAACATACTGTCACATACACGTATGATTCACTCATGTAAGATGGTCCATAGTTTAACTCCTTAAATAGGATATATAACAGATTTATATTTTGTTTTATTTGGTAAAAATAACTCGCGAGTTAATGAAAAGATCTAATTATAATAAACTGTGTTACCGACATCACAGCTGTTGAGCAGTTTATTTGTCTTCTTGGTTCAGTTAAATGGATCACTTTGTATATTAAATAAGTTCAGATGTACATAAAGATTTGATCTTTTCGCTGTTCCTACTGTATACTTTATCATGTCTAAATCATGTTTAGAATTGGACCAATTCATATATTAAAATATAGCAAGATTGCTTGAAATTAAAGTATTCCCAATTCAAGAAGAAATATTAGTTCTACAGTACCATTGTTTTTTTTCTTACTGTATCACAGAAAATGCAAGTAATGGAAATATTTCTATAATTTCAAATAAGTAAATAAAGCAATTAGTGCTTACCTTGTAAGTGGGAGGTCGTGGGTTCGAACCCTGATCAGGTCTGACCCTAGATTTGAAAGTGGGTAGTGACTGTTCTTTCGCCAAGTTCTCGGCATTACGCACAGGCAAAATTTCTGCACTTTTGCCTTAAGCTGGTGACATCTTGATATAAGCGAAATATTCTTGACTGGGATGTTAAACACCATTACTCAACAAGTCTCAACAAAAGTTATAATTTATTTACCTACACAAGCTGAGATGTTGCTACAAATCTCTATTTTAATACAATTAATTTTGTTTCATCTACGTAATGAAATGTGTATAATTTGATTAGACATTTTCAATATTACAAGGTATGGCAAAATGGTGGTACCTGTCTTGTGAGTTAATAATAATGAAAGAATTGAATTTTACATAAGCATGTATAGGGTATAGCCAAGGATAGTTTTAGGTTTAAAGGGTCATGTTGAGTTTAGCAGTGTTGATTCACATCATTATCTTGTTAATATTATTACTACATAAAAAACTTATTTTGGTAGCAACTTATGTGCAGTAACATTTTATCACAGTAGTTAAATACAACCAACTAAGACTATCCCAAATTCATCAGTATCATTATGTCCTTGAATATCCAATGTAAAAATAGTCAACTCCTTTGTCATTACTATATCACTTAAAAAGCACTGTCTTTCAAGAACATTTATTTTGTAAAGTATCAATATTTGACTGATATCAGAGAAGACATTTGCTTGTTAGTGACACTGTTCTGTTAAAGAGCATAGTTCCCACATGCTTCACAAGGACTAACATTTTTTGGACCTTTAGGTTTTAAAAATTACTGGTCCTAAACTAGTGGTTCAATAGTATATTGTTTGTTTACACCTATGAATGTGGAGATGTCAGGATTTCCAACCACAGGATTTGTTTGTGACACATGTTGGCCTGTTAAGAAGGAGTACAGTGAAACCTCATTATAATACGACTGAGTAATTTTACAATCTTGCTTATTGTCACAGTATTTTTAAGTCTCATAGCATATTTCTTTTATGTTTTTCTTCATAAGACTCCTTGATTCTAATTGCCAAACCAGGTGTCTCTGTGACTGAGTGGTCTAAAGCATGCGCTTACATATCACAATGCCTCCCACTGCCTTGGTTCCAATCACACTCAGAGCTGGTTGGAATCCCACTCAGAGCAGATCCCAGTGTGAGAAATTTTATCAGTTTGCTTGCCTAAGATCGATGGTTTTCTCTGGGCACTTCAGTTTTCTTCACCACTCCAAAATTTACCGTCTCGAAATAAGTGAAAGAATCTTGACTGGGGTGTAAAACACCATTACTCCACTCCACTCTAATTGCCAGACCCCTGTATAATGTCAGAACAAACGGTATTGATAAACGAAGGTTTTGTTGTTCTATACATAGAATGATAATTAATAGAAACATTTTGGTAGAAACTTATGGGATATGCATGTGTTTTTGTATTTAACATTAATCCCACAACTAAACAAGACTTACCTTGGTTAAGTTGATGTTTGGTTGCAATCCTTTGTAGTCATACCACACTTCGGGGATTTGAAACAACAAGTGGGATGATGTAAAAGAATTTTTATGTTTGCATGGATTTCCAAACTTAAAACTGATAATAAGTCATATATTTTGGAATACATAAAATAATGAAACAATTAAGTCATTCATAATCATTTTGATCTTTTCTTGTCTTGTTTGGCTGTTTTATCATTTACCTTCAGTTGATAGAGTGCTCGCTCCGTATCGTGGGTTCGAACCCCGACGGGGTCTGACCCAAGACTTGAAAGTGGGTTGTGACTGTTCTTTCGCCAAGCACTCTGCATAAGGAAATGAAAATCAAGAGTTCTTTTGGATGGGAACCTAAAAATAAACAAGGTTCCTACACAGGTTTGACACAATAAAGAACCCTGCTGTATCATGCCATCAGCGCAACACACGGGCAAAATTTCTGTCATTTCACCTTTAGCTGGTGACCTCTCTATGTAAGTGAAATATGCTAAGTGATTAGTGAAAAAAAAAGTCACTACCCATTTTCAAGTCTTCGGTCACACCCCGTCGGGGTTTGAACACACAACCTTGCACTTACAGAGCATGCACTCTACCAACTGAGCTACTGCAGTGGTCCCAATCATGCATTTTTTGATAAATTGTGTTATTTTACCCAGTATGTGTTTGTAATATCATCATGTCTGTCTACAACTTTTATAACGGCAGCTTTAATAATATATATTTATATGATGGCAGTGATTCAAATTCTGTAACAAAGTTTTAAAATCTGACACCTTCTGCCTTTAAGATTAGGAAAAATTGAAGTTCTCAAATGTAGCATACTCAGTCATGCCATTCTGGCTAAAGCTAGAATCCTCATTGAAGATGCTTTATTGTGACAATATCTGAAATTTTGTGTGTGAAGACAACTATGTTGAATTTGTTAGTGTATTGTTGTTGTTTTCAGATTTTGAGTGATCATAATTGGGAAATTTTAGTAATTTTCTCTCTAGAGAAAACTGTCTGTATTTGGTTGTAACTTAAGACAAACATTCTCACTCTTGGGTAATTTAAAAATAAAAAAAATTATAAATAAATAAAAACCTATGTGTATTTTTTTGAACAAGTTTTGTCATTTGCAAATTTAAAACTGTAACAAAACATTTTCTCATTTGTGATAGTAAATGTTCTTACAAACATTTGGATTAACTGACATCAGATCTTCGACAGATCTTGGAACACAGGGTCACTTTCAAGGCTTTACATCTGACCTTGTGACTTAAATGCTTTTGTCGCTTAAAGATTGGATTTGATACTGATATTTAGATACTGTATATGGTTGGCTCTTGTGATTTAAAAATGGATGACCCTAGAAAATCATGTCAAATCGGGATCATAATTCTATGTTCAAATCAGGATCATAGTGCTATGTTCAAATCGGGGTCATAGTGCTATGTTCAAAACAGATTCCCGTTTGAGAAAGTTACCTAAGTTTGGTTGTTTTATCTGGGTAAAGTAGGTACTGTTGTTTCTCTTCCCATCTCAGAATGGACACAATTAATATGAGTTAAATAATCTTGCCTAGGATTTTAAACACTGTTATTTTACAGTCTTTAAGCTATTAAGAACAATTTGCATGAAAATATAAAATTCAGACACCCTCCCTGTTTCAGGCTTAAAAAAAAATTATGGCACATTTTAAAGTAAGGCTGTCTCAAGCCTTAAGGTTGATCAAATGAATACTGTTCCCTGTTTCAATGACTTTTTGTAACTTAAAATACAATAAGTTCTCTTGAATATGAGATAAATCCATTGCAAGTAAGTCCATACCGATATGCCATTTAGGGGTGGCTCTGCCATTCACAAATTTAGCCAATTACTAATTTTATCATTTTTGGCTCCGTTATATAAGATTTATTTAATATTTTTGCTCCAGAATTTTCATCAATTTCATAATGAGCTTTTAGTTTCTGATGTTCACTGGAACTATATCTTATAAATTGGCTCCAACTTTTACAGTTGACTGATTGTTTGGCTCCTACTTTTTAAGAGCCAGAGTTAACCCTGTCGTTGTCCATTTAGCTTGATAGACTGGGCATTGTGTAATTAAATGTCTTGCTTATGGTCATACCGTGCATCCTGGCTCTAGCTTAAACCCATAACCCTTGAATCATTAATCTTCAACCTTAACCACTTGGCCACTGAAGTTATACATGTAGCTACAACACTTTATTGCATAGTAATGATAATTGATTTATTGTGTACAGAGAATGTTCCAAACACAAGATTCAGAATTCAAAATTACATATATGAATTACAGGTATGCCCAAGTTTTGATGGAGGATTTTTAAGGTGAGCTAGTTTTTTTTATAACAAGGACAGGTGAAATTGTTTTTTGAAGGATGATGTACAGGTGAGCTTGGTGCCTATTTCTTCTGCCAGCTCTTGTAAGACAGGGATTAGGGTTTGGCTCTTGCTTTATGGTACAATATGGTATACCAGTATTCCTAGTTTTCATAAGGAGAGAGAGCACACATCAAAGAAGTGTGTTAAGTTTATTCCAAAAACTGTTCAAATTTCAAATTAAAATGCATGTTACCTTATATATTGTTAAATTACAGTGAATGATATTATGGAAATTACAGTGAATGATATTAAGGAAATTATAATAAAAAATCCGTGATCATTTCCATTTAACATTGGGGAATTGATAATAAAACTAGGTTAAGATATATATATAGTGTATACATGTACAGGTACACAGAAATGTTTAAATGTCTAAAAACTGTGTCATGTTAGTTTGTTTTAAATATCATTTAAAAATTTTATTGTATTATGTAACACTGTTTAAATAAAGAGTGTGAGCTTAATATACGTGTGTGTGTGTGTGTGTGTGTGTGTGTGTGTGTGTGTGTGTGTGTGTGTGTGTGTGTGTGTGTGTGTGTGTGTGTGTGTGTGTGCATGCATGTATGTATATTGCTCATAATCTAATATATATATATATAAATTTGTGTGTGTGTGTGTGATTTTTATATGACCATCATATTTAATCTTCTTAAATAAGCCAATAATATTGATATAAATCCTATAGACCTATTTTTACTTATTGGAATGTATTTATGTATATATTACACAAGATAACACTTACTGCTAGGTCTTTATTATGTCACACAATATATTAAGTATTTAGTAAGAAAGTCCAACATGATCCACTAGCTATTTTTTAAATTTAGGGTCAAAGGTTCATAACCTCTGGTCCTTACACTTTTTTTTTGTTTGGTTCCATGTTGAAGTTAAGCTTGGCATGAAAAAAAACTCTAAATAGACTTTTGTCATAAACCCATTTTTGAAAGGCATAAAATTCTTTAACTTCTTTATTTCTTAGGGCTTGTAAATTCTACTTAGCTTATAGCTGGTGACATCTCAACATAAGTGAAATAAGTAACTTTTGAAATCTCCTAAGAGCGTTAGAACCATTAACTGGTGGATAGGAAAAGTCTGATGGTCTACAACTTAAGAACAATAGATTTTTTTTAAAGCTCAATGCTAGATCTGGCCAATCCATCATTTTATTTTTTAAAATGTTGGTGGTAATTATTCAGCAAGTTTGACTTTAAAAAACATTGAATTAATATGCCTGCCTCAAAGACATACCAAAATAAGCTCAACTGGGGATTGGACTCCTAGGTCATGTTTAACTGACCTCTAAAAACAATCGACCACATACTGCTAAGTAAGAGCAATCATAAATAAAATTCAGCTTTGAAATTCCTATATCTTATCTGTCATGTATGGCAGATTTACTCAAATATTTGATCATTTATCTAATCAGATACTGTAAACATACTAATTTTAGCAGTGTATTAATTTTAGAAATTTTCGTGCTAGTACAGTGGCGCTAATTTAAATACACCAGTGAATTGTGTAATCATTTTATAACTTACATTAAAGATATTGTGAATACAAAACAAGGGAGGAAGCTGGTCCACAGAATATTGACCCTGTCTACAAAGGTCGCCTGTCAACAAATGTCACTTTTAGCCAGTCCCTCAAGTGGGTAGAAAGGTTTTACTATATACTTCTAACTACTAAAATACATATTTAAATTATAGTCTGTTTGGCAAAAGTTGTTTTGCGTTAATTTAGATTCACATGAATTAGACAATAATGTTAATTGTGACAATATATGTACATGCTAAAATTAGTATGTTTACAGTAAATCAAATTATGAACTTAGGGTATGCTTGTGCTAAAGGAAAACTTGACCTGAAAAATTCAGAATTTTCATCATCTACAAACATATTTACTTATTATACATACAAAATAGGTGTTTTATCTACTTGGTAAATAATTACATGTACTTCATAAATTAGCTTAATATATGGTAGTCTTTCTCAATCAAAAAATAAAATATAAGTAGAAGGTATAAATATTGTTTCAAGAAACAGCATACATTTATCTAACACTGCCACATAGGTTACAGCCAGAAAGATTTAAATTGAATACCCCAGTAATAAACAAAGTAAAATGAGGCTGTTTACTGTAAAATGATACTGTTTACTGTTAGTTTTCTTGTTATGTGGTCAGAAATAGTGCAAGTTATCTTGTTATGTGGTCAAAAATAGTGTAAAATTAATCAATTAACATTGAAGGTTATCGTATACAATGATTAGTTTTTCTTCTGTTGGGCTGATTACATAGGAACTTGATACTCTATTAGAGGATCATCTTGAATCTAAAAACATCTTCCTTGTTAAGAAACAAGTCTTTGAAATCTGCAACAGTGATTATAATGAACAGGTGCTTCTCCTAATGTTGATTACAGTCAATAGTTGTATATAAAGACCAATTGTTTGACTTCGTAGTACAAAATCCCTTTTGTCCCAAAAAATATCTTATGATGAAATAAGGTCTTAACAGAGATTCATGTCAAGGCAGATGAAATATAACCCCCCCCCCCCCCCCCCAAAAAAAAAACAAATAAAATAAAAAAAGAAAAGAAAAAGAAAATTACCATAAAGGTATTTGCATCATTAGGAACTTACAGGATAAGTTACTTGAGTGGTTCCTTAATAGAAGTTGGTTGTAGTGTAGTTTAAAGTTTCACCAGAATTTTTTTCAGCTTTTCACAAAAAGAATGAGTGAGTGAGTGAGTTATTGTTTAAAGCCGTATCAGCATTATTGCAGCTTTATTGCAGCTATTTTCACAAAAAGAGCAACTGTATTTAAGGATTGATCTGTAAGAATACTGCAAGAGATGTACAAGTTTGTAGTTTGGTCTGACTTGTACTAATACATGCTCAAGATATCTTGGTGAGGTGCTAGCTCACTGGTTCACTATGCAGCAGACAGGTACATGTAAATACCACTCTCCCAGTTACATTTTCTCTGCACTGGGTGACCCAGGCAAGGAAGCAGTATCTCAGATTTTAATGGCTTATGTCTGACCTGGCTTGTGTCAGAACCTCCCGCTGTTTAGGTAGAGTCACTTAGGCAGTCCTTGGTGGATGTGAAAAAATCTAATAATGGTAGATAAACCACAGTAAAATGATTCAGTTTACAAACTAAAGATTGAATGGTATTTCATTGATGAAATTCTGAATGTAACATAATACAGGAAATACTTTCTTGTTGAGTTTTCCTGTGGAAAGTTATAGTTCAGACCTGGTCCTTTTGGTTCTTAATATTCACTTTGTCACTAGGCTTTTAAACCAAAAATATTTTCCAGGGAATCAGTTTATTTACTAATTTGTCTATTGCAAATATAACTATTGTGGCATGGCTAAAGGACCATCACCATGACTACATCACCATGGCTACATGAACATCACCATGGATAAAAGAACATGGCTACTTTAACTCTGCTACAATTAGTGATTTGTAATGTAGGCTTGTCTTTGATTAGGTAAAAAATGGATACATTTGTATGCAATCTGTTATATTTAGAGCAGTAATATTTTTTCCCATATAAATAACATATATTTTATTGACATTTATGATCATGACTTGTCAAAGGTTTTTCAAGGATCACTGCACACAGAACAACTTTTCTGACAAGTCCCATTGTATTAAGTTAGATATATTTGTACTTTAACATTAACTTGATATCTTTATCATACATATTGGTACTTGGGCCTTGATTCTTGGCTGATGGTCATCACCAGGTTTTGGGAAATCCCCCACTTTTGTCATTACGGTCTAAAAATAGGACACACAGATTAAGAGGGTTTCCCTATCTAATCATTTACAGGCAAACTTTTGATTGTAGACAATTACTGCTTGCCATAGGTAATAAAAAACAAAAAATCATTTAAAATGAATTGTATCTAAATTATTCATTTGTGTTAAGTGTTTTCCTAATTTTTTTTTTAATTTACATACCATAATTGCTATTTATTGATTGTGTGTGACAAATTTTAATGACAATGGTCTGAAATTCACACAGAATTAATTGGTTTCATTATTTATTTATGCATTTAAAATAAATATTATTATTTTCTTTTGTAGGAAAATGGAAAAGAAGCAGATTTTTAGTAAGTATTTTAAAGTAGATTTTAGTTTATTTCATCCAAATTACTTTTTAAAAGTTTGAATTAAAACTAGTTTCTTAAAATGAAGATCAATCTTGATTGATTGTTGGGTGGGGAGGTGGTTGGTTGATTGTGAGAGTGTTTAACATCCAAGGAAAAAATTATTTAACTTCTTTCAAAGGAATCAGTTCTGGAAAGGTTGATAAATTGAGGAATTTAAGTAGAATTAAACTACCATATGGACTGCAAAAAATAATCAGAAGGTTTATTGAAGTTGATTTTCGGACAGGACATGCTCTAAATGTATGCTAAACATACACATTTTCTGCAAAGCTAGATTTGTTACCAGTGATTTTGCTATGATTTTTTAAAACTACCTTCCACCTTTCAGATTGGGAAAATTTGGACCCTTTTTATGTCACATATTACGCCCAGAATTTTAAAATTCATTGCAAAGATTTTATATTGAGAAAATGTCTAACATTTTTGTCTGTCAGAACAGTTTTGGACAACTGGATTTAACTTCAACTATTTGATTGTGTGTCACTGTTGCCTTTTGGGGAATTTTAGTTGTCAAATTGGGAAAATTTTGTCTATTTCTCAAGGGGAAACTACCTTTATTTGGTAGTTATTTTAGACAAACAAAACCACTGGTTACAATGACTTAAGAGGTACATTTGTACTAAATATAAACTGAATACTAGAACTAATAATAAAAGGGAGGAATTTCATTGTCTACTTATATATTTAAGGCCAAGATTGAAAAAAAAATTAATTTTTATAATTTCTTCTTTTTTCAAATAACAGTGAAAATGGAATGGAAACATTGGAATTGTGTGAAAGTACAGTTAATCCAGGTGAACTTAAAGTTGGACCACAAGATTTTGAACTCCTGAAAGTGTTAGGAAAAGGTGGATATGGAAAGGTAAATAAACACAAATATATGGAAACTAAAATCTACTAAAAACTTCCGACTCAAGTCCATGTGGCAGCCATTTAAGTTATCTATGTTACAGCAGCTAAAAGCCAAATTTTTCTGTTGGACCTGTAATATGTAATTGTTTATATAGAAAACATGAAAAATTAAGATTAGGACACAGGATGGCTTTGTTTTCTAAAATTAAAAGATAATGAAAAATGTAACAAAGCAGAAACTGCCATAAAAGTATCAAACTCAGAACAATTGAGACCAAGTTATATTTTATTTATGAAAATATAATTTACAAACTTTGTTATCATTTAACAAAATATGGTACTTGCAGTTCATAATTGTAAAACAGCATTTAGAAATTTGTAAAACAGCATTTAAAAATTTGTAAAACAGCATTTAGAAATATGTAAGACAGCATTTAGAAATTTTGTTATGTAACTAAATACAGAACTTTAGTTCATACTTGTGAATTCAAATTTACTAAAAATGTACCGGTACTTTAAATTTACGTCTAGGTTTTTCAAGTCAAGAAGATTTCTGGCCAGAATTCCTCAAAGATATTTGCTATGAAAGTGTTGAGAAAGGTAAGTTCTAAGACTGATTAATATAGAAAAAGAATAAAATAAAATTAGAAAAAAAAAATAGATAAATAAAAAATAAAAATAAATAAAAAATTAGAATGTATACTTGCGAGCAAGTAAATGTCTGCATATCAGCTCTCTAAAGTGGTGCTCTAAATAGCAGAGGAAATTTCAAGAAATAGCGGAGGAAATTTCAAGAAATAGTGGAGGAAATTTCAAGAACTCTAGAAAGAGCTCTGGAATTATGTGGTTTTAACCAGATTTCTCTGAAGTCCCTCTGAATTCAGAAAAACGTTGAGGAAGCGACCTCCCCATGGTCAATCCCTACCAGTTGACAAAATTTCAACCTGATCAGATAAGAAATGTAGGAGGAGATGTCTCTGAAAAAATAGCAGAAACGTAGGAGCATAATAAAAATAATAAAGATTATGAGTAACAACAAGATGTCTGTTGATATGCAGACATAATGAAAAAAAATTGATATCATGTTTTGTACTAATGAAATTATTTTGCAAGTCTGGTCCATTTATACTACATTTCTTAATTCAAAGGTTTTTTTAAACTTAATAATAGCAAAAATGGTCTTTTTATGATATTGTAAAAAAACTTTTCAAAAAAAAAAGTAAATAAATAAATAAAAATAAATAAATGATAAGATGCCTTAAGTTTTAATTTGTCTTTATAATGTCACTTGAAATACCTGAATGTCTTCAAAACTAACATAGGTAATCATTCAAATTTCCAGAAAATGAAAAATCTTGATAAGAAATGGTTGTATAATTTAAGTCTCAAGTCCTATCTGTTGTTCCAGATCAGTAAAAATCCTGTTGAGAACTAGCACTGTTTTTCTGTGATTTTCACCCCTATGATTTAAAATATTGCTTTACATAAAAGACTCAAGTCCCAAGTAAAAATTGTCGTTCTTCCTTTATGGAATGTATAATGTCCTGGTTTTTGCTGTTTTATCCAGAAGTTGACTTGATAATGTATAATTACCGGTATATGTATCATAATTACCATAATAATTTATCAGCTGAGCGTATCAGGCCCATTGGACCCCTATATTACACTGAAAAACTGTATTGCAAAGTGTTGAAAGATATTGCAGCCATTAATAACTGATGATAACTTAATATTGTTTTATCTTTTTCCTTGTTTTTACAGGCAACAATTGCCAGAAATGCTAAGGACACAGCCCATACAAAAGCTGAAAGAAATATACTAGAATGTGTAAAGGTATGTATGAATTCTTTAATTTATTGATCCTTCTGCAACAGTGATGATTATGCAGTTTCTTAATTTGACAAAGCTGGCTTGCACATCACTACAGGTTCTGTGTTTATAAAATAGCCTGAGCACCACTTTGGTTTCCATGTTTAAAAAATGGTCTGTACAATACTTCGGTTTCATTTTTACAAAATTGCTTGCTTATTTTTATGGTTTCTATGTTTAAAAAAGAAGCGTTATCTTTAAATGACAAGTAATAAATAAAACGTTTCTGTTTATGTAAACAAACATGAAAAAAATTCAAGTTGGATGAAATCATTTTGTTTTGAGACTATCACAATGATTTTATAATGTCTCTCAATCTTAATCATGAAAATGTTTGTATGAAATAGTAATTACTTAAAAACAAAAGTGATGGAGATTTTGCAAAAGAAAGCCATGTCTGCCTACATGTAACAAAAGTATTACCTCTGCCCAAACCGATCAAAAGATATACAATGATAACATCAACTTGTTTCTATCCTTTCAGCATCCATTTATCGTAGATTTGATATACGCCTTTCAAACTGGTGGAAAACTCTACCTGATCCTTGAGTACTTACCTGGTGGAGAATTGTTTATGCAGTTAGAAAGAGAAGGCATTTTTATGGAAGACACAGCATGGTAAGTTGATCAGGGCCTGAAAGATCCATTTTATATGGTCTTCAGCATGTACGTTTTGAAATCTGCTGGTCCCAAGTTTAGTGGTTCACAATCAGATAATTTGTTATTTTGTCATTTTATTTCTCTGAAGAAACTGTCAGATTTCATGAAATTTTGTTGGTATGTGAAATGAATAGCAAGGAAAAAGGGGGAAAACTTGTTTAAAGAAAAAGTATATAACTGTTTTAGGAAATAATGGATACAGTCTTTAAATTAAAGAACCTAGAATAAAACCACTCAGGGAGTCACTGTGGCAGTGAATTTTGGCAGTGAATTTTACAAAATAAGGTTATTAGATCAGATTTGAAGTCTTCATTGACATACATGTATTATGTTGTTAGCACAAAATTGTCCGATGGCGCCTGATTTTGCCTGTTTAGCTCTTGTTTAAACAAATTTCAACCAAGACAAGAGAAATGCAAAAATGGTACAAAATTAATATATATTTTTATGTTATGCATATTGTTTAAGTAACCATGAAATTTAATTAATGATTTGCTGCTGTTTTTTTTTTCCAGTTTTTACCTTGCTGAAATCACGATGGCTATAGAACATTTACATTCACAGGGTATTATATACAGAGATCTGAAACCAGAAAATATACTATTGGACAATTTAGGTTTGTATACTAGGTATTTTAATAAGTATAATAAACCAGCCATCATTCTTACCTAAAGCTACATTACTGCCTCAAAAGTTAGCCAGAATATTTGCTCACCCTAGCACTTGACAGTTGTGTGTAGGATAAGAGTGGAATTGAGTGGAGTAATGTGTTTTAGTGTTTTATGCCCCAGTCAAGATTCTTTCACATATTTTGTGGCGGTCAGTTCTTGGATGGTGAAGGAAATCTGAGTGCCCAGAGAAAATCACCAACCTTCGGCAAGGGAACACTGAGTAGGATTTTAACCTAGGCAGTGAGAGGTGATATGATCTGTAAGTGCGCACTGTAGACCACTTGGTCACTGAGGCCCCTTGTGTAGGATAAGAACAATTTCTTTATCAAAAATACCAGGATTTTCTGATACTAACTGGTGCCAGAAGGGCACTGACTCGTTTCCCTTTGGCTGAAAATATTATAAGAGCTTTTGAATAGTAATCTCAACTGATAAGTGAATGATTGAACTACCTAAAAAGTAATGTCATTTTGATGTTTTCATTGATGTAATTCTTGGTCAATATTAACAAAATTTTCTTTGTAAGATGCAGAATTGTCCATTGGAATTCAATTCTAGGTGGTAAAAGGCACACTAATCTAACACATGTGCTTAAGACTGCTTTGACACAGAGGCCGTGATAATAATAATATATAAGTATTTTGGTTGGTTAGTTGTTAGTAACGTGTAATGTGATTTTTGTATCAGCATTTTTTTTTAGCTTAATACAATTAATGCAAGTATATCTCTGAGGATTAATTTGAAAAAAGATTGTGTATGCAGACAATTCTGTAAAATATTTATAATATTTTTAAACATTTTTTCAGGTCATGTAAAATTAACAGATTTTGGATTATGTAAAGAATCTATAAATGAAGGTGCTGTAACTCACACATTCTGTGGTACTATAGAATATATGTAAGTAACATATGTAAAACAGATCAGAATATCTTGGTAGACATGAAGTACAATCAATTTAATATTAAAGTTATTATTCTGAGTCCAGGATTGATAAAATCATTCATGTTTGGGTTGTTCATTTGTGTTTGTATCCTTGACTTGTGTGTGAAATTGACAAATCCTTGGTTTTCTTGTTTCCAATCGAGCCAGTTGTATTTTATTTTATTATTTTCATTCATTCACATGTTTATTTATTTATTTATTTATTTATTTATTTATTTATTTATTTTTATTTTTTATTTTTTGTAGTAAAGTGAAGTCTGCATTTGCATTTATCATGTAAAAAACTTTATAATTAGAAACCTCTTTTTGCATTGTTAATAATCTGTTCTGATATAAGTTTATTACAATCCATATTTTGTATCCGTGTAGGTAGGGGAAATCTCACCCGATGGGTTAAGTATTATAGCCAGAGACAATGCTTGCCAAGTCTCTGACAAAAATATTCAGCACCGAGGTAGAAATTTTCAATTCTTTTATGGCTTGTCTTGATATCTTACTGCAGTAAAATCTTTTTATAATGTCCCTGAATAAATCTCCAAACTCACTAAAAACTGCAGTATTTTTTAATTCCATAAACTTTTTTTTTTGGTGTGTTTTTTGTAAGTCATTCTCAATTACCAAACTTTTATAACACCAACATCAGATAAAACAAATGGTAGCCAAACTTACTAAAAACCACCAAAATTTTAAATTTAAATCCATTTTTTTTTAAAATAAGTCTTTCTTGATTGCCAAACTCTTATAACACCAACATCAGATAAAACAAATGGTAGCTCTGACAAACACAGTATTATTGAATTCCAAAAACTTTTTGTTTGGTGGTTTTTCATAAGTCATCTTTGATTACCGAACTCTTTTAACACCAACATCAGATAGAATAAAAATGATAGCTCTGACAACTCATTAAAAGCCACAGTGTTTTTGAATTCCAAAACGTTTTTTTTTGTGTGTGTTTTTTCCTAATTATCCTTGGTTGCCAAATTCCTATAAAATCAAATCAGATTGAAGTTTTACTCTAAATAATAATTTATTTTAGGGCGCCTGAAATTTTAACAAGAAGTGGACATGGTAAAGCTGTAGACTGGTGGAGTTTAGGTGCTCTGATGTATGACATGTTAACAGGCGCTGTAAGTCACTAAATGCTTTTATATATTTATTCAAAGAATAAATGTGATATTATTTTTTCATTGGTATGTAAGAGAAAAAAAAGATTTGCAACACACTGAAAATGCACATGCACCAGTAGAAAAATATCATAGTTATTCCTCATAATTTATTTAGACATTCTAAGAAGGAACAAATTTAAAAAACCAACAACAATATAAAAAACAAAAAACTTTTTAACGTTTTAATCTGAGTTTAATGCCAGTTAATCAAGGTTATGAATATTTGATTACCACTGTCATTAACATACATGGATATATTTACAAATCAGCTAATCATAACTTAATTGAAAACATGTTTATTGATAGGATGAAAAATACTTGAAAATATGGTCCACATTGTTTTGTATTGTGGTTTTTATATAAACAAATATGAATTTATTTACATGTATTTAGTTTTACAATAAATTTAATGTTTATTGATACTTTTGTATCTTTTGCATTTTTAGCCACCAATAGTTGAAATAATTCTTAAAACAATAATTCATTCACTCACCCCTGCTAAACTGTATTTTTTTTCAGGGTTGAGGGATGGGGCCGAGTTACCTAAATCATATATGTCTTTTAATCTATCTATATGAGTATTTGTATTTTGGCTGTGCCACTCTACAAGTGGATTTTTATGAAACTTTAAAAAAAAAGTCAACTTAGAGGATAAAGACACAAACTTTCATGATGTTTAAAACATTTCATGGGTTGAAGCACACTTATCTTAATTGGACAGTAAATTCATACAGGTGTAGATTTTCTCAGTATAATCACTTTAAAATAAAAATAGAGAAGGTAAACTTTTACAGAAAGAAGTGTTTTTTGTTTTGTTACAATGTACCATATTGCATTTAATTTTTTTTTTTTTTTTTTTTACAAAAAAATATATTTTATTCTATATACATGTATATTTTGTTTGTTTCAGCCACCATTTACAGCAGAAAATAGGAAGAAAACCATAGACAAAGTATGTATTTGTATCATTTTGTTTATTGTTATTTAAGTTTCAGAATAAGTTATTTTACGGAAACAGTTTTTATGGAAAAATTAAAAATGGATCTAATTCTTTCTTTTTAAATATTAAAATTTACATAAACTTTCGAGAAAAATTATAATATTTGTCTGGCTCTGGATAATCTGTAGTGAGAAATAAAGTAATCAGCATCATGATCTTTATTAAGTTTTGAAATTCTTACCATACCTTGTCTTGTGAGAGGGGCATTAGTGGCCGAGTGGTCTAAAACACGCTTACAGATCACAGCACCTCTCACCACCTTGGTTCGAATCCCATTTGGGACAGATCCCAGTGTCATTTCACTTGCTGAAGGTCAGTGTTTTTCTCTAGGCACTCCGGTTTCCTAAATCATTCCAGAACTGACCATCTCGAAATAAGTGAAAGGATCTTGACCGGGGCGTAAAACACCATTACTTCATTCCACTCCTTACCTTGAGAGCTTGGCCTGTATGGTGAATTGGTTTAAAGCACACGCTCACATTTAGTACCTCAAACTATCTCAAGTTTGAATCCTACACTGAACATCTCTTTATCAGTTTGTTAAAGTTTGCTTACCAAAAGGTTGAAGGTTTTCTCTTGGTGGTCCGGTTTCCTGTATCATTCTGTTCACGAGAGTATGTATGCTTGTGCATTGACTTCAAATCGTTCAGGAATGTAAGTTCACGCTAGCACATGCGAGCCACCGCTATCAATATTTTAAGGTTGTTCGCCTTAGATTCAAGATGGCGTCCCTCGGACAAAGTTTTTAAGAAATGGCTTAAATAAATTTTGAAACCAACATGCATTTCAATTTATATTTCAGTCCAAGGGTATAGTTTCTTCCTAGAAGGGATTTGAATTAGTTAAAACTTATGTACAGTTGTCCGATTTAGTTTATATTTTGACATTTTCGGTGTTGGTGTCCAAAATCTAAGGGAGGTTATTTTTAAAACATCTAGATGATTATGATGACTTACTTTCAATGCAAGTACTAGCGTCCATTCAATAGACATAAAAAAAAAATTTGCGAGCAACCAGTTACTTGAACACGCCTCTGATTACACTGCATTTGTATGAGTGAAATAAGATTAAAAAGAAAATGTAATAATAATTTTTAGAATTACATTCTTTTTCTTCTTTGCATAAACATATACATGTACATGTATATTTCATGGATTGTACCACTGACAAATGGAATTTATTATTTTCACTTCAGATATTAAAAGCAAAATTAAGCTTACCTCCATATTTAACCAATGAGGCTAGAGGTCTTATTAAAAAGGTAAGAACTTCAGTATATTTTTAGCTCACCTGAGCACAAAGTGCTCATGTGAGCTATTGGTATCAATAGAGGCAGACTCTCCGTCTTCCGTCATCCGTCCGTCCGTCTGTCAACAATTGCTTCAAACGACTTCTTATCAGAAACCTCTGGTCACATTTTGTTTAAACTTGGTCAAAAGCATCTATAGAACATTGCCTTTCAGATTTGTGTTTTTGGTTGCCATAGCTACCAAATGTAGGTCACAATGACCTACATAGTTAAAAACTTAAAAAAATCTTCTTCAAAACCACTTCACTGAGATAAAATCTGATGTGATATTTGGCATCTACGGCGTCTTATTTACCAAGTTTGTGAATTTCAATACTTTTGTGAAAAATTAGGTTACCCGTTTTTGCGTTTATTTTTTGTATTTTTAAATAGTACTTTTTTAAAAAAATTACAATAATGAATAAATTTAGGTGAACTCTTTAACCAAACATCATTTTCTTATGTGAAGAAACGTATGTTTGACAATTTTCATGAAATTCTGTAAAGCACAAGTCGCTTTTTTCGGCCTTTTTCATTTTCAATTCTAGCAATCCAAGGGTCGAGGGTTCAAATCCCAGTAGAGCCACTTTTTTTTTTTTTTTTTTTTTTTTTTTTTTTTTTTTTTTTTTAATTTTTTTTTTCCCCCGAATATTTTGACCTACAATGGTGCATGGAAGAGATTTTATGAATTTTTGGGGTAATTTTTTTTTTTTTTTTTTTTTTTTTTTTTTTTTTTGAAATACAAGGGTCGAGGGTTCAAATCCCAATGGAGCCACATTTTTTTTTTCTTTTTTTTTTATTTTCTGAATTTTTATGACTTACAATGGTGCATGGAAGAAATTTTTGAATTTTTACTTTTTAGGTTGCCATAGCTACATTGACCTAAATAGTTGAAAACCTAAAAAAAAATTTTCTCCAAAATCACTTCACTGAGATAAAATCTGATTTGATATTTGGCATCTAAAGCATCTTATAAACCAAGTTTGTGAATTCCAACAATTTTGTGAAAAATTAGGTTACGTGTTTTTGCGTTTATTTTTTATACATTGTAAATAGTACACAAATGTACTTTTTACCAAAATTACAATATTAATAAATTTAGGTGAACTCTTTTTTCCAAACATCATTTTCTTATGTGAAGAAACATATTTTAACAATTTCCATGAAATTCTGTAAAATACAAGTCGCTTTTTTCTAACTTTTTCTTTTTCAATTCTAGCAACCCAAGGGTCGAGGGTTCAAATCCCACTGAGGCTACTTTTTTTTTTTTTTTTAATTCTGAACTTTATGACTTACAATGCAATGGTGCATGAAAGAGATGTTATGAATTTTTACTTTTTTAGTGAATTATTATTTTTGAAATATATGTGATACTGATATGAAGATTTAGCTAAAACCTTGAATTTTTTTTTTGTTTTTTTTTGTTTTTTTTTGTTTTTTTTGTTTTTTGTTTTTTTTTTTGTTTTTTTTTTTGTTTTTTTTGTTTTACAAAATCATTGTTATATTGTTATGTGACATTATTTAAATTAATTGAACAATTTTTTTAAAAAATAATTTGCAGTTGAATTTTACCTTTTTTTTTTGAAATATTTGAATTAATGTGTCAAATCTGTAAAATCTTTAATCCGGATCTGAAAATTGCTCATGTGAGCTTTTGTTATGGATAGGAACTCTGCCATCCATCCATACGTCCATCAAAAGACTTCTTCTCAGACACTACTGGTCACATTTCATTCATATTAGTCAATAGACCTTCAGACCATTGCCATTCTCATTTGTGTTTCTGGTAGCTTTGGCTACTAAAAGTAGGTCACAGTGACCTATATAGCTAAAAACCAAAACAATAAAAATTAGGTTATCTGAAACCACTTCTATTGAGGCAACATGTTATGACTTAACCAGGTATTATCATGACATACCAGTTACATTTAAACTCAGGTGAGCAAATTAGGGCCATCTTGGGCCTCTTGTTTTCATAAAATCATATCTGAATCTTTTTTCACAAAGATGCAGTTGCTCTACATAGCATATAAAACATAATATAAAATACAACATTACATGACATAAGATAACATTAAATGACATTTTGTAACAGAACATGACACATGGCATTATATAACACTGGCATTATATATGACATGACATGAAATATAACATGGCATTATACAACACTATTTGGCATTATATAACATGACATTATATGTAACATATGGCATTATATAACACTATTTGACATTATATGACATAACATGAGATATAACATATGGCATTATATAACACTATTTGACATTATATGACATAACATTATATATAACATATGGCATTATATAACACTATTTGACATTATATAACATGACATATATAACATATGGCATTATATAACGCTATTTGACATTATATAACATGACATTATATAATATTACAAGACAATATATAACATTGCATGTAACATTTGTAATGGAAGCAAGGTATTTTCAAGCAGATAAAAGTCATCTTTCCCAAGTTATATTTGAACTTAATCCTTCCATGTGATAGTGAGATCTCTACCACAAGGTTATTAAATAAGATTGAAACCAGAAAGTCCGACATTAAATCAATCAGATTACTATATATACATATCTACAATAAAATAACTAGCTCAGTTTCTTTATAAATGTTTAACTTTAGATCTTGAGTTTTACAGGACCCCTGGTGGCCGAGCGGTCTACAGCACAGTCTTAGAGATGAAAACACCTCTAATTGCCAAGTTTCAAATCTCACTTGGGCAGATTGTAATGTGTGAAAATTTATCAGTTCCTTTGCAAAAGTTTGTGGTATATTTGGGTATTCTGATAGCCATCACCATCCATGAACTAACCACCTTGATATAACTGAAATATCCTTAATTAAGGCTTAAAACACCACAACTTCATTCCTATCCACTCGTACTATACATAAAGACCTTTAGACCTAAGGTTATGAACAGCTTCTGTATATATATGTTGTATAGTGTAACAATTTTATTAGATATTTTTGTTTCTGTTATTTCAGTTATTAAGAAAATCTCCAGTGGAGAGACTTGGAGGTGGAGCGGATGATGCTAAGCCTATAAGGGTAGGTAAAATAAAGCCTTTTTGTTAATCCCTTTTGATGGCTTGCCACCACACTTATTGTCACAGTTTATTGTTGTATTGTCCAATAATCTATTCTGTAATGTAATTTTTTATATGTCTCACTCAATCTATTCGGTTCACTTACTAAAGACCACTGTGGTAGCTCAGTTGGTAGAGTGCTCACGCCGTAAGTATGAGGTAGTGGGTTCGAACCCCTGCCTGGTCTGACCCAAGACTTGAAAGTGGCTAGTGGCTATTCTTTCACCAAGTACTGGGCATTACAAAATGAAAGTCACGGTTCCTTCGGATGGGAAGTTAAAATAAATGAGGTCTAGTGTCACGGTGTGGCACGATAAAAAACCCTGCCATCAGCGCAATGCACAGGCAAAATTTCTGCACTTTCACATATAGCTGGTGATGTCTCTATATAAGTGAAATATACTTGACTGGGACATTAAACACCATAACTCAACTCAACTCACTCTTTCTAAAGGTCATTGGACACTCTTGTTTTCTCTACCATCCCAGAACTGACTTTTTGTATATAAGCAAAAAAATCGTGTCTGGGGCATTAAACATCATTACTCCACTCCCTCAGTCAACTGTCAAATTCTGACTGAACAAGTGATGGTTATGAATTAAGGACTAACTGTATGTCATTAACTGTAAAACTTGGATAAGCTACTTACTTTTGACTGGAAAACTGCACAGATTTTACTCCATAGTCTTATTTAGTGAATAAAATGGCTATAAGTATGTTTCACACAAAATCCCTCATTTTTTGACTTTTTGTCATATACATTAGTATATGTTTTTAAAATTATGTTGTAAAATAGGACTAGAATGTCATTTGCTGCATTCTACATCATTTCTTTCTACCTGTCTGTGCTGTTAAAAACATTTTTATTTATAATCATAGATAAATAAATGATTTAGGTTTATATTTTATTTTTTCACAGCAACATGCATTTTTCCGTCATATAGACTGGAACGATCTACTACAAAGAAAAGTAGAACCACCATTTAAGCCTTCTGTGGTGAGTATAGATAAATATAATTATAAAAAATAATATTTCAATAATCAGAATAGGGTTCGCCCAACCTTACCCAATTTACTTTACTTTGTAAATTGAATCTTTCTGTGATTAGTACACTTATAGATGTTGTAAAAGATATTTGAATTTAATATAGCAGAATGGGGTTTATTATCAGCCCAACCAAACCCAGATTAGTTTACTTTATAAAATCAACCCTTCTTCATTGAGTACCTATACACTTTGAATATTATAAAGGATATAATTTCAAACAACCTTCACAACAGAAATTGGTTTAAAATAAGTTCATCTACTCTACTTTGTAAAATCAATCCAATTTTATTGCAATCCAAATGGAATTCTTTACAGCATATTTGTGATTAGGGAATCTATTTTAAATGTGGCATAATCTTTATCCCCTGTGTATTATGCACAAGAAATGTAAAGCTTGTAGGTCTAATTGGTACATGTATTTTGAGACCTCTACAGTAGCACAGTTGGTAGAGTGCTGGCTTCGTATGTGGGAGGTCGAGGGTAGGAACCCAGCCAGGTTTGACCCAAGACTTGAACATTGGTAGTGATTCTTCTTTCGCTAAGCACTCAATGTTTAGAAATGAAAGTCATAGGGTTCTTTAGATGAGATCTTAAAAACCGATGTATTGTGTCAAGGCAGGCATGGCACATTAAAGAACCATCCCTGCACATTGCCCTGCAGAGGTCAGAATTTCTTCCACTTCCCCTATAGCTGTTGATATCTTGATATATGTGAAAATTCTTGACTGGGACATAAAATCCCATTAAGATAATAAATCAAGTGATTTTGAGAATCTTGTAAAGCTTTATCCATCTTTAAATTAAGTGGATGTTTTGATGCTGTGTCATTTATTGTATCATGCCATTCATAGAATTTGATTTTTGAAAGTAGTTTAAAAATAGAAGTCATCAGATTGTGTTGAAATTTTTAGTTTACAAATTTTTACTTTTAAGATCTTATTTGAATGTTCTGTCTCAGAATGCTTGGATAACATTTCTATTTCTATTTATAGATGAATGAGGAAGATGTCAGTCAGTTTGATACTAAATTTACACGACAGACGCCAGTAGATTCTCCCGATGACACTGTCCTCAGCCAAAGTGCCAATGAAGTATTTGTGGTAAGTATATTACCTCTCTCTCTCTCTTTCTGTCTCTCTGTCTATCTCTCTCCTCTGATAGTCTCCCTACTTCTCACTTTCAGCTTATGTGCCATTTTAGGTATGTACCATCCTTTATCTCATCCTCACTTACTTCCTGTTCTACATGTTCAGGTATTATCAGCCTGACAATTGGACTGAGACTTAAATTTAGATGTTGACAAATCTTTTGTAAAAGGGCCTTGGTAGTCAAGTGGTCTAAAGTGTGTACTAATGAATCACTGTGTCTCTCACTGCCTAAGTGATATGAATGAAAGAATCTTGACTGGGGTGTAGTACATCATTGATCCAATCTGATCTAGTTCTTTTCTGAAGCACTTACATTGAGAAACAAAAATAAAGGATTTTTAGCTCACCTGAGCTGAAAGCTCAGATGAGCTATTGCTATCCATCTTCGTCCGTCGTGCGTCGTCCGTCGTGCGTCGTCCGTCGTGCGTAAACTTTTTACATTTTAATCTTCTCCTTCAAAACAACTGGGCCAAATTTAATGAAACTTGGTAACCATCATGCCTGGGTGAAGCCCTTTCAGATTTGCACAAATGAAGGAGTTATGTCCCCTTGGGGCCCCACAAGGGGGGAAATAGTGAAAAACTTTAAAAATCTTCTCCTCTGAATCTACAAGAGATATACCTTAGTAATTTCATTTATAACATCCTTAGGTCATCTATTTTTAGATTTGCACAAATGGTAGCCATGGGGCTCAAAATGGGGAAATTGTAAGGCACTGAGTGGGGAAATTGCTGAAAATTATATATTTATCACTATATCTTGAAAACTATTAACTTTTTGTATAGGCATGTATATCAGAATATTGTAGGTATTGACATGACGATCATTTTGATATATGGTTCAAGGTCATATGTTGAAAGGTCAAGGTCACAGCTGCAAAAAAAGACTTAAATTGCTAATTATCTTGAAAACTATAAACTTTTTGTATAGGCATATATATTAGAATATTGTAGGTACTGCGACAACGATCATTTTGATATATGGTACAAGGTCATATGTTCAAAGGTCAAGGTCACAGCTGCAAAAGAAGACTTAAATTGCTAATTATCTTGAAAACAATTAAATTTTTGTTTAGGCATGTATATTAGAATATTTTAGGTATTGACATGACGATCATTTTGATATATAGGTCAAGGTCATATGTTGAAAGGTCAAGGTCACAGCTGCAGAAGATGACTTAAATTGCTAATTATCTTGAAAACTATTAACATTTTGTATAGGCATGTATATTAGAAGATTGTAGGTATTGACATGGCAATCATTTTGATATATGGTTCAAGGTTATATGTTCAAAGGTCAAGGTCATATCAACATAGGAATACTAAAATTATTAATTATCTTGAAAACTATTAACTTTTTGTTTAGGCATGTATATTAGAATATTTTAAGTATTGACATGACGATCATTTTGATACATGAGTCAAGGTCATTTGTTTAAAGGTCAAGGTCACAGCAGCAGAAGATGACTTAAATTGCTAATTATCTTGAAAACTATTAACTTTTTGTATAGGCATGTATATTAGAATATTGTAGGTATTGACATGACAATCATATATGGTTCGAGGTCTTATATGTTCAAAGGTCAAGGACATAGCTGCATTAGTATACTGAAATTGATAAGTGATTTGGAAATTATTCATTGCACTTCAGTTACTTCATGCATATTATATAAGCAACTTATAAATGAAATGTGAGTGGATATATTTCTGATTAAGTTTTGATGGAGTTCTTAATTTGAGAAAACTTTTCAAGTTTCTGTACTTAATATATTGTCTATTGCACTTTGCAAACAATATTGGACATATCTTCAGGTGAGCGTTAAGGCCCATGGGCCTCTTGTTAAAGTTAGACTTTAAAACTGATTCCATGTGTAATGGGTATAATTCCTAGACAAAGAACTCTTGGTGCTCATTTCTATAAGGCTCCTACAAAACCTTTCAGTCAAAATTATTGTTACATGTTTTCATGTCTATCCATTATACATTGTATGTAAATACAGGTAATTTTTTTTTTAGGGATTTACCTATGTAGCACCATCTGTGTTAGAAGAGTTAAATAAACCATGGATATCAGAGAAAGAACCAAGGTCACCCAGGAAAGTCGGCTCCAGCTTTAAAGGAACTATGAGGTAATCTAGTAATTAAGACACTGATGTAAAACCTAGAAAACTTCACTACAAAACAAACAAAATATGAATAGAAATTGCAAGATACACATACCTGTCCATAGTGCGTGTTTGAAGATCATGGCATTTCCCACTGCCTAGGTTCAAATCAGTCTTATAAGCAAGGGAATTTTATCACTATTCTGGCCAAGGGTCAGTTTTTTTTTTGTTTTTTTTTTTGTTTTTTTTTAAGTACCTTGGCTTTTCAGCATTCAAGAAGTGACTGTTAAGGTGTAATAAAGAATCTTGACTGGATCATAAACAAAATTAATTCTCTCCACTCAAATAATAAAATTACAAATTTTTATCTATTAAGGCTCATTCCTTAAATTTTGCTATATTTATTGACAAAGGTAATTTTCATCATGATTTGTTGTTTTGCGAGTTTGAATTCTATTATAAACAATCAGTTTTTTCAGAATCCTATTTTCATCATTATCTACAGAACAATATATTATGATTTATAAATTATAAACTGCAGCAGTATATCAGTATTACAAGAAACAAGATGTTTTTATATTTTTGATCAATAAGTAAAATTTTACTCTGATTTTATTTGGTTGGAATATTTGCCTTGTCAACTCTTTGATTACAGGGCCTCGGTGGTCTGAAGCGCATGCTTATGGATCACAGTGCCTCTCACCGCCTGGGTTTGAATCCCACTTGGGACAGATCCTAGTGTGAGAAAGTTTGTGAGGTCTTTTTTTTCTTGGGGCTCTCCGGTTTCCTCCACCATTCCAGAACTGACCGCCTCAAAATAAGTAAAAGATTCTTGACTAGGATGTAAAACACCATTACCCCACTCCACTCCACTCTTTGATTACAAAGTATATAAGTTCTAATGCCATATCCATAACAATAGAGGGTGTGGCTAAGTAGTTTAAAGTGCATACTAACAGATCAAATTGCCTCTCACTGCTAGGTTCAAATCTTGCTCAGGCAGATCTTAGTGTGGGAAAGTTTGTCAATTTGCTTGACAAAGGTCAGTGGTTTCCTTCACCACACTAGAACTGACCACCTCAATATAAGTGAAATAATCTTGACTGGGGCGTAAACACCATTCCTCTACTCCACTCTACCTTAAACACCGGTGTTTGATGTCTTCAGGTTAAGGCCTGTAAATCAAAGAGATAAATAAGTGAACTACACTGTTTTTTAGATATAATGTAGCTTTCTTCCTGTCAATTTTGTCAGAATGTGTCAGTGTCGGAGTCATTATATTCTTATCGCAATTTGCTGAGTATTGTAATTATTTTATTTTTGTTTAATTTTAGCCCACATCAGAGTTCTCTAGTTGAAGGATTTAAGATAGCCAATCCAAATGGATTAGAAGATGAAGCCATGGATACATCATCAACAGGGATTCCTAAACGATCTACGTCTCCAGCCATAGCAACTAAAAACACTACATATAAACGAGCTGCATATCCTGGCAGCTCAAATAGGCCACCTCATCTACAAATGAATTAATGTAGATGAAACTTAGGTTAATTAGGACACAACTGTTTTTAATTTGATTGGATATATTAAAATAACAATGGATTGAATAGATAATTTTGATTGGCTATGGTGTACAGGTCATGTGATATTTTATTTACCAAGTCAGGTGATGTCAGGATGTTTATGCAGATAGCTTGGAAGATTTTATCATTATTTTAAACCATGGAGAGAATGGATATATTGTGTTTTACTGGTGTTTTACTGATTTTAACCAATTAAAAAGTATCAGTTGTTTTTATTCGGGTCATAAATATTTTATTTATCACTTTCTAATTCAGGATTTATTTTGAAAAAAATTTCCATGTTTTTTAAATGTAAACTTTTAAATAATGTTTGATCTGTGGGCTTAACTGTAATAAAACATCTGTCTGGAATCTTCTTTGATGTAGGTATTATGTTATGCATGTAGATGTCCCGGAAAACATGCATCTATCTACCAGGGGATTTAACAGATTTCCATGGCAATCAAGTTATACAACAAGTGGAATAGGTGTTAAAGCATACACAGAAGCTAATTGTTTTGGTTTTAACAGATTTCCATGGCAACCAACAGATATACAACAAGTAGAATCGGTGTTACAGCATATACAGAAGCTGATTGTTTTGGATTTAACATATTTCCATGGCAACCAACAGATATACAACAAGTGGAATAGGCGTTACAGCATATACAGAAGCTGCTTTTTGGGTTTTTTATTGGCTTATTTTTTAATTTTTACTTTAACAACACTTTTCTGCCATTTAAAAAATCTACAGAAAAAGGATTTAAAAATTAAGAAAGTTGAAGTTAAAATTTAGAAATTGATTTTTTTAATCTAGTTTAAAATCATTTATGCCTTGGAATTTATTTGGATATTATTTTTATATAAATATTAGAGAAACCAGAATATGTCAGGTGATGTCTGCTGATAGAGTCTGCTTGTGGATCCTGGTGGATATCTGTCAGGTGATGTCTGCTGATAGTCTGCCTGTGGATCCTGGTGGATATCTGTCATGTGATATCTGCTGATAGAGTCTGCTTGTAGATGGTTATCTGTCAGGTGATGTCTGCTGATAGAGTCTGCCTGTGGATCCTGGTGGATATCTGTCATGTGATATCTGCTGATAGAGTTCTGTTTGTGGATCCTGGTGGATATGTCAGGTGATATCGGCTGATAGAGTCTGCTTGTAGATGGTTATCTGTTGGGTGATGTCCGTTGATAGAGTCTGCTTGTGGATACTGGTGGATATCTGTCAGGTGATATCTGCTGATAGAGTTCTGCTTGTGGATCCTGGTGGATATCTGTAAGGTGGTGTCTGCTGGTAGAGCCTGCTTGTGGATCCTTCTGGACTCAATAGTGTTTGGAGTAACTATGAGAAGAAACAGAACATACAAAACTCCCCAGAATGCAGGTTTAATCTCAATAAATCTATCCGACAGTTTTTGAATTTTTTTAAATTCAGTTTATTATATGAAATGATAAATTCTGATGGGATGTTTGATTTTCTTTTTTATTTTTTATTTTTTTGTCTAGCTGAATGCATGTGCATGTTTGTTTATGACAAATTAAAAAAAACAAAACAAAAACAAACAAAACAAAACAAACAAAAAAACAAATCTTTGTTTTAAAAAATGACTTCATTGTGGAAACTAAACTTTAAACAGATTTTGTTTATTTTCCCTATACAAAATGTATAAGCTGTATTATTTTCAGCATTATTTTCATATTGTGTGGTATAAGTTTTTTTTTTCCAATTAATTTTTGCATGACATAACTTGAAAAATAAAAAATAATTTGGTGTCAGATTGTATATGTTGATGTAAAAATAATTTATTTTAAAGATTTAGTCCCTTGATGAAATTATCATGATAATTGTTGCTGATTTTTGGTGCAGTGATTGAAAAAATACATGTAAGTGCCAAGCTTATGTTACCATGGTTACATCCAATGTAATGTGATTAATTTATTGTCTGAACTTTGTCTGAAATAAATTTTCATGGGCTTCATTCATGTTCTATTTGATACCTTTAAACATTTGCACTGGTCTGTTATTTCTACGTATTTTTATTTCATATGAAAAAAAATAACAACTGCAAAAAGAAAAAGAACAAGTAGTCCATGAATAAACTCCATGGAATGGAACTCGCCAGTGTACCACGTGATCAATACCTCTTAACGTTTGTGCGGAATGAAATGGATAATGATTACATCAGATATTTGCGAAAAAACGACGTTATTACAGGAAAATGTCACTTTGTGCAATTCTATTGCCAATAGTCCTGCACAAACACTATGAGGTATTACGTGGTACTCTGGCGAATTCCATGTTGTGACAAAAAGTTAAAAAATGATGCAACAAAACTCAAATTTTACAGTACTATATCTTCAATGATATGTTATTATACAAATTCACATTTGGAATTTTTTGTTCATTTCTTTACTCTCATAGTTTGAAAATAAGCTGATTTATTTCAGCAATGAATTTTGATTGTAACTTCTAGTTTTTTGCCATTTAACTGCATGTTTAATTGGTATAGGAATTTATGAAAAATTTCAGATTGACCCAAAAAGACAAGTACATGGATAATATTGATTTTGTATTTTAGACATTTCTGAAACTTTAGATTGTCTTAATAAATATTTAACCATTTCTTTGTGGGAAATAAAAATTCGTGGTAATTTTAAAAAAAAATACTGTATTTTTTAAAAATAAAATTGATATATTTATTGGAAATTTTAGCCAGAAATTTTTCAGAGCCTATTGAAACTATAGGTATATGTAAATGATAAATTTTCCAGAACCTTTCGATAATATAGACAAATATATAAATGATAAAAGGTTCTAATATGGTATATAAATTAATCTCACTTATGAAGGAGAGTCACATGTTAAATTTGTGTGGTAGTATTAATTTTATATCCCATCCTTCTTGTATAAAATAACCAACTCCTTCCTATGTAGAGAACCATTGGTGCCATTTTGTATCAAGACTGCTTTTTTTTTGCAGATTGGGTTTATCGATAAATACTCAAATGATATTAGTCAAGTGGTTTACTGTTTTTTTTTTTTGCAAAAATATTTTGGAAATCTTTACAAACTGCCTTGAAAAACATTGTTTTTACATGGAAGTACCAGCATGTGCTAATCCATTTCCAAAAGCAAAAAATAGTTTCAAACATGTTATTGGATAACAGAAAGTAACCCTATTTGTTGATCATCTTGGAAACTGATTATATTTCTATGAAAAAAATCTTTCTCCAGGAAATGTAACTCTGGACCAAGGCATTTAACCTTGTCAGTGAAGTCATTCACACGGAAACATTAAACAAAAAAACCTGTTTAATGTTGCTGTACCATATGTGCACATTTTGAAATAATGACTGATATTTCAGCAGAAGAGGCAATCATGAAATGAAATGATGCAGATTTCCACACTGTCCCATTAGGAATGTCTGTATAATGAAATATTGAAAAAAAAAACTGTTGCTCAGGTAAAATGTATTGACTGTTAAGGGGCCAGTAGAATTATGATCTTAATTATTATACATTTAAACTGATCTGAACTGCATGAGAATTAGTCCCTTTATAGCAAATTTGAACAAATTGCTACAGGGGTAAATTACATGCACTTTTGTTTAAAAAAAAAAAAGTGTATCTGTTTATTAAACCGATTTTAAACAAAATTATTTCACAAGTAGAAATGTTTACTGTATATAAATAATTTGAGATTTCAAGTGAACAGCTCGCAGAATTCAATTTCCTGCAAATTAAATTTGATAATGTATTCCTAGTAGGTGTCAAACTGCACATAAGAACTGTTAAAATTGATTTTAGCAAAATTTCTCCACTAAAACTTTGAATTGTAAACATGTACATGGTGAATGTTGTCTTATCTACAGTACTGTTCTTTCAATAATTTTAACAAATCAAAATCCAAAGATATAATGTCTAAAAATCTAATTATTTTTCGTGCAGAAAAGTGGTGTAATTTACCTTTGAATTATGGCATTCAGAGTTCTTTCCATTGTGTTTTTGGTTCAGACTGACCTACAGTTATGTTGATACAAAAATGTACTGGTTTTATATGGTGATTCAAAGCCCAACTAGTCACCATGGCAACATATTTTTCTTTTGCTTTGTCATAAATTACATTGTAGTTATAAAAATTGAGTTTATTAATTTGGTTTTGTTTTAAATTATTTTCAAATGAAGTGCTTTTACATGTTTCCAATGGAAGTTTTAACACCTTCAGTTAGTCATGTGTTTAAAAATAGAGTCATTTCCCATACCTAGTTTTCTTGCATCTGCCGATTTTCTTTTAGATCCTAATTCTTAGATCTCAGTTAGCATGTTTGTATTTTAAAACACATTGTATTAAGTTAATATTCAAATATAATTTGGCTTTAAATTCTAATTTTAGCCACTCAAAAGTATGTCTATTTCATTGTAGGCCCTAATTGCTCTGTTCCATGTGATTGTAGAACCCGATTGGTCTATTCCATGTAATAGTGATCTTGATTGGCCTATTCCATGAAATAGCAGATGCTAATTGGCCAATTTTATGTAACAGTAGATCCTGATTGGCCTATTCCATGTAATAGTAGATCTTTTACTTTCCAAACTAACAAACACATCACCATTTTGCATTTTAGTTTTAGTAAGAAAGCTTTTTTTTATGCCGACACAATGATCATGATGAAGTTCATTTCATTTTCAAAATATGAGTTCACCATGAACCATGTGATACTCTCTGATAATTTGTGCTGACATATTGTTTCCATTGGTTACAAAAAACATTTCTGAAGTACTAGCGCAGATTGTCTCTTTATAACATCTGTGCAGACATATTGTTTCCCATGGTTACGAAATACTTTTCTGTAGTATTTCCACAGAATGACATCTCTTAAACAAGAAGAAATTAAATGATGGAATACACAAATCTCACACAAATGGTATGAGGTTTCACATGCTACTTTGATGAATTTCATTATATTTCAACATGACAAAAAGCAAATGCACTAGTTATTGTTTGACTGCTTGCATTATAAGTGTTATCATTTAAAGTTTATTACTTTATTTATTATTTCATTATTTGGTTCTGGTCTTATTTATTTATTGATAGTTGAGAAAAAATATTAAAATACATGTAGTTCACCTTAGTAGTTTACAAGATTCATATTATTGATATATAATTGTTTGATTGTTTGATTACATTTTGCCATCCTTGTCAGTTTTTGCAGTTAACTTTAAGATGTTTACATTTGCCAGATTTACAGTCGTTTAAGAAATCTAGGTAATTTTCCAAGTAGCAATTTAGAAATTGTCATAGTGACATTCGTTCATTTAACAGCTAGATTCCCTAGAGCATGAGGGGTTTAGTTTATTTAATCCTACTCCCCCCCTCTTTCCTGTAACCCTTGAAATGAACCCATCTCAGATTTAGTGATAACAGGAAAAAAGGAATACATAGTTGTTCTAAAACATCAAAATGCCAAAAAAAAAAAATGTATGAAATGAAAATGGTATGCAAAAACTTCCAAGATTTACTGCAAATACAATTAAAAGATTTAGTGTCTAGTTATCTCCCTTTCATATTTAGTTGTCTCCCTTTATTTTAGTTTTATGTGATTTGAATGCCATTTATTTATTGTTGTCATTTTCATAGTTTTAATGTCTAATGAAATGTAACATTAAAATTGAGGAAAAAAATTGCTAATAATGAATTATGTAGTGATCAGTGATTTTAAAATTTTAAATATTATCACAAAGAGAAATATCAAATGTTTTATTTTTCATTACATTTATTATTCTGTTATGTAACGATTAATAAATGAAAGCATCAAGATTGAACTAGGTTTTTGTTTATTTTGTCACTGGTATTGAACTTAAGTGGAACTTCGTTGTGAAAGTTGCAGCTGAATAAAATGAACTATGCAAAAACAATATCCACTGTGCTCATGTCACGCCAAAAGAAGTAAGAGATATAAAAGAAAAAAATGGTACACAATAATTCGGACCATAGATCTGGCCATGTTTAGATGAAGGTAGCTGTAGCTAATGTTTTAAAAGTTAGCCTTCAAACAAAGGATGCCTCATAACTGGTTTTAATAAGCCTAGTAATAACTGGTTAAAGTTTGACTTCAAAGTGAAAGAAGTTTTGCAGCTTTGGTTGTGATATACCAGTACTAGTTAATTTGTTATGATGTAATAGAATTCTCCATGCAACCACTTTATAGCTCATAGCGTTTGTGCAGGACAACTATTTCTGTTGATAACAGAAACACATAACACGAGGATTACCTGTAATTAGGACGTTTTTAGGGAATTTCTGATGTAGACATTATCCATTTCATGCGGCACAAACATTAAGCAGTATTGATCACATGGTAAGCTGGCAATCCATTGACACTGTATTGTGACCACCGACTCAGCCTCATTTAAATAAAGGCAGCTGCTGCCAAATGGTTAAAGTTGTTTTTCATACCCAAAGAGTCATACGCCTCTACTACTTGACTTGATACATATATAATGAACACAAAATTGTAACCAACTACTCATCCATGTTTAGATGACTGCAGCTGTGGCTGATTAAATAAAATCAATCTTTAAACTAAAGAAGTTTCTGTGGTTGTGCTAGACCTATACTAATTGATTTGGTACAAATACTTGTATAACTGACACATAATTGTTACCACTAACACAGACAAGTTTGATGAAGGCAGTCATGGGTCTTCAAACTATGGAAGTCTCGTAGGTGTGGTTAACATAGGTCTATTGGTTGAGGAATCTTAGATAAAGATAAAACGTAATAACATTTTAGAAAATAGTTTATTCCATGCAAAATCTAAATATAGGCTGCAGTAAAATTGCCAATATTCCTTTATTATAAGGCTTATATCACATTTTATATTTATCATATATACATTTTATAAATTTTTACAAATGCTTGCATAAATTACAAGAAAATAATTGGTATGTGTGTTACCACCTGCAAAACAAATAATTTTTCATCCAAAACATCATTGGTTATGTACATCTACTAATCACTCATGATTAACAGTCACTGTGTCTGTGTTACATCACAGGTATAACAATGCTTTGTATGCAATTATTATTGAATATTCAACAATCTCATAATAATAAGCATGTTAAAAGGAATTTTAATATCTACACTTCACTTGAAACATCTGATGTGCATCCTGCTACCTCTGTACTTCTACTGTTTAGGAACATTTCCTATACAAATACTTTTCCTTGAAACACAGATATGTAATGTTCACAATGCTATCTCTGAAAATTTCACTGTCAAGAAGCTGTCTATATACAAATACACTTTCCTTAAAACATAGATGTGTATCATTTACAATGCTGCCTCTGAAAATATGTACTTCCACAATCGAGGAACCTTCTCTACACAAATACACTTTCCTTTAGACACAGATGTGTATCATTCACAATGCTGCCTCTGAAAATATGTACTTCCACAATCGAGGAACCTTCTCTACACAAATACACTTTCCTTTAGACACAGATGTGTATCATTCACAATGCTGCCTATGAAAATATGTACTTTCACAATCTAGGAACCTGCTCTATACAAATACACTTTCATTGAAACAATGTTGTGTATTGTACATACTGTTACTCCATAAAATAGTTCTTTGTAAGTAAAATCTGTTGAACAATTTCCGTTAAAATTTCTGTCGACAGAAATTCATTGTGTGTTCCTTAATAACTTATATCACAGTACAATACCATATACATGTACATTTACATTGTGTATCTCGCTTTAAGTTTATCAAACTTGATTGGCAAAGATAAATGTATCTGATAGCCCAAAGGAGAGTCTGTGGGTTGAAATTCATATCACTATCGACATCCATTCACATTGCTGCAAAAAGAAAATAAGAAAAGCCACAAAATAAGGTTAATCTTTATTGCAAAAGAAATTAATACTGTAATTTTTTCATTAATTAAGGCCATCCTCTTCTTTCAAAAAGCTCTTTCAACTCTTCATTAAAAACAAAAGATGATTAGCTAGTCTACACTTATATAAACTGCTATGTTAATCATAACAAGATTGATTGATTGATTGATTTAATGGGGTTTTACTTCCCAGTCAAGAATATAGATGAAGTGGCAGAAATTTTTACCTTTGCAATGCACTTAGGGCAATGTGCAGGGAGGGTTCTTTAACGTGCTAGGCCTGCCATGACTCAGGGCATTGTTCTTTTTAGGTCTCATCCGAAGGACCCTGTGACTTTCATTTCTAAATGGCAAGTGCTTGGTGAAAGAACAGTCACTACCAATTTTTAGGTCTTGCTCAAACCCTCGACCTCAGACATACAAAGTGAGCACTTTACCAAATGAGCTACCACAGTGTTATACTCATAACAAGAAATATCCCATCTTGATAATAAATCCACTATAAGAAATAAATAATGTACATTCTCAATACTGTAAATCAGAAAATTTTCGCTTTAGATGATTTAAACGAGATCGGTAATTTTCAGATATTCTCTTTGCCAGACGATGGTCATTGCAAATGCAAGGAAATATTCACAAAGTTTAATTTTTGCATCATGTAACTATATTAATTTATGCGAAAATAAAACAAAAACAAGAGTTCCGTATGGCAGAGCATGATACGCCCGTCAAATCTGCAAGTCATTTATGTGGATATTTTGTTTATTATGAACTGTAAAGGGACTTATACAGTTCATATGAGCTGTTCATAATCAATAAGTCAATTCAATTATTCATCACAATGATACAAAATGCAGTGCACAAGTCAACAAGTACAATAAAAAACAATAGTAATTATTGAGATTTTGGTATTATTTTCAGCAACAAAATAGACTTACCACCAGCCACACCATTTATATAATTTTACCATCATGTTCTTGTAACCTTCATCACAAAATTGAGGTAATCTCTAGTATACTGGGTTGTTTCAAAGACAGCAAGTTCTTCAGCCTACAACTCTATGTGTATCTGCTCCCTGATAGAATAAATTAAGGAAGCTAGAGTTACGGTTCCTGAGCACTGCACTTCGGATCATCGTGGTAAGTAAGCATACCAAGTTTCAAGTCATTCTGACCATAGATGTCAGAGTTATGGGCCAGACAAACCCGCCGCGTACTCTGGCAGCACACAAAGGGGAATAACTCAAAAATTAAGGAAGCCAGAGTTACGGTTCCTGTGCACTGCACTTGGCATCATCGTGGTAAGTAAGCATACCAAGTTTCAAGTCATTCTGACCATAGATGTCAAAGTTATGATCCTGACAAACATGCTAACAGCATTCAAAGGGGAATAACTCAAAAATTAAGGAAGCTAGAGTTACGGTTCCTGAGCACTGCACTTCGGATCATCGTGGTAAGTAAGCATACCAAGTTTCAAGTCATTCTGACCATAGATGTCAAAGTTATGATCCTGACAAACATGCTAACAACATTCAAAGGGGAATAACTCAAAAATTAAGGAAGCTAGAGTTACGGTTCCTGAGCACTGCACTTCGAATCATCGTGGTAAGTAAGCATACCAAGTTTCAAGTCATTCTGACCATAGATGTCAGAGTTATGGGCCAGACAAACCCGCCGCGTACTCTGGCAGCACACAAAGGGGAATAACTCAAAAATTAAGGAAGCTAGAGTTACGGTTCCTGTGCACTGCACTTGGCATCATCGTGGTAAGTAAGCATACCAAGTTTCAAGTCATTCTGACCATAGATGTCAAAGTTATGATCCTGACAAACATGCTAACAGCATTCAAAGGGGAATAACTCAAAAATTAAGGAAGCTAGAGTTACGGTTCCTGGGCACTGCACTTCGTATCATCGTGGTAAGTAAGCATACCAAGTTTCAAGTCATTCTGACCATAGATGTCAGAGTTATGGGCCGGACAAACCTGCTAACAGCATTCAAAGGGGAATAACTCAAAAATTAAGGAAGCTAGAGTTACGGTTCCTGGGCACTGCACTTCGTATCATCGTGGTAAGTAAGCATACCAAGTTTCAAGTCATTCTGACCATAGATGTCAGAGTTATGGGCCGGACAAACCTGCCGCCAGTACGCCCGCCCACCCGCCCACCAAGGGTGATCCCATAATACGCCCCGTCTTTGACGGGCGTATAAAAATGGAAATTTCACAAATTAAAGTAAAAATTACTATTCAAAAGTAACACCTACATTAATTAATTTTTTTCCAATCAGTTTTTAAATGCAACACAAAGCAAGTGTTGTTTCTTCACAAATAGAAAACTTACCTTACAAGACATGAGCAGGTTCTGACTTCCAAGATCTTCTACAACACTAAAGGTGGCAAAACCATCACAGGTATTACCGTGTTGTGACATTCCATCTTCTAGTTGTTTTTTAATGTCTTTCAATGTCAAACAATCTTGCTGATAAAAATAAATAAATAAATAAATAAATAAATAAATAAATAAATAAATAAATAAATAAATATTCAAGTGATAAAAGTTCTGTGAATTGCAATATTAACATATTTCATGCTATACTTTGACTAAAACTTCAAATTTCCGGAAATGAGGCATATCAAATTAGCAACAGAGACTTTATATATAATATTATTAATACTGGTAATAAGATCTTATCTTACATCTACAATATCAAAGATTATAATACTATAGAACATAATACTCTCTGGCATCCATCTTATTTTTGTACATAATGTATCACAAAACATGAGGCCCATGGGCCTTAACACTCACCTGAGGATATGTCCAAACTGTTAGCAAAGTGCAATAGACAATATATTAAGTACAGAAACTTTACAAGTTTTCTCAAGTTAAGAACTGCCACAAAACATTCCATTTGTAAGTAGCTTATATACATGTAATATGCATGAAGTAACTGTAGTGCAATAAATAATTTTCAAATTAGTAATCAATTTTAGTATACTTATGCAGCTATGTCCTTGACCTTTGAACAAATATGACCTCAAACCAAATATGATCGTCATGTCAATACCTACAATATTTTAATATACATGCCTATGCATGAAATTGATAGCTTTCAAGATAATAAGCAATTTAAGTCTTCTTTTGCAGCTGTGACCTTGACCTTTGAACATATGACCTTGAACCATATATCAAAATCATCATCATGTCAATACCTACAATATTCTTACATACATGCCTATACAAAAAGTTAACAGTTTTCAAGATAATTAGCAATTTAAGTTTTTTTTTTTTTGCAGCTGTGACCTTGACCTTTGAACATATGACCTTGTACCATATATCAAAATGATCATTGTCACAATCTTTACAATATTTTAATTCAAAATCATCATCATGTCAATACCTACAATATTCTAACATACATGCCTATACAAAAATTTAATAGTTTTCAAGATAATTAGCAATTTAAGTCTTCTTTTGTAGCTGTGACCTTGACCTTTCAACATATGACCTTGAACCATATTTCAAAATGATTGTCATGTCAATACCTACAATATTCCTATGGCTACCATTTGTGCAAGTCTGAAAATAGATGACCTAAGGATGTTATAAATGAAATAACTAAGGTATATCTCTTGTAGATTCAGAGAAGATTTTTAAATTTTTCACTATTCCCCCCCCCCTTTTATGAGGCCCCAAAGGGACATAACTCCTTCATTTGTGCAAATCTGAAAGGGCTTTACCCAGGCATGATGGTTACCAAGTTTCATTAAATTTGGCCCAGTGGTTTTGGAGGAGAAGATTAAAATGTAAAAAGTTTACGCACAACGGATGATGGACAAAAGTGGATAGCAATAGCTCATCTGAGCTTTTAGCTCAGGTGAGCTAAAAACTCGTGTTGTTAGAACATGTTGGCCTAGTGATCTAAAGTGCTAGCTAATGGAAAACAGTGCTTCTAACTGTCTAGAATATGCTGATGAACAGTCTGTGAGTAGAGCAGCAAATGCCAAAATTAAATGTGAAGTTGTAAAAGGAGAACTCGTTATATATTTAGACAATACCCATGAAAAAACTAACTTGCTATGCCGTTGAAAATGGCAATTCTAAAGTTGTGAGATATTTTAATGAATAACTTGAAAATAAAATTGTTTCATCTTACTACATGTAATTAATTTTTCTTTAGAAATACTAGAATACCTCCAACTGATATGCATGAATATATTTTACTGTAGTAATTAAGAACTGTTCATGCATTTTATGTTTTCAATTTCATTTTGTGCACATTCATTTTATGATTTTTACTGACTCACAAATTGCACAAAAATAACACACAATAAAAAAACTTTATATTTTCAGTACCAAACTGTTATATCAGAAACTGCTGTTCAATTACAATTGCATTGTACTGAAAAGAATGAATCACTGCCACATATTGTGATAAATATCATACCCTGATGTAGGCATATTGTTTCACCTGAATTACAATGGTTGTTTTTCTTACCTCTGTATTAACTCTCATTCCACATTTACAAAATATCACAGATTTGTTCTGGAGTAATGGATTTCTGCAACAAAATGAAAATATAAAGATTTTATGTAACAAAGTTAAGAAAGTTTACACATAAAAAGCTAATAGAAATAACAATTCTGATGATTTTCTAAACATTTTTGAAACATTTTTTTTTTTAATTTGCTATCAGCAATTTTTAAACTACTGGTATTCACTAATCTAAAAACTAGCCCATGAAGTAGTTTATAAATAAGTGCAAATTTTTCTAATCTGTTATTGTACTTGAATACACTGTGGATAATATTTATGATTGCTACATGGAAGTTTAACTCAAAGATGACAAAGCAAACCACAAAGGTCACTGTGACCTATCTGTAAATGTCCGAAACAAAATAAGGTCACTGCAAACTACATGTAAAATGAAGGTAAAAGTCCAAATCTGTAACCTTGACAACTTTTGAAACATAATTAAAATCATTATACTTTACTTGGTACCTTTTCTAATAGTTTTAATACCATAAATTTGGTTGCCATGAAAACCAAATTAAATTTTTTATAGACAAAATACAACATAGTATACTATCAATAACAGAAAGGTAGTGGTTAACTGTCAGTTTAATTGTTTGCATTCAGAATAAGCTAGGTTTTCTTCTCAAAACACAAAACTTCAAAGAACTAGATATGTCTCTTTGAAACAGATGTGTCGCCTGACACTGCATAAAAATCAATCAAAGGGAAATAATTCAAAAATGGAACAAGATAGAGTTGTGGTTCTTGTGCACTGCACTTCGAGTCATTGCCAGAAACATGTACACCAAGTTTGGAGTCATTTGAACATACTACACTAAAGTTATGCTCCAGAGAAGAAATGCTCTATAAAAATCAATCAAAGGGGAAATAATTCAAAAACGGAAAAAGATAGAGTTGCGGTTCTTGTGCACTGCACTTCGAGTCATTGCCAGAAACATGTACACCAAGTTTGGAGTCATTTGAACATACTACACTAAAGTTATGCTCCGAACAAGAAATGCTCTATAAAAATCAAAGGGAAATAATTCAAAAACGGAAAAAGATAGAGTTGCGGTTCTTGTGCATTGCACTTCGAGTCATTGCCAGAAACATGCACACCAAGTTTGGAGTCATTTGAATGTACAACACCAATGTTATGCTCCAGACAAGGAAATCCGGACGCTGCAGAAGTTTTGAAGTTTTTCAATTTTCTGATTTTTTTTTTTTTTTTTGGTTTTCTAAAAATATATTTTTTTTAAAAAAAGATAACTTTTAATCACTATTCGTTAGATTCATTTTCTAAAATTTCATTCCTTTTAGCTGTAAATAAACGAAATCCTCTAACCGGTTGTTCAATGTTTATGGATGATTTAATTATGAGCCAGGAGCATGCGCACGGATGTACGGAAACTCCAGTAAATCGAAAGTGAAACCTGACAAATTGTATTAATTGTCTGTCATTAATATCTAGATGTATTCGCAATGGTGTTATGTATCCCTTACTAAGGCACAAATGAAGTTCTTTGTTTAATTTATCGTACATCTCGCTGGGAAATTATTGTTGTTTCTGTATTTATTCGAGCTTTTATCGTTGAACTAAATGTTACATTGTTGATTAGGAACATCATTAATTAGATCAGCACAGTTTTAATTTTTTTCCTTGGAAAACTTAATGCAGCTTTAAATTTAAAGTAAAATAAAGTTGACTTGATAAAAGGTCAAGGCTAATTCTTTGTACCAACTTTATAGAAATTCTTTTCCAAAGTTTAAAGCTTCTACACCTGTTTTAAAATGATTACTAATCCTGAAAATAATTTAGCATCACCCAATAACTTTTTAGGCTGTTTAAAAAATGTTTAAAACAAGACCACTAATTTTGAGCATCATTTAGTAATACTTATTTAGCTTCTAGTTCTGATAATATACGTTTTTAACAGAGTCGCCGACTTTCAACACAATTTATCATCACTTACATGTAGTAAACTTTATTTATCATTTAGTAAGATTATTTACATATAATTTGAGTCACAATCTTACTTTTGACATACTGGACATATAACCTCATCAGCACTAAGTCTCTCAATTGCTGTACAAAGTGCTGCCTCTTCTATGTGTAAACTTCTTTCATATGTGTCAAATTCTTCAAGAAGCTTCATTTCTATGAGAAGAAAATAATCAAATTTTTTTTAGACAGATGTCAGACCAAGCTATTTTATTAGGATATTAAGCAGACATATTACAAGAAACATTGAGATTCTTAAATCATCAATCCACATCAAGATATCCCAAAAGTACAGACAAGAGGTGCTTACTCTTCCCAAGCACCAGGCCTCACTTCCTTAATGGAAGTTCGCATGTAAAACTGAATTGGTCAAAGTTTTTACCTGAATTGGTCAAAGTTTTTACTTTTTTTGTGTGTGTGTGTGTGTGTGTGTGTGTGTGTGTGTGTGTGTGTGTGTGTGTGTGGTGTGTGTGTGTGTGTGTGTGTGTGTGTGTGATTTGGATATAGATTGGTATTTTTATGTTTTATTATAATATAACCCTGTTCCAAAACAACATGTATGTGTTAAACAATTTTTAAACTTCTGAGACAACAGACCTACAAATGCTGTACATAATCACTTGGGTCTTTTATGTTTGATCAACCCCTTAAACCAATGGCCTGCCTTTATAGTGGGAGGTTGTGAATTTGAACCCCAGTCAGGTCCTACTCAAGACTTAAAAAGTTTTAAATACTGTTTCCTCACATAACAACCAACTATCAACTTGTTTATCTAGTGCCAAGATAACAGACTAGGGGGATTGGTATGCTTGTCTCCAACATACTGACTCAGTGAGCTAGCACCTAAACAAAACGTTGCCCTGAGTGCTACTGCAAAGCAGACCATAATACATACCTGCACATCTCAAAATTACATGACTTATTTTAGATTAATCCATAGAGATCAATAAACATGCTCTCATTAATTGAATAATTGATGATGGGATGTTAAACAGCATGACAACCAACCAACCTGTAAGTAATAGTAAGCCCTATATGTAACAGTAATGGTTAATTGCTATTAAATTACTTACCTTGGGTTTAAATTACCAAATTCTCAACTTAGCATACTTTCTTACCTTCTCTTCTCAATTCTTCTTGTATATCCTCAAAGAGTGACAGGGTAGTGTCAATGTCTAGATCCAGATCTTTGAGATCAATATCATCTATCTGTAATTGATGTACAATGATTTATATAATTAGGTACATCTACAAAAAGTCAACACGGAATGAAACAGATGTGAAATGAAAAAAGAAATACAAAAGAGCAGCTCTTATGATGAGAAAATTGGAATTGAGTGATGGTGTTTTATGACCCAATCAAGATTCTTTCACTTGAGGTGATCGGTCCATGGATGGTGGAGTAACTGGAGTACCAAGAGGTGATCGGTCCATGGATGGTGGAGTAAACTGGAGTACCAAGAGGTGATTGGTCCATGGATGGTGGAGGAAACTGGAGTACCAAGAGGTGATCGGTCCATGGATGGTGGAGGGAACTAGAGTACCAAGAGGTGATCGGTCCATGGATGGTGGAGGAAACTGGAGTACCAAGAGGTGATCGGTCCATGGATGGTGGAGGAAACTGGAGTACCAAGAGGTGATCGGTCCATGGATGGTGGAGGGAACTAGAGTACCAAGAGGTGATCAGTCCATGGATGGTGGAGGAAACTGGAGTACCAAGAGGTGATCGGTCCATGGATGGTGGAGGAAACTGGAGTACCAAGAGGTGATCGGTCCATGGATGGTGGAGGAAACTGGAGTACCAAGAGGTGATCGGTCCATGGATGGTGGAGGAAACTGGAGTACCAAGAGGTGATCGGTCCATGGATGGTGGAGGAAACTGGAGTACCAAGAGGTGATCGGTCCATGGATGGTGGAGGAAACTGGAGTACCAAGAGGTGATCGGTCCATGGATGGTGGAGGGAACTAGAGTACCAAGAGGTGATCGGTCCATGGATGGTGGAGGAAACTGGAGTACCAAGAGGTGATCGGTCCATGGATGGTGGAGGAAACTGGAGTACCAAGAGGTGATCGGTCCATGGATGGTGGAGGAAACTGGAGTACCAAGAGGTGATCGGTCCATGGATGGTGGAGGAAACTGGAGTACCAAGAGGTGATCGGTCCATGGATGGTGGAGGAAACTGGAATACCTGGTGACTGCCACAGACATTGTAGTTGAGATTCTTAAAGATGCACCTTAATTTACTCACACAAATTTTCCACTTTTTCAGGAAACTAATTACGATTATTTTGAAATTTACTTGGATAACATGAGAGATAAGACGCTATCAAAAGAACATTGTAATTCATCATCACAAATATAAAATAGAACATCTTAAAGCAAACTTTAACTTTTGTCAAAGACTTAAACCAAACCTTTTTGCTTATAGACATCAAACCAAGAAATATATAAATCTTCTGAACTATTCACAGAGGTAAGTGAAAGTATACAAGAGACTATTGACATCAGGCTGGTGCTTAACTAGTTTTAATGTTGTGAATTGACAGAACAAACTTTTCCTAGGATGGGATGTCAGTCAGTTCCCTACAAGTCCAACCTCAAGCTTATTTACCCACTTACAATACACTGGCAGCTGGGCAGACTGAAACAATGTTAAATTAAATGTCTTGCTCAAGAATATGCATGTACAACACAGCACAGATGGGGGACTCATACGTGACCCTTGAGTCACGAGTTCATGATTCTATGACATTACCAACTTGGTCTTGAAAACACAGATATATTACAAATAAGGACCTGTGTCAAGGCAAGAACTCTCAAAAAATCGTCATGTTAAATCTGTTGAATACTGCATATTCAAAGCTATATCAGATTTTTACCTCAATATCATTAGACGAGCTATATAAGGACTTCTGAATGACTTCTAATTCTTCTCTCATTAAATCTTCTATGAATGAGTCATCTTTAAAATCGTCTTTAGAAAGCTTACGGAATCGATCCTGGAGTTTGCTACGACTCTGTCTCAATCTCTCCAGACACCTCTAAAATAATCATAAATTGCAAAGAAAATAAAACTTCTGTAAGTAGAGTATATCTAGAAAAGAGGCATGTACTCTTTAAAAACTTTTCTCAAAAGACTTCAAAAATTACTATAGTATTCCTAATATAAAAGTAAACTACCGGTACATCTAAATTTTGACAATTTGTATGTTTTTTTTCTAAAAAATTTCAAAATTTGATAGTTTCTATTTAAAAGAATAATAATAATAAAGCTCTTTTTAGTCAATACAATAGATTTAAAATCAGTTAATGATCCACATGAAAAACAGGGTTAGCTCTTTAATGTAGTTTTCATAATGGAACTTTTTGAAAAGTTTGGCGCAAAAATATAAACCAAAATCATTATTCAGGATCTAGATTTATAAAAATTAACATTTGTCTAAATTGGCAAAGGGCAAAGCAATCCATTATAAAATACATGTAAAACACCACTAATAATCTAACCTTCCTGTATGTTTCTTTCCATGGTGGAGTTCTTGCTTTGTACATTGACCTGTGATCTTGTTTGGTTTTCAGACTGGCTGACATCATACAATATGAAACCTATTTAATTAAAAATAAATACCAAATGTAAACAAACAATATTAACGTTTTACACATTTAATTTATATAAAAAGAAATAAATAACAATAATGAATGGTGAATTTTGAGCATTACTACAAGGAAATTATTTGTTTAGATCTTCATCAGGTTAGCACCTGATATTCCCAAATTACACTTTAGTGGTATCTATGCACTTAATTACTAAAGCCTTTTAGTCCATTATGTGCAAATAGTTACTAAGTATACCTGACAATATGTATGATGACTCACAGAACCTGAAATTTATGTTAACAATCATCTAACTTCAATATACTGAAAAATACTTGTACCCCAGTATACTAAATATATTTTCTATGATGGATGAAAATATTCTTTCCTTCAATGGTCAGTTGAAGATAAGCTACATACTTATTGTAATCATATTGAATTCTGTGTCAAGGGTCATTTTTACTGGATATTGATACTCTCCAAGAACATTGCTAAAGCAAGCCTTATAAAACTAGTCAGGAATTTCTGTGTGGACACCTCCCTTTCAACTTAAACAGTATTCTATGACAAAAATTTTTGATATACTTCTAAAGGCAACTAAATTTCAGGAGAAAAATTATTTACCTAAATAATTTGACTAGCTATAACACGTTTTACCTGTTTCTTTGATTAATCCTTAATATTACTACAACTAAATTGAATCTGACCAAATTCCCTCAGCTATTTTGGAAAATATAACTATCATGTGATATGTAATTTGCAAGGACAGGCCTTTTCTTTCATGTGCAAGAAAAAAAAGTTGACATGGTGGTTTAACTGTTCCATTCATTAATCCCTTAATAATTTAGGTTTATATTGTAATATTTTTACAAATATGTTTCAAAACAATCATGTCTAATTTTAAACCATTTCAAAAATGACTTGTGTAGCAATTTTGCTGGAGGGGATCTGTCAATATCAGATAAAAATGACCCAGGAGACAATATCCAATAGCAATTAACTAAATTTTTATGCAATTATTGTTCATCAGGTATTTTAGCATCATAATTGATTTACTATCTGTATCAAAATCATGTCCAGTAGGTTCTTCTCAACTAAACTTTTTTAAACAGTTTACAGTACACTTTTAGAATCTCTCACTTGATCCACCCTAAGTTGGGATTCTATGATGGGACCTACTCCAACTAAGTGGAATTTTCCAAAATAAATTATAATCAATGGTAAAATGTGAAATGCATGTTTAAAAATAAAAATCTCGTTAAAACCTCTGATGACATTTCAATCTTTACCTTTAAATTACACTGACTGTCCACACAGGTAAGTACGACCCTTTCGTTTCTTCGCGCGTTCTGTCAAATAATTACTACTCGGGTTAAGATAATTTAGAGTTATCTCCCTAATTCTTCACAAAATTTTTGACGTAGTACGCACTTGCTTGTAATTTCCAGGAAGTTAGCTAGAAAAACAAAACATAACCTTAATAAATTCGGAGTGTAAGGGCATTAAAAGAGCAATGATTTGTGTCAAAACAGAAAATTAAAGTTAAACATCCATAGGAGAAGTCAGCATCACCCAGAAATATTTAGCAGCTACGAGAGCGCCTGCATAACCAGATAACCGCGAATAGTAGATACCCACTGAATATGGCATCTAAAGGGGCCAATCAGACCGTGCACGCTGAGAAAGTCAGGTAAATTATTATTTAAATTCATTGCAAATTCAAATTGAGTTTAAAAAGTTGGTCAATACCATATCCGTTCACTCGGATGCATAGTGCTTTGTAACAGATATAGTGTAAAACCAATTATATTTATGATAGGCTGAAGGTGATGACTGGTCTAAATTTTCTCAGATCTTAATACACTTTAAGCCTGGCGGCTGTGTGAAGGATCAGAACAATACCTGTATCAAAAACCCAAGATTTTCTGATACTAACTAGTTTCCAAAAGAGTACCTCTTCATTTGGCTTTGGACCGAAAACATTATCGGAACTGTAGAACCTTGATCGATTGGTGAATAAATTGTCTTCCAAAAAAATTAAAGTGTGAGTTTGCAAAATCACATGGTCTTGTTTTGAAAATAGAAAGGAAGCCAGGAAACATCAACACCAAAAAATCAGTTCGAATTTTCCAGCTTCCAGTCAATGACATCTTGAAATAGATGTGTATAAATATTTTGGAAGACAAATCATTCCCTAATCAATTGAGGTAAGCAACTTTTCTTCTACAGTTCTACCTATATTTTTTAAATCCAAAGCATAATGAGGCGACACCCTTCAGACACCATCTGTTATCAGAAAATCCCAGGATTTTTTATATAGATATTGTTTTGACCCTACATATATGATGTATCCGTCTTGACTTTGGTGATCATGACCTCACCTTTTTTATGTGTACCCCAGTTCTGAAAACAAAAGCCAGTTAATTTTCCAAGAAAGCCCACACTATTGGCAGTTGGTAACATAGCTGTACACGGGCTTGTCATTAATTTCTTAGCATAGACCATCTATCACCACACTTAAATATTGTGCCACCATAAACTGGAAATGTAAATGTCACATTTAAAACAAATCTTTAGGACCAAGGATAAAATTAGGGCAAGTTTTGCATATCATTTCTAGTTGATGACAGCCATCAGTATTATTTTTTTCTTTTAAAATGTGATTAAAAATTATCATATAAATTACAAAATGAATGCTAGTCAGAAGAAATTAATGATATTCATAAAAATTCTGTACCTTTTTCCCATTGTTATTTTCAGTTTATATCTTTGTACATGGAATGTTGGAAATATTATACCACCCAAAGACTTGACTGATTTATTAGGATTGGATAAACCAACACTTCCAGATGTGTATGGAATTGGGTAAATATAAAAATTTAATTTAATGACATATAACTGGTATATGATTGTATCTATATTAATTTAAACCAGGAATTAATAATTGCCTTGCCAGATAAGTTTGAGGAATAGCAGTCATAAGACCCATTATGGACTTAGTCTGTCAGTTGGGTTTCTGTTCATTAACTGAAAAAGGTCAATGAATCAGATCCACATTTTGCATGTATGCTTTTAGTAATAAAATAGAGGTCAAGTTTGCTATTCATTAAAATCCACATCGCTTGATAGAGTTATTGCCCTTTTTGATTTACTCTGCCAAAATGGTATTTCTGTTCAGTGAGTCTTGTCGCCTTTTTACTCAAACTAAGTGTTAACATGTACACTTATAACATTCTATTTACAGATGTATGTTGTAACTGTTGTAAGTACTCTCTAATTATCTCTGATGGGGTCTCATTGGTCGAGTGGTCAACCTCAAGCTTATTGATCATGTTGCCTCTCTTATCGCCTAAGTTTGAATCACACATGGGCAGATCCTGGTGTAAGAAATTACTGTCAGTTAATTTGCCGAAAGGTTGGTTGTCTTCTCCAGGTACTTAAGTTTCCTACACAATCCCAGAATTGACCAACTCGTTATAAGTAAAATAATCTTGACTGAGGCAGAGAACATTATTACTCAACTCTAGTACCTTAGTGTCTTTTCTAATAGCCATTCATCAGCATTAATGAATGTTTTAATAGAAAGATAGACTTATTGCAATAGACAATTTCAGATCTTAATTTTCTTTTCAGATTACAAGAACTTTCCCCTTCTGATATTGATGTAGAAAAAAATAGTTGGTCAGACGGACTTACAGAATTGCTAGCTCCAAAAGGATATATTAGGGTAAACTATAATAATTCCATTAAAATACTACAATAGATCAATTGAAATTATTGTAATCGCTTTATGAAGATTATTATTACAGAAATGAACAATTTTCTGTATATACATATACATGTATGTATATATTTTATTTTTTATACTGTCTTGTTTTAGCTCAAAGCTGTAAAAGTTACAAGGAATGTTACTGGTGGTGTTTGTTAAACGTGATCATCTACTCAAATTTACATCAGTAGAATCAGAAAAATCTAAAGCAGGGATGGCTGGTCTCTGGGTAAGTTCCTTCATTTGTTCATTGATTGGTTGTTTACATTATACTCTGTTGTTATAAAGTAATGTTAAAACCACATTGTAATACAAGTTTCAGTTTTTCAAAATCAAATGGCAAAATATTGAATCTAAATCACATAAATAAATAATAAAAACAGATTGCCATGCTTAAAATTTACTCCCAACATTTTTGTACAAAATTGAAAATGCCTAGCTCCTCATGTTCTTTGTAATTGAAGTTTGTTCCATTGATGAGGATTGCTCAGTATGGGTCATTCATTGTTTATGTTAACAATAAGAATATGATCTTTTACTAGTTAAACTTTCTTTATAGTCTTTTATTTTTTAAATCATTTTCATGACTGGTACTATAGTGTAGACATATACTAAGCCATTGCTGATTGAAAAAGATGAGAAATATGAGAAATAAAATTACACTACCATGACATTGTTATTTATACTTGGGGCAGATAGAAACAAAAAGTTTAATGTTTCTAGTTATTGAAATTTTAATTGAGTATGAGATGATTTAGCATTTTCATGGACTTGATTTTCAGGTGAGCTACACTGTTCTTACAGCAAATCTTTTGCTTATCATTTTTGTATCGCCTGACTAGGTGACATATAGGGATTACTTTCGTTGGCGGCGTCGGCATCTGCGGCGTCCGGATTTCCTTGTCTGGAGCATAACATTGGTGTTGTACGTTCAAATGACTCCAAACTTGGTGTGCATGTTTCTGGCAATGACTCGAAGTGCAGTGCACAAGAACCGCAACTCTCTTTTTCCGTTTTTGAATTATTTCCCTTTGATTTTTATAGAGCATTTCTTGTCTGGAGCATAACTTTGGTGTAGTATGTTCAAATGACTCCAAACTTGGTGTACATGTTTCTGGCAATGACTCAAAGTGCAGTGCACAAGAACCACAACTCTATCTTGTTCCGTTTTTGAATTATTTCCCTTTGATTTTTATAGAGCATTTCTTGTCTGGAGCATAACTTTGATGTAGTATGTTCAAATGACTCCAAACTTGGTGTACATGTTTCTGGCAATGACTCAAAGTGCAGTGCATAAGAACCACAACTCTATCTTGTTCCGTTTTTGAATTATTTCCCTTTGATTGATTTTTATGCAGTGTCACGCAACACATCTGTTTCAGAGAAACATATCTAGTTCTCTGTTTTTGTCATCATCATTCAGTCATTGATTTTGATATTTTTTATATAGAGATTTACAGTGACTTATGTTGGCAACCAAGATAATACCAATATATGTGTACTTTAAAGATGAGTCATATTATTTGTTACTTTTGTATTGAAATTGTAAAATCATTTATTCCCGTATTTCTTTTAAAAAATATAGTTGGAGACAAAGATGATGTAAATGTACTTTGAACATGAACCATATTCAATAGTATTTGTTATTTTTGTATTGAAATTGTGCAATTGTTTTTAATCATGGTTCTTTAAAAAAAGGTTTTATAGGGTTGAAAATTCTCCATTTGTGAATTTTTATTCAAGATAGGTTTGTAATATGTATACCATTTTATGTATGTAAATTAATGGATCAGGATATCTATGAAAACAACACAAATTTAAATACCTAAAATGTAATTATACTTTTATCATATCTGATTTTTATGTAGGGAAATAAAGGTGGAGTGAGCATTAGATTTGATCTGAATGGTATAAACTTGATTATTGTAAATTCCCATTTAGCTGCACATATGGATAATGCTGCAGAAAGAGTTGAGGTTTGTATTTAAAACAAATGTAATGTTTACATATTTAAAATGTTGTAAATCATCTTTTAGTTTTGTAAATAAATGGTTATGATGGAAAAGGAGAAAATGTAAAAACAAAAAAAAAAATCTGCAAAAGCCTCTTAGTATTGTAAAAATGTTCAAATCTAATGATTTATCTGAGAAAACAAATTCAGTGGTGTTATTTTTAAGCTACATGCAAGCATGAAATGAAAATGAGACTGGTTGCTATGAAAGATTGAGTGTCTTCTTCTCACATATTGAAAATTCAATAATTTTTTATTATGCCTTAAAAATCAAATATTCAGATCTTAAATTAAAACCTTCAAAAAGAGTTATATGTAAGTTGTTCTGTTATAAGAATAAAAGAAAGAAATTTGTAATTGAAAAACATGTATTTAATAAGCAAATGCTGCCACTATCAAAAACATGGCACAATACAAGTAAATGATAAATTTTAGGGATTTTCATGCTAAGACAGTAGCGCTAATTTAAATACGCCACTAAATACATGTTGACTTATAGTCTGTTTCTCAAAAGTTGTTTTGCGTTAATTTAAATCCATGCAAATTAGTCGAGTTGCGCTAAATTCATACATGCTAAAATTAGTACATTTACAGTATTGCACTCCAAACCTTGGATATGCACTTAAGTAAATATCCAGTGGTGTAGTTATAGTACTACTGTCATACAGCCAGTAGTCCATAAATGTTTTTATATACCGGTACATGTGAATTTCTGAATTTTTATCTTCTATATTATTTATCTTCTAAATGTTTGATCTTGACTGCAGTTTTATGTATTTATACATTTTCATTCATTCATTCATTCATTCATTCATTCATTCATTCATTCATTCATTCATTCATCCATCCATCCATCCATCCATCCATCCATCCATCCATCCATCCATCCTTTCATTTATTTATTTATTTATTTATTGAAGGACTTTTTCACAATATTGGATACACAAAAATTTCGTGACAAGGATGTGGAAAACATTCTAGATCATGAGTAAGCATTACTGTTTATCTATTTAGCTAGGGTTAAACACTGAATAAAGAACAGATTTACATTCAGTTTTGAACATCTCAGTAGAGTTTAGAGTATCATATTGTGTGTAACTCTTATTCTATTCAATTCAATTCACACACAAGTTTCTAATTTATGAGAGCATTCTTTCATGAAAATAAGCCAAAAGAAATCACACATGAAATAAGAGATTCATATTATTTGTCAGTTTACTTGTCGAAAGTCAGTGATTTTTTTCTCTGGACACTCCAGTATTCTCCAACATTCTAGAGCTAACTGCCTCATATACGTGAGTAAGTAAAAAATTCTTGACTGGAGTTTAAAACACAATTATTCAACTTAATCTACCCATAATTTTTACTGTTGAAGGGTCCAAATGCTGATCTCAGGCCTAAAAAAGTAACTTAGTTATAGACTTTCAAGCCTACAGGTTCATTTTGCCCATTTGCCCAGGTCCTTGTTTATCCCCGTTTTAAGGACTGCAGGAACTTCAAGTAAAAGAATGCTCAATGGTGGGATATTTGTTCATTTCATTTTGACTGATATTCTGATGGTACCCATTTGTCACTAGATTAATATCATGTCAAATGAAATGTTGTGTTTAATAAAATACCATGAAACCATGCTGGGTTTCTGAACCATGACCTTATTGTTAACTACTAAGTCTCACATTTACATTTTTTAACACATATTTTTACATTTAATGAAAAAAGTGTGATAAATATTAAATTTTCTATTTTTCAGTTATGTTTTTTGGATGGGAGATTTGAATTTTCGTTTGGATGACATGAGTAGAACAGAAGTTGAACGAAATATAAGAAACAATAATTTTGAAGCTTTGTTGAAAAATGACCAGGTACAAGGACTTTATTGCTGATAAATATAATTTTATAATAAGTCACACACTTAAACCATGTACACATAATTACTGTACATGTACTAGTGATAATAAACTGGGAAGGTAATTAGTGGAGTAATGTTGTTTTAATTCCCCAGTCAAGATTCTTCTATATAGATGCATTCAGTTAATAGATGGTTGAGAAAACTGGTGTGTACAAACAGATCTACCCACCATTGGTAGGCTATCTGACAAACATTCTTACACTAGGATCTGCTCTAAACAAGATTCTTGGGAAGGTAAATGTCTTACATTTGCATTGGAAGTACATGAACCAAAAACAGTATTCAGTCTTTATGTCCATTTTTTAAAAAAATTAGTTTTATTTTTGGTTCAAATTAATTGTTCTTATATTATAACAGAAAGGCAGATTTATTGTGGTTCTTGACAAGACATACAAGCCTTTTTATCTCTCATGCATTTTGGTTTCACAAGTCCTAAAACCAAACATATACTGTTTATTTTAAGCTGCATCTTTTTTACTTTTTATTGAGATGATACAACATTGAATCAGTCCTCTTAGTAATTAGGACAGTGTATATTGTGTTTATGTATTTAGGTGTCTTTAAATAAAATTAGACATCTTTAAAAGATTTCAAAGGTAAAGTTATTTTCACTTGAATACATGTTGCTAAAAATTATTTTAAAATGAGTAAGTCAGTGGTCTAAGGGGAGATAAATCAAGACTGTACATTGTATGTAATAATTAATCTGTAGCAGGTGGTAATTCAACTTTCAGATATTTTTATATTCTTCAGAATTTAGAAAAGTAGATAATATTTGGTATTTTATGAGTTAAATGAAGTCATGATGTTTTATGCCTCTCTGTCAAGAGTACAATACTTATATCAAGATGGTGGCTAGAGGCCATGTGATCTGAAAGGACTCAACTTGACCATCAAGGCCCTTGTTTGTATTACATGAAGAAAGTTATTTGTTACATAACAGGTATGCAATATTTTAAGTATCGATTTGTTTTTGATACATCTTGCATTATCCTATTGTATTCCTCTAGCAGGTGATCTCAGGCCCCAAATCCTGACACTTGGCTAATCCCTTTTTGGAAGTTAGTTCTGAGCACAACAAAAATCACAAATTTAAAAAAAAATTATTTGTTACATATTTTAATTTATTTTAAGTTAATCAAATGCCAAGAAGAAGGGATAATATTTGATGATTTTACAGAAGGTAAAATTACATTCCCTCCAACATACAAGTTTGATCCAGGTACAGACAACTATGATACAAGGTATATCTTTTTACTGTTCTACCACTATGGTAGCTTAGTTAGTAGAGTGCTTGCTTTTTATGTGGAGGGTAAGAGTTCGAACCCTGGCGTGGTCTGACCAAAACTTGAAAGTTGGTAGTGACTGCTCAAAGAGACATTACACTGTAGACAAGCAAACACTCCCCCCCAGTTAACTCTTTTTTAAACCACCATTTTAATGGCTCAGTGGTAGAGTATCTGCCTTAAGACCAAGAGGTCTGGAGTTAAAACCCTGGCCAGGTCATACTTAAGACTTTGAAAATTTAAGATATGGATTAATTAACTACTGCTTATCATTTAGAAGACAGAGTATTGACTTGTTCACTCACTGTATTATAAAATTGACTGGGGAATGTGTTTGCTTGTCTGTGGCATAACGTCTCTTTGAGCTAGCACATTAAAGTTAATTTGAGTGCCTCCTAGTAGAAAGCAGACCATAAAATACATCTCATGCATACATGGTACACTAATATTTTTATAGATAAATCCTTAGAGGTTAATAAAAACTTGCTCTTGTCATGCTAAAAAATTGCAGAAGCAAAATTAAACAACTTCTTAATCAACAGACCAACTATCCAATTTTTTCATTCTTATTTATTGCAATTTGAAGGGCCATTGTAAGGCCTGTATCTCATTTACTTCTTAAAAATCACACAAAATACTAAGAACCTCTACTCTTAGGCTTAAGAGCCTCTGGACTTATAGGGAGAAATATTTCTAGTTAAGAAACTTATGTTTCATATTGTTTACTTTTAAACATGTATTTATTGAATTCGACGAATAAAATATGTTTAAACTAAGTTAAGAAACAGGTATGAAAATGGACGTATTGTAGATTCTTTATGTGAGCATGTGTCCCATAAAGAGATGCCCTTATAGTATGTTTAACAGAAGAGTTCAAATTAATGTTTTTTGGGGTTTTTAGCTCACCTGAGCACAAAGTGCTCATGTGAGCTATTGGTATCAATAGAGGCAGACCCTCCGTCATCCGTCGTCCGTCCGTCCATCCGTCAACAATTGCTTCAAACAACTTCTTCTTAGAAACTTCTGGTCACATTTTGTTTAAACTTGGTCAAAAGCATCTATAGAACATTGCCTTTCAGATTTGTGTTTTTGGTTGCCATAGCAAAACCAAAACCACTTCACTGAGATAAAATCTGATGTGATATTTGGCATCTATGGCATCTTATATACCAAGTTTGTGAATTTCAATAATTTTTGTGAAAAATTAGGTTACTCGTTTTTGCATTTATTTTTTGTATATTGTAAATAGTACTTTTTTACAAAAATTACAATAATGAATAAATTTAGGTGAACTATTTTTCCAAACATCATTTTCTTATGTGAAGAAACATATGTTTGACAATTTTCATGAAATTCTGTAAAATACAAGTCGCTTTTTTCGGCCTTTTTCATTTTCAATTCTAGCAACCCAAGGGTCGAGGGTTCAAATCCCACCGGGGCCACTATTTTTTTTTATTATTATTTTCTGAATTTTTTGACTTACAATGGTGCATGGAAGAGATTTTCTGAATTTTTACTTTTTAGTGTAATTTTTTTTTTAAAATACATACATGAGATACTGCAACCCAAGGGTCGAGGGTTCAAATCCCAGTGGAGCCACTGAATTTTTATGACTTACAATGGTGCATGGAAGAAATTTTATGATTTTCTACTTTTTAGGTTGCCATAGGTTGCCAATTTTCATGAAATTCTGTAAAATACAAGTCACTTTTTTCGACCTTTTTCTTTTTTAATTCTAGCAACCCAAGGGTCGAGGGTTTAAATCCCAGTGAGGCCACTTTTTTTTAATTTTTTTTTATTTTGTGAATTTTATGACTTACAATGGTGCATGGAAGAGATGTTATGAATTTTTACTTTTTAGTGAATTATTATTTTTGAAATAAATGTGATACTGATATGTAGATTAAGCTTTTGTTATGGATAAGAACTCTGCCATCCATCCATACATCCATCAAAAGACTTCTTCTCAGACACTACTGGTCACATTTCATTTATATTAGTCAAAAGCACCTTTAAACCATTGCCATTCTCATTTGTGTTTCTGGTCACTTTGGCTACCAAAAGTAGGTCACAGTGACCTATATAGCTAAAAACCAAAACAATAAAAATAATGTTATCTGAAACCTCTTCTATTGAAGCAACATGTTATGACTTAACCAGGTATTATCAAGACATACAAGTTACATTTAAACTTAGGTGAGCAAATTAGGGCCATCTTGGGCCTCTTGTTTTTTTTTTTTTTGGGGGGAGGGGGGGGTTGTTTTTTTTTTGTTTGTTTGTTTGGTTTTTTTTTTTTTGTGCATATCTGAAGTGATGATTTAATTGGATATTTGTTTTCATAGTGCTAAAAATCGAGTACCGGCTTGGTGTGACAGAATCCTACACTTAGTTCATGAGGATTCCTTTGAGAACATTACACTATCAGCAAAACAGATACATTATACAAGTCATCCTGTGTATCAGAACAGTGACCATAAACCGGTTACAGCATTGTATGAAATACAGGTAAATACTTTATCATGGTAACAAGTAAGAATTTCCTTTTTTCTTTTCTTTTTATTCACAAGAACACAATTTTTGTCATTGATTCACTGTCATAGAGTAGATTGGAGTGGAGTAATGATGTTTTATGTCCTAGTCAAGATTCTTTCACTTTTTTGCGGCATTCAGTTCTTGGATGGTCAGGCGGTGAGAGTCACTGTGATCTGTAAGCACATTGCCAAGGCTCCCCAATTCACTGTCATAGAAGCTCAAAAAAATATATTCATGTATTTAAGATCAATTTAGATAAAGAGTAAAGCAAAAATTTCTTTTTTTTCAATCTTAAATCAATCTTCATTAAATTTCCTGAAATTATTTTTTAAATTTGGTTTTTGATAGAACATAAATTTCTTGTCTTCTTTTAAATAATTTTCTAAATTACTAGTACAAGTTTTAAGATTATTGAACACTGATTTTGGTGACCAAATGGTAAAAAGATCGAGGCTTACCAGTCAAAGTGCTTCCAGCCATCCAAGTTTGAATCAGACTTCTTAAAAAGAACAGAAATCATTCCATGATATATATATATATATATATACAATGTATATATGTGATATAGATTATTAAATTTGGAAAAAAATCTTTCTCTAAAATTTCAGGTATTTCCCCAATGTAGAAGACCTCCAGCTGTGACATTCCAAATACCTGATAAATGGTATGTAGCTAAAGATGCGGATATAAAGTATGTAATGCGATCTGATGCAGATCCAAAGTCATCATCCTGGGACTGGATTGGTCTGTATAAGGTAATAAGTGATTGAATTAGTGAGTTGTGTTAATTTGTTGTTTGCTAGAAGGTTTGTCTGATGCTAATCCAAAGACATCGTCCTGAGATTTGTTTGGTCCGCATAAGGTGGGACTAAATATAGTTTATTCTATATTTTAGCTGTGCAAACTATTCAGTGTGCAGATTGTCCCATTTAATTTTTTCATAACAAAAAAAAATCTAATGTCAAATTTAATTTTTAATAACAAAAAAAATTCCATTTCTGTTATAAAATTAGCATCATAAAAAATAAACAGTTACTAGTGGTTTTGTTGTGAAAGAGCAAAATTCAAAGAAATTCCCAGAAATATTTGACAGAGAGAAATAAATATGGAAGTACAATTTTAATTTATTTCAAGGGCAGTTGCACTAGTAAAGTTGTTGATCACTATCATAATCTTAAAACCATTTGTAAATTATCATGTAATTTTCCATTCCTGATTCCAATTCTTTATCATAAAAAAGTTTCTATGACAGCATACAGAGCATTCTTCAAAAAAGAAAACAAGATAGATTTAAAAAATTTTATCTTGATTTTTTTAAAACATTTTCAGTCTGATTTCAAGCATCTTAAAAACTATGTTAGTTATATATGGGCAGCTGATGATGCTGAAAAGTTTGGTCAGAAAGGTGTAACACTGACATTCAAAGCTAAAAGTGTGACAGTTGAACCAGGAACATATAGGTTATGTTACATCAGTAAATACAAAGACTCACTGATGGGGATGTCTGATGAATTTAAGGTATGTATATAGAATTATTGTTAAGGATGGCTGGTTGTAATGTTGTTTAATGTCACATCAGCAATTTTTTTAGCAATTTAAAAATAAAAACGGTTATTAATCTCGAAGAATTAATCTAAGAACAAGTTTGTATATGTGTGTATTATGGTCTTTTTATCAAGGTGCTAGCTCACCAAGTACCGGTAAGTATTCTGCAGACAAGCATAGCACTGCCAAACACATCATTATGGCACTTGGTGGACCAGTCAAACACTGTCACCATGTCAGATTTTAAAGTCATGTACAACTCGGTCATGGTTTGAACCTTTGACCTCCTGCTCTCGTGGCAGACACTCTGCCACAGAGCCACAAAGACAGTATATTGTTAAGATTGTGGCTTAACCAAAGGTAAAGTTTATAAGTGTATTTAAAAAACATTACGGAATAAAAATGTGAAGCTGACAGAGATATTATCAAAGATTTAAAAGCATCTTAAGAATTTTACCTGTACTATATCTGGGATAGATTTCCTTATTTTAAAATATTTTAATTTTTAATATTTTCATTTCATTTTAGGTTGTACCGTAAGATTTATAATCGGTAGTCTCAGAGGAATTACCTGACTTTATTAGATATTTTGAAGGTGAAGATATTTTCTTGGAAAACATTTATTAACAACAGGACAGGCATTAAAAAGTACCTACCTCTAGTTGAACATAAAAAGAAAAGGGAAAGATGTATTCAAAAGAGTTTAAAAAAGAGATGCAATATTTACATGTATCATAATTGTTACTAAATACATTTTTAAAGGGCTCTTTTTCCTTGCCCTCTTAGTATGTTATATCCAAGAATATTTTAACAGAAAAAGTGAGAGTTTGAATTTTTTTGTCTGTAATTGTGTGTATTTTGGGAACTGCCAGTGGAAACACTGGTGACCCTTGACTGTGGTTGTTATAACAGGTATATGTTTACAGAGAGAAGAGTTTTTAGAAATCATGAATATGCCAATATGAAGAAAATAAAAATTAACAGAGTTTAAGAGTACATGTATATTTTTTTAATTTGCAAAATTTTATTTTTAAGAAAGGAAATTATCACTGATCAAAAGAGATTAGATTTTCTTTTTCATTATACAAAATTCTGTTTGAGAACATGTGTATGAATAATTTTTTTTTTTTTTTTTGAAATAGAAATCTGGTAAAAAAAGATAGTAAGATGAAATCGTAAAGCTTACTGGTATGTTTCACAGCCTTATTTTCAAATGAATATGATTTTGAAATAATTGGTGCTATTGTAGATGATAAAAATGCCATTTGCCTGAAATGAAATGTGTATATCTCTTGCCAACACAGATTTTTTCACAAAACAAGGATTCTGTTGTTTATTTATTTATACATTTGTATTTACATTAGGCATAAAATTCCTCAAACCCCGTTTGACAAATCTGATTAAAATTCGAATGAACCAGAATTTTTACAAAGCGTTAGAATATATATTTTTTTTTATATCTCCAACAGTTCATCAGATTTGCTGTTTTAAAATCTGGTTCATTTCTTTTAAAATTTGAAAGTTATCAGAATTTTTTAAATTGCATAAGAATACTAGAATGCTATGTTAATTACATTTCATTCCGATGCCACCTTTGTTGTTAAAAGTCAATACCAGTCGTACCATTTATCCCTTGATTTTTTCACAATTTTTTTAGATATCAACAACCATTCATCAGATTTGCTAGTTTTAAAACCTGGTTCATTATTTGATGACTCAGAAAATTCTTAAAGTTTAGTCTATAATACAATGCTACATGTATGTTAAAGAACAACAATGTAACAATACTCAACCTGTTATCCAATAGGGCCTATACATCTCAGTCGAATCTTTGATATTTCACCCTAATATAAATTTTTTCCCACATTTTGACATCAGAGAACAGAAGTTGTCGGTAGCGTCAAATAAGTCATTGTTTAGTGATGTTATTTTACACAGGTTCTAATTATAGTTCTTGTATCCAGAGAGGGAAAATTCTTGCCAGTTACATAATGAACTCACAGGCCCTATAAGGGCTCTAAAGTTGTGGGTAATTCACTGAAAAATGATATCTTTTGTTTAGAATACACAGTCTTAAAGCAGTAGTAGATTGATTTATAGTTAGAAAAGATTATTCTTTGCTTTTGACACCCGATTCTGCTAGACATGCACTAAATAAATAAAATCTAAAATATAATTACATGTAAATTGTAAACAAACCTTTTGCATATCTATTGATTTTTTTATAGCATGTTTATTTTGATTTAGACAGAAAATCCCATAACAGGGGACCCCATATCCTCCTGTGAACAATGCCAAAACCCAAACACAGGTTGCATTGATTTCTTTATACATATATATATATATATATATATATATATATATATATATATATATATATATATATATATATATATATATTAAGGACCATGTTGATTTGCATCAGATAAATCAAAAATATATTGGTTTGAGTTTTTTTTTTTTCTTTTTTACTTGTAAATATACATGTAGAGTGTTTTCATAGTGATCAACATGAAAGTCATGAAAATTTTTTAGTTGAGTTTGAAATGTTGTGTGATAGCAGAATTTTTGTGCCTTAAAATGTTTTTTATCAAAAATATTAGCTTGTACCAGTAGATAGATTTTTAAGTGAACAGAATCAGTAATAAACAACTATCATATACAAAATGTATATACTTACCAAAGTGAACAGAATCAGTAATAAACAACTATCATACCAGTATATACTTACCAAAGTGAACATATAAATACATGTAAGTAACATCCTTACCTAAAACATTCCATTATCCAATCATCCAATAAGAATAATTTTGCATCATTTTTCTTCTGCTGATTCAGAGGCTGCTTTATAATAGAATGTCAATAACAACATTATATGCAGGGATAAAATTTTGATCTTGACATGTCTAAATAAATAACTTCATTTACTGTAAGTTGTACTGGTCATTACACTGGTCATTGCACTAGTCATTTTATTGGTCACTACATGGGTCATTTTACTAGCAATTGTGCTGATCATTATACTGGTCTTTATAATGGTCACTATACTGGTCATTCTAGATCAACTGTTACTATTTGGTTCGTTGTACTGGTCATTGCATATGTCATGATACTGGCTTTGTACTGGTCAATATACTGGTCATTTTATTGGCTTTTATACTGGTCATTATACTTGCCAATATACTGGTCATTGTACTGAATAATATATTGGTCATTATGGTGGTTTTTGTAACAGTCACTATACAGGTCATTATACTGGTCACTATTTGGGCCATTTTACTTCTGGTTGTACTGGTCATTGCATTTAGAAGGTTTATTCTTAAAATGAAATACAAAATCAGTTAATTCACGATTGTGTGATTAATATATATCACTTGATTGTGTTAAAATTTTATTGTGCTAAATAAAGTATATTTACATTTATTTATGGTTATGCAAAAGTAGGAGCCTAATACAAAATGGTTCTAAAATTTTCCTTTTTTTCCCCTGGTTCTGTCCACCTAAACTTATGTTGTAGTGTATTATTATTATTATTTGTAAAATTATTATTACTTGTAATATTATTATTATTACTTGTAATATTATTATTATTACTTGTAATATTATTATTATTACTTGTATTATTATAATGTATTAATATTTTTATTATTATTACATGTAATATTATTAATATACATGTATGTATTATTAGTATTACATGTATTATTACAATTACATATATTATTATTACATTGTATTATTGTGATTTGAATATATATTTTTTGTTATGGAATTATAAATATATTTTTTAGATTAAGTGTTAATATTTCAGGTAGAACTTATAAATCGCTATCTAGGGGACCTGTTATACTACATGTGCGTTATGTGTTAAAAGTAATATGTGTATTACATTATATTATATATATCATATAATTATATTTTAAGTGTCCTTCCAAAGTCAGGAACTACACACATATTTATTCGGTGGTCTCATTATATGTTTTACTTGTGCCTTTTTGTTTTGTTTTTTCATCATGTTCTTTGTTGCTTTAGATGAGTAGACATATTTCAGTTAAAATTTCCTTTATTCCATTTATGCATGTAGAAATTAATGCATACACTACCGTATATCAGGAATTTTTTGCGTAGGCTTTTTTTCGCGATTTCAAACACAAAATAGCAGGTGAAATTTTCGCTGTGTGTAATTTTCACGTTATAGGTATATCGGCGCGAAAAATTCCCGACTATACTGAGCTCATATATGTAATACGGGAAGTAAAGTAAGACAACAAACATTAAACAAATGTATTCAACTTTAATCAGTTAATAAACGGAAGAACTCATATGCATATGCATATTCACAATTCAGTCACTATGGTGGATACTGGTAATTTATTCAAAAAAAGTTATTTACATTTTTTCATCAACATCGAGAATGGACATCTTGACAGTTATAAAAATTAATCAAAACTGACAGAATTGAATTACCCGAAGACAAGAGTGAACGCTATTCGGTATAGGTGTATAGAACTGTAGTCAATTAACACGATGTATGAAAGTGTAAAATGGACAAATTACCGGTAATACCTCTACTCAAGTGAAATTTTCGCTGGGGGAAATTTTAGCGATTTTTTTTCACCGCGAACATAGTGAAAATTAGACAAATGCAAAAAATTCCCGATATACGGTAGTTATTATTGAAAGAAGTGATGAAAATTCATAGTTTATAATAATAACAAATTTTTTAATTTAATTTCTGAACAACTAATAACAAATTTTTTAATTTAATTTCTGAACAACTAATAACAAATTTTTTTTAATTTAATTTCTGAACAACTGGGCCTGCTGTGAAATGTCATCTAGATCACAGTCCATCATCATCTAGGTTCAAATTTTACATGAGTAGATCCTAGTTTTAGGACAATTTTCAACTTATCTTCAAAGGTTGGTAGTTTCCAGCTACTTTGATTTTAAAAAAACAGTCTTAAAAGCCTACTGGTACCAGCTCAATATGAGTGAAAAAGTCTAGACTAGATATTATTTGACTCATACATAAAATACAGTTCTAACTGGCGAACCTGACTTACAATCTTCTCTGTGGCATAAATATTACAGATTTATAAAATCTCTTTTTCATAGAAATTAATTCCTTACTTTTTCAGCAATTTACAATTTTTTCTGTTATGAAATAATGACATTTATTATAGATAAAATCAATATGTACTTGTCAGTCACTGTGTTTAGTATTTTCACAGTCAGAAACAATTATAATTATTCTTCAGATATATATATATATATATATATATATATATATATATATATATATATATATATATATATATATATATATATATATAAAGACTATCATTATGATATATAATGATGTGCCCATGCACAGCTAAGAGTTGTATAGCCATTTGTCTCAATATACATGTTTGCTTGTCTTGTCTTATATTTGCGTGTCTTCTCTGTCTCGTCTCATCTCATTCTATCTTCTCTTGTCTTATCTCCTCTCATCCTGTCTTGTCTTGCTGTTTCTTCATCTGTTGTTTTCTGTAAATGTTTGAGGTGACTCTATTCAAGAACAATTTTTATCAGTTTAAAATTAATTTATTTCAATTCAGATACAAAATTTATGCTACCTCAGAAATGTTTATATTTTATATTTCAATCTAAAGTTGGTTGTCTCAAATTTTTGTTTACTTATCAGTAATCTGTTACTGCCTAGGTTTGAATCCCACTTGGGAAGATCCTACTGAGGTTTGAATCCCACTTGGGAAGATCCTACAGTACTGAGGTTTGAATCCCACTTGGGAAGATCCTACAGTACTGGTTTGAATCATACTTGGGAAGATTCACTGAGGTTTGAATCCCACTTGGGAAGATTCTATTGAGGCTTGAATCCCACTTGGGAAGATCCTACTGAGGTTTGAATCACACTTGGGGAGATCCTACAGTACTGAGGTTTGAATCACACTTGGGAAGATCCTACTGAGGTTTGAATCCCACTTGGGAAGATCCTACAGTACTGAGGTTTGAATCCCACTTGGGAAGATCCTACAGTACTGAAGTTTGAATCATACTTGGGAAGATCCTACTGAGGTTTGAATCCCACTTGGGAAGATTCTATTGAGGCTTGAATCCCACTTGGGAAGATCCTACTGAGGTTTGAATCACACTTGGGAAGATCCCACAGTACCGAGGTTTGAATCACACTTGGGGAGATCCTAATGATAGTTTATCATCTTTATCATTTTTCACAATGTTGGATTTTTTTTTTTTCACCATCCAAGAACTGGCTGTCACAATATAAGTGAAAGAATTTTGACTTGGGTATAAAACAACATTACTCTTTACTCTGAAATTAGTGTCCTCTAAGTTTAAAAGCTTATTCTAGACTTTTTTATTGAACCTTGAAAATTTGGAACAAGTTTATATAAGAGCCTGTTCTTCTATGAAGCTTTGTATTTTCTTGGAAATCAGTAACAGTTCCTGGGAGATTTGTTCTTTCTCAAAATTTTTTAACATAAATGGAATTCGCCAGAGTATCATGTGATACCTCATAGCATTTGTGCGGGACAATTATTTCTATTGACAACGGAATTGCATAAATTTACGTTTTCCTGTAATAATGACGTTTTTTCGGGAATATTTGACGTAGACATTATCCATTTCATTCCGCACATTAAGAGGTATTGATCACATGGTACACTGGCGAATTCCATTACAAAGAAAAATACAAATGCTAATGTTCCACTGAAATAAAAAGTTTATTCTACTATATTTGCTCAATAGGTCACCTTTCTTCATAGTGGTAAAGTTGTTTTTATCTGCAAGTACTGGTACATATAAAAGTGACCCTTTTTAGATACTGTATAAAGAATATAATTCAGGGCACAATATATATAGCACTTGTATGTTTATTTAAATTCTGTAAAATCATAAATGTTTCTGGGGGATTAAATTTCTCTATTTTCATTGGTTAATGAAAACCGTCAATGAAAATGTTTATTTACTGAGGAGCTCATTTGGGTTTTTTTCCTCAGAACTAGATTCCATTAAATTTCTCCAAACAAAATTGTTATATATTGCAAAATTTATCTTAATGAATATTCATGATTCTTCAGTAATATGAAAAATGTATGATAACTTTTCATATTGAAAAGGTGTTTTTCTTACATTTGAGTATGTTTTGCATTGTTAGCATATAGTCTGTCTTTAGACATGTTGGCTAAAGCATGTATGTCTTCAGTCATGATAATTTACATCCTGTTTCCAATAATATATGATTTCATTATGAATTTTTTTTTCATATAAATGTTTATGAAAATATTGGTTTTTTTAGCCTAGTTGATTAATCATGCAACTTAACCTAAGGTCGTAACTATAGTGATAGTTTAATTTTTTTTTTACCCAAGGTCGTAACCATAGTGATAGTTTTGAAATTTTGACCCAAGGTCATAACTATAGTGATGGTTAAAGTAGGTAACACTGCTTTTAAAGCAGGTAGAGTTTTTATTTCTGTAGCAACAGAGAAATTTTTAGTAAAAGAGAAAAGGTTGCTTTTAAAGAATCTTTTTATAATTCATAGTGATTTGTAATTTATATGAAGTTGTTTAAATTAAGTAACTAAAAATTTTTTAGCAAATTAGATCAAATTGTACTAGTTGTAGTTAAATTATACATAAAAACTTTGAATATTTTTACTTTTATATTAATATTTTTATGAACAACATGCATACAACTCATCCTTTTTATCACACACACACACACACACACACACACACACACACACACACACACACACACACACACTATTGTTTTTAAAATACTTGCACAAATGTTTTAAACTATGTTGGTTTGACAATTGTTAGTGTGATAACTGTACTATTTTAGTACATCTGTACTTGTTTTTTATAATTTATAATGTGTCTGTTGCTATAGTAATGGTAAAGGCTTACTTTTTTATAATTGGAATTTTTGTATTTGTTGATATTGGAAACATTTAATCAGAGAAGGGTATATCTCCACAAAAAAAGGCAAAAAATTTGTGGTGGTTTTTTGTCGAGCCTGGCATTGCCATAAGGTGAGACTTAGGTGTTAGTTTTCGGTATCGTCGTAGGTGGCAACGGCAGTTTCAAAATGTGAAAGTTTATGTGAAAGTAATGTATTTTCTACTCAATCAAAAACTAACCAGGCGAGACATTTAATTCTGTGGAATTCTTGTTTAACCTACCGATAACTCATCTTACCAAAATACCTTGCCATCTTTGTTGTATCAAGAAAGTTCTGGTATTCAGATGAAATTTTTAGATTTTTGGTGTTTTTTTTCAGTCATTCCAATCCAATATAAACTGTAACAACACCCAACCTACACACAATCAAAATATCATATTAGAAATTGTTAACATAATGCAGATCAAAATGATATCATGCAGTATTACTGTTTTTCATTCCAACCCATCCACGCACAAACTAAAGTCCGCACATCAAGTTGATACCATTGATACTCATTAAACCACCCCCAAAATCCTGCCCCCCATACCAAGTCCTCACCATCATACAAAGATTCATCATTTTATTGTATTTTATCATTTTTAACAGCTTGCCTGCACAAAGTAAAAAAGTTATTTTCATTAAATCTTTGCCGGTGTTAGTGTCTAATCCACAGTTCATTGGACAGCCACTAAAAACGATACTTACTCAGTGGCAAGCTATCTGGGGGCACATCCAACTTTCTTATTATATATTTAATATATACAGATCTCAATTTTTATTTATTTTTCCTTTCATATACTAAGTATTTGTTTCTTATGTGCTTATTTATTATATTTTGTTATTAATCGTGTTAATTTAAATATTTAGTAACCTTTATAACTTGTAAAATGTTAAAACTCAAATCAGAATTAATTAAACCATCTAAAATTTATTTTTTTATGTTTTAATTTTGATAAAATTTTGGAATTTTTTGCCATATCTTCATGTCAAAAAGTACAGGTTGATTTAAAATACTCAAATAGTAAGTGTCGTAGTACAAGGAGTGACAATTTATATTAATAAATATCATGTTGATGCCAGTGTGTTAGTCAAGAAATTCTTAAATTTTAAGAATATTTCTAACCCATTTTACTAGTTAAAATCTTAAAATAATTTCAGTACAAAATGCACTTTTAGCTTAATTTAGAGTAAACATATATAATTTTACATATTTCAATATTGTTTCCAAGGTAAAAACACTTTATGAAGAATGTATTAAAAATTTTGGTCGTATTTCATTTTGGTGCTTGGTTCTTGTTCATAATGATGTTCGAGTTGTAAACTACACCTAAAATCTTTTTTTTTTTTTGTTAATTTTGATATAAAATGTTGTTATCATAGGGCAACTAAAACAATTTTTGATATACTTTTTGCGGTTTCAAATCCAGTTTTCATTTTCTCCCTATTTCAACTTTTTTTAAAAGTTATTAGTTGTACGTAGAAACAATATTTGTTATTCTTTTTCCTTTATCTAATCATTTTGATTTTTGTCTCTAATTTAACTTTTTTTAAAGATATGTAAAAAATAGGTTTCATTTATTCTGTTTAGAGTTGTATTCGTTTTTACTAACTAATGTGGAAATGGAAATAAAGTACTAATTGTTTTATTATTTGTTTGTTTTCTGTGAAGAATTTGTGTACACTGGTTCCACATTGGTACATCTAGGCTACTACTCAATACAGTCATATACATGTACTTGCTTTTTAATATGAAATTTCTCTAAAAACAAGATGTGGATGATATTAAAACATAGACTTGGTAAAATACTAAGTACTATTAACAATGAGCAGCTGAAAGTATTTACAGTCATCTGACACACATACCAAAACCTCCTTAGACTGAAGGAAACTTAAATACCAATGGCACTAAATGAATTCTAACTTCTAACTAAGCTGTTTATTAAGTATGAACAACCAGAATCACAATAACAACCAGATACACTAACAACTAAAAATACCGAAACAACCAGAAACACAATACCAACCAAAAATGCTTCAACGACCAGAAACAATGCAACATCCAAACACTGCAACAACCAGGAACATTAAACACTAACAAATAAAAACATAACAACCAGAAACAACATAACAACTAAAAACATCACAACAGCTTGAAACATCATAACTAAAAATGCTTAAACAACCAGAAACAATGCAACATCCAGACACACTGCAACAACCAGGAACACTAAACACTAACAAATAAAAACATAACAACCAGAAACAACATAACAACTAAAAACATCACAACAGCTAGAAACATCATAACTAAAAATGCTTAACAACCAGAAACAATGCAACATCCAGACACGCTGCAGCAACCAGGAACACTAAACACTAACAAATAAAAACATAACAACCAGAAACACCATAACTAAAAACATTACAACAGCTAGAAACATCATAACTAAAAATGCTTAAACAACCAGAAACAATGCAACATCCAGACACATCACAACAGCCAGAAACACAATACCAACCAAAATGCTTCAATGACCAGAAACAATGCAACATCCAAACACACTGCAACAACCAGGAACACTAACTACTAACAAATAAAAACATAACAATCAGAAACACCATAACAACTAAAGACATCACAACAGCTAGAAACATCATAACTAAAAATGCTTAAACAACCAGAAACAATGCAACATCCAGACACATCACAACAACCAGAAACGCACAACAAACACCAGAAACAAGAAAACTTAAAAACCAACAACCAGAAACAACACAACAGACAAAATCACTACAATAACCAGAAAAATATTGCAACATCTGGACACACCACAACAACCAGAAACACTGCAAACACCAGAAACAAGATAACTTAAAAACCAACAACCAGAATCAACACAACAGACAAAATCACTACAACAACCAACATCTGGACACACCACAACAACCAGAAACATTGCAAACACCAGAAACAAGATAACTTAAAAACCAACAACCAGAATCAACACAACAGACAAAATCACTACAACAACCAGAAAAATATTACAACATCTGGACACACCACAACAACCAGAAACAATGCAAACACCAGAAACAAGATAACTTAGAAACCAACAACCAGAATCAACACAACAGACAAAATCACTACAACAACCAGAAAAATATTGCAACATCTAGACACATCACAACAACCAGAAACACTGCAAACACCAGAAACAAGATAACTTAAAAACCAACAACCAGAATCAACACAACAGACAAAATCACTACAACAACCAACATCTGGACACACCACAACAACCAGAAACAATGCAAACACCAGAAACAAGATAACTTAAAAACCAACAACCAGAATCAACACAACAGACAAAATCACTACAACAACCAGAAAAATATTACAACATCTGGACACACCACAACAACCAGAAACATTGCAAACATCAGAAACAAGATAACTTAAAAACCAACAACCAGAATCAACACAACAGACAAAATCACTACAACAACCAACATCTGGCCACACCACAACAACCAGAAACACTGCAAACACCAGAAACAAGATAACTTAAAAACCAACAACCAGAATCAACACAACAGACAAAATCACTACAACAACCAGAAAAATATTACAACATCTGGACACACCACAACAACCAGAAACATTGCAAACATCAGAAACAAGATAACTTAAAAACCAACAACCAGAATCAACACAACAGACAAAATCACTACAACAACCAACATCTGGACACACCACAACAACCAGAAACACTGCAAACACCAGAAACAAGATAACTTAAAAACCAACAACCAGAATCAACACAACAGACAAAATCACTACAACAACCAGAAAAATATTACAACATCTAGACACACCACAACAACCAGAAACACTGCAAACACCAGAAACAAAATAACTTAAAAACCAACAACCAGAATCAACACAACAGACAAAATCACTACAACAACCAGAAAAATATTACAACATCTGGACACACCACAACAGCCAGAAACATTGCAAACATCAGAAACAAGATAACTTAAAAACCAACCACCAGAATCAACACAACAGACAAAATCACTACAACAACCAACATCTGGACATACCACAATAACCAGATACACTGCAAACACCAGAAACAAAATAACTTAAAAACCAACAACCAGAATCAACACAACAGACAAAATCACTACAACAACCAGAAAAATATTACAACATCTGGACACACCACAACAACCAGAAACATTGCAAACATCAGAAACAAGATAACTTAAAAACCAACAACCAGAATCAACACAACAGTCAAAATTACTAGAACAACCAGAAAAATATTGCAACATCTAGACACACCACAACAACCAGAAACATTGCAAACATCAGAAACAAGATAACTTAAAAACCAACAACCAGAATCAACACAACAGACAAAATCACTACAACAACCAGAAAAATATTACAACATCTGGACACACCACAACAACCAGAAACACTGCAAACACCAGAAACAAGATAACTTAGAAACCAACAACCAGAATCAACACAACAGTCAAAATCACTACAACAACCAGAAAAATATTACAAAATCTGGACACACCACAACAACCAGAAACACTGCAAACACCAGAAACAAGATAACTTAGAAACCAACAACCAGAATCAACACAACAGACAAAATCACTACAACAACCAGAAAAATATTACAACATCTGGACACACCACAACAACCAGAAACATTGCAAACATCAGAAACAAGATAACTTAAAAACCAACAACCAGAATCAACACAACAGACAAAATCACTACAACAACCAGAATCAACACAACAGACAAAATCACTACAACAACCAACATCTAGACACACCACAACAACCAGAAACAATGCAAACACCAGAAACAAGATAACTTAAAAACCAACAACCAGAATCAACACAACAGACAAAATCACTACAACAACCAGAAAAATATTACAACATCTGGACACACCACAACAACCAGAAACATTGCAAACATCAGAAACAAGATAACTTAAAAACCAACAACCAGAATCAACACAACAGACAAAATCACTACAACAACCAGAAAAATATTACAACATCTGGACACACCACAACAACCAGAAACACTGCAAACATCAGAAACAAGATAACTTAAAAACCATCAACCAGAATCAACACAACAGACAAAATCACTACAACAACCAGAAAAATATTACAACATCTGGACACACCACAACAACCAGAAACACTGCAAACACCAGAAACAAGATAACTTAAAAACCAACAACCAGAATCAACACAACAGACAAAATCACTACAACAACCAGAAAAATATTACAACATCTGGACACACCACAACAACCAGAAACAATGCAAACACCAGAAACAAGATAACTTAAAACCAACAACCAGAATCAACACAACAGACAAAATCACTACAACAACCAGAAAAATATTACAACATCTGGACACACCACAACAACCAGAAACACTGCAAACATCAGAAACAAGTTAACTTAAAAACCAACAACCAGAATCAACACAACAGTCAAAATTACTAGAACAACCAGAAAAATATTGCAACATCTAGACAAACCACAACAACCAGAAACATTGCAAACATCAGAAACAAGATAACTTAAAAACCAACAACCAGAATCAACACAACAGACAAAATCACTACAACAACCAGAAAAATATTACAACATCTGGACACACCACAACAACCAGAAACATTGCAAACATCAGAAACAAGATAACTTAAAAACCAACAACCAGAATCAACACAACAGACAAAATCACTACAACAACCAGAATCAACACAACAGACAAAATCACTACAACAACCAACATCTAGACACACCACAACAACCAGAAACAATGCAAACACCAGAAACAAGATAACTTAAAAACCAACAACCAGAATCAACACAACAGACAAAATCACTACAACAACCAGAAAAATATTACAACATCTGGACACACCACAACAACCAGAAACATTGCAAACATCAGAAACAAGATAACTTAAAAACCAACAACCAGAATCAACACAACAGACAAAATCACTACAACAACCAGAAAAATATTGCAACATCTAGACACACGACAACAACCAGAAACACTGCAAACACCAGAAACAAGATAACTTAAAAACCAACAACCAGAATCAACACAACAGACAAAATCACTACAACAACCAGAAAAATATTACAACATCTGGACACACCACAACAACCAGAAACATTGCAAACACCAGAAACAAGATAACTTAAAAACCAACAACCAGAATCAACACAACAGACAAAATCACTACAACAACCAGAAAAATATTACAACATCTGGACACACCACAACAACCAGAAACAATGCAAACACCAGAAACAAGATAACTTAAAAACTAACAACCAGAATCAACACAACAGACAAAATCACTACAACAACCAGAATCAACACAACAGACAAAATCACTACAACAACCAACATCTGGACACACCACAACAACCAGAAACATTACAAACATCAGAAACAAGATAACTTAAAAACCAACAACCAGAATCAACACAACAGACAAAATCACTACAACAACCAGAAAAATATTGCAACATCTAGACACATCACAACAACCAGAAACAATGCAAACACCAGAAACAAGATAACTTAAAGACCAACAACCAGAATCAACACAACAGACAAATCACTACAACAACCAGAAAAATATTACAACATCTGGATACACCACAACAACCAGAAACACTGCAAACACCAGAAACAAGATAACTTAAAAACCAACAACCAGAATCAACACAACAGACAAAATCACTACAACAACCAGAAAAATATTACAACATCTCGACACACCACAACAACCAGAAACATTGCAAACATCAGAAACAAGATAACTTAAAAACCAACAACCAGAATCAACACAACAGACAAAATCACTACAACAACCAGAAAAATATTACAACATCTGGACACACCACAACAACCAGAAACATTGCAAACATCAGAAACAAGATAACTTAAAAACCAACAACCAGAATCAACACAACAGACAAAATCACTACAACAACCAGAAAAATATTACAACATCTCGACACACCACAACAACCAGAAACATTGCAAACATCAGAAAGAAGATAACTTAAAAAAACAACAACCAGAATCAACACAACAGACAAAATCACTACAACAACCAGAAAAATATTGAAACACACAGACAAAATCACTACAACAACCAGAAAAATATTACAACATCTGGACACATCACAACAACCAGAAACATTGCAAACATCAGAAACAAGATAACTTAAAAACCAACAACCAGAATCAACACAACAGACAAAATCACTACAACAACCAGAAAAATATTACAACATCTGGACACACCACAACAACCAGAAACACTGCAAACACCAGAAACAAGATAACTGAAAAACCAACAACCAGAATCAACACAACAGACAAAATCACTACAACAACCAGAAAAATATTACAACATCTGGACACACCACAACAACCAGAAACATTGCAAACACCAGAAACAAGATAACTTAGAAACCAACAACCAGAATCAACACAACAGTCAAAATCACTACAACAACCAACATCTGGACACACCACAACAACCAGAAACAATGCAAACATCAGAAACAAGATAACTTAGAAACCAACAACCAGAATCAACACAACAGACAAAATCACTACAACAACCAACATCTGGACACACCACAACAACCAGAAACACTGCAAACACCAGAAACAAGATATCTTAGAAACCAACAACCAGAATCAACACAACAGACAAAAGCACTACAACAACCAACATCTGGACATACCACAATAACCTGAAACACTACAAAAACAAGAAATGCCATAACTAAAAAACCCAAAACAACTAAAATCAACGCAACAGCAAAAATCACTTGACCAATCAAAGAAAATACAACATCTAACTACAACAGCCAGAAAAAAACTTTGTAACCAATTAAAAAACACAAAACCAGAAACACTGCAACAACCCTATCCAGAAAAACGGTAACAACCAGAGACATCGCAACTCTCAGAAACACTATCAATTAGACACACGACAACTAAAAAAACGGACAATGTAAAAGCAAAAACCATTACGACATGACCATTGATTTAAAATAGAAACAAGAAAAGAAAGTCTTAAATATGAACTCCTGTAGGGACCACTAGTTTAGATGGAGTGGGTTTTATTTATTTTTTATTTTTTTCTTTGTAAACGTTTAATAATCTTGAAAAAAGCAAAAACCATTACGACATGACCATTGATTTAAAATAGAAACAAGAAAAGAAAGTCTTAAAAATGAACTCCTGTAGGGACCGCTAGTTTAGATGGAGTGGGTTTTATTTATTTTTTATTTTTTTCTTTGTAAACGTTTAATAATCTTGAAAAAAAAAACAAATTTATAATATATATCTCATCAAAAGTACACTGGGAGATTAGACGGTGTGGCACTTTAACCTGTAATGTTAATAAACAGTAACGACGGCATGATTTCTTATAGGTAATCCCTTCAAAGTGCTATGTACAACATGTAAAGTGTATGAACACGCTGAATGGTAGACAAACACAATCGTCAAAATGTTTAATATTAAGGTTTTTTAAATACTTTTAACATAATTAGAGATCTCCGATTTGAATTTCATGATGGTGCCCCTTTAGGAGTAATTTGATCACAAGGCTTTTCTAAGTTGTCATCATATCCAGCCAACGTCTAATGTAGGCGATTATAACCAATGGTTTCAATGTTGTTATTTCACGTTTGTTATAGTTGAGTTGAGCAATGATGTTACTTATATCGAGATGGTCAGTTCCGGGATGATGAAAAAACTGAATGAAAAACCACCAACCTTCGGCAAGCGAACAAACTTTCTCACACAAGGATCTGCTGGAGAGGGGATTTGAGCCATAGAGGTAAAAGGCACTGTTGCTCTATATTGTGCAGTGTTGCCATGGTGTTTGCTATGTGTACTTCATCTACGTTTCTGTTATTGCATGTGAACAAAGACTACAACCCCTTTGTTGTTTAAAAATGCGTTCTGGCAACAAGGACAATGTTGCATCATTTCCAAAAACACACTTTGCCGCAACGTGTTATCTCATTATGATGAACGGCTTAGTAGCCTATAGAACTACTTTCCGGACCACAACCCCTTTCAACGACTAGGATCGAATCCGGTACATATACTTGATTCAATAATTGATATTCTTGATACAGGTTAAATAATTTAGACACAAAAATGAAACAGTGTACATCCTATTCCTGCTCATGGAAGACTTTTGACCTTAATCAGGTAAATGGGACATCATCAATACACGACCCCATTAGAATAGTATTCAGTGTCATTTTCCTCAAGTTCAAGGTTTAGTATCCAAATCAAATAACTGTTTGTTTTTATATTGGTTTTCATCGCAGAGGAAGTGTTCAGCTATTTACATTATGAAAATACAATTTGTTGCTGGGTTTATGTTTTTTTATTAATTGCGCGCATACTTTTATTTCAGGACATTTAACTTTTATGTCTGTTGAGGTGTGCTCGCTTACTGTTGCTTTGTTGTTTTTTTTTTTTTTTTTTTTTTAAACCAAACACAATTTTGTATATTTTTTCAGCCATGAGTTGATTTATTCAATTAACAAAACAATTCAAACTGTTTTGTTGGTCGGTCTTAACTCTCCCCCCCCCCCCAAACGTTTTACTCCTTTCCTTAGCCCTTAGTGGCCGAGTAAAGGCGTGTCACCTCTGTAGTTTCCACTTCTGTCGACCGCATCGCATGAGCAAATATCACCGTAAGTGAGCACAAGTACAATGCAGATCAGAAACACTGGCGCACCACATGAACTAATCCTCGAGATTTTAAAAAAAAATTGTTTCAAATAGCTGTAAAATTGCTGATGTGACGTATAAACTCAACCAACCAATCACTCTTTCTCAAATAGGACAATATAATTACAAAAATATTTAAATATATTATAGAAAATATGTTTATTCATATAAATTTGATATCACCGTCATATATAAAAAAAATTATACATATATTTTATTCATTTATATATATCATTGTCACTTAGTCTTTCTTTCAAACGCAAACTTCAGCACTATTTTATTGCTGTGATACACATGATCTAATATTAACTAAGCAGTGTTCTATTTATAAAAAATAATGTACGTGAACTAGACACTCTCTACCCATTTACATCCCTTCATACCTCTTGATCTGGTCAAAAATTAAACCGGGAAAGACGCAACCCATTTCATAGATAAAAGATCGAGGAGGAACGAAAATATAAATGATAATTTGTAAACATAAAACTTTTGAAAATATACTTTTACAGTGTGTCAGCTTTGATCCGTTTTTATATTGAGTTAACACAAAATGCAGATAACTACTTGGTGATGAATCCGCAAAAAGATTCTTAAAATTCAAATGGATGCTAGTATGGTAGCTTAAAGGTGACATTATCACAGTCGATGTTGGCGTGAAATTTAAAGACAATAGTATATCTATTGTGAAATGTTTATGCAATATGCAAATTGTGTAATTATGTTCTAAATGTAGGTAAGTCTCTCTCCTAATTTAGTGATACAAGATTTTTTTTGCAGCTAGTTATCATGGGATAAAATGTTAAAAACAACTAAGAAAAAAGATTATTTAGAAAGTCCAGTATTTTTATATCACGTGACTGAGTATTTGCATAGCTATCATCCTTATTGTGCGATACAATACTGGTACATTGATATATTTTGATTATTAAATTATAACTTTTAGACCACACTTCCTGAAGATGATCGATATAACTATCATAAGGGCAAGAATAAAGTCAGTCGGTCCATATACACAAACAATTCCCGCCACTAGACGTCGCTCAATTCCTGGGATGTAAAGCGACATCTATTAGTAGAAGCTGGTACACACAAACGAATCCTGACAAACTAAAGCTATACACATCATTTTATAAACGATGGCTATGTTTTATATACACATTTAGCATATTTATATGTAATTTACAATATTTCAAAACAACAAAATATATGTTATATAAAGCAATAACAAATTCCCTAAGATTTATCTTGAAGCAACATGAAAATCCGAGGTCTTAACTTAAAAAAGGATCTATTACACTTTTACCAATTCGAAACTTAGAATGTCGTTGTTACTTCCTGTTTGAGATTTAGATTTTCACCTTTTTATCATTTTATCACACTTCATTGGTTTTCATCCAAGTCCAAGATAACCAGACAGCTAGCTTTTGGTATTTCCAAGGTAAAGAGTTGTGTTGGGCTGTCGTGGTACTATATATTATAAAATCCTAGAATTTTCTTCACGTCTCTGCAGGATGAAAGCCAAAACTCGATGAAGGTAGCAAAATGTTTATATTATGCATATAAAATAACGAACTTCTCTTACAGACAGCCTAAATCCTGCTGCGACCTTGATTCTACAAATAAAATATAATACAAATTTAATGCATACTTATGACAAACAGAACTGGATTTATCAGGAATAATATGGCGCGAAACTGCCTCAAGGCATTTCTTGTCGATAGAACCTGAAGTTGAAACAGTGTTCATGGGTCTTACTTCGCGCAATTTACTTCAAAATGTACCGGGGAAAAAATTAACTTTCCATGGAATATTTCTAATTTCCAAAGAATTCGAAGATTCTTAAAAAACGTCCCCATGAATAGAATGGCACAAAATGCTGGATCATGATAAACTTAGCAAAACATCATTAGTACAGGGTGCCCCAAAACATGTGTTACACTTTTAAACTGTTGTAAAATTTTAATACCTTCAGTTATATTTATGAAATTTACAAAATATAACAAAAAAGTTTTAAATTTTTTGTTAAGCATACATTTGTCACAGTTTTCTTATTAATCACCAAAACTTTCTTTGGAGAAAAATACAAAAAATTATGTCATTTTACAATAAATGTTCCAAATGACGTCCTTTTGCCTTCAACATTGTTTGAACACGATTTCTATTTTTTTTTTAATAAGTTGTACGAGAACATAAAAACGTGACTATAATTTCCGCCTTACTGAAAAAAGTTTATAATACAAACGAGGATCATGAAGAACTCAGAAAAATTTCCTGTTCATCAGTCTTTGTTTATCATTGGTATTAGTTATAGCCTATTCTAATTACTTAAAAATTAACACGATTTTAAATTTATAATATTTAGTTACATGATGGAATATTAATAATATGATGCATGTCTAGAAACAATGATCAACCGGCACTCCTTTTGTGTGCGTCACTCCTTTCAAGCGGACTTACCAAAAACTTATGTATATATATATTATATTGTAGCATTTTTTTTTTAAAATTGTCATTCAGTACATTGAATAAAGTAACATTAACCATGGCTATAGGGTGTTAATAAGGTTCAACATTATTGTGCAAGTATGCAGAAGAAACTTTGTAGTCAGGGTAATGTTCTATAGAAGTGAAAATTAGAGAGAAAATAAAGGAAACGTGTAATATTTCACTACAGACAAGGTAACAAAGAACACTAGAGCTAAAATATGTACCACTGGCTCTAGCCAATGCAACAATGAGTACGGCAAGTTAGTGACAGAACACAGCCAAAAGGTGCTGTAGCGACCTCGATGTTGTGCAACCATGACCTATATGTACCTAAAATTAAAGACTTACTTCTAAGTGTTCCTCCACTCTCCGATCTAGTTTTTCTATAATATCCGTATTCAGAAACAGGCTTACGTCGTTCTGTGGCTGGATGTTTACCGGTTAAATCACCAGTTACCTTTAGAACTTTACTACCACCAAGCTCACTACCTTTCTTTGTATAAATAGGTAAACTGTATGTACTTCCTGGTTGCTTCAAATGATGTACGGAATCTGACAAATATAAAAATGGAGAAATTAAAAAAAAAAAAACGATGAGCAAAAACAGGACACAACTTCGATACAAAACATCTGTAAACCTTGGTTAATACTTTCACTATTATTATCATATTGTTAAAAGATAGTTTTAGTGGATACTTTTATGTCAGGTATTATTATACTGACGATATTCATATCCTTTGTCAGGGCAGTTGTTGTATAGAGTTATACACTGACAAAATGGGGACAAAACGGCTTCGCTTTCCAAAATATCTTTAGAATTAAAAAAAACAACTTGTAAAACAACATGATGACAATACCACACACACACACACACACACACACACACACACACACACACTGAGGATGTTGCTAAATCATATGGAGTATTAATTTCCAGCAGCAAAGATCAACTATTAAACTATTATTCTATCATTGTACAAATTATTATTATTTTGTGTTTATATTTTCACCTTAACTGCAGTACGATTTTGTTATGTTAATTTACGCTTTATTCATGGAAATATTTATATCTATACTTACTTTGTTCGCCGTTTCCGATGATTACAGGTTCTGAGTACATTCCTTGGTTCACATAAACCATGGAACTAGGCCTGCTCTTGTAACTGGGAGGAGCCATTATTACTGAACCAGCGTAGTAAGTATCCCGGTCATCCTCCAAGTAGATACCCTCCACACCCATGTTGACCAGTTGTCTGACCTTGGGCAAGAACATAGAGAATAAGGCCAAAGTGGCCGTTATAAAAAGACCAAATGCCATACAAGCATCTCCAAACTCCTGAGCAAAATCGTGATCCCTATTTAACCCTCCAACTAGACCCCAAGCAATCCATATAGGTATAGAAAAGCCAGCTCCAATTCCAATGAACACACTTTCTCTATGATTTGTGATAATACCATGTGCTTTCATGGCGACAATGGTCGTCATTAGAATAAGGAACATTATATAAACCAAAGACAACAAATCGTTTTCAAAATTTGTTCTAATAAAACTAGCCATATTTAGCCAACCTTTTTCTGCAGACCAAGTAAAATGGTTACAAACCCATGCTTCTTCGCCATTATTGGTAACAACTTTAACAACCTCGGGAGGTACTTGGATCAGCCACTGCGTGTCAATTACAATTTGAACACCTACAGCAAAAACAAACATAAGAAACTGGTAAATTCCTTTCAGATAATTTGGCGATTCTATATCACCTGCTATATAAGACTCACTACTTTTAGATGTTAATATAACCATTAGTTTAACTAAAAGCACAGCAAAAATTATAGCATATGAAACCCCTACTCCAAACCTCGTGATACCACATGTAGCCTTTGTTGGAACAGGGATGTAAGCAAACAATGTAAGATAAGCAAGGAAGATACCACAAAGCAGAAGCTGGCCCAACCACATAGTACGCCATTGACGACCAATCTTCGTACCCATCAACTTATACAAGATATATATTTCAAAGACTACCACTGCTAAAATCCCAAGACCTGCCAAAACACCGAGCGCAATAATCCATTTCTGACCGATTTCAAATCTGGTGCCATATTCACCGTCCCCTCTCATTTGTTTACTGAATGCTCCAGTAAACTGTTGATTGGCTACCATTTTCGCGAAGGCATAAACACCTCCCTCTGTTGGATCTGTGGTTGTCTTGACAACGGCTGTTGTAGCAGCTTGGGTTGTCGTTGAAGATTGTCGTGGTTGTTTCGTTACATTCTGTACATGGGGTGTTAGAACAGAGAGATGGGACTGTATTTAAGTTGGATGTAATGGCCAATTGGGTTGTGGCATCTGGTCTGTAGGAACCAACCTGAAATTTAAAAAAATAGACATCAGTTGACATCAGAGTACCTTCAAACCAAAACTGTTGACTTAGTCTATGAATTATACCACAAAAGTTTATTATTATAAAAAAAGAAAAAAGAAAGATACAATGTAAGAATTTTATGTACATGTACTTCACAGCATTCACAGACGTAACATTTTACCAAAACCAATAGAAATCCAATAAATAAGAATGAGTGAAGTTGTGTAAAAAATCTTATCTTAAATTACCCAATAACAACAAAACACCAAGTAAACATATATTGGCTAATCTGCTATTTGGGTAAGTTTTTTTCTACAATTTTTAAGACCCAAAAAATCATTTTAAACATCAATACTGGCTAATTTGTTTATTTTATTTTTTATTTTTATTTATTTATTTATTTTGCTTCTAATTTTTAAGACGAAAAAATCCCGACTTTACACATTTATACAGTTGTTTAGTCGTATGTATACTTACTACAGTATATGTGTTGCCTGTGCTGACTCTGACCAGCTTGTATCTAACGAAACTCTGGGCAAGGTCTCCCATATCATCAAAGACTCTTATATTGTTTTCTCTGGTCAGTCGAATTCCTTCAAATATATTCTGTCCTCTGTTTCTTTCGTTTAAGAACTTTGAGCACATGTCGTTTTGTGTACAAATTTCGTTTGCTTTAGCCCTGACGCCATCGATGACAGCTTTTACTGCCATAAGGGTGTATGGGACGTACACGTCACGGCTGTACCGTCCGGCAATGGTATCGACGTTTTCATCACAAACTCTGTTCTGGTCACAACCAAGGATTCCATCCCAGTATGCTTTAAACCATGGATTCCAACTGTTATTTCTTGGTTTCAAATTGTCAAAGTATGTGTAAAACCTCTCCACGTCATTTGAAAGAATGCTTGGCGCGTCTAAAGAAATTGTGTATCCAGAAACCTGTGTGTTTAAAGTGACAGATGAGTCTTCTGCCCAAGAGGAGGTACCGAAAAATATAAAATTTTGTATTTCGTTTGGTTGTTCGTTTTTAAATTTTGCTAAAAATGTTTTTGCGTTGTCCTTGTCAAGATAAAGAATCACATATCGGGTTACTTTGTTTTGCATGATTTTGTCAATAACAGCTGTCATTTGTTGTTCTGAAGCGGAAACGGGTAGTTCTTGATCTGCAACAACGCATACTTTCTTGGCGTGTAACTCATTCTTTAACATATGAAACCCATCACGACCGTATGAGTTTCCAAGATAAACAGCTTGCACATATTTAGCTTGTAAATGATCAGCTAACAATGATGTCATTATTTTTGAGTCGTATTTGTCCGAGGGAACTGTTCTCAAGAAGAAAGGGTTGTCACCATTTGTAAGCATTGGTGAAGTGGCAGCATGACTGACAAGGGTTCTGTTCATTTCTCTAAGTAATACTGCAGTGGCTCTTGCTTCTGCGCTTCTGTCAGGACCGACATAAGCCATCAGATTTCTTGGAGACACTTCCTTTTTGGTAGGACCAGCAACACGAATTTTACATAATTCATAACTGAGTATGTTTTCAATTGTCTTTTCAGCCATGGAACAGGAATCCATCCCAAGACCTCCAACAAAGACTCTATTCAGATCAGTGCCTTGGTAGTTCTTGATTGCCCACATAAATGCCTCTAAATTAATTATTCCACGTGACCTTAATGCTGCTTTGTCACATGAGTATGCGTCTACACCATGCTCGTGTATTCCAAAAAGTCCCCCAAGGTAGAAATGTTTATTTACTACATCAGTTTCGGCTTCCATGACTGCAACGTTGTCATAGAAACATGAGTCACTACTTGCCGGACATGTTTCTTGTGATGATACCAGTAAATATGGTACAATCAAAAGACTCAGGATCATTCGTAACGCCATCTGCAAACACATTTGAAAAAAAAAATCGAATAAGTAACTAATACTCAGCAAAGAGAAAATACAAAAATGCTAATGCATGGTAAAAAAACAAGGGCCTCAGTGATCGAGTGGTCTGAAGTGCGCCTAAGGTATCACAGTGTCTCTCACCGCCAAGGTTCAAATCATGCTTGGGCAGTTCGTAATGTAAGAAAGTTTATCAGTTTGCTTGCCAATTGGTGGTTTTCCTTGGGCTCTCCGGTTTCATCCACCATCCTAGCTGATTTTCTCTGTCCCTAACAAATTTTATGTCTGGCGGCTGTGTATGTTTTAGGATTAAGGAAAATTAGGACTACCACCATCCCAGAACTGACCGCCTCGATAAAAATGAAAGAATTTTGACTGAGGCGTAAAATACCTTTACTTGACCCTCTTTCAGAGAATGGGTGGTTTGATGGAGCACATATTGGTATTTTACGCTACTGTCAACAAATATCCACTACATTGTATTTTAGTCATAATAGTGACAGTTTAGTTCTAAAATGGTTGAAAGTTAAGTTACTTTTCTCGCAATAGGGATTAGGCCGTGTGGGATGATTCAAACTTGGGCAATGCGATGCATTTTAGTTCATTAGTTGGACTTAAAAACAGTCAGCTACAGAAGCTCAGGAAACAAAAAGAACATTTTAACACAATGATACAGAACTAACTTAAAACAAAGTACTTATTACAATTAAAAACTTTAAAAACAACCCCCAAAATTTTTGTATAGTTTCCCGGATGTCTGAAAAACGGAAGATTTAAGAGAATCGTTTAGCAATTGTTATTTACAAAATTTAGAACAAGTGATCATTGTTTTTTAGATTTGAAGAAAGGCCGATTTTAAAAAAGTAGACTGTGTTGTGTTTGTAGGACTTATATTCTACTAATATAGAAAAAAGACTGTGTTGCGTTTGTAGGACTTGTATTGTACTAATATTGAAAAAAGTAAAAGTACACTGTTTTGTGTTTGTGGGACTTATATTGTACCAATATTGACTCTATCAAACCTTCATTGTTTGATGTTTTATCAAAGGATTTATTTGAATTTAATTTTATAACTGATGAACAAAAACTTTATTATTTATCAAATGCAAACAGAGAACATTTGCCTTTTATTGTGAGTTTTTTAGGCATATTTGCTGAGACTAAGAAAATATAGCCCCATTTAAGCAACCTGTTTCGGAAACTGCATTCTTTTCTTTTTGTATTCATAATTACATCTTAATACATTCATTCTTTTACCATTACTTTTATGTTTCAAGGTTAAATCCTTGTTTGAGTTTAAATACCAAAGTATTATTATTATTATTATTATTATTATTATTACATTGTATAATAATAATAATAATAATAATAATAAGAGAAACTCAGATTTTGGGTGGTACTTGAAGTAATCAGGAATTCGGATATGGTACTTTTGGAGGGTTTTGTTTTTAGTTTGAAGCTCTCACTGTCATATCCAGTATCCACAATTTACAGTTTATAATAGTAATTTACGTATCCATTAGTATTTATATAAGGGTGTCATAAATTAATAATAGTTTATTGAACCGCTAACATTTGCAATACAGGAAAACATAATGACTGCATCGTTGTCATAGAAACACGAGTCGCTACTTGCCGGACATGCTCATGTCAAGATACCTGTAAAGGGGCTTGTAAGGACTGACAAGGGGTCTTCCTATAAAGGGGTAATTAAGGGAGAGAATAAAAATATAGGGCTGGTAAGAAATTGACAGGTGGTCTCCCTATATAGTGAAATTAGGAGTGAGAATAAAAATATAGGGGTGGTAAGAAATTGACAGGTGGCCTCCATATACGGGTAAAATTAGGAGTGAGAATAAAAATATAGGGGCTGATAAGAAATTGACAGGTGATCTCCCTATACAAGGTGTAATTAGGAGTGAGAATAAAAATATAGGGGCTGGTAAGAAATTGACAGGTGATCTCCCTATACAGTGTAATTAGGAGTGAAAATAAAAATATAGGGATTGGTAAGAAATTTGCAAGTTCTTTCTACAGGAGGTATTAAAAGATAGAATTAAAATATTGGGGTTGTAGAAAAAAAGGTCTTCCTACACAGGGGTAGTAATTAAGGGTCAGAACAAAAATATAGGGAATATTAAAAAATTGACATGTGGTTCTCTTACAAGGTAATTATATGATAATGAAAATACAACGGTTGGTTTGAAGTTTACAAGTGGTCTTTCTACTGGGGGTAATGAAGAGATTAACATTTTAAAGCGTCTATAGATATTCGATATGTCAGTGTGACTATGCTACGTTAAATTGTGACATTATGCAATAATTCTCAAGATCAAAGCCTTGGAGTCTTTCCTAGCATATCCAAGCACTGGTCACTCATAAAATTTCGGTTCGAGAAATAAAATTTTGTCATATTTTAACCAAATAACAGCATATAACATTATACATGGAAAATGATAGAAGTCTAAAATTGGGAATAATGGGACTGGGTATTAGTTTCAGTTTCATAATTTTTCATGTACCCAGTGATATTGTGTGTCAAGGTAATTTTTATTAATGTTTAGTAGTTTTTCGAAATGGAAAGAAGGTTTTAGTGGATCCAATTGGTGGCACGTGTGAAATATCAAGCATTGTTATTTAATTTTAACACAGATTTTTGTTTTTCATACACAATCGAAATTACAAGATATTTTTGCCGGGGGGGGGGGGGGTTACGTGATGGTCAATTTTTTTTCTTAATCTTGGAAAACCCCTTTTCAAAAGTCAATATCTATATAAAATGTTCATGAAATAAATCTAATAAATTCAGTTTCATTAAATACTTCTGAAAATAGAGACTGCAATACACCCATGCAATATCTTTAAGTTCACAACAACCTCGTTTGTTTTGTTATCGTATTATTATTTATATTTTCATTTTCTTTCCTAAACTGAATATCTTCATTTGTGTCGACTCAAATCTTATTTACGTCTTCAATTTTTTAACCTATTAATATTGTATTTTCAGAAATTTTACCCAAATTCTATTTGGATAGGGTGGTGTCAACATGGTGTGCAACATGCATGAAAATAAAGAAAAGTAACTATGCGATTTAAATTAACGAGTTCAAATTTTAAAATTTCAAAAATTCCATTTTCAAATGTTTATAAATATAAAGACATATTTCATTTTTGAAACTAAAATTTTCGGTAAAAATATTGAAAACAAAACATAAAACATGAATTTCAACTGTTCAGTGCTAAGGAGTGTGTATTAAAAATCAATTGGACAGCATGCCGGACACCGAGTTTTGTGTTGAAAATAAAACATAATTCTTACCTTTTTAATTAACGACCCGAACTGTCTGTCCCTACCGGGCCTGTCAGTCCAGTTATTACCTGTCCCCCGGGCAGATGCTGTATACCGGTGACAAAAACACCTCTAAGTTGTCATACACACATACACAGTACAGCCCAACCCAGACTGTATTGCTAAAAATACTCTTCCAATAAAGCCTATAGATTCTCCCTTATACGTTAAGACCTGCGCTATTGTTGTTATAATAGTAAACTATTACCTGCTATAGGTGATTTGCATTATGTAGCAAAACTGGTCTGACGGGTTTTCAGGTGTAAAAATAGAACATTTTGCCCATTCATTTTATAAACCTTATACATATTCATGAAATCGTTATCCAATATATATATCATATATAAGTGTGTTAACCCCGAAGGCGGGTAAAATAACGCAATTTTTATGTAAATAAACCTGTTTTATTTTATTTTTTTTAAACCATTGATTCTCATTTTTATTTATTTATTTATTTATTTATTTATTTATTTATTTATTTTTCCCTTTTACTGATTATAATCACCTGACATGTTGCACTTTTAATTTTGTATGAGGTATGTTAAAATAGAAATAGAATTATACCGTAAGAAACACACACACACACACACACACACACACACACACACACACACTTTAAAGAAACAAACCCACATCCTACTAATGGAATTATAATTTGTCTTACTTCGATTTTTTGCACATTATTATCTGTCGAACTTCAATTCAAACTATACTGTATTTCATATTTAAAAATGTTCAGATTGTCAAATTGCAAAAAAAAAAAAAAAAAAAAAAAAAAAAAAAAAAAAAAAAAAAGCATTAAAAATTATGAATTTTGTACACAGTTGATCGAAATATACAACATCATTTTGTTTCACTACCAGAATAGAATGATTTGGGGTTACAAATGTAATAGTGAATTAATTAAATAATTATCTTATTATTATTTATTTATTTATTTACTTATTTTTATTTGACATTTTTAATTAAATAAGGAATATTTTGATTTTATTATTACTTTAAGTAACTTTACTTTCAAACTTATTTCAGTTAATCTTTTTTCATTAATTTCATTATTTGTAAAAAGACTTATTCAATAAGCTTTTTTACTTAACAAGTCAGCTTTAGATTGTGTGACACCTTCTTATTCCGGACAATACCACTCTATGAACTACAAAGAATGTCCTGAAAGTAGAGGACGACCGAACACCGTTATAAAGAACACAGACGTAGATCTATTCATTCATTACTTTATTTCCTCCTTGACAGAGATAAATGACATGATGAAAGTATCATAACATTATGTAGTAAACTAAAGTACAAACAAAAATAACAGCAACATTAGTGGGACTGGAGTAATGGTGTTTTACGCCTCAGTCAAGATTTGTGCACTTATATCGAGGCAGTCAGTTCTGGAGTGGTGGAGGAAACCGGAGTACCCGGAGAAAACCACCTACCTTCGGCAAGCGAACTGATAAACTTTCTCACACTAGGATCTGTCCCGAATGGGATCCGAACCCAGGCGGTCAGAGGCGCTGTGATCCGTAAGCGCGCGCTTTAGACCACTCGGCCACCGATTTTCAAAGTAATTTAAAACATAAAAATATAATAATTGACAATCTCATCTAAATAAGATTTAGTAAATGTATATTTTCAATGTTTATTATCAAATAATCATTTTATTCAATTTCACTTTTGAGAAATTTACCAAAACTACAGCATGAGTAATCTCGAAGTGTCACTCAATCTAAAGCCGACTTAAGCTTGTAACGTTATACGCTTATTAAATAAATCTTTACACAAATAAAGCAATTAATGAAAAAAGATTAATTGCAGAAAATAAGTTTTAAAGTAAAGTTACTTAAAGTAATAATAAAATCAAAATATTCCTTATTTAATTAAAAATGTCAAATCAAAAGTTTTGAATTTTTAAAAAATAATATAATTCAAAAGTAGAACATTACAGGAGTTTCTTGCTATCATCTAAAATAAGAAGTTCAATAGCGCAAGAAACAAACAGTTGAATATTGATTGCGCATGGTCAAAATGATGGTTATTCAGATCCGCAATAAGTAGACAGTTGTATGTTGGTTACACAAGGTCCAAAGAATAGTTAATCAGAGGAGCAATGAGCAGACAATTGTATGTTGGTTAAATATGGTCAAAAGAATAGTTAATCAGAGGCACAATGAGCAGACAATTGTATGTTGGTTACAGATGGTCAAAAGAATAGTTAATCAGAGGCGCAATGAGCAGACAATTGTATGTTGGTTACATATGGTCAAAAGAATAGTTAATCAGAGGCGCAATGAGCAGACAATTGTATGTTGGTTACATATGGTCAAAAGAATAGTTAATCAGAGGCGCAACAAGCAGACTATTGTATGTTGGTTACACATGGTTGAAAGAATTGTTAATCAAAGGTGCAATAAGCAAACAGTTGCATGTTGGTTACATATGGTCTAAAGAATAATTTATCAGAGGTATTAGTTGTATGCTGGTTACGCATGTTCAGAAGAATAGATAATCAGAGGCGCAATAAGCAGACAATTGTATGTTGGTTACATATGGTCAAAAGAATAGTTAATCAGAGGCGCAATGAGCAGACAATTGTATGTTGGTTACATATGGTCAAAAGAATAGTTAATCAGAGGCGCAACAAGCAGACTATTGTATGTTGGTTACACATGGTTGAAAGAATTGTTAATCAAAGGTGCAATAAGCAAACAGTTGCATGTTGGTTACATATGGTCTAAAGAATAATTTATCAGAGGTATTAGTTGTATGCTGGTTACGCATGTTCAGAAGAATAGATAATCAGAGGCGCAATAAGCAGACAATTGTATGTTGGTTACACATGGTCCAAGAATAGTTATTCAAAGGCACAATAAGCAGGCAATTGTTTGTTGGTTACACATGGTCCAAGAATAGTTATTCAAAGGCACAATAAGCAGACAATTGTTTGTTGGTTACATACGGAGAATGGTCAAAAGGATAGTTAATCAGAGGCACAATGAGCAGACAATTGTATGTTGGTTACACATAGTCCAAAAATAGTTATTCAAAGGCACAATAAGCAGACAATTGTTTGTTGGTTACATGGTCCAAGAATAGTTATTTAAAGGCACAATAAGCAGACAATTGTTTGTTGGTTACACATGGTCCAAGAATAGTTATTCAAAGGCACAATAAGCAGACAATTGTATGTTGGTTAAACATGGTCCAAGAATAGTTATTCAAAGGCACAATAAGCAGACAATCGTTTGTTGGTTACACATGATCCAAGAATAGTTATTCAAAGGCACAATAAGCAGACAATTGTTTGTTGGTTACATACGGAGAATGGTCAAAAGAATAGTTAATCAGAGGCGCAATAAGCAGACAGTTGTATGTTGATTACACATGGCGCATCGTCAAAAGAATAGTTAATCAAAGGTTCAATAACCAAACAGTTGTATGTTGGTTACACACAAAGCATGGTCAAACGGGTAGTTGATCAGACGCGCAATAAGTAGACAATTGTATGTTGGTTACACACGGAACATGGTCAAAAGAATAGTTAATCAGAGGCGCATTAAGCAGACAGTTGTACGCTGGCTACACATGATACCAAAGAATACTTAACATAAACCATGTGCAACCACCATATAACTGTCTGCTTATTGCGCCTCTGAATTTACTTGCATACTGCTAAAGCTAGAGTGTGTAGTTGCTTTAACATATAATTGTTATTTCTTAACGGTTCATTACATAACAACGAATTAGATTGATGCCTTCATTAAGATTGTACCTATTGATCATGATCTACAAACCAGTCTTGGTGTCCTTAACGCTTGTTTTACTAACACACAACTTCCAGTATTCTGCATGTTTATTAATTGATTTGTTATGCTTTGTTTCTGGTTTGTTTTGCCTTTTGTTTTCAGGTACGTTTCTGAGTGACAAAATTCTGTGTCCCAATTATAAGCACGTGATTCAATATACAAACAATTCTATATTGAAACAAGTGCTTGTGGTCCCAATGTTTCTTATACAGATCAGACACCACACTCAAGTTCTAATTTTTGGTTTTCTTTCTAGTTCATTAGTAGAATTGTTGTCCAAGCACAGGCCATTGTCAGAATAAGGTTAAATTTATTCAATAATCAAACATTTTTGTATAAACTAAACCATCTTTTCATGAAAGGGTTTTGCATAAGAACATGCCTCTAGATTCAGATGTAATAAACTTCTGTATTAATATTAGATTATTACATCTGAACCACCTAAAGGCATGTTCTCATGCAAAACCCTTTGATGAAAAGGTGGTTTAGTGTAAAAGTAAGCTATATTGAGTCTCTGATAAAAACATCTTGTCATTCATCCATCCAGAGGACAATGGATCAATATGCCAAACTGGTATATTTCATCTAATTAGCAAGACTTAACTTATATCCTAATATAGCTAACCTTTTATACTAATTTGGTCATGTAACAGCTAAAAGCTGGAAACAAAGCTTATAAAGATAAACAAAATTAATCTTCTTTCATCAATATACATCTGTACTTGCTAAGGTGAAGAGATTTGAACTCAAATGTATCAAGGAATGAATCTCACCCTCTGTGTGTGGGTGTTTAAAGCACACTCTTACAGATCAAAGTGCCTCATACCAGGTTTGAATTCCATTTGGGCAGATCCTTGTGTAAGAAAGTTAGTCAGTTCACTTGCCAAAGGTCGTGGTTTTCTCCACCAGCACAGAACTGCTTTTATGTAAGTAAAAAATCTTGATGGGAGCATGAGACATTATTGCTCAACTCCCTAGTGTGTGTGTTACCTATTAGTTACTCAATACTGAATCTTCTACTTTCCTTGGCACTAAGCTAATAATAACCAAGTCAGAAGGTTCTTAAAAAATGATTTTTGATGAACCAGAACTAAGCCAGAAAAACTAAACCAAAAGGCTCACCATTTTGGTTTGTATCACAAAAATTCACTAAGAATCTTCAGTGCTTTTAACAGTAACTGCATTCAATAGCACACAACTAGATGCCCCAAGGCTTGTAATTTGCAAGCAAGATAGACAACTTTCAAAAAGTAAAAGTTATGTTACACTGGCTTAATAGGACAAAATGGAGTGGATTGAAATAATAGTGGTTAATATCGAAGTCATGATTTTCAGTATCAAGGTGGTCAAGATTCTTTCACTTATAGAGACAGGTTAGTTTTGGAAATGTGAAGAAAACTGAGTACCCAGAGAAAACCTACAGACCTTTCACAAGCTAACTGAAAACTTTTTCACACTAAAAACTGCCCAAGCAGCAAATGAATTCCCCAGAGCTCCATTTGATACCTCATAGCTGTTTGTGCAGGACAATTATTTTTATTGGCAATGGAATCGCATTAAGTGACGTTTTCCTGTAATAACGATATTCAGGAATATTTTATGTAAACTGTATCCATTTCATTCTGCACAAACATTTAGAGGTATTGATCATGTGGTTCCATTGAACCTAGATTGTGAGGCACTATATGATCCATAAGCACATTGCTTAAACCACTCTGCCACTGTGAGAGTTGGGATATAAAACAATTGAAACTAAGATACTGTGTCTAAAAGGAAATGACACAATGGAAGAAAATTCCCGCCATTGTCATCACAGTGATTTTATTACTGGTGATGTCTAGATATAACTTGATTAAACATGACTTGTTTTCTCAAACGAGTCAAAAACATGAAAAAGTATAAAAACCATTTTTAGTACAAAATATACAAAATATTTATTTAAAATCTTCAGGCAAAAATGTACATATAATTTACAAATAAGCAAAATGTATATTATATATTCTCTCATATATATATGTTTTACATTAATAGTTTTATATTGTTTACATTTTCTGTATCACATGGCAACCTCAGACAGCCAATCATAAAAGACATAACAAAAGTCTGCAAAGTCTTTTAAATCTACAGCTCTATTGCTGTATTTTACTGGATGAAATCTTGATTTTGATTCACATGAGTTGGGGGTTAAGTGGTTGTTGTTCATTATTTGGCATACATCATATGGGTGGGATCCACTGGGAGGGAAAAGTAAATTTTTGCATCAAGCATAAAACTTTGTCAATCTTTAAAATGAGAAAAAGGTCTTATTTGATACTGCAAAGCTAAATTTCATATGTTGACCATGTGAAAAAAAAGTTATTTCCATTAAAGTTAATACCCCATTACTGATGATTGTGGCAATGTCTGGCATGAAAAAAATGTTACAACTACAGAGGGGATATAAATATATATATATTTTTTTTCTTTAACATTATCTCACTCTATACTCTATCTCATTCATGTGACATTCAACTTTCACTCAGGACCTGCAAATCACACCGTTTTTTTATAATTCTCAAAATACACACTAATAATATAATTTGCATATAAGGGAAAATATTGAAGTAACCTTTGACCTTTTTTATGCAAAATTTGTTGTGTCCCATGGTTATCTTGAACAACTTCTTGAAAAAGAAAACAACTTTTTGAATGCATTTTTAAAATCCAGAATACTTGGGACATTGCAAGGTGAAAAAGGTCAATTAAAGGGCAAAAAAGGTCAAAGGATATGGAATGTATGTATACTCATATACATCGTAAAATGTGGAAATAAAAGGTTTTCTTAATGCATTTTAGCCATAAAAAACAGGTGGTTGAAAAGTGTACTATAATAAATTCTAACGACTTAATATTCATAACAAATCACAGAAAATTCTTTCATTACAAAAACAAAATGATATTATGCATTTCTACAACTTAACATTGGATCTTGAACATCAATGTCTGCTCTTAAGCTTCTAACCATTATTCTGCAAAATTCTGATCACTTTATTCTTAAAAACACTCCATGTTCTTTGTTGAAATTTTATGTCTAATGATTGCTTTCGCTGCATGTATTTGGAATGTATATTTTTGTTTAAACAGCACTATTGACATTCTTTAAGTCCATTTCAAAAATGGTTGCGCTATTGTAGTGTTCAAAACAACAAATACATGTATAATATATAACCAGAAATAAATGACGAGTCTTATCTTCAATAATTCACCCTTGCATGAACTGAAATAAGAAAAAATACAGCATTTATTAACAATCTGCATAACTTTTTTATGCATACTGCATTCAACAGTTTCATACCAACAGAAAAACTTTCTGACAAGGAATTCCATACAATTTTTTTTTCACCAAATGTGAAAAATGTCCAAGGAGCATAACTCAGCAAAAACTCTGATGTGTAACTAAGAGTTAAGCAGTGTAACCAATATCAAATGAGTATCTACAAGTATAATAGAAAAAAGTGCAGAAAACTGATTTGCATACTGACAGGACAGAAGAATGGACAGATGGACAGACAGAGTGCAAAACCTTAAGTTTTTTCTGTACCACTGGTTGGTAACTAAATACCATGTTGTGCCTTTGTAGTGCTTTAGCAATAGTGACACAATTATTGTAACAAAGGGACATTATTTTTCAATCCTTATCTTAATGACCTAAGTGTGACCAGATATGTTACTAAAACTGATAAATACCATGTTGTGTTTCGTAATATGCTGGTTGGTGATCCACTACATTCATACTCCCTCTTAGAGAGTCATTATCTTGTAATCTAGGCATGTTATCATACTGCTGACCATACATTGAAGAATAATCAACTGAAAATATAAAGAGAGTTACATATTTAAATAATCAATTTTGATAAATTTCTAACAATTTCATTGGCTAAAAGGCTAAAATACATTCTGTTCATTACTCAATAACTCAAATGCTAATTAGCCACACCTACTTGTGTGCCAAACAATTCCATTGGCTGAAAGGCTAAAATACAATCTGTTTATTTCTCAATAACTCCAATGCTAATTAGCCACACCTACTTGTGTGCTAAACAATTCCATTGGCTGAAAGGCTAAAATACAATCTGTTTATTTCTCAATAACTCAAATGCTCATTAGCCACACCTACTTGTGTGCTAAACAATTCCATTGGTTGAAAGGCTAAATAAATTGTGTGTGCCAAACAATTCCATTGGTTGAAAGGCTAAAATACATTCTGTTTATTTCTTCATGACTCAAATGCTTATCATCCAAGCCTACTACTGTGCTGAACAATGTCATTAGTTAAAATACAGTCTGTTCATTTCTTAATGACTTAAATAAAATAAGCCACATCTACTTGTGTGCCAAATTGTTTGTGACATCCTGTCTGTTACATATCAGATCTTGTTCATGCCAACCCTCATTGATGGAGGAAACTGGAGTGCTCAGACTGACCAATAATTTTTGGCAAGCAAACTGACGACCTTTCTAACACTAGGATCTCAAAGAGTTGGATTTTTATCTAGGTGGTGAGAGGTGTTGTTATTCATAAGTGAGAGGTGTTGTTATTCAAAAGTGAGAGGTGACAACAAAAAGAAAGATAATGGTAATAATAAATACAATTTTTAAAAGTAAAATGGCTTACCTCCCTTTTGACTTCCTAAGACAGACTTCCTCTCCTCCTCCTCCAATTTAGCTTCAAATTTATTCAAAAGATAAAGTTTTCTCAAAGGACCTAAAAACAACATTATCGTGGCATTTAAAAGAAGTCCTATAGCAACTGCTGCATCCCTCATTTTGTATGGACCTAGAGCTGCCACTGTACAGAAAACAACCCAAATAGGGGTACTTAATCCAGCGATACCCCAAACCCATCTGGCCTCATAATGATTTCTAGGAGTTTGTCGTGTAAATAAACCAATGATCAACATAAGAACTATCAAACACATAACATATATCAGAGATAAAACTAGACCTTCGTCGTAGAAGCTGTCTGGACTACAGCGTGGCCATAACATCTTATTATATAAAATTTGTGTCATTGATGGTGGCTCCAAAATCAACCACTCTGCATTAATAATTATCTGAACACAAACCAACAACACAGCACAGAAGAACAGACCTAAAGGCTGACCTATTTTTTCATATTTAACTTCTCCCATTTCAGTTTTGTCTTTGGCACGCCAACAGTCCACCATCTTGATAAACAAAGCCGAGTAACACAGACAATAACAGAATCCAAGGCAGAATCGACGTAAACCACAAACTTCTTCCGAAGCATGAACAACAAAAGCAAAAATAAGTGCGTATAGAAGAACAATACCAAAACTTAACATATATCCCAAAATCGATGTACCACTTCGAACAGGATACACAATCAACAGATATATAAACATACATAACGATGCTAAAACACCTATACCAGCAAGAGTTATGACAATGATACCCCAAACATCACTGAACCTGTCTGCAATCTGAGGAATGTCCTCAACCTGAACAACTTCACCAGTTAGGGCATTAACATAACTGCCATCAGGTAAAATATAGATAGAGACACCAGACGCCACTTGACGAGTATATGGTTTGGTTGTTCCATCAGCTCTCAGGCACTGACAGGTACTACCAACTGGACATGCTGAAGATGGAATGGTTCGTGTTTCAACAAAACTAAAGCCCTGGTAAGCATTCTTGTTCAGTACTAGTTCTAACTGGTAGGATCCAATCTGAAAATTGAAATATTTTAATTTAATTCTAAAGTATGTACATAAAACTAAATATAGAAGTTGTGGTTCTTTGGAAGATGCAACCAAAAACATATTTTATTTTGCATACAAGTCTCACTTAATGACAATTTACACAAACCTCTGAAAATGCACCACTCCCTGATGGCCAGATTTTTATAAAGTAATAAATCTGTAAATGTGTAACAAAATTAGAGTTGTTTCTCTTCATGCAACTCTTTTTATCCATATCCAATAAACCTGACAGATGACTATAGTTACTGTAGCATTTGGCCTTGACCTCAAGTCCATTCTGTTTTTAACTATTTGTCATTGTAATGTACATATATTGTTATGTCATGTTAGCACTCAGTACTCTTCATAGAGATAAGGTTTAAACAAAAAATACTAAGTTCTTCTAAAAATAGATCACATTACTATCAAACATGACTCTAACATAACCCGATTCAAAATTTTTTAATTAAATAAAAAAATTTTAGAGTCACTTACCCCCATTAACAATTTTCAACAAAAAAAAAATAATAATAAAATAAAATAAGTAAGTAAATATTAAAATAAAAACCCTATGAAGAAGCTACAGTTTGAAAAGAATGAATTGATTTTGCATTTTTCACCCTTACAACAGTCCTAAGATATGCTTTCAAACTCATAAAGAATATATTATCAAATTAAATGATATACATGTAAGTATAAATCTTACCTTCACATATTCATAATTTCCTGTTGTTGAATCGCGTCTGAAGTTTAATATGTTGTATCCAATATCACCGTAACCATCATCCGTGAACTTAAAGGTGAATGATTTGCTTCCTAACTCATCTGGGAAAACCTGCCATTGGGCACCAGAGATACCATCAAATATCAAATCTCTTTTGTTTGCTTGCAGAGACAAACAGGCAGAAATACTGAGACTAGTTGATTTACACTCCTCAATACGACTTAAACCCTGTGCCATCATAAAGACTGAGATTATTGTATGCAAGACATATGGATCAGTTGGAATCATGTCGTCCGTAATCTTTTCATTTCCTGTACAGAATTTTGTGAAGGGTTTGACAATTATACTGTTCATTATACGACACTGGTGAAGAGACTGATATAGTTCTTCAAACCAATCTTGTGGCATTCCAAGGCGATTTTCAAATGTTAATGATTTGACGTAGGTTCTAAAACGCTCAATTGTCTCAGATCTGATCTGAATAGTTATAGCCCCTGCAGCTACATCTTCATGATCTTGAACAATATAGTCACTATTTGCCCATGTATCACTACCTAACCAAATGAAGCGGTATGTCAGACCTTGGTCCTTGGCAGCTTGTAGTAGCAACCTAGCATGTTCCTGTGTAACAAACAAAATAACAACTCTAGCACCGACTCGCTGGTTTAAGGTATTTATAACATTTTTTGCATCTGCAAGTGTGGCATTTTCAGGCAAGGCAATTTTCTGTGAAATACATGTGCGAGAACTGTCAGAATCGGTGTATCTCAGGAGAGTGTTGATAGCAGCATTGCCGTAAGCATTGTTGGTATACACGGATGAGACATAATCCCAACCAAAACGCTGAATAACTTGTGACATAACAATAGCTTGAATATCATCTGGTGGCACAGTTCTTAAAAAGTAATCGTGGAAATTTTTGTCGCTAAGTTCTACCGATGTTGCACTTTGACTCATACTTGATATTTTAAGCGGAGATAATATACTACTTGTAGCCAAGGCATTTTGACTATTTTTTGCCAAATATGAAATAATACTGGATGGATCAACAACCTGGCCCGACTGTTCTGCACCACAAATACCTTCACCACTGAGCAGACTATACAAATCTTGACCGATCCTATTTGGCGATGAGCATGTATCCAAGGCAACCCCACCGAGTTTCAATGAAGCAGGAAGTTTCAATGCTTGATTGTCATTTATAAGTTGTATAGCATAGAAAAATGCCATCAAATTCTGGAAACTGCTGCCAGTATTTATGGCCCCACAGCCGTAAGGATTGTTCGGATCTGTTCCATGGATATCAGATATGTATACAACATTGAGGTCATTTGGTGAAGGTTTGACCATGTAACGAGATGGTTTGTAAACCGGGAATTCACATTTACATGAGGCAACACCTGTACATGGAGATCTCCAGTTTAAATCATATCGAGCATCTATCTTTAGGAAATGTGTATCATTGTAACTTCCCACCTGTAATTCATAAAATAAATATAAAAATAAATATATAAAATATAAGTATTTTACCACAAAGCTATAACCAAGTTTAAACCCTAAAATTTTTTTCACACTATAGTGAAAATCTGACAAATGCGACTTATATATATATATATATATATATATATATACCTCCTGTACATAGATTTCTTTGATTAAGTATAAATTATAGAAATCTCTATTTGAAAATTTGAAAATAATCACAATTTTAAAACATTACCACTGATTAATTGTAGATAACTGGAGATATTGAAATTATCTGTAATATATATTTATTGTCTGATAATTTTTTTTTTTTTTTTTTTTTGAAAATAAAATCATGTGTATTTTTTGATAAAAAAATCCACCAAAAACATTTAAAAGTGAGAATTATATCAAGGAATTCAATCCTGTTATGGTGAAAGAGGAAACCAGAGTACTTGGAGAAAACCACTATCATTCAGCAAGCAAAATAACCAACTTCCTCACACTAGCATCTGCATTAGGATTCTAGCCTAAGTGATGAGAGGCCCTTTGATCTGTAAGCAGATACTGTAGACCACTCAGCCACAGAGGCCCTTAGAGAAACAGAAAAATGTATGGGCAAATGTCAGACAAACAGATGGACAGTCAGACATATAATCCTTACATATTCTACAGAGTATAAAAATGCTATATCTTACATCTTCTAGGTAATATTCATTGACGTCTCCAACAGCACTTTCTTTATTACGAAGTGATTCCCAAATATGGTAACCACGGTCACTCTCTCCACCAGGGGTGTAATAAAATGGCTGCTCAGTGGCATCAGTAAAATTAACCTTCTTCAGACCATTAAGTATAAGTTGTCTTCTTTCTCCACTGGTACGGAATAAATTACAAACACCATAAAAATTTTGAGGGCAAACTTGTGTCAAAGCATCATGTGCAGCAAGGGCAGCGGAAAATACAGCATTGATGACATACAACACATAAGGATCTTGGATATATTTTGGTGATCTTGGAATTCCCAGCAGGAAGGATGGGCATACGGATGTATAAACACTACTCTTTCCTGTCATGGAACAATTAAACATCATTTCATAATAATCCTGGAAAAATGGATTAAAATCATAATTGTTTGGAGTTTTATATTCCAAATATTTGTCGAATTCCGGGACATCTGCAGTCTCGATATCGAATGTAACAGCTTTTTGGTCTATCATCAAGTGTTTTAGGTTCTTCCATATGTCGGGATCCATTCCCCATTTATCTGTTCCAATAAAACTGAAGTTACTTCTAACTTGTCTGTAATTTCTTTCGATAACGTTCAAAATTGGGAGAGGATCGTCAACAAAAAAAATGATAACTTTAGCATCTGGGAAATTAAACATTTTGTTTATGGCATCTTCAGCCTCAGCCTGATCTACCACACCATCCTCACCAACGGTGATATTCTGTGAGATGCAGATACGATTCAAATAGGCTAGTCGGGAAAATTCTTCTCGGCCGTATTCTCCAACACTGTTAAAGGTATGTATAACCTGAACATTATGAAGTGAAAATCTTTTTAAGTAAGATATTATTGCCCTTGCTTGTTTGTCATCTGCTGGGACTGATCTCATGAAATATCTGTATTTCCTAGGGTCTCGTAGTTCCAAACTTGTAGCACCATAACTTATCTGTGGGATGCCAAGTGGGTTCAAAACATCTGCCACACGAATTGATGAGGCTGAGTCAAGGGTTCCGACATACAAATCAAATCTTTCTGGATTGACTGTAAAACCATCTTTAGACAATACCAAATTTCTGCTATGAATATTTGCAACCAGGTTTCCTGCCCTTGTTGGACTCTGACATACATCCAAAGCAACACCACCTAAAGTTATTCCAGGAAGAACATTTGCAAATATGCCGGTTTTGTTGTTAACATATTCCAGAGCAAAGTGGAAAGCTTCTGCTAGCTGCATGCCATGTTTGTCATTTATAGCACCACATGTGTATGGAGTGGGTCCTGCTTTGTGTATATCAAATAATCCTGTAAAGATATTTTTAAAAATATTCATTATATTATAAACATAGGAGGTTGTTTTTGTATATATTGTAAATCTGGAATACTATCCTGCCAATTAGATTTCACAAAAAAAAAAAAAAAGTGGTTAAATGGTTGTTGTTTTGATTGGTCAGTTGGTGGGTGGATTGTGAGTTGGTTGGTTGCTTTGTTCATTATTGGGTGTGCAGTTTGTTAATTGGTTGGCGGTAGGTTGGAATGTTGTTTTACATCTGAATCAAGTTTATTTTACTTTTTTTGAGGTCATTAGTTCTAGACTGGTGAAGGAATGCAAGCATCTAGGAAAAAATAACATTAGGCATGTAAATTGACAAATCATTCTCACACTAAGGTCTGCCACTGGCCTTCTCTCCCTCTCACACATAGTGACAGCAGCAAAGAGCAAATACAATAGAAATTCAAGAATTGAAGAGGATTTGGGAAAAGATAGTGCCAATTATATACCTACCTGCAAGCATAATGTCACCACTGAGGTATGAAATCAGCTCCCTGCCATCACCACGGCGATAACACACAGAACAATCTCCAGTACATGTAGATGGCGTTGTTTTGTAATCATTAATTAGTTTCTGCCTGTCTGTTAATATCAAGTTGTCATCTTTAAATGAACCAACCTACAACACATGATAAGTACGTGGCATGTTAATCAATGGACTCTATTTGCTTAATCATTGAGCTTGGAATTCTAAAAAATATTCTTTTTTTTCCCCCTTGTTTTCAGATTTGTTTCGATTAGGCAGGATTTTGGATTTTGCTGTATTCTAGAGAAAACTAAAGATATAATTAATGTCAGAGTATTATTATCATTAATCTATCTACTAGGCTATTGGGCAGGTAAAACAGTTAAACTCTTAAACTCGAAACTCTTATAAAAAAGTCAAATGCTGGTTGATTGAATGTTTTTTTAGGTCACATTTTTGAACTTTCGGTGACGAACAATTTTTTAATCATTAATCGGAACGCAATGTTCATGGGGTGCTTGAGTTTTGTGCAAGTGTTTCTAATTTGATTTGTATTAGAAATTTTTTTTTTTCATATTGTCTTGAAAAAAAAATGAAAGTGAAAACTTTTTGATTGACAATTAGTTAAACTTGCGGCATAAAAACTTACCTGATCAATACCGGCATTAGCAGTCAGTTGACGTATTACAAGACCTCTATTGCTTTCCCGCTCGACAAATTTAAACATTTCGTTGATCACGTCAGTATAATTAAGAGCATCCATGTGCTGCATGATAAGTTTGTGTGTATCTATAGAACTGATAAAGTTGTGGCACACACTGGAATAAGACATGCCACACTTCTGTTGTAAGGTAAGATGGACGCCCTTGGCAAGAGCATAAACAGCATGGATTGTGGGTAAAACAGTAAAGTCCTGGATGAAATCACCTGAAAAATTACAAATTAACGATTTTTGGATTTTTGTTATCCTGAAAACAATAAATACTGAAAGTATGGTAAACATATACATGTACATGTAAATGTTTTGTTAAAATAAAAGTTTAGTTTGCCAAAAAAAGCATATTTTTCAATTAGTAAAATAAAACTGAAAGAAAATGTTTTTTATAATAGGTAAAATAAAACTAAATGAATTTTTTAAAAATATTAATTAAAATACTAGACCTTTTTATATAGAATTTTTTTAATTCTAGACTTGTCAGAATCACTCACTAAACAGTGTGGAACTGTAACTTCACATTAAGAAACTAACTGCAGAATTTCTTTATTTCAAACATTTTCCCCAAAAGTTACATTATACATGTAAAGCACCAATTTCCCTATATCATGGTCTTAAAATCAAATTCAAATACTATTTCCTAATTAAAAGGTAAGATAACAATATGAAATATTTGTAAAATCACAGATGTTTATAAGAGAATAAATTTCTCTATTTTTATGGGTTAGTGAAACCTATGAAATTTAATGTCAATAAAAGATTTTAATTACCAAGGCCCTAAAAGAGATTTATTCTCATGAATCTCAATTCCATGAAATTTTCTCCAGACAGAATTTGTTTAAATCAGAAAACCATGAAATTTTATTAAGTAAAAGTTTTACAAATACCTTGTGTTACATCCCTGTTGGAGACACAAGCATCTCGATAATACCAGTTAGTTCCCCTGTTACAGTTGAAGAATGCTTGATAATACTCTTCAAACCAGGGATTAGTCAGATATGCACCAGGGATCTTCTGTCTCATATATGATATAAATTCTTGTATGGTTGGTTTAGTTATTCCAAATGACATTGATCTACTTGCTTCACGTAGATAGTTAGTGCCAACGGATGGTCGTTCCCAGTGTCGGTTGGACAAAAATATTATATTGGCAGCATTTGGGTTTCTTTGTTTTGCAATGAGAAGATCTTGTATATACATGTCTATTTCACTGAAGACTGCCACAACTCTTGTTGATGAATCCACAATATATTCAATTATTTTGTCCATGTTTCCATCGGTGACAAACTCATATGATGCTCCGATACAAATACCTTCAGATTCAACATATTCTCTGAATTTCTGCACAGCATCTCTGCTGCCTCTCTCTGGTGCATTCAATGTAATGATGTATCGGAATCCTAGTTCTTTGGAAACTCTAGCCATAGCACGGGCCCTAATGCTATCAGACGGCAATGTCCTGAAGAAATTAGTAAACATTTTCTTATTGTCAAGAGCAGGTGATGTTGCCCCTGGCGATATTACAGGAACACCTGGTAGACTGAGTCCCATTGACAGGTCAATAGTCAACTGACTGTCGTAGCTCAACCATCCTACAAACTTCTGGGTTGGAAACATTTTACTATCACCCACAGGCAAATTACCAGCATACACAGCAGACACAATAGCACCACCCCTGAGCGCATCCATACATCCATCAAATCCAAGACCACCTAGTGTTACTCCATTGTTAAGTTTTACATCAGTATTTCGACTATTGATCATTTCAATAGCAAAAGCAAATGCCTCAGAATTTTGGAATCCATTATTTACACGAATGTTACCACAGGAGAATGGAACTGTGCCAGGATAGTGGATATCAAAAATGCTGGGTATTAAGACATCACCTGGGATATACATGTAGGGTTGACCAGTAAACATGTAACCACATTCCGTACATACAGCAGGACACATTGACATACTCTGGGACACTGTCCGACCACCATATAAACGTACGTTGTCAACTTGGAAACTAAATGCCTCTCTTGCTGGGTCATATTCACCAAGAACCTATTAGAATACAAAAATTAAAATATACATATATTACATGTATAAATTACTCTCACACAATATGTTAATTAAAATAGTAATGCAGCAGAAGAGTTCTCTCCTATTTAAATGCTAATGTCCTGCATTCATCTTATTATTGTATGTTACAAATTATGACGTTTCCTTCATGATATGACAAATTCATTAATATGCACTTTCTAAAAAGTATAAAAGCCATGAATTCAAAACAAAATTCGAATGAAATTTTTTTTAATTCCAAACATTTTAGTTCAGGTATGATTTTGTAATTTAAATATCAACTAGAGGCTTTTAAATTAAATGTTTTGGACATGACAGATAAGTTATGTAATTACATGTATATACATTTAAATTTTATTTCACAAACAGCTGGAACTAAAAAAATCAAAATCCTCAAATCCAAGCTCCAGATTTACAGATTTCCGGATTCTTTAAGAATTTTCTTCAACTTACAGTAAGCAAATTTTGGCAATCTTTTTTTTTTAAATTACAAATAAACGTGTGTGTGATAAAACTTAATACAGATGTTATAAGCTTGAAGTGATCTTCAAGATGACACCTTAACTTCCGGAAAATCTTAACAATTAATCCAAATATTATGATTTCAAATTTGCAATATTTAAGTTAAGAATAAATCTTAGTTAAAAAAAGATTGTGAATCTGGGGCCTGGATATGAGGATCAAATTTTTGTTCTATGAATGATTGTGAAACTTGGGCCTGATACACTAGGTTCCGCCCTAGGTGTTAAACCTAGACCTATAATCTGTAAGATAGGACTTCTAACCAATAGACCTCCTAGGCCCCCCTCCAATGCAAATAGGTTTTAATCTTGGACTATTATTACCATAGAAACCAAGATACATTTGATAAAATAATTTTTAATTCATATGTTGCAGAAGCACCTTAATTTAATGCTACTGTTTTTATTATAAAGTGGTTTGCTGCTAAATCTAGTAAGACTTTTATAAGTATGAAGTGGGGACTTCAAAATATTGTGACAAATAGTGAAGTGGCAAATCTATACAAGAATTCCATGGATTTATATGTCTCGCCTGGTTAGTTTTTGATCAAGTAGAAAATAATACTTACATAAACTTTCACATTTTGACACGCTGCCACCGCCATCAGAAAAGTGACACCTAAGTCTCATCTATGGCGATGCCAGGCTCGACAAAAATTATAGCAAGTTTTTACTGTATTTCAAAAAGCTACTTACTAAGTCCAATCTTCCATTGATGTAGTTTCTGTATTCGAATGGAAAGTTTCCATATTTGCCATCAAATCTGAATCCAAAATTGTCAATGTTAAATGAAACTTCTTTAATTTTTTGGACTAAAACCTGTCCTTTGTCAGCTGCATTGGTAAAATTTCCACACAAACCATTGTAGGCCCTGCCACAGTATTGAATTAATGTGTTATGAAGTCCATAAGCGATTGCATACACACCGTAAACTGTTCTGTAAATAGTCCTTTGATATTTGTAAGCAGACGATGATCCTGTGATTGGATTGTTTGTATTTGTACAAACAGAGCTGTATTTTCTCATGTTGTTTGCATCCAGAGAACAGTTTAGCATAACTTCATACCATTCTTTAAACCAAGGATTAGTTGTATAAGAGATGGGATTGAGTCTCGACAAATAGTTTGTGAATTCTGTAACTGTCGGCATTTTGTCCCTAACAACCAACAGTCCTTCAGGTTATATTTTTGACTTCATCAAACACACTTTCATCATATACGCTAGTGATAAAATTGAATTCTCCACCAGCATTTAAATTTTGGACAACTTTTAAAAACTGGACAAATCTGTCTCCACTAATTACAACTACTGGTTTAACTGATGCCTGTCTACGCAGTTTGGCAATCAGAGTAGCATCGTCACCATCAGTAACCAATTCATATGAGGCCACAACACAGACTCCATGTTTTGCTCCAACTTTTTCTCAGTTCAGAAACTGCGCTTCTTGCATAAACATCGGGATAATTTAGTGCTTGTACATAATGCCATCCTGATCTTTTCAACATCAATACAATTGCAGTCAACCACTGTTCAGTTCCATAGGTCATGTACAAATAGTAAGGGTAGTCTGACAACCTGCTTGCATAGGCATTATATCCCAATAGAGGGCGCTTTACTTCATTCATAATTTCTGCAATTGGAAGTGTCAGTCCTGAATTAAAGGAACCAGTATAAGCTTCCACTGTGAGGGGGTTTAGAGCAACTCCATTTCCATCTTTGATAGCACCAGGATTTCTGACCAGGTTTGTAACCAGGTGAGATCCTAATGCAGCATCACTACAGTCATCAAACCCAAGTCCACCGAGACTAACTCCCCGTAAAATTCCTTGTGAATTCTTTAATACACCATTTACCTGCTGGAGTGCAAAAAACATGGATTCCAGATACTGTATTCCAGTCCTGGTTCCCGTCATAAAAGAGCCACAGGTCAAAGGACTGGTACCTTTATTATGTACAGAAAATAGGCCAGTGATTACTATGTCTCCTGGGACGTACATGTATGGTGATTCTCCAGGAATTCCGAGACATGGTTTACATCCAGAGATTGGACAAGGTGATGATGGTGGACTTGCAAGCATATTGTCTCGTTTGACATCATACATACGTAGACGACTTTTTACAATTTCTAGTCTGCCATTCAGATAGGATCCAAGCTACAAAAGAAGACAAAATAAATAGATGTTACGGTAACAATTTGCGAAAATAAATGTTTGTGAAAGTAAAGTGATATATTTATCCACATATCAAGAATTATTGTATTACTACTATTTATTAACCATGCATACATGTTGTAAGTTATCAATTGACAATACCTATAGTATTTTCACCTGACTAACTACATCATTTTACTAACTACATCACAGTGGCTCTATAATCTCATTAAGGTATTTATAAGTTATATCATGTATGAGTTAAAAAAAATAAACGGACTGTGACATAATATCAAAATATAAACATATTTTATGATGGGGTTACTTTTGGGGAAATCACAAAAATTTCATGTTGCGAAATAGGTTTTGGTATGGATTCACGAAATTAAAGTGATTTACAGTAGTCTTCAGATCTAAGCAAGAGTCCTGACTGACAAAGTTCTGTCCATAGTGTGATTCCAAGTTTAACTTCAAGCATATTTGTCTGTTCATTAATATGGAGGCTGGTGGACTGAAGCAGGAGAACTTAAATATTTTGGTCAAACTAAGCTGACCCATTGGGTTTTGACCCTTTGACCCTTAAAAGTTGAGTCTGTAGTTTTAACCACTTCCCTAATCATTCAATGTAAAACTTTTTAGTAAATCCCTCCACAATTTGTTTAATGAAAAGTTTTGGTAAATAACTTGCTTATTCATTCAAGAACTTAAGCAGGTGATCTGACAAACTGCCTCACACTTTGATCTGCTCCAAGTGGAATTTGAAACTTGGTGGTTCTAAGTCTAAGTCTAAATGTGTTCAGCTGTCTCCCTGAATAAGTTTTTTAAAGAATGATTCAGATGACAGTGTTACCTGACAAAGTGTGCAATATGAAAAATAGATTTGGAAGACCTGGGATTGGAACAAAGTTTGCATGCAAATATTATACAATTATTGTCTTTGAATGAGGTCAATACATTGTTCTATGGACTTGATGCAACCAATATTCACCTGTGGCCTTCTATAGATTGTTTTATTATATGACAAATAACTATTTGCCTATGTCAAGTGAAATTAAGTAGATTCCATGCAATACAAACAATACACAAAATGCCTGTCTCCTCCATCATGACTGAGCAACTCAACAGAGTAAAAAAAAAGAAAATAATTGGATAATTTTGTTGTGACGTCATTGAAGCTGAAAAGGGGTCTGAACCAGTCCGGACCTCATATTACTGACCGCACATGCATTTAGACAAGCGATACACAAAATATTTAATGACACGTGACAGTATGACGACCAATAGACGAAAAGAAAGAATCATAGTCATATAATAACAATATATATTGCATGCTAACACCTTGGATTTTATCATTTTATGTCTATGTGGAACATATTTTGGTATATAATAATTTCTGTTACACATATACACCTGTAAAATATGCAAAATCTTTTAATCTATTTCTATCACTTACTCCTTACATTTGGACAAATGTTAACATCGGTATGTTTTGGTATGTTTTGTATTGCATTTTGATTCTATTATTCCTGACCCCAGACTAATTATAGGTGATTGAGTTTTAAGTATACTTACAGCATATATCAATTCTTTTTTTTTTTTTTTTTTTTTTTTTTTTTTTTAGTTCTTTTCCACATCTTACAATATTTAGTTACAAGACACACGACAACTTTCACTCACACATTCTCACACAACTAAAAGTCAAATTATATCAATATATTATCATAATCATTCCATTTTTTCATATATTCATTATAATTTCCATTTTTAGCATACATATATTTTTCTGTTTTCATATTTTCTATCAGTATTTTTTGAAAACCATGAAAACATGGGAAAGATTTTAATAATCTTCTCTGATAAATACGCTGTTTTCCAAGTACAAATATTGTATTTAATGCTTTGTCTTTGGAACCAAGTATAATATTTTGTTTTAAATAATTCATTTTTGTTTTTGTTTTTTTGTAGGAGCCAACCAGAAAGATCCACCCCAAATTTTAGTGTAATCTCACAATAATAGAATAAATGCGAAATACTTTCATTTACAGATAAACAAAATGTACACAGGGGTGAATCATAAATTCCGATTTTATATAAATATTCATTTGTAGCTATTATTCTATGACTGATTCTAAACTGAAACCATTTTAGTTTGACATTTGGAGTAAATTTTATGGAATATGAATATACAGATTTCCAAGTAATATTCTCTTCTTGGAATTCCCTTTTCCATTTTACTTGAATAACAGATATTTTCTTAGATTTTTTCAGAAAAATGTTGTATATTAATCTATTACTTTTTGTGTTGCTAAGAAATATTTGTGAATATATTGGTTCTAATTTTACTAATTTCTTCTCAACACCATTTTTTAATTTTTTATAGTAGTTAAAAATGACACATTTTATACCATAAAATTGTGTAAACATGGGTTCAAAATTATATTTGTTACAGAATTCATCATATTTCAAATAAAAACCATCATTATTTATTAGATCTGTTATCTGTGTTATTCCTTTTATCATACCAAGATTTATAAAAGACTGACTTCTTATTTTGCTTTATAGTTTTCATTATACCATATGGGTTCATATATAATATCATCTTCCTCAACTTTAACACTTGAAAAGAAATCTGCCATATCTTCTTACCAGAACTGATTTTTTGTTTTAGATTTCTCAAAAAAATAATTTCTGCCAAAACTCAAAAAATTTTGATCTAAAGAGTTGGTATAATAATGAAATAATGTGACCCATTTGGAGTTTGAATTCCTAAGTCGTTGTAGCCATGATAACTTAAGGTTTTTAATGAATGAATCTAAATGCACCATTTTCAATCCACCATCTTCATAATTTTGGATAATATTTTTTCTTGCTACTTTATCCCTTTTCCCATTCCAAATATAATTAAAAAACAGTTTTTCGAGTGCTGTTATTTCACTAACATTTGGTTTTGGTAATGACATAAACAAGTGTGTTAACCTTGGTAATACAATGCTTTCAACTACTGTTATTTTTCCCATAGGGGTAATATTTCTTTTAGACCAGGAGTGTATTAAATTTCTTACATCTTTCAGCTTTTGGTTATAATTTAAGTGCACTATATCCTCTATATTAGTTGAAAAAGTAACACCAAGAAAAACATAGAGATCTTTTTTCCAATTTAAACAGTAGTTGCATATATCAATTCTTACCTTCTGGAACTTAAATGATGTTGTGCCTCCAGGATAATCATTAAAATTATACACATCATATACTGGACCTACGATATCACCATTGACGTCATATTGTACTTTAGCTGCGGCATTGTAAGGTTCCAATCCAACGGAAGCTAAACTTTCAACTCTCTCCATTTTTGTGTAGGTAAAATTGGTTCTTTTCAAGTAGTTTTCATAGAAATCTGGCAAGCTCAATGAGCTTAGCTGAGCACAAACACCTGGAGCACCTCCACACAATGCTCGATGAGCTTCTCGTAATGCATGTGCATATGAGTACACTGCATGTACAGCAGGTTCCACGAACTGATCTTGAACAAAGGCATTTCTTCTCTGTGATTCAGTCAATCGTGGACACTGGACAGTAAATCTTGAGCTAGTTACTCCAGGTAGTCGACATTCATTTTGGTTCATGTACCATTCTTTAAACCAAGGATTTTCGCTTGATGGATTTTCAGGATCAATTCTAACCCAATGATCTTCAAACTCAATGATTTTTCTGGAACCAGTGAGAACTGAAATTATGCCTCTTGGATATTTCTTTCCAGGAAAAGTACTGGATAGTGGAATACTGTCTGTAAAAATCCATTGTAACTTTCCAGCACCATCAAATGTTTCCGCTCGTTCTAGTAAACTGAAGGCAATATTTGAATGACCAAGGTAGATAACTCCAACAGTCTCAGAACTTAGCGCAGATGCTAGTATCCTGTCCATTGCAGCTTTGGGATGTATCAGAGGGGTCAAAGGCTATAGCTTTTGTCAGACATATTCCGGAGGTTGATAAACGTGATCTTATCTCCTTAAGTCCGCCTCGACCATATGTATTATCAGAATAGACCACCACCACATAGTTCCATTTTAGATCTTGCAGGACCTTTGTTATAGCCTAAAAATATATTACAAAACTTTAAATTATGTTGATTAAATTTTATAGAATTCTATCAATTTTATTTGATAAATGTTACAGAAAATGTTACTTTAATTTTAATAACCCAAAATGTCAACTAGCCATGCCCATTTATAAAGATAATACATGTAACATCACTGACAAGTTAGCTTTAATGACGTCTGCCAATCTATGATGACCAGCGCAGTAAATCAGGGGTTGCTCTGCCATTAACCAATTTTGCTAATTGCTAATTTTTATAACTTCTGACTCTCAAATATTAATTTTGACTAATATTTTTGTTCCAAAATTTTCGTTAATATCATCTCCTCTTTCACAGCAAAACAATCATTTAATGTAAATATACCACTACCTCTCTCAGAAGTATTTAATGATACAACTGAAGAAGAGGCTTGTATTTTAAAAGTTTTCTAAAATAATGATATGCAGTTGTACACAGACAAGAATTGTACAACACTGTAAATTGTAAACCAAATGAGTACAAGAAAATGATTGGGTTCGATTAGTTTAATGATGTTTTATTCCCCAGTCAAGATTCTCTCTGTTATTGAAGCAGTCAGTTTTGGAATGGCAAAAGGACACCAAGTCAGTTCTGGAATGGCAAAAGGACACCAAAGTGCTTGGGAGAAAACCTCTGACCTTTGGCAGATGAACTAATAAACTTTCTAAAACCAGGATCTGCATGAGTGGGAAATGAACCTAGGCAGTAGGAGGTACTGTGATCCAAAGACATGCACTTTAGAGTCTTTGGTCACCAAGCCCCTCCCTCACACACCCCCTAAAAGAAAAAAAAAAAAGGCTTTTGTAAAGAACACACTGCAAGAATTATGAATATATCATTTTATTCAAAATTGGTTTATTATTATATTTGTCACTCTTGAGAAGTTTGACAAATCCAGGTGAGACAAAAAATTGTCAAAATTGTCTTACCTCCATTAGAGGGCCATCTGGTGGCACAGTTCTCATAAATTTGGGATAATTCATGTCGCTGCTAAGTTCAGGTGCAGTAGCCATAAAGGAGATCAGAGGAATGTCAAACTTGCTGGTAAACATGTTAACATCCTTGGTAACACCACTAGTACTTGCTCCAACCAAACCTGAAAAAAATGAGAATTTCTAAAAATTTATAGACTTGTATAAAAACACTCAAAACTTAGATCTTAGGAAAAAAAATCTTCAAAAAACAAGGTTTTATTACCAGTGTGAGCTACAATAAGTGCTGTGATTTGAGTTGAGTAATGGTGTTTAATGTCCCAGTCAAGAATATTTCACTTATATCGAGATATCACCAGCTACAGGCAAAGGTGCAGAAATTTCGCCTGTGTGTTGTGCTGGTGGCATTTTACAGCAGGGTTCTTTATTGTGCCATGCCTACCGTGACACATGTTAATTGTTAATTTTAAGTTCCCATCTGAAAGAACTGTGTCTTTCATTTCGTAATGCCCAGAGCGCGGTGAAAGAACAGTCACTTCTCATTGTGAAGTCTTGGGTCAGACCCTGTCTGGGTTTGAACCCACGATATCCCATCTTACGAAGCAAGCACTCTACCAACTGAAATAAGTGCAGTGAAGTAATGTGCTTCCATAACAATAAAATATATGCCAAACTTACAGTACTGCTTTTGATTATTTGAGCTAAGTAATGGTGTTTTACATCCCTGTCCATTAGATCAGCAGGCATCCTTATTATCATCTAAATTTTATGCTTAATAAAGCATCTAATAAGATTTATTTTCACAAAATTCAATTCCATTCTCTAAACGATTCTTCTTTTTTAATTACAAAACAAAATTTTACCATGTGAATATTAATTATTCTGTAATCTATGTATTATAGGATATATGGCATGTAGCATCCAATGTTAACAAGAGTTATAAACACTGATTTTTTTTCGAACATAAAAATGGGGGGGGGGGGAGGGGGAATTAAGGACCAGTATACAGTATAAAAATGGTCCTATTACTATATCAATAGATACATAGTCCCTTATATAAAAAAAGAGAGGGGGGGGTGAAGGGTATACAGTATAAAAGTTGGCCCTATATCAATAGGTTCATAGACCTTTTTTCAAGGTCTGCTATAGAATCGTTGTGATAACTCCAATTTGAGATTGATCAATGCTCTCTGGCACACAGAGGTGTCGTAATAATGAGATTTTAGTTTAAAAAATACTCCAGTTGCTATACCTAACAAAAGTTCTGATGGATTCTTTTGACAGTCTCTGGATTCAGATTGGAACTGTGGAAATAGTCCTTGTGCACTACTGGTAGCTACAGAACTCCTGTCACAGTAATCTCTCACCCTCATACCTGTAAAAATATATATTTATAAAATAAAATAATTTAATTTCCAATTTCCATTATATCATACTGCAATACAGGATAGTTTTTCAAGTTACCAGTATACTCCAACAACATAGGCAACCATAGAAACGCTAAATGTGAAGGACGTGGCTCATATCTCATTCCATTTCATTGGCTAAAATTGTTTGTTTATGACAGTTCCAATGTAGAAAAAATAAATTATGAATATTAACCCTTTATTCTAAGAATTAAGTGCTTATTTATCCTTCACACATATTTTTGTATTTTGAATATTGACACTAGTCCAGTTTAATATGATCAGAACATGAGGAGTAAAGGGAGACAATTTTCACTGAAATACAATCTGAAGACTAAATATATAATACAAATACCAGTTAAATTTTGATGTGCCAGATGTGCACATTTCGGAAATTCATTCCTCATCAGTGATACTAAGACTGAAAAGTTTGATACATACAAAATATAAGCCAAACAGTTGAAAATAATGAATCTAAAGTTTCAAAATAATATAAATCCAAACCCAGCTAAGGAATGCTGTGCATGAGGGAACAAACTTTAGTTTTAAATTAATTTCAAATTTTAGACGACTGAAAATTTTGCTAAATGGTACATTTTCTGACAGTACAAAGTACTGCCTACTGAGTTATGGATACCCTAAAGGGAGATAATTCAGATAAAACTGGGTAAGTGCTGAATAAAGTAGATTTATTATAACATATATATATATGTCTTTCGTGAATATTAACTGACACAAAATTTTCCGAATTTACAGTATGATAATTTTAAAACATTTAAGCTGATTCCATAACATGTTTTCATGACAAACTTGTAATATTTCCATGGTAACATAACTTACCAATTTTAACACCAGGAATATAACTGTCATTTAAAAATTCTCCATTTAATACTTCATTCTCTTTATTCAATCTGTCCAAAGCCCATCTAATTGCTTCATAAGACTGCATTCCTGTAAAAGTTACATTCAAAAATATGTATTGCTTGAAATTTTTAATAGTATTTATTGGTAGCGCTTACTAAAATAAACAATTCAGGTTCAAGTGGTCCATTCAACCCCTGGCTTTAATTTAAGGGGTCAAAATCTAGCCCAACAAATCTTCTGCTAAATCAATAGGTACTATGCCATAATAATGGATTTATAGAGGGAACAATCTTGGCTTATGTTTTCTCATTGATCTAGTACTTAAAAGTAATCCAGTGTGAACTACATGTAGTAAATGCATTACTCACTACCAGTCATGGACACATCAGGGTTAGGGTAATCTAGTGTGGTCCAACTGGCATTTGACTACAGCGCAAGCATATGAAACTTGGTTGATTAAAGATGGCCTAAAACCAAGATTCTACTCATTAGAATTTTTGAGTGGTGTGGAATAATGGTGTTCTTGTGTCTGACCAAGTCTGATTCTTCCACTTATGACAAGTCAGTCAGTTCAGTGATGGTCAAGGAAACCACTGACCTTTGGCAAGCTAACTGACAAAGTTTCTTACATTAGAATCTGTCCTAGTGGGATCCAAACCTAGGTGGTTATAAGTGTGATAAGTGCTTTGATCCGTAAATGTACACTTAAGATCACAGTTAGCCACAAAGGCCCTCAGTTCTTTTTAGTTTTGTCCTTTACCTGTTAAAACTGGACTAAAAGATTTTGAATTAAAGATGGCAACAAAATACAGCTTTTTTGTTACAAGTATATATTTTTCCTTAAGTCAGGCAGTGAATTATCATTGATGATGAATATCTAATTGTCAGTTTTCATTTATTTTATTTACCTGATGGTGAAATATTTCCACATCCATAATTGTCCCCTGAATAGTGCATACTAAGCAATCCACCCATCATTGCCTGAGCACCATTTTGAATCGTTACATACTGATCCGAGACGGAACATGATTGTGTCCGTACTGTAATCTGGCCAGTTACCAATACCGAAACCAAGCTAAACAACACCACATAAGCTTGTAACATTTTTATTCCTACAACAACAAAAAAAAAAAAAAAAAAAATTGAAATGATGATGCTGAAATGTTTTTGTAGATCACTGTATATGTATTTATTTTGGCTGTGTATTAATAATGGCGCTTTTGGCATAAAATTAATTTGTGCCAATATTAATACACTTAACTATTAATTTTAGCTCACCTGTCTAATGGGAAACAATGATAGCGCCTTTATTTATAAACACTAAATGTTTTAGACCCATGGAAGTGCCAAATACAATACACACTTATATAAATTCTTATAGAGTATATTTTCACAAGTAATATTCATTCATCACTAAATTGTCGTAATCATGTTAGAAAATTCACCATCATCATCATCATTATCATAATATATAAAAGTTTGTAACTAACTTGACATCATATTCATGTAATCCATAACCAACAGGTCATTAATTTTGGCTAATATTTTTCTCAAAATGAATTGTCAATTTTCATTTAGAGGAACATAATAATAATAATAATAATAATAATATTTCCACAAATTGTTTGGTATTACAAACTGTTAATAAAGTACAATAACATTTGGGACAAACATTTTATGATAATTTTTTGTTTTCTAAGCCTAACTGCTACTGTTTATTAAATAGCTCTTAAATCTTAAAATTGGCTAAATTTTGGCTCATACTTTTCAAAAGCCAAGCTAACCCCAAAAATCCTATTAAATTTGGAAATTAGCTGTTTATATCTTGATCAGGATCCTTGAAGAATTGGTGTTAGGTTTAATGTCATTTTGAGGAAAATCTGATTTTAACACATTTATAGAAAAAAGTGGAGGGGGGTTGTTGTTGTTGCAACTGTCTCCCAACTGAATTCCATACATTTATTCTGTTTAAAATTAATGTTTTAAAAATTTAAAACCACCTGCTTATAAGCAAATCAAAATATTACTAATATGTCTTCATTTTCACAAATTAGAAAAAATATATATAAACTAATTCAAAATTTAGCATACTAATACTAGTCAAATTAATTTTAAAACAAAAAGTTACAGTGATATAATTATCAATATTATTTTAGTTTTTTTTCTAGTTTTTCTAGCTAAAATTGCATTTTCGTCATTATTGATATTTTCTTATAAAAAGTTTAAGAGATTTAAATCAAAATAATAATAACAAACCCCTTCAGTACTGTCCAGAATCACACCCGACCGGTATCACATTCAATAAATAAAAAATATTATTATCATACCTGTTATTTCATTGACACCCGTATATAGGGAACTAGGGTGCACGTGAATGTTCCCGGCAAAATTGAGGAAAAACCCCTCTGAAAGTTAATAGGGTTCTCACGTAAAACCCTTCCCTACGTTTAGCTCGTTAGGGTGTAGTGAAGTCTACAATGCTGGAAGTCTAAAAATAGAAGTCAAGGTATTGACAAAATTGGTCTATTATTATTCATGTTATGGCGATCAAAACCTGTCTGACAAGTTATGAAATGTATTTTTGTCGTCAGTGGGCGGGGTATTATATGCAAATTTGTATTCACGGTCGGTTGAAAATTATGAATGAAACCAACCTGTTTGTAATGAATAATGATACGAGTTACCTTTCTTTCACAGGTGTAGAGTACGTATTGGTTTCACACCTACATATCGCTGTTAGCGGTATTCTTTATTTAGTTTAGCAAACAGAAAATTTACAGATCTTACCTTTTGCGCGATAAGTTGACAAAAGTGTGTCAATTTCCGCACCTAAAGTTTCCTTAATTCTGGGTCCGGAGCCATTTGAAAAACGGTGTATCTAAGATAATTTTATGTCCGAGTTGTTACAACAGCGCGTTAATTTTCGCGCCATAAGTTTCTAATTGCTATGACTTACTTGGAGTTTTAAAAAATAATACTGATAGCCTCAATTTTTTAGATGTCAAAAAAAGATATTGCAACAAATCATTTCTGAATCTAAGATATTGTTCAAAGTTTGAATATATGTTTCAAGTTTTATCATGGCACCAAGCTTAAGATGCTTATATTTATCTAATATTCAACTTGCATCATTTCTTATTTACGATGTTACTGAGCTATGTAATTCTATCGTATTTTTGTCACATAAAAAATTTTAATGTTTTTTTTAATTTTCTTTTTAAAAATCATAAAATTTATTCCTTTCTTGCCACAATAGTATAATGGCCGATGCCGAGTAACCAAGATAAAATTTTCAGCCTCGGCTCGACAAAAATAGCACGTGCAATAGATTGAAAAATAGTAACTTTTACCGAAAAATAAATTGATGGTACTGCAGTCACTTGGTAACCAAAAATTGACCATCAAGATGTTCATAAAATCTCAGAACCCCAAGAAACCACTAATTTCATCATATATACCGTCCCGACAATATTGCAAAGCGAACGAATTTGCTTTGTTTTACATTTCTGGGGGCGTTTCTCTTCCGTATGAACTGCAGACACCACAGGTCTAGATATCAAGAAAATGCAAGATTTTTACGTTATCGTTGACTGGGACACTCGCCATAAATCTTGCCAAAAATTTTGACGTAACTTGAGTTAGAATTTTGTTATGTTCTTTTTGATATTTTGTCCGGCACTTGCGACAATTAACTTGACAGAAAATATTTGTTTTGTAATTACAATTAGCATTTAAATTGCGATAATTACAGAATTTAAGGATAATCATGAAATCTTTTAACGACAAATGTAAATTTAAAATTACAATTTTTTGCCAGTTTTCACGAAGCTGGTTTTAATTTTAAGAACCTCTTGTGTTTGTCACGAAATGTACATTTAAATGGAAGGAAACACCCGTCTGAAAAGGACCAGATTGATTACCATGTGGTGTCAAAAATATTTAGATTTCACATTACATACGGTTTTAAGAACACCAAGATAGACAATTAGTCTATGCACCATTTTTTAATATAATCGTAAAATACGTTCAGAAACGGTATATTGTTTTATATACAATTTTTAATTCAATTCAAAAATGGTATATGTATATATGACAATGTGAATGTTTATCAAAACTCTAAATAAATAAAATTGATTATAAATAATCACACCAAGTCCATGATTCAAAGAATAATTAATAATAATAATAATAAAAAGAGGAAGAAGTACGTCCTGTAAAAAATTGATGATTTCGGAAATATCATTTAATTCCCCTATGATAATGAAATGTTCCAATGTACAATTAACAAGGGGGCATTTCATAATGTTTATTCTAGCATCCCTTTGAACTGACCACATCAAAGGCTGTATATGCTATTGTCCCTTTTAGAAATGGTTTGTTCCGAAATACTGGACGATTTGTTACCGAATAACTCTAGAATAAGCTGCAGTAACATCGCTGTCAAGATGGATACCTCTTCGGAATATGAGTGGAATCGGGATTATTTCTGTCTTTCGACTATAGTCGGAAATGTTAAATATAAAGAAAACTTGGGTATGGAACTAGGAAAATCGGAAACTTGTTATCCTGGATTTAAGGTGTTTGATCCGGAACTTATGGAATTGCAACATATTCAACAAATTGGTCATAATGTTAACAATAATTGTTTTCATTATGATACTCAGAATGACTTGTACAAACAGAATTTTCAGTTCCAGCCGGCGGTAGCGGTTTTACCCGCTGTTTCATCGCCGGATTATTCCGTCGTTAGCACACCCGTGGTCGGAAGCACCGATTCTGTTGATAAACTTTGTTCATTGATGGAACATAGAGCGAAAATTGTCGAATCCTCGATTTCCTCAGCGCATTCTGTACGAGAGAATGGAATTGGAAATTCCACATTACCTTGCAATTTTTGCAAAAGAAACGGCGAAACACCGAAATATTACACAAGTCACCAACTTCGAGAGGGTAATAAGGTCATGTGCCCGGTGTTGAGATTGTACATTTGTCCAGTATGTGGGGCGACAGGGGATAATGCTCACACTGTCACGTATTGCCCATTTAATGGAAAGAGTGTCTCGGCTGTAGTTGCATCCAGGACCCCGAGAAAAAGTTGTGGATGTCGAAGAAAAACAAAACCGGAAAAGAAATGTTGTCACTAAATTGTTATTTGTGTTTGAAATGTGGAAACTCCAGTCTGAGGAATCGTTTTCGGACATTTAAAGTGCTTAAAATAGTATTTTTTGTTACCATGACAATTTTGTTCAGATAATAGTGTTAAGTGGTAGTTTGTTGTTTTTGTTTTTGTTTTTTTTTTTAAAAAAAAAAAAAAAAAAAAAAAAGACTTGACTAACGAACTAGTGCATTATAAAAGTGTTAAGTTTTAAATGTCTGTTGATTTGCCGTCTGTATCTTGAATCTAAAAACGTGTGCAGTGCTAGTCAATGAATCGCTTTTTTAGATTGGCCCACAACATGCCATTATCCATGTAGATGGCACATGTCATTTTTCAGTATAACCGGTAATAAACTTTAATATCAGTTTTCGGTCTGTAAATGGTGCTTTTTGATTAAGAAGTGCATTTGTCTTATATCCAAAACGTGTTTGGAGCTAGTCATAGATAGTCAGAGAATCGTTTTCTCTGTTTTATATTTTACTATATCCAACAAAACGCTTTCATCCATGTAGTAAGCATGTTATTTTTCAAAATAACTGACCGTGCATGTACTTCAGAATTATCGGTTTTTAATCTGAAATTGATGTTTTTGTAACTTGTTTCATTTGTATATATATTGATCTATACTTACTCTATGTTGTTTTAATTTATAGTGTAGTCATTTTAGACTTTGTATATTTTAATTTAATCTCATTTTTATATTTGTTGATATTTATGTTTGTAAGGCTTCATCAGTGTACGATTTCTCGACTGTCTGAAATGTGGATCTTGGTAGCAGACCAGATGTGCCTGTTTTGTAATGAAGCAGACTTATATAGAATTGTTTTAACTTCAGATTTTTTTATAGCATGCTCCGTGTAGATTTTTATAATTTTTTTTATTAAAACGATTTTATTTATGTGTTATATAAATTTCATTTCTATTTCTCAGAGAGAGAGAGAGAGAGAGAGAGAGAGAGAGAGAGAGAGAGCCACTTAAAAAAACAAAAAAACTACAATTCTAAGCAAGATTTAATTGGTTTAATGCGTCATCTGATGTCGCAGTGATTTCGGGTATTGTTCTGTTGTATAGTCCTCGGCTGTCAAGTGGTCAACCAGTTTAAGAATCGCATCACCTTTAACCTGCTATAGGTCCAAACTCCGCATGTACGGAGCCACTGTTCCTTGCCAAATGTGAGTGGTTTTTCTTCGAGCTTTCTGGTTTTCTTTATCATTCCAAAAAATGGTCATATATCAATATAAGTAAAATAATCTTGACCTAGTATTGTAGATAAATTCTGAATAATGCATACAGTACCTTGACCAAATAATCCCTGAATCGTTGGCTGGTGGTATTTAACAACACTATGTTGACGTTGGAAGGCATGTAAGAATAACAAAATGAAGAAGAGCGACAGTCTTGTCTTAGAAACACTAAGTCGGTGAGCTAGCACCTCAACAAAAAGTAACCCTGATTGCGCGATTACAAGACAGAGCATAGTTCACACACTCGTACCTCACGCATACATGAACTTGTACATAGATTTATTATCAGTGATTGACGAACTTGCTTTTGTCGCGGACAGCTGAAAAATTGCTGATGAAACGTTAAATAGCATTACGACCATTAACCAGCCAATCACCAGTTAAGTGGAATACGTTACAAAGTCCGAAAAATAATGGCCATGGCCATGAAGATTTTTAGTCCGAGTAAGAATTTTGGACTATATTACTTGGTGAAAGAATAGAAAGCTCACATTGAGTTGTTATTTAGTGTGGTTTTAATCAAAATTTCACATTTCATTTCACATTCATCACTTTCATTTTGACACAACGGATCCAAATTAATAAATACACAGATAATCTGTTTTGATTGTTAAAAAATATTTTACTCGTGTTTAATTAGGAAGACCATCCGAAACTATTAAACGGCTTGAAATTAATCAAAGAATACAGAAATCTAGAGTTGTTTTCTCTGTATACGATAAGTCCTAAAAAGTCATTACATTACATTAGACAGTCATGGGAGTTAATTTATTATTTGATAGGGATGGATGGGTTTATAATTCATAAAGTTTGTAAAATAGTGTATTTAAATTTAGAGTACGTGTTTGGAAGATGAAATAATTTTTTAAAGTTTTGATCGAATTGGATAGAAATGAACCCCCGACTTCCAATAGTGGAAGAAGGAAAGCCCGTTATCCGAGCGAACAGACCAAATTGCATCATCTCTCCATCAACATAACATTTATGGCATTTTAACACTGTTAAGAAAGGTCTCCCGTCAGCATGAATCGAAATACATGTATTTTCCAACTAGTTTTGGAGCGGGTAGAGTAATGGCGTTGTTGCCCCGTCAATATTTTTCACTTTTAATGAGGTGGTCAGTTCTGCTATGGTACCAAACGGAAACCAGTGTATCCAAAGAAATCTGAGCTTTTTAAGTTCATAAATTGTCAGATGTTTCAATAATGAATCGACATTGAGCACAACTTGCGTTCACATCAGCTAACTTGATGCAATGGTACGGCGAACTAATGCGATTCGAGTTCACGTACAACGTTTTTAAGCTATACATAGGACATTCATGAGAAAAACTGCAATCATGAGTACTGGTGCAGCATTAAACAATAACTCCATTACTCGGGTGTCAGACATGGTCTAAAGCGCGCGCTTAACGATCAAATTGTCTATCACCCGACTACGCCTCTCCGTCAGATCTTAGTCTGAAAAGATTGTCAGTATGCTTGCCAAAGATTGGTGGTTTTCTCCAGGCACTTTGGTTACCCAACATCACAGAACTGACGGCGTTGATATAAGTAAAATAATATTGATTGGGGCTTAGAAACACCATTACTTGACTGAGTCAACGTCGCACGTCAATTTGCAAGAATATGTCATCATTTAAGTAAGAATATTTAACAAATATGCGCCAAATGCCTTAGAAAAATTTCGGTCAATATTCATATCCATGGAGCATCGTTAATATTCATGAATTAAGTTGGTAGCTCAGTGGTAGATTGTGAGACTCAAGAGTGGTTGTGGGTTTGAAGCCATGCCCACCATACATTAGACTTTAAAAGTCTTGATATCCTTCCTTGCCTGGTATTCGGAATTAAGACGACAATGTATTGACTGGGTGTCAGGATAATGTGACTGGGGGAGTGATATGCTTTTCTGTGTCATATTGAATCCGTGAGTTAGCACATAAAAAAGTCACATTGAGCGTTGCTACAAGGTAGACCATAATACACTTCCACATCACCCATATAAATAAACTTATCACAGTTCAGGTATGGTGGAGGAAAACGAAGTGCCCGGAGAAAACAATCAACATTTTTTTTTACACTAGGATCTTTTTAGAAAATTGGAACCTAGATGCTAAGAGACACAGTGATCTGTAGGTGTAAACAACTTAGCAAAAGATGCTCTGAAAAAAAACAAAGGTACAAAAGGTGAATAAATATGTTTAAATATAAACAAACAAACAAACACAAAAATCATTACAAAATATTTATTCCATAAAAATAAAAAAACATACATATTTTATTTATTATGTATATTGTACATATGTAAATATATTTCTATACATGAATTGCAAAACTATTCACAAAGTGAAGACGCATTTATAAACAACCAGTCACAGCACTTACATACATATAAATGTATACATACTAAACAAAATATAGCAATTTCAATATATATAATATATTCTACTATGTCTTCTTTTTATACAATATTATGGAAAATGACAAAAATAAGGATTTCTTGGATCCAAATTTTTATCTCAATCTTCAAACAAAATCAAATGAAAAATAAAGTTCTCATTGAATCTTTGTCTAGATGTGAAATTGCTTTGTCCAGAATAGGCTAGATAGAAAACAGTTTTGTCTAAGGAAGCAAAGTTATTAATCACATGTGTTTTAAAGCAAATTTCAAAGGGAAATAACCTATCTATCAATTTCAAATGAAAGAAACACTAGCATACTTATGCTTAAAAATATATATGTATATAAAAGGGAATTTTTAATTAACAGAAAAGTGAACTGCTCTAAAAATTTGAAATTTATTTGACTTGGATTTAAGAATGTTTCAAAAAACTGAACTTGAAAATAACTGAACTTGAAAATTATAATAGCAACTGTTTGGAACAAAATGATAAAGTTGTATAATAATGTCAACAAGTTGTATAAATGATTTCTACTGTAAAGTAAACACTGTTAGCTGCATGTCTGCTAACAACATAAATGATTTTTTTTTTTGTTTAAAAAAACAACATAACCATCAAGCGCTGATTATATATTTAAAAGAAATACAGGTATCACTCTAGGCATTTTGAACCACACACACACACACTTAATTTTCCATTCATTTAATCTTTCCATCATCACATTTGATTAATTTTTAATTTTGATCAGAGTCATCTTCATATCAGGTCACAAGCTGGTTGTTTTATGTAAATCCTTTACAAATAATCTCAGGATCACCTTTTGCTTGAAATCAATGTCACATATCATACATAAATGGCAAGCATTATTATTATACTATCTCCAGCAAGTCAGTTCACATCACAATAAAATATTATGCATCTTTAACCTTTCAAACAGCTAAAAATAAATAAATAAATAAAAATAAGTATGGCTTACATGAAATAAAACCTAAATGATTATCAGTGACAAAGTAATGAGTAGCATTGAAGTTACTAAAGGTGACATGAGTAAAGTAATGGTGTTTTAAATCCTAGTGAAGATTCGTTCACTAATTTTGTAAAGTGACAGGAAATGAGTTGTAGAATTTATGCCCCAGTCAAGATTCTGTCACTAATATTGAGGTGGTCAGATCAGAGATGGTAGAGGATACTGGAGTGAACAAAAAAAAAAACCTATTTAACATGTAAACTGAAAAACTTGCTCGTATTAGGATCTTTGAGATTTAGATTTGAACCTTGGTGATGAGAAGGCACTGTGTTCTATAAGCACATGCTTTAGACCACTTGGCAACCTGTGTGGAGAAAACTCGATTGCCAAGAAAAATCACCTACCATCAACAAGCAAACTGACAAACTTAGTAGCACAAGGTTCTGTCCCAACTGGGATTTAACCCTAGGTTGTGAGAGATGTTGTGATCTGTAAAGCAAACACTTTAGACCACTCAATGTTCAAAGCATCGGAAGCACATGAATTGCTTCTAACACCATGCAACTGTAAAATATGTTTAACAACTTTGTTCATTAGTTGAAAATTTATAGTGTAAGGATATTATATAATAGATGCAACAAAACCTCTGAAGGGTGACAATTCAGGATGTTCACATACCTAAAGAGCAATTATTGTTTTTTTTGTACTGAAAAAATTAACTGTGTTTATTTCCCTTGTACTGTAATTATTCTGAAAGTGAACACAGTTGTCCAATCTGGCACATTAAAACCCATTATGTTTTGACCCTTGATTGTTACTGACAGCAGTATACAGGCAATCTTTATAACCAGGGATAGAGTATTCCACACCTCATCTCCCCACCTCACCCCAACCAATAAATGCACAGACACCCTACCAAATTATCATTAGAAACTTACTTTAAAATCCAATATCAGATCCATTATGTTTCGAGCCTGATGTATTGCTAACGACATATACAGCACCGTCATCATAACCAGGGTTAGAGTATACCGTGGAATATGCTCCTGCCTCTGTGGCTGTAAATAAAAACAAATTCTTATAACATTATGTTATGAATAAATCAAATATTTTCAACATTTTCAAAAAATATATAAATAAAATAGAATAAATAAAATAAATAATGAATAAATAAAATAAAATAAAATAAAATAAAATAAAATAAATAAAATAAAATAAAATAAAATAAAATAAATAAATAAATACATAAACAAATAAAAATAATAATACAAAAAGAAATATATTAAAAAAAATAATTATTTAGAACAGACTTTTCCTTCTGATATTGGAATTTACTAAACAAAAACTTATTCTTGAAACAGAATTTGGGATGCACCAATTTTGAAAGATTTTATTATTATGCTGACTTGCTCTCTGTTTACATAATTGTAGTCAGACATACCAAATGAACCATGTGCATTCAAAACTTTTACAGGACTAACCTATTAAATGAACAGACATGTTTAAAATTATCTGCATTATTATTTTTCCAGAAATTAGACACTAAATTTATGAAAAGGTTGTTAGTATTGGCTTAAAATGCAACTTAATTTTTCTGTTCTTTTCTATATACATGTATATGATGTTATTTTGGCAGACATAGGCTGCCTTACTAAGAAATCACATCTCTTGACAGTAAACTGACAAGTAAACAAAATTTTTGTTTTGATCAATAAATTGATCTACAGAGCATTTAGCCATCAAATGAAAATATTCCTTGTAATAAAGTAGGATGTTTACATCTAGGTTTTGAATGATTTATCCACTCGGCCACCCCCAGCCACTAAGTACTTGTACATGTCTTGAAGGGCAAAAAGTTTCATAAAATTTGTAAATACCTTTATCTATATCTGCTAACGATTGGGCCTTTTCCATGTTTTCTTCCAACTTAAACCTGAATAACAAAACCACCTTCCTAATGGGTATGAATATTAATAAAGCAGGTGGCATTCACCACATTAGCCATTGCCACTGCTGCATCTCTATATGAAGGACCAGGCATTGGTTACCACGATCATCCACACCAGCATGCATCCAGCAGTACTTACACTGGATACAAAAATCCAGCGCGATTCATAGTAATTACTGTCACTGTTCCAAGCAAGTCCGGAAAATACTCCTGTCAGTATGACTAGGAAGATTACAAAAAGCATAGATAAGACAAGGTCCCTGTCATAATTCGCCACAGGGTCACACCACATCCAATCATCTAGCATTGATGAAGGGTTTGTGTTGCTTGCTGTAGGTGGTACCATAATCAACCATTCTAATGGAATGATTAGTTCTACCAGGATAATTCCTATGGTTACCAATAGTAACGTACAAGAGCTTGTTAAACCCTTGTATTTATGAACAGTGTATTCAAAATCGCTGAATCTCCAATTATCAACAGCTTTAACAAAAAGCGAGGAAAATACAACTGTGTAAAATAGTCCAAGTAGTAATCGCCGGGCACCACAGGTGGCTGCTGATGCTGGGAGAAAGAATGCAAAATTTACACAGTATATACCGATCACGCCGACTAATGTCAAGAAACCTAGTATAGTTGTTCCACCACGGACTGGATATTTAATGGTGAGATAAATGAACAAGAGTATTGACAAAAGAAGTCCAGCACATGTGCAGACACAAACTGCTATCGCCCAAATGGGCCATGTGTAAACTAGGTCATATACAAGAGCATTGAATGAATTTCGACTTTGTATATAATAATAGAAATTTCTAGCTTCTGGCACTTTCTCTTTTGTATAGTTCTGAACCAAGGCTTCCATAACAGGTGTATATCCATCACATTTACAGCTTCCTCCTACACATTCTGACACCCAATCACCCTGCTTATAACTATTATATGTGCCTGTGTATGTCACCCTTCCATCAACTGATGCACCGATCTGAAAAATTATCAATAAAAAAATTTAGATCATTAAACTCAGATTTTGTCGGGAAAATTTTTATTTCTATTGAGAAACCACCAGCCATAAAAATAGTTTGAGACCTGTAATTTACGGTGATAATTTTTTTTTTTTTTTTTTAATTTTTCTAATTTTTCTTAATTTATTATTATTTTTTTTAAAATTTTTTTTGTTAATGTATTAAGCTTATTTGACAAAGAGCAAGTAATTTTTTCAGAGCAACTTGAACCGAGATTTTTTCTCATGTAGTGTGTTTAGACAAAGCCTTTATTTAGTTAACTTTAGGCAGAAATATAACCTCTTGCCTCTAATTTACATGGACTATTATACTAGATGGTCTTCCATAATAAACATAATAACAGTTTGAGACCTGTAATTTATGATGATAAGTTTTTTTTTTTTTTTTTTTTTAAATTTACTTTCCACGGTCTTCCACAATGGAGTGGAGTTGAGTGGAATAATAGTGTTTAATATCCCATTCAAGATTCAAGACTTATATAAATGTGGTCAGTTCTGTAATGGTGGAAGAAACCTGAGTGCCTAGAAGAAAAATTACTGACCTTCACCAAGTGAACTGACCTTCAACAAGTGAACTGACCTTCACCAAGTGAACTGACCTTCACCAAGTGAACCGACAAACTTCATCACACTAGAAAATGCCCAGAGTAGGTTTTCAAAATAGGGTTTAAGAAGCATTGCGATCTAAAGGAAAATATCTTACATTGTGAGGGGCATTGTGATCTGTACGAAAAGATCTTACATTGTGAGAGGCATTGTGATCTTTAGGAAAAGATTTTAAATTGTGAGTGGCATTGTGATCTGAAGGAAAAGATCTTACATTGTGAGAAGTATTTGTGATCTGCAAAGACATGCATTATACTACTTGCCCTACAATGGTCCATCCCTTCCTTTATAGACAAGACAACAAACCGAGGATAAGTACAAAATCAAACCTTCTAGCTGTATTTTATCATTACCTGTTCATACATATAGGTGTTTCCAGTTCTTTTATAGTTTTGAACTGTGTATCCAACATCCCAGTATCTGTCGCCATTAAAATTCAAATTAAATGCCTGATTTGGATTTAATGCTAGGTTACTCTCATGCATACTCCATGTAACTTGCAAAAGTTCTGTAAATAATCGCTCTCTGTTGATTGGTTGAGAGAAGCATTCCTGGAATGTAACTGATGAAGAACATGCCCCGTCTGCCACTTTCTTAATGGATTCTGCCATGGCATATGTGGCAGCAATTGTATGGAGTATAAAAGCATGTTCAGTTACCATGTTTCTGGTAATCTGCTCATTCAAATTACATGGTGGGTACTGTGTTAAAACTTCTGCTGCATTGGATAACCGACATTGATGAATTCTTTGGTAAAATTCTTCAAACCAGTCATTTGGAATATTTTTTCTATTATAATAAGTCAGTTCTGTCACATAATCTACAAAAGAACCAACTATAGAGCTGCGAATTTCAATTGTTATAGCCCCGAGCAAATCTTGCTCCATTCCAGCAACAATACCCTGTTTTGTTCCCCAGAAGTCTGATCCAATCCATATATATCTATTTAGTACACCTAACTCTTTAGCAGCCTGTAATATCAGTCTTGGATTAAGTGCTATGAGGATAACAACTCTGGCCTCGGGGGTATCTGCTAAACGTCCTACAATATTTTTAGCTTCATCCAATGTTCCTGGATAGGTTAATGATTGTGCTGATCCAATACAGATATTGTTAGCTATGCCAGCCTCTCTAAGGGCTCTCATGCCTCCTATACCATATGTCTCTCGAGAGTATATTACTGATACATATGTCCAGTCATTTTGTTTCAGAATATTACCAATAACAGCCATCTGTTTGTCGTCTGGAGGTACAGTGCGAGCAAAGTAGGGATATTTCTCTTTATCAGACAAAACTACTGCAGTTGCTCCTCCACTGACTGTAGGAATAGCTACCGATTTAGTGACCCTGTTGATAGCCTCAACATTAGATGAGAAAGATGTCACAAATCCAGCTATTGTACTGTTGTCTATTTTACCATCAAAAGAATACTCAGTGTTACACAACTCTCCTGAGGCGAGTAAACTGAATGCATCCTGGTCCACACGTAAATAGTTGGAACATGTGTCTATGGCTATACCTCGTAGATTAAATGGATTTGGAGCCAGATTTTGGAGTGTGTAGAAAAATGCAAGTGTTCCATAGAATTCTGCCCGATTCAAATTGCTACATTTATATGTCTCATCGCCTTGCTGATGTACAGCCATAAAAGCAACAATAGTTGCTGCATTTGGGCTTGTTGCTGGTTGTAACATGTAACGACTGAGTCGGTTACGTAGGAGTGGACATTCATTACAGGAATCGTCTCTGTCACAGCTTCCATCCCATGGCACACTGTATGACTGAAGGGTGGTCAGTTGTCCATTACTGTCCACAGACCCAATCTAAAAATAAAAAAATTAAAAATAAATAAAATTTAGTTTCATTTTCATAAATCATTTTCCGAAGTTATGATCTTTGTTCTCTGATTAAAATTTCAACACAAGGTTGATGTAATATCCATTTGAAACAATGTGAAGGTCAAGGACGTTGTAATCATTTCAGATTGGAACAATGTCAAGGTAAAGATTGATGTATGCATGTCTAGTTCAAATAGGACAAGATAAAAGCTGGTGTTATTGTTATTCATTTCATTTGTCCATCAATTCTAGCTTCATATTACAAAATACTTGTAATGGAGCTAGTAGTAGTGAATTATGTACTTACGTTCATGTCACAATGACACACTGCTTACTACATTACTGAATTGATCAACTTCTGAAATTCTTCCACCAACAGGCCTTCCTGTCAACCTTAGTCTTATCAAACATACTTATTAAAAGTACATGTACTTGCTAATTTTATGACTGTAGATGCCAGTATTACAAATTTAGGTACTGGGGGAAGATCAATCACATGTGTAATGCTTCAACACATGTTACAGCACATAAGAACACATACACATTCATTATGCCACAAAAACATTTGTATAGATTTAAAGGACCAAAATATCCAGTACATGTATATGTCAAAATGTGATTGTAATAACAAGGATTTCCATCTGTTTTTTTTTTTATAAAAGATTTTCAATATATAAAACCCCTAACGCAACAATATATTCCTTTCTACAAAAATAATTAATAACTGAGAATGATAATATCAATTTCCAGTAACAAATGAGTGAACAATATAAAACCTTTTTTCCATGTAATGAATATTTTTTGAAAATTTTGCAATAGTTCACTGTCACAAACAGTGACTTGACAGCTGTATCGTTTACAGGGGTGTAATTCAATACAATAATGTGCATTGAGATATAACACATCACACTGACCCATACATGAAGTTTTGATTAAACAAGCTGAATTTTGTAATACTAATGAGCCAGTAACCCAGGATTTATGGAACAGCGAATAAGCCATGTAAATATTTTCACAGCATTCCTCTATATCACACCATCCCTATGCTCTCCTACCAATATACATGTACGGGTACTAGTATTAAGCTTAAAATGTAAAAACTCATCCATCTTCAATTCTGTAGTATGATTTAACCTTTCAGTCCTACTGATATATGGCTGGTTGGAAATGATGTTCTGTATTCCACTCATTCATATTGCCAGTCAGTTTTGGTACATGAAGAAAACCAGAGTGCCATAGAAACAAAGACTTTCAGCCAGTCATCAGACAAACTTTCTCACATTAAGATCTTAAGTTCAATTTGATCCAAGACAGTAACAGGCACTGCAGCCCTTAAGCAAATGCTGTTACCTACTTATCTACTAAGCCTACTCCAATAGTGGTGTTCCCTAGAAATAACAGATGCCTGTCATACAGATTCATGGATAAAGGAAAAAGACTGTAACAGATTCATGGATAGAGGATAAAAATGTAACAACATTAATCTGAACAGTGTAACACTTATGTAACTATAGGGATTTTAATACTTACAGCTGATTGGATAATTAAAGTAACGAGAAAAAAATTTATAACATTAAAACCCAAACTAAAAGTTATAAGTTTTTGTTTTGACAATTGCATATTGAAGAAAAAAACAAACAATGCACACATTAATAATATAAAAATATTTAATGTATACAATAAAATATATCACTTATTTAAAAATGTTTTATGTACATATAAAAAAGCTTAATAGTTACATATAAAATCACAAAGCAATCATAATTATGATATGATCATACAGAACTTGATTACATCTAGTTTATTGTACATATGTAAAACAATTAACACACCTTAAAAGCGAAAAGGTGTGGTCCGTCAACAACTGGCGATTCAATATCACATTTAATTGAGTGGGGGAGAAAATGTGAAGATGGAACCAAAACAGTAATATCCCCATGCAGAAGCAGTCTGATCCACATGTAGCAAACAAGGCAATTTATTCCAATATTTATTTTGTTTCCGTTACACACTCAAAATCTTCACTACTGTATGCATTGAAATCTCAGTGATTAGTGCCTGAGAACTAATCTCTTTTTGTATAAGACTAGGAAGCAGGGTATGTTTTTAAACCAGAAATAATTATATTTGTAAACCTAATAAACATTTGAAAATTATAGCACAAGCATTACGTACTAGTATTTGTAGCTGAAAGTGAAAGCTGCCAAGGGAGATAATTTTCAAAACTGGTAGTTGCTAACCCTTCTGACAATTATGTATTTTTGGGTGATTGACACACAAAACTTGCTTTTAAAAACTTAGATAGGAATAACTGAAAATCTTGGTAAGAGCTGAAAATTCAGTTAGGAACAGCCTAACAAAGTCATACAAAGAAATATGAGGTTTTCTTGTTTTCTAATGATTGTGTAAATTTGGTGTTTCTATGTTAATTACACACCTTTTGTTCATACAAACTTACATTCTCTCTCTCTCAAATACATACACACGCACACGCTTTCTGAATTTATCAGCCAGAAATACAAAAGAGAATGGTTTTGTAAATCATCTAATCAAGTACATGTATTGAGTACAATAATAATAATAATAATAAAAAAAAAAACAAAAACAAAAACACACACAAGTTAAGCTTTACACTTCTATGTCATTACATGATATGGGAATGATCTAAAAAAGGTTCAACCATTACAAATGCCAGTAATTATATAATGATTATTATTCATCATAATTATGCATTTTGTTTTATATGCACAACAGAGTGGTACTTTCTGAGTATAAAATCTGCATTCAATTTACTCTTTTTTCAACTTTTCTTCATAGTGCAATTTTAGTTTCATTAAAAATTCAATACTTGTACACTGAAATTTATCAACTTATTCAGTCATTCCACAAAGAAAGGGAGACAATTCAGACTGCAGAATGACATGTGATGAATATATTTCCTTCTTTTCTTCAAATATTAAAATCTGAAAGAAACAAAATAAAAGTTCTTATTCAGTGAAAGATATTTCAGAAAAAACTTAACAGAATCATTCAAATTCAAACATTAAAAATATATGTACATTGTTCACAAGATTGGATTGGATTGGGTTAATGGCGTTATATGCAAAGTTCATTCACTTATATCCAGGCTGTCAGTTCCATAACACAGAGGAAACCAGGGTACCCAAAGAAATCCAACCACTTTTGTTATGTGAATTGACAATTTTTTCACACTAGGGTCTGCCTGAGTGGGATTTGAACAGATGATGAAGGGCACTGTGATCTGCGTGTGTGCTCTAAACCATTAGGCCAAATGCACTGTGATCTGTAAGTGTGTGTGATCTAGAACTTGGCCACCTAGGCCCTTCTGTTCACAAGAAATAAACATTTTTCACAAAATGCCTAGAAACTAGTCCTAATGTTTAAAATCCTCCTCCATCCCCTTCATCTTCATTATCAAATTTCATAACATATAATCATATGTTCTAAATTTAATGACAACACAATGGCTTAAATTTAACAAATTTCAATACATGTATTGATATCTTTAACAACAAAATTTAGCAATGGACAAGGGTGTTCAATCCCTTTGTTAAATACGGCCAGGTATTAAAAAACATTTTACAATTTATCAAATTCTGGCACATTTATATTACCAACATACTTCTCAAAATGAGTAATATCTCCCAGAATGCAGTTTTACCTTTACAGTCCACTTCCTGTATCACTGTGTTTAGAGATATCTGGCATATACATATTTGGATCAGCATCATAACCCTCATTACTATATACTGTAGAATATAAATCTAATCCTGAAAACAGATTAATTAATCTTGATTAAAACTTTCCTGATTAAAGTTTTTAACTCTCAATATGTTACAGGTTGCAATTATTGATCAGCTTCAGAATTCATATTCACTTTTTAAGTACAGTAGAACTTTGATAGCTCGAAGTGCACAGCACTTCGGCGATGACTTCGAGTTATGAGGGTGTTCAAGTTATCGAATTTGAAGGATGACGTCATGTTGTTATATGTTATCCACTTCAGAAATCTTTGATGTTGTTAACAGTTACCGTTACTCAAATGTAATGCAATAGGGAAAAAACTAAATACTTATAGATACTTTCGAAAGGAAAATAATAATCAATCTATTAAAGATTTGATATCGACATCAAAAGCATGTAAATTGTGTTCTTTTATTTTAAAATCACGATGTACACAAAAAACGGAATCGGAAAACAGATATATGTTTATGAGCAAAACTTCATTATTACATTTGTTAAAAGATACGAACAGATAGTGTTGTTATTATTATAAAGCACTGAAATTGAGTTAAAAAGTTGAACTGTTATCGAAAGCGGCATATTACTCGAACTCTGTCATTAGTTTAGGGGATAAGCATATATATCCATTAATTGATACTAATTAATACGGTAGATAACTAGAACTACTCTGTTCACTTCTCTAATATAACAGTAGCCTAAATACTGATAATTCCTGTGATTTCTCTGATCATTTTATTTAACAGGCCATTGATCATACATTGTTAAAAAAATTCCGAGTTTTTGAAGTTAATTTTGAATAGATTTTTAAATTACAGACCAAATTTTTACTTTGAGTTATCGGGGGTATTCCAATTATATAAGTTTGAGTTATCGAAGTTTTTCTAATATAGTTTTATGAAGAAACAGGTCGGTACAAAATAAAGACTTCAAGTTATCCATGGCATTTCGAGATATCGAAGTTTGAGTTATCGAATTTCTACTGTTTCAGTGACTAAACAGTCATCACAATCAACTTTTAAAATAAATGCTTGATTCTTCGCTATCAAACTGATTTTGATTATGAGCTATTAAAATGATTTTCTGCATTTACTTTTCTTACTAAGTGCACATTTCTTGACAGTAATAACAAGTCTGAATGAACAACTTCAAAAAATCACGACATTGCAGAGTTTGAAGGACACTAAAAATGTGTAACCATCTATACTGATCATTTATTCTCTTGAATTAATTCACACCATGTCCACGGACATTCTGGTAAAAACTGATGCCATTTTGCAATTAAAAATTTTATGTGAGTGATTTTGGGTACATCACAAAAGAAACTACTGTAACTGAAATCTAAAATCATGTTTTAATTTCAGCTTGTTTGACAAATATAAAGAGCACTGGTAAGTCAGTGTTTTTTCATGAACTCTGATTTCCTCCAATATTTCAGACCTTACATTCTCAATGTAACTAAATTAAAATATTTGGAGCTAAACAAACAACAGCTCTCCAACCAGCCAAGGTGTTTGAATTCTGAACTTTGACCTTTGAACTTTATATACTAACCTTTATCTTCATCTGGCATTGGCTGTGTGATATCCAAGTCTTTACCCTCTAGCTTTTGGAAATATAAAAGTAAGCACAATTTTCTTATTGGCAAGCAAATAAGCAAAGCTGTTGCATTGGCAAAATTAGCAATGGCTACTGCTGGATCTCGGTATGGAGGCCCAGCATTTGTACTGACAATCATCCAGACCAGGAAACACCCAGCTGTACACACACTTCCGACAAAAATCCAACGTGATTCATAATAATTACTGTCACTCTCCCATGCTATGGCAGAAAATATGGCTGTCAGCAACACCAGGAACATTACGAAATATCATTGAGAGTACAAGAGAAATGTCATAATCGTACCATGGATCACACCACATCCAATCATGTACCAATGAGTCGGATTTACTTATGGCACCTGGTGGTACAATTATCAGCCACATTATAGGAATTATCAGCTGCACACAAACAATGCCCAGGGAAATCATTAATAATGTACAGGAGTTAGTAATTCCCTTATATTTACGAACAGTATACTCATAGTCGCTGTAACGCCAATTGTCTATCGCTTTGACAAGTAATGCGGCAAAAACTATAGCATAGACAACTCCCATCATGAGTCTTCTCCCCGTACAAGTTGCTTCTGATGCTGGCAAGAAAAATGCAAAGTTCAGGGCATAAATTCCCATAATTCCTATCATCATCATGAAACCCAAGACAGTTGTTCCCCCTTTTACCGGATATGCTATCAAGAAATAACAAAACAAAAATATAGTTATGAACAACCCCACACATGTTAAAACGGCCACAGCTATTGCCCAAATTGGCCAGGTGTATAGTTTTTGCCATGGAATCCTGTCCATATTGTACAAGAAGTAATTTCTAGGCTCCTTGCTTTCTTCTGTAAGATTGGAAACCTGCTTGGCTGGCCCAGCAACTGTGACAGAACAACCACATGAACCTGGTAATAGGACACTCTGATGAGAACTCATCGTCACGATAACTGTTGTAATGATGGATAAATCTGATGTTACACCATTTGTTCTGGCTCCAACCTAGAAATTATGTAAAGTAATAAATATCTAAATTAAACAGCACTACCTGCTTTTAATTATCACAATAGTAAGTTTCAAGCCTTCGGGTCTTATAATACAAGGTTGGTGACTTAGGGTAGGCATGATTCTACAAGTCAAGGGTTGTAGGTTCAAAATTTACAAGGGATTTACAAATTTTCTGACAAAGATTTTCATCCTCTGCCTAAACCAGTGCAGTAAAATTGATTATAAGAATAGTGTTTTGGACAAGACCCCAAAAACAAAATTTCTCAACAAGCACTAAAGACAAATATATGAGGTATGTTAAAGTTAGGGCCAGCTGAAGTGACAGACATATAAAGAAGGATAAATTACCGGTAAGTAATGTGGGAACTGATTTAGTGGGATTTCATGCCCTATTAGAAATCATTCCATTTATAATGAGTATGCGTTAGATCATTCTTCATAGTGCTCTTGCCCACTAGATATAATAAACTGGTATGTGACTTCCATTTTGAATGCGAAGTGGTTTTAGAAAAGAAATTATTGAGCAGAAAATTAGTGAATGACGGAATTGAATTTAACATCCTGACATGATATTTTAATTTTTATTAAAACCTGACTGGCTAAATATGAAATTTTAGTTGAATTAAAAATTTAAAACATTAACACCTTTGCTATTGTAAGTCTATATGACATTACACAGTGAGATTTTTAACCATGCAAAGTCAAACTTAAAAAAAGAATTTTTTAAAGATTTTTAATCTGAAAAATATTGCTAGAAATTTTTTTGTAAAATATAAAACTTCACAAAGGTACATTTAGATGTGAATTGGGTCATAAGAACCAGATACTGAATAACTAGACATGTTTGTTGGTTAATTACTTTTGTTATCTTGATATCAAGAACATGTTACTGGTATGGCTTAAAATAAATGTAAACTCTTTCCTGGTATGGAATTTACAACAAATAAAAACAAATAAATAGTGCAGATTTTTCATTGTCATCTTTAAAGACAAATGTTAAATATATTGAATTGAAATTTATAGTGCATTCATTACAAGGAAAAAATATAGGACTTTTGTTCTTTATGAAATCATACAAAAATCTTAATTATTCGAGATACAATTTGCTGACCTGGTGCTTGGCAATAAGAGACAATAAGAGGACCGATTTACCTGGTGCCAGGATAATGTGACTAGGAAGTGGTATGCTTGTCTGCAGAATGCTGCATCAATGACATAGCACCTTGACAAAAAGATCCCTCTGAGCATGATCTAGGAAGACCATGTTACACACTAGTACATCTCATGCAAATATAAAGTTGTTCTTGGATCAATCCTTAAAAAATAATATCCTTGCTCTTATCACGAATAGTTGAAAAAACTGCTGATGCAATGTTAAACAACATTAATACCAACCAACTAATTTTAATAGTCAGGGGCCACCGGCATGCTTTTAGTTCAAAGTGCCTTTCCTTTTCTACATTTAAATTCTGCTCTAACAGATCCTAATTCCTAATGTGATAAAAATATGTTAGTTTGCTTGTTTAATATTGGTTATTCTCTCCAGGCAAGTTTCTTCCTCCATCCCAGATTTGACCACCTCAATATAAATGAATGAATCTTGACTAGTGCATAAAAATAATGACTTTACTCCACTCTAATCTATTACCTTACCGTTCTATATTCTTGACCTCCATTTTGAGATTTCGCCACACTGTAGATGTAGTAACCAATGTCCCAGAAACGCTGGTTGTTAAATTTCAAGGTAAAGCTGTCATTCGGAGATAATGTCAAGGCACCATTCATGTTCCACTGCACATTGAGTAGATCGCTGAACAAAAAGTCGTAATTACCACTCTCTCTGACACATTCTGGGAAAGTCTCTTTAAGAGAACACCTTCTTCTAGATATCACTTCAACTGCTTGAGCCATTGCATATGTTGCTGCTACAGTTACCAGATCAACACCACCTGGTGGTATTTTTTCATTGGTGATCCTTTCCTGCTTGTTGCATTCTGTATTGTAGTCAGTATGCACATTTGGAGCATCACTTAATCGACATTTATGAATTTCTTGATAGAAATCTAAAAACCAATCCTCAGGAATGTTTTTACGATCATTGTAAGTAATTGTTTTTATATAATCCTTGACTTCTTCTACTCTTGCCGTTCTTAATCCTACAGTTATGGCCCCAAGGACATCTTCTTCAAATCCTCTAATAACATGGCTATAGTCTGCCCATGTATCAGTTCCTACCCAGATATACTTGTTCAATATTCCCATTTCTTTGGCTGCCTGTAGGATAACTCTAGGCTGAAGAGACAAAACTAGAATAACATTTGCCCCTTTCTGTTTAACGAGTTCTTGTAAAACAAGTTTAGCGTCTGCCACTGTTGCTGGATAAGAAACAGGAAGTGACAATCCAACACAGACATCTCGCTTTTCAGCAGACATTTTTAATGCTTTATTCAAAGACAATCCATAAGCCTCCTGCGAGTATATGGCCGAGACATATTTCCAGTCAAATTGTTTCAATATGTCTCCCAGAACCTCTGTTAAAGTACTATCAGGTGGTGCAGTCCTTGCAAAATACGGGAATCTCACCTGGTCCAGGAGGAGTGTTGACGTAGCTGTATTGCTTACAATTGGGATTTTCAATGGTTTTAATACTCTGTTAGCAGCCATAACTGCAGTTGATGTAGTCTGCATTACCCCAGCTATGGTAGAACTGCTTATGTCTGAATCTGATGTAAAAGCAGTGTTACAAAGCCTTCCTGAAGACATCAAACTGTACAAGTCATGGTCAATACGAACAGGATTTTCACAAGTATCTAATATCAAGCCTCGAACATTGTATTTGGTGTTTGGGAAGTGTTTTTCGAGTGTGTATTGAAATGCAAGTGCCTCCAGAAAACCAGACATATAGAAATTACCACATTTAGTAGAGAAGTCGGCCTCAGAACTTATACTGTGTATTGGCCCCTGGTATATTAGAGTGGCTGCATCTTGACCCTTTGATGGTTGCAGCATGTATCTGGTTAACAGATTTCGGAGTGATGGACATTCAGAACAAGCACGATCTCTCTCACAACTTCCATCCCATGAGGGTTTATAGTTGGTAACAGTCTGTAGCTGTCCATTGAATGTGTAGAGTCCAACCTATTAAAAGGGTAAGAATACTTTCATTAGAAATATAAATTCCAAATTTATCAAAAACATGTATTCAAAAATTGCAAATGACCATTTTGAAATTATGATTTTTAGTTTTCATTATGACATTCAAATTATGCAATTATTTTGGTTCATAATAGAATGAACTAAAATATGACAATAAATTTTATGAATAAATTTTAACAAACGTTGTGAGAATTCAAATATCATTTCACTTAAATGAATAATAAAAAATAAAATAAATAAATAAATAAATAAATAAATAAATAAATAAATAAATAAATAAATAAATTCAAAATGGCCCTTGGCATTTTTGATTATTTTTCACATTTAAAGATATCTATTTTTGGTTTAATAAAAAAAAAATTGAAAATAAGAAAAAAATTATTACAATATATAAATTTGGCAGAAAGAATTTGTTTTTTAAAATGTTGTTTTCAGGTAAAACTAGTTCTGTTAGATGAACAAGTACAACAAATACATTAACATGTACTTAATCCCAGCGGGATTTTAACATTCGTCATGCAGTTAACAGCTGAACTATTATTATTATCAGGCATCATGCAAGGTTAGGGCTTTACTAATGTACACATCTCAAAATTTGTTTTTTTATCTAAGTATCAATTTTATGTTTAGGTTCTTTTCCCTTATGTATAGTCTGTCAGTTCAGGGATGATAGAGGAAACCGGAGTGCCCAGTAGAAAACTGACAAACTTTTTAACACTAGGATCTGCCTAGAGTGATAATTAAATCTAAGTAATGAGAGGCACTGTGCATTTTGGACCACTTGGTCACCAAGGACGTACATATCATCACCAAGGACAAGCATATTGTCACAAAGGACCTACATATCTAAGCTTCAGTTCAAAGTGTCTGACCTTCAATAGAAAAATCAGAAACCATTTTCTATTTTGCCTATGGTCACATTTTATTTATTTATTTATCTTTTTTTTTTTTGTCAATACTAATCAAGTAAGACTTGGGAAAGAACGACTTAATGATATAAATTTTTTTGGTGAAATTAAATCCTAACATCACAAATATTCCAGCAATGAATTCTGCAATTAATTTCATGTCCAAACATCACAAACATTCCAGCAATGAATTCTGCAATTAATCTCATGTCCTGGGCAAACACTTATACTGAGCCATCTCAAGTTAATATAAATAATAGAGACCTTCTGAATGAATGAAGTTTTAGAATTTACATACAAGGCCATTTCACTTATATTGAGATAACAAATTATAGGTTCAGCATTAGTTTTTAACAGTATTATTTGGGCTCTGAAATCTCAGTTTTAAATGTTCTTTAGTGAAAGGGCAGCCACTACCTATTTTAAGGAAACTTACTACCTTTCAAAACAGAATAGCTATGAAAAGGGAGACTACTCTTGTCATCAATGGAAAACAGTTAAAAACATATATTTATTAGATATATATAATACATACATACATACATACATACATGCTACACATAAGACAAGCAATATACATATAAAACACACATAAAAACAATAGGATTTAAAAAAATAAAAAATATTCAAACCTTCTTTTTTTTCCATTCAAGCTGGCTTTCTGTAACCATAGTAACCATATATATTTACCCAGGGAGGCGGACCAGGATGCAAAGCTTAGGGATACGCTCCCCATGCATTTAATTCAGCGATGGAAATGTTGATTATTCCTAGAACATCAACTTTCTTACACGTATTATAAAACTGCGAAGCTAACTACACATAAAAATAATACTATATATATACATATCTATTTAGCGGTAAACATGCAAAAGCGACTAACAGTTAATATATCTGAGCATTTCAGGCAGGTTATTTTTTTTTAATTAATCGGAAATAAATATATAATGACAGACAGTTTTTCAAACATAAAAACAGGGGAATAATTCCTGTACCACATGATGGCTGCTACCCATTATGCAGAAATACATCTATTTGTTATGAACCTTAACATTGCATGTTGCTGATCCATTGGTTATATAAAGACTACACAGGCTTAGCACATTGTACATGATCCAACACAATCCAGGCCATAGCAATCTGAATCTATACTGGTCAGTTTTCCCAGCATGATTAATTTTATCCTTTCTATCAAATCACTCAGGTCAACATTGGAGTAAACTCTCTATTTCTTTCTCTATCCTAGTTTTTCTTTAATTGTCATATTAAACCACCTCTTCTGTTTTAAACAGATATTTACCCCTTCATGTGTTTTTTATAAACAAGTGTCATTTTCCAAACCCACTTTAAAATAAATCAATAACTGAAACTGGAGAATTCCGGTGAAAAATATAACACTGATTCTTAAAGTAAAAAAAAATCATAAAGTTGTATTATGTTTGGAAATAGACCAAAAGGAAAAATATCTTAGAAATTTGTTTGTAAACATTTTACAAAATTAATTATATCACAAGTTGCTTCAGTTGTGAAAACCTTGAGAAAACCACCAACCTTTGGCAAAGTAACTGACAATCTTTCTCCAATTAGGATCTGTCCTGAGTGGGACTTTCATCTAGTCAGTAAGGCATTGTATTCTGTGAACTTGTGTTTAAGACCACTTTGCCACTAAAGAAATCTGGTAAAGGAAGCACTGATACAGTCAGGTCAAGAATTGTTTTCTCTCTCTCTCTCTCCTCTCTCTCTTTTTGTGTAGAAAACCATTGTGTAAAGATATAATCAATTTGTGTCAAGATAAATTCATCCTTCTAAGAATCAAAAAGACAATAGACAAAAATTCAGGGATATCAAAAGGTATATGGGGGTATTACATGCATGCATTAAAACCTAGGGCACCCATATTTACCAGCAATAATAGCAGGGGATACCACATACATCCCCCCCCGAAAAAAAAAAAAGTCATGTCACCCTATAATATGAATGAAAAAGCTTCATTAAAAGATTACTCTAATTATTTCCCTTGATTTGTACTACTGAAACTGGTTTCATTTGGAGATATATTTAATAAAGTGAGAAACTAAAAATTTAACATGTTACCTTAAAATATATTTCCATTAACCTATATTTTACATATCACTTGACCTTTCACCTATATTCTACATGCCACTGGAAATGACTAGATATTCAACCTTTACTCTACATGTCACTTGACCTTTAACCTATATTCTACACGCCACTGGATATTCAACCTTTACTCTACGTGTCACTTGACCTATAACCTATATTCTACACGCCACTGGATATTCAACCTTTACTCTACGTGTCACTTGACCTTTAACCTATATTCTACACGCCACTGGATATTCAACCGTTTACTCTATGTGTCACTTGACCTTTAACCTATATTCTACGTGAAACTTGACCTTTAACCTATATTCTACATGTCACTTGACTTTAACTATACTTTCAATATGTCACTTGACCTTTTAATTTTTTCAAATAAAATTAATAAAATCTGATCTAAGTTAATTAAAACTGAAACAAAACACTTGAATAGACAAATACCACTTTATTGGATTACATAGAAAATCAGAGATTCAGGAAATTTTTGAATGCGAATTTTACATGAGTTGAAGCATCTTTTAAATAAAATTTTAGTTTGAAAACCACCTGTGTAAATTACACAGGTTTTTACAGTATACTGTACATCAACTCTGGCACCGACAAGGATAAGTCCAGGTTTATTAATATTCAATTCATGAAGACCAATTAAATGTTTACTACCAATTTTTATTTGATGAAGAGGGGGTAAAGACAGTAGATGGAATACTACTTTGTCCAAATTGAAATCATCCTCGGTGGTCGAAATTCTTTATATAAGAAAATAACTGATGTATACTGTTAACCAAAGGGATAACAACAGAAAATTGTATTTAGATGGCATAATAGGTAAGCTATACCTTGTAATCAAAAGCATATTTAAAATATGCCATACAGCAGTATAAAAACAAAGGTACTGGAGCATTATACATATATAATATCATGAAAAATATAGCGAACTATGAACCAGAAATTGGTTCTATTTATAAAAAAATATGAAGCAGTATCGAAATAAAGGTATTGGAGCATTATACATATACATGTACAATATATTGAAAAAAAAATAGCAAACTATGAATCATTAAACTGTTCTAGTCATAAAAATAAAATAAAATTATTTTGCAAAACTGTTATGACTATAATGAGGTTAAAAAACAGATGAATTGAATGTATAAACCTAATTTTCAAAAATTCCATGAACACTGAAAAATGTTTGATATTACAAACAATGCACAAAGCTTATAACAAACAACTTAAATGATAAAGTTTTCAAGTCGCTGTATGATTATAACCTTACTGTGTTTGTTAAATTTTTAATTTTTTTTTATAGAAGCCAATCCTTCTAGATTTTTCCAAAATTACAACAATTTGACAATTAAAGTATCATTACATGTTTGATAATTTGACTTAATGGCATTTTACATCCTAGTCAAATATAGTTCACTTACATTGAGACTTTACCAGCTATAGGTGAAGTGGCAGAATTTTTACCTTTGCAGTGCGTTTAGAGTAATGTGCAGGGAGGGTTCTTTAACGTGCTATGCCTGTCGTGACATGCAACTGTCTGCCCGGCTGTAGAAATTCCATGGACATATGTCCATGTCCATGTAAAATCCATGGATTTCCACGGAAATGCCACAAAAATCCATGGAAAGTGTGTACATGTCCATGGAAAAATAAATTTGCCATCTTTTTGACCATGGACATGTACACACTTTCCATGGAATTTCTGTGGACACGTACATGGATTATTGTGGCAAATGTTTGTCTGTCAATGAAAGTTTAACAAAATATACAAAGTTTCAGGCTCAGCATTTTCAACAAACTCTGTACGTGGAAATTCCATGGATTTCCATGGCATTTTTCTCAAGTGTCTAGGTCAGCAATTCAAGTGCTTTGTTCATACAATTAGGAGGTTCTGCTAGACAACAACAAGAAAAAAGATGGCTGCCTAGTATGACCAGCATTTTTAGACATTTCAGCTTTAGACTATACAAGACTAAGAAGGACATAAAATCTTATATTTTGTTGCAAAGTTACTGGATATTATACAAAGGAAACCTTTTTGAGATAATGGAATCTAGTGAAATTATAAGCAGACCATTGAAAGTGTCATTTGGGAATTATTTAGCTGTATTTTAAAGTATGGAAAGTGCCATGTGAGTTTTATTAAATTCAATCTATCATGTAACTAACATAAATGATACAGGCAACTATTTTTGTTATAAAGTTTAACTCAGATAAAAAATTAAAATAAAAAATGATATATTAATTGTCATTAAGAGTGAGCAATTAATCTTTTAAAGATCTGTTTGAACATGAAAATATCATGAATAAAATACATTGGTGAGGTTCTAAAGACTTGATGTGATTTTGTTTAATAATTATTAAAACAGTCAAAGGCAACAAAAAGTCACCAAATATGTCATTTCATAATTTCAGCAAAATGTGCTGATTCACAGAGTAGCCATTTTTTTTCTTGATGCTGTCTATAAATACTTCATCTGGATGGATCACTTTTTGAAAAATTTGACACTTATTTTCCATGTACAATGTACATGGATTTCCATGTACATCGACCATGGATTTGCCACGTACATGTCTACAGATATGCCACGTACATGTCCATGGATTTGCCACGTACATGTCCACAGATTTGCCATGTATATGTCCATGGAATTTCCACGTACACGTCCACAGATTTGCCACGTACATGTCCATGGAATTTCCACGTACATGTCCATAGATTTGCCACGTACATACGGTTCCAATACTCCAAAATGTCCATGGATTTGCCACGTACATTGTCCATAGAATTTCCACGTACATGTCCATGCAATTTCCACGTACATACGGTTCCAATACTCCACACTTTCCATGTACGAAAAATCCATGGAAATTCCATGGATTCCATGGCAAATCTACACCCGGGTGTATAGGTAGGAATGTTCACAAATATTTACGGGTAATTAAAATTTGTGATTTCGTGACCACCAAATCAATGTTAACATTAAAAAAATCTTAAAATTATATATTTATACATTTAGCCTTATGCCTTGATTAGAAAAGTTCTTGTTCTAAAAACTGACAAAATTTATTTAAGTGAATACATGTACTTACATTCCCAGCAGTGTTGCCATGTCTGTTAAAACCATAGTATCATAAAGAAGGCAGGGTACTCAGTTAAAAAAAAGTGAGGTATATTCATATATTTTATTTTATTTTTGAAATGCAATTCATCTGTTTTATAGGCTAAAATATGGAGAAATATAATATAAATATTAAAAAATCAGAAAAAAAGTATTTTAAAAAAAACTTTTGAGTTACCTTATCATAAGCATATCCAACATCGCCCATGGTCATTTTCTTTGTGATGGAGTACAACTGATAGCCTTTGTTTCCTTCTCGTCTAGTACTAAATTCAAACTGTTTACTGGCTGAATCTGTGAAGCGAGCTCTAAGAATGCTGTTCATCAGGAGATCAGTTCTTCCTTGGCTGTTCTTGTATTTCTCACAAACTGTTGTGTAGTTAGCTCCACACTCTGACTTCAGCGCCAAATCTATACCAATGGCTGCCGCATACACTGCGTTAATTACATGAAGGATTCCAGGATCCTGCACATAATTTCTTTGAGCGACAATGTTTTCTGGAATTGATGGACATTGGGTTGTTCTTGTCCTGGTTGGAACAGTCAAATAACAATCCACCATTCTTTCATAGAATTCTGGGAACCACGGATTCTCTGGATAATTTCCTGGTGTTTTCTTCCCAAGGTAAAGGTCAAAGTCCGACAGATCTGATGATTCTAAATTAAGAGTTATTGAACCTTCAGCTAAATATTCAACACCAGAAATGGCTTCCATATTGTTGCTCCAAGAGTCTGAACCAACAAATTTGAATTTGCCAATCGCAACTGGATTGCGAGATATAGCACGGAACATTTCATTGATGTAGTCTTGATCTGCAAATACAATGACTGTATTAGCCATTGGTCTGGTCAGTAGAGCAGAAATAACATCATTGGCACTCTCTTGTGTTACAGTCCCATTGTCTGGGAAAGGCACTACTTGAGCAACACAGATTTTATTTTCTTTGGCCTTTTCTGTGAATATTTTAGCTCCTCTTTCACCATAGTTTGTTGAAGTATGAACCACTTGAACATACTTAATATTATACTTTTTGAAGAATTCAATCATGGCCATGGACTGTTTGTCATCTGCTGGTACTGATCGTATAAAATATGGGTATCTATCTTGATCTAACAACTCTGTGCTTGTTGAAGCATAGCTCACTTGTGGGATCTTCAGGGTCTTCAAAATTCTTGCAAGATATATAGAACTGTCACTTGAATAGCCAGCAATGTAAGCATTTATGTCATCTGGATTCAGAGTGAATCCATTTCTGGAAAGTTCCGTAAGTCCACTGTGGATGTTAGACACCAGGTACCCTGTCCTTATTGAGCTCTGACAGGAATCCAAACCTACTCCTCCAAGTTTGACATGTTTCAAAATGTTTGCAAACGGTCCAGATTTATCATTCACTTTATTTATGGCATAATTGAAAGCTTCTAACAGCTGGAAGCCATGAAATGTTTTGAGTGGTCCACATGAAAATGGTGTCAAATCATTCTGGTGGACATCAAATAGTCCTAAAAATACATAAATAAGAAGAAATATTCATACCATTTACATGTAGTGTTTCAAATGAAAGTACATGTAATTAACACAGAAAATTAAAATAGTAAATAAGCAATTCCAAGGATCCGCTAAATAGATCTAACCAGCTATATGGAGAGTAGTAACAATGATGTTGACACAAACATATGTGGTGGTGATCATGTAAAACACCAGTGAAACTTACTTGTTCTATAAATGTAAAATGTAAAAAGAAATTCCTGAAATAATGTCGGTTATATATGATAAATCCACACAAAAGTTATGGGATTTTGCTGATAAAATGGTGAACTCAATTAAACAAGTTCTGGTTAGTAGATGATCTCATTAATATCAATATGTCATGTAAAGTTGCTGGAATTCATATTTTTGCACTGTGCTTGTGACAAAGAGCAATACTTGTAGGTATTCAATGTTTGAAATTTGACTAAAATTCTAACCTGGTCAAAAAACAAAATTTCAATATTTTAATATTGGTGAATTTTCAATATATTACTGGTCGAGCTAAAAAGTTGCTGGTATCAGACCTGAAGCAGACCAGCATTATTTTCAAATCCTGATCTTTCTCTCCCATGGCTACATGTAGTGACACTGGTTTTTTAATGTACTGTCTGAATTAAAAGTGAGAAAAAAACTCACCTCCGAGCAGTAAATCTCCCGGGATATAGGTAAAATTAAGTGACTTCTTTATACAAATAGTACAAGGTTCTAAACAACTGGATAATGTTGAAGTAAACCTGTCTGGCAAGGTACTGTCCAGGATCTGTAATGAGGCACCAGCAAATTCTCCTACCTGTAAATACAAATAAAGCATTCAATTCCTTGACTTCAAAAACTTGTATAATATATAAAATATAAAACAATCAAACTCATTTCCAGGTGTTACTCAAGGGACAAGACAACACTTATCACAAAAGATGTGACTTTTATAAACCAATTTTAAATTGTTGAATTATCACCTCTTGTGGAGAAAAAAAAACCATGTTAAAAGAACGGTGATTATCTCAAGTTTGGATGAGATACTTAAATTTGGAAGCAAATTTTTGTTAATTTGTACTAGAACATGAAACTATTTCTGATATATGATACAACTAAATTATTTATGCAAATGTCTTAAAATTTTCAAAATTTTATTACATTTAAAAGGTGATCACTGGAATTTTATAGTATGAGGTCAGAGAGTGAAACCCCTGTTTGATCCAGAATGGCACTTGTACTTTAACCACTTGGCAATCCACTAAAAACTCTAATAAAACTTGTGATGGCAGCCTAGCTTGTGAAACATGTTGACACATATATAAAGTATAACCATTATTTATCATAAGTGATGAATGTCATACATTATTCATTCAATCCAAGGCTGATTAAAAGAAATTACTATCTCAATTATCACTCTGAGTAATCATTTCCTGTTTATAACTGAGCAATATGGTCCTAATGTTGTAGATATTTCATTAGCCCCCACCCCAACCCATGCAAATGTACAATGACACAAGCTAATATTCGTATTAACTAACTTCATGAATGATTAGAAAATATATTCAATCATAATTTTTCAGATAAGATTTAATTTAACATGGTTTCAAATCATGTTGATTATTTTTTATCATAAAAATTAAAAATTCATGCAGGTCACATGACAAGATGTACAGTTCCTTCAGCCAATGAAAATATAAAACAAGAGGCCCATGGGCCTTAACGCTCACCTGAGGATACTGTCCACAATTGTTTGCAAAGCGCAAAAGACAATATATTAGGTACAGAAACTTTACAAGTTTTCTCAAGTTAAGAACTCCCACAAAACTTAATCAGAAATATATCCAGTCACATTTCATTTATAAGTAGCATATATAATATGCATGAAGTTACTGTAATGCAATGAATAATTTCCAAATAATTAACAAATTTTAGTATACTTATACAGCTATGTCCTTGACCTTTGAACATATATGACCTTGAACCATATATGATCACCATGTCAATACCTACAATATTCTAATATACATGCCTATACAAAAAAGTTAAAGTTTTCAAGATAATTAGCAATTTATGTCTTCTTTTGCAGCTGTGACCTTCAACTTTGAACACATGCCCTTGAACCATATATCAAAATGATCATTGCTGCAATACCTACAATATTGTAATATATATGCCTTTACAAAAGTTGACAGTTTTCAAGATAATTAACAATTTAAGTCTTATTTTGCAGCTGTGACTTTGACCTTTAAACATATGACCGTAAACCATATGTCAAAATGATCGCCATATCAATTCCTACAATATTTTAATATACATACCTATACAAAAAGTTAACAGTTTTCAAGATAATTAGCAATTTATGTCTTCTTTTGCAGCTGTGACCTTGATCTTTGAACATATGACCTTGAACCATATATCAAAATGATCGTTGCCACAATACCTACAATATTCTAATATACATGCCTATACAAAAAGTTAACAGTTTTCAAGATAATTAGCAATTTATGTCTTCTTTTGCAGCTGTGACCTTGACACTTGAACATATGACCTTGAACCATATAGCAAAAAGATTGCCATATCAATTACTACAATAATCTAATATACATGCCTATACAAAAAGTTAAAGCTGCATTAAGTTCTGAATTTTTTTTTGATTTTCTAAAAATATATTTTTTTAAAAGTAGATATCTTCTAACCACGATACGTGACATTCATTTTCTAAAATTTCAATTCTTTTAGCTGTAAATAAACGGAATCCTCTGACCGGTTGGTCAGTGTTCTATGATGGTAATTATGAGCTTGGAGCATGTGCACGGATGTAAGGAAAAGCCTAGAATCGAAAGTGAAACATGACAGATTGCATTAATTGTCCTTCATTAATATCCAGATGTATTTGAAATGGTGTTATGTATCCCATACTAATTCACAAATGACAAATTCAACGAAGTTCTGTGTTTAATTTATCGTATTTCAACATTTTGAAAGTTGTGTTTAAATGACCCGGGTTTTGATGACGTAACCATGTTCTAATATTAGATCCCAAATGCTGCATCTCGCTGGGTAAATACTGTAATTTCTGTACTTATTTGAGCTTTTATCATTGAACCAAATGTAACATTGTTTATAAGGAACATCATTTATTAGATTAGCACTGTTTTATTTTTTTCTTTGGAAAACTTAATGCAGCTTTAATAGTTTTTAAGATAATTAGCAATTTATATCTTCTTCTGCATCTGTGACCTTGACCTTTGATCATATGACCTTGAACCATATATCAAAATGATCATTGTCACAATACCTACAATATTCTAATATACATGACTATACAAAAAGATTATAGTTTTCAAGCTAATGCACAATTATGGTATTTAAAAGCCAAAAATAATATTTCAGGGGCAACAACTCCTACATGGATTATCATATAGTTACGAAACTTGGTACCTTTTTCAATTTTGTCATGCTGAACATTTTAACAATGATTTGATGTCATGTATCTCTTAATATTTGCAAGAAAATTGCCTAAAACTGCATAAATCACAAATTAGGTCATGACCTTGATTTGTGACCTTGACCCTAATTTAAAGGTCATTTCAAGAAAAAGTCAAAACTGAAAACCCCATGTAATTATCTGTTCAAATAGTCAAGTTATAACAATTTGAAGCCATTTTACGAAATTTTTAAAATTAAACGCTAAAACGCGTAACCCATTTTTCGACCAAATTTCACGAAATGAACGAACTATAGGCTTAAGACATAGAGAAGCAAAATATCACAACAGATTTTTTATCCCATCATTGGTTTCGGAGAAGAAGATTTTTTAAGATTTTTGGACTTCTAGGTCACCTTGACCTACTTTTGGTAGCCATGGCAGCGCCATGAACAAATCTGAATTGCACCGGCCCATATTTGCTTCTGACCAAGTATCATTGAAATCTGTCCAGCAGTTTTGGAAGAGAAGTCAAAAATAGGTGTTAACGATGCACACACGCACAATGCACATACACATGCCGCGCCATGCCATAAGCTCACATGACCTTTCGGTCAGGTGAGCTAAAAAATGGATCTGTACAAATATCAAGGGCTCTCATGATGCAGACAAATTGAAACCCAATTATATTATTATATTGATTAATATATTACCACTGAAGTTGTTCCTCCACTATTAAAGAAAACATCCAATCCTGTGTTGCCTTTTCTGTCTAGGAAGTTGAACTGGGTTCCAGATGGATCAAGGAATCCGATATCTTCCATTTTGGCCATTACAACATCATTAATATTTGGTGTTGTTGAAAAAGCTGTACATATTCCATTGTATCCAACACCACATTTTTCCTTAAGGGTGGCATCGAGTGCAGCCACATATGCATACACAGCATTGATAGTAGGTACAACATAGTTGTCTTGTGTATACCCAGCAGCCCGTGTGACTGGTACCAGTTTACCGTTTTCATATTGGCATGGTGTTTTAAAGCTGAAATATATGATAAGAAGAATGATAAATCACTTAATAGGAAATGAAATCAACAATCATTTAATCAAATTTATCAAACACTCTGCAGTGTGAAAAAGTTTTGGTTTTGGGTAATAAAACTTTTTCATAACTATTTGTAATTTTTCATATTTTTTACTATCAACTGCTTGGTTTCATTTCTTCAGAAAACCACTAGTGCCATATTGTTTTATGTCGCATCAGCAATTTTCAGCTATTCTTTATAAGAAAATTAATAAACTTACATGGACATTCCTGGTAGGTCACACTTGAACATGACCATGTAGTACTCCACGAGAAGTGGATTTAGACCAGCACCATCAGCATACATCTGTTCCATGAACTGTCTATATCCATCAACATTTGATCTCTTTATATTCAGCATAAATGTATTACCTCCTGCCCCGCCATATGTTCCAACAAGCTCCATGAATGGCATTGGGAAAATGAAAACAATGTTACCACCAACTGGGTTGTCCCGTCTGGCGTTAAGCATTGCAATGGAATCTGCCACACCAGTCCACAGTATAACCACATGAGATGAACTAGTCTGAATAGCCTTTATAATTTCGGCAGGTGTCATGCTTCCATCCATATTGTATTTATAGGTGACACATACGCCTTCTTGTTGAGTGACTGATTCAAAGGTTTCCATGCCTCCCATTCCATAAGCATTATTTGAATAAACAACAGTAACATGCTTAAAATTTAAGGTTCTTGCTAGTTCTGCCATTGCGATGGACAAAGATATATCTCCGCTTACTGTTCGGAAAAATGTTGGAAATTCTTCAAGTTTGGCAAGTTCTTCACTTGTAGCTAATGGACTTATCAGAGGTAAATTCAGCTGTTTGACAACATCTTTAACTTCCATAACAGCACTGGTGCTATCGGTTACCCATGCAGTGACACTTTCTGGTTTAAATGGACTATTCGTCCAAAAATATGGTTTCAATGTTCCTGAATAAAAATTTGCAAGTGTGTCAAAGGCTCGTGTGGAGACATCACAATGATCAAATATAAGAGTTCCTAAATGAATTCCATTAAGTGAAACAGGTGCTAGTTTCTTGTTTATCCTATCTACAGCATATGCCATTGCTGAACCAAACTGAAATCCATTGACAGTTTTCATGTCGCCGCATAGGTACTGACTGTAGATACTGCGAGAATGGACACCAAATAATCCACCAATAACAATATCCCCTGGCTGCTCAAAATACAATGGTTTATCATTGACGTATGAACATTCATAACAGGATGTGTCACAGACAGACGAGAATGTGGCTGGAGTTACTCCACTTGGGTACACAATATTCTGTTTCTGTATTATCAATGAACCTGATTTTGTGTCGTAATTACCAATCTACAATGTAATAAATAAAAAATCGGGTCACATATTGTGTTACTTATACAAGTCATAAAACTGATGATTTACATAGTCAGATTGTAATAATTATGAAGACAGAGATGGGAGGGTAGGTGTTGCAGGACTGAGAAAAGTTGATGTTCTCATGCAAGCAAGATCAAAGTTACCAGATTTTCAAGTAAGACTTCACTTATGTGTAACAACCCCCTTTCCCTAACCTATTTACAAATCCAAACATTGATAAAATTCAATGAAAATTTTTTATAATTAAAAATTTTCATAGAAACAAAAAAAAAAAAAAAAAAAAAATGGAGTCATTTTTAGACTTTTTTTCAGTCAAAATTAAAATATTATGTGGATGATTCCAACAGAATTCTTTCTTATCTCTATTCCTTTTATTTCTGATATGAAAGACATGCATAATAAATGACAATCTACCTATTGCAATTTTGAGAATAAATCTCAATCTACTTGTACCTGTTGCAATTTTCATAATGAATGACAATATACCTATTGCAATTTTGACACTTAACAATATCTTTTGGTTACCTTACTTCAACATGGCAAACAAAATCAAAATCACTGAGCATGCAAAATACTAAGCCTAGGTTTTGCAAAATGACAAGGGCAATAACTCATCATGGAAAATACTAAAATAACAAAATCCAAACTTGACCTATATCTATTCTTTATATAGTAGGACCTGTTTAAACCAAGTGGAAGATTATACATGTACATGTTTTTGATTTACGTAGGTGAATCTAACAAAGAATATCAATCTCATGTTTAAAAGAACAAGTTCTGTGTTTGCAAATTTTCTTTCTTCTTTTCAGTTGCACAGGATTTGTTTTTCATATGCTCTACTGCATATATGTAACAGTTTTGTCATTGTAATTCTTTTGAAGACAATAAAAGTTATTGTTCATAAAGCAAAGTTTAATAGACAGAGAAAATTACTAGTCCTAAGTGTGGAAGAAATGAAACCACAATACATACAGAATACATGTACAAGTACCACCATTATAATGTACAAGATAAGTGCATGTGTACTTACATTGACATAGCCTCCATTTTGTCTATAACTGTATATGTTGTACTGTCCAGTCCCTTCTCCATTGACCATCTCAAATTGTTTATTATTTTCTGCAGAAAAGGTAATATTATGCAAATATTCCAGTAATATTTTTGAAGTGAACTCAGAAGCTCTGAAATTGGAACACACCCCAGAGTAGCCATTTCCACAAAAGAAGGTCAATGTTTTATCCAATGCCTTTGCAATTGCATACACAGCATTAATAGTGTATGACAGACCATATCCTTCATCGTAATTAGGTGCACTTGTAATGGGCGAATTCTGACACTGATTGGAATATTTTCCACGATTTTCAACATCAATGTAACAATTATACACAATCTGATACCATTCTTTGAACCATGGGATATCCATGGCCTCCCTTGGATTAAGGGTGTTCAGCCAAGCTCTAAATCCTGCTGTACCAAATGGAGAGGGCTCAATGGTGATAGCTCCATTGGCAACATCTTCATATCCTTCCACCAATGTGTTACTCGTTCCCCAAAAATCTGTACCAATAATTACAAAATCTTGTGGTATGTTAGAATCTTTTATTGCCTGAAACAAACCTTTCATATCAGAAGATCCTGCAAAAATAACAACAGCCCTAGCTTTCTGATTGGTTCTTAACTTCCTCAGAATTTCAGCATAAGAACCATCTGTTCCGAATTCATATGATGCAGAAACACAAACACCGTGATATTTACCAATATTTTTCAGAACTGTAATACCACTTCTAGAATAATCATTGGCTGATTGCAATGTCTGTATATAAAACCACCCCATGTTTGCCAGCAAACTTATTATTGCGCCAGCTTGTTTGTCGTCTGCTGGTACTACTCGTGTAAAGTATGGATACATTTCTTTATTACTAAGATCAGCACTTGTAGCAACTACTCCTACTTCAGGTACTCTAAATGGATAAAGTCCTTTGGAAAAGTCTTTTGTTGTTCCACTACCCAGGTACTCTACAAATGACTCAATATTATTTGGGTCAACCAACTGACCTTTTCTGTCATATACAATATGGCGTTCTCCAAGCACATTATTCACGAAAGAGCAGACCTGTTTCAGCACTGTCACATACATCCATAATAATACTACCAAGTGAGACTCCATTAAGTATTCCTGGTAACTGAGTTTTAGCTGTTGCAAGACCATATGCAAATGCTGCAGCACTAGCAAGGCCACCTTCATATATACTTCCACATGAAAATGGTTCCATTCCTTGTCTGTGAACACTTAAAGCCCCACCTATTACTACATCGCCAGGGGTGTAGTAGAAATCAACCATTCCTCTTTCTATCAGACATGATCCACAACCTCCCGCTGGACACAAAGAAACACCAACACCATTATATGACACTATTTTGTTGCTGTCTAAGTTCAAGGTTTCTGATATAAATGTACCAGCCTATAAGATAAGAATAAAGATAGAGATAAAATAAATTAGTCAAACCTGTCTATAAAGGCCACCCATGGGAATCAATAAAAGTGGCCTTTATGGACAGGTGGCCTTTATATACAAGTTCAAATAATATAGACAAAGAGCAAATGGGATAGAATTTTGTTGGCCTTTATAAGCAGGTGGTCCTTATACAGAGGTGGCCTTTAAGGCAGGTTTTACTGTATTGATAACTCAAACATGCTTTTTTTAAAAAAATGTTTAACAATACTGTATATATTGAGAAATTTTAGTTTTAATTTCACATAATCTGGTGATCACCAGCACAAACCATATTGACTTACAATATTAGCGATAGTTTTATTTTTGTGTCTAGCTTTACTTACATATTAACACAAAAATAAAACAGTTGCGAACATTTACTGATTTATAGTACTCCTAAATCATAACACAGTGGACATTGTCATAAACCTCATATAATTTGGGCAGGCCCAGATGGCTGAGTGGTTAAAGTCTTAGCCTTCAAACTCAAGGTGTTCACCACTGTTGGTTTCACCGACTGAGTGATCTGTGAAGTTAACAGTATCTACAACATTGTAGGGTGAGTGTACTAGTCTCTTAAGGTTGCCATAAGTGTGCATTAGTATAATGAAGATTAGAAATACTTGCACATTCACACTTTACACTTTACCTTTAAGATAAATCCTAGGGATTTATAAACAACTGCCTCATCACAAATAGCTGAAAAACTGCTCATGTGTCCTTAGACAATATTCAACCAACCAACCTTCAATTTGTTACATTTCAGTTCATATGAGTAGTGTAGATTGAGAGAGAGAGAGAGAGAGAGAGAGAGAGAGAGAGAGAGAGAGAGAGAGAGAGAGAGAGAGAGAGACTCTTGATTCTTTAACTTAATTCTAAGACATCAGTTTCTGAAAATTGGAGAAAACAAAATTACCTGGTAAAAACCACTAACATTTAGCAAAGACACTCAAACTTTCTCACACTTACATCTGCACCTTGTTAGAGATGCACTTTTATCTGTTAGCACATGTTTTAGACCACTTAGCCACCAAGGCCCCTAAATCAATACAGAGAAACATACATGAGTACTGACAATAGTGAGAACAATACTTACTTTTTCAAATTTGAAAACACCACCATTTCTGTCATTATAATTATATATGGCAAATGAAGATGTAGGTACATCTCCATTAGAGTCGAAACTGACACCATCTCCAATTAAACTAGGGATTCCATCTTGAGCAGAAAACTGTAAAAGAGATAAAGAATTAAGATTTTATAACAGATTATATAATGTAATGATAATCCAGTCTTTGTAATTTTCTAGGTAGAACAATTTTTGTCATCAATGAAGCAGTCTCATTGACTAAATACTAATCTAATGCAGTGTTTCCTCTTTTTTGACATGCTGACACATAACCTTATAGCCAAACAAGAGGTCCTTTGGCCTTAACACTCACCTGAGGATATATATGACCTTTTAACCAAAAAATGTGGAGCAATAGAGTTTTATGCTGCAATTAAGGTTTTTACACTCATATTGTGACAATTGGTTCAGAAATGATGGAGGAAATCAGAGTGCACAGAGAAAATCACTGAGCTCTGGCAAAGGAACTGAAAAAATTTCTCACTCTGCGATCTGAATAGAGTAACATTGAGTTCACTTATATCAAAAAACCTGTGTCCAAGGTACAGCATGCACAAAGAGCCTTCACTGTGTACTAACATAGGTAAATTTAATACATACAATTTTCTTCAACTTCACCTACAGCTGTTGATGTATTGATATAAGTGAAATTACCTTGACTGAAAAATTAAACCCTTATTTCGTTCCAAAAAGGCAGTTATAAAATCAAAATATGACATAAATAATCATCGTTTTTTACATCTAAATGAGGTGTCTATGACCTTGACCTTTTGACCCTTAACCTTTAAGTCCTAAGGACACTAAAGCCATATCTATTTCTACCTTAACATAATCTGTTTTCAGCTCTAATGTAAACATGAAATAAAAATATCAAGCAACTATCAAGCAAGGCTACTATTATCTAGAAAATAACCTGCTAGGGGTTTTACCAAACTCATATTCCCAATTCACAATAACTCTGAGACTTTAAAGGACGAAAAACAGTTAACTTCAAACTTGTACTATCTATTAGTATTTAAAATATCATGATTTTTTTAATTTAAAAAATGAATAAATGAAAAGTTTATACATCTACTTTGAAACCAAAGTATGACAGATGGACAGACAGACAGACAGACAATCAGGCAGATTGATAAACACTGAGTGCCAAACATACAAATATAATATAATACCAAAATATGACAGACTGACAGACAGACAGTCTGACAGACAAATGAGCAAATTTTGTTGCACATCTTAAAAACCTTAACCAAAAGTTAGATCAGACACGTCTGTATTTACTTACCTGGAATTTTACTCTTCTAAGGTAGTTATTGTGGAAATCTTCAGTTGTCATTTGTTGGAGTCCATTACACATGCCAGAAAATGAGGAACATTTCTGTGTATGTGCTTCTCTCAAGGCCTTGGCATAGGCATATATTGCTTTAACAGTAGATGTTACATAGGGCACCTGTCTGAAATTAGCCAATTTTTGAGATGGTGTCAGTGGTGTACAACTTCCTTTGGTAGTATAGGGTGGATAACTAACACCTAGATTGCAGTTATAATTTGTCATATACCAATCTTTAAACCATGGATCATGAACTGGTGGAGAATTTTCATTCAGGTTGGTGAAGTAACTTGCGAATTCAGTTACTTCCCTCATTTCTGGACCAATAAAGGTGGCTCCTCTAGCAAGTCTCGAGGAATAGGTCTCCATTAAGTTCAAATCAGTAAACATGTAGTGTAAACTATTAGCATTAGTGACTGATTCCAAGGCATCAAGCATGGTTAAAGCATTTACGTATGATCCAAAGAACAAAGCAACCTTGGCATCATTATTTACGAGATTTGCCAGGAGTGTGCGGTATTCTGCAATGCTGCCGTATTCAGGAACTACTATAACTCTTGTGATACAGATTCCTTGATTGTAAGCCTGCTTTAAGAACATTTTGTATCCATCGCTACCATAATCGCTATTGGTTCGAACAACAACAATTCGTTTCCATGACAACTGGTTTAAGGTAGCTAAAATTGCCTGAAAATAAAACACAATAGAATATTAGTGTTTACCGAACTAAAATTGAATAGAACAATATGTTTTATATATTAATTAAGATAAAACAATTTAATTTAGGAGAGAGAGAGAGAGAGAGAAAACTTACTCTAGTCAGACCAGCTACGGAAGGTGATGTTCTTAGGAAATAAGGATACATCTGTTTATTGCTGAGGTCTGCCGACGACGCACGGGGTGACAGTACAGAAACTGGCCAGGAAGAACCCAAGGCTGCTACTGGTTTGGTTGTCCAACTGGAAAGTGGTCCAAGAAATCCTATAAAAATGAAAATATATGTAGTTATATAGAGAAGTTAAAATTTCACAAATAATAAATTGATTCAGTAATGACCATGTGTGTGTGTGTGTGTGTGTGTGTGTGTGTGTGTGGTATCTAAAATCAATTTATTATAAATGATGACTATCCATACTTCTTTCTATACATGCCATTGTAAATACTGAGAAAGACCCCTTTTGTAAGTAATTTAGTGTTTGGTTTGGAGACTGAATGATTGGACATGTGATTGGATTGATGGATTTCTTTGTATGGTTAGATGTATAGATGGTGATCTGATGTATGTTTGGATAAACAGATGGATGGAAGGATGGATGGAAGGATGGAGTGATGGATACAGTAGATTCTGCTTAATTGCATAGTCCATTCGTCAGAAAATTTTATACAAATATTAATGCACATGAATGAATAGGTTGCTAGATAAGTGGAAAATTGTGTTGTATTAAGAGTAAAATTTGCATTAATTCAGGATTTCTATATTTTTTTACTTAAAATTAATGATGGCTTTTAATGAAAGGTGTACAGAACATATCAGTAATGTTTTACCATGTTTTAAGACAATCAAGAGGTGATATACAGCTTTTTATTAACAACAATAGGTGTATATCCATATTTGGCTATTACTAGTATTTTACATTAACTTACCCAGAGACACAGTAGAATTAAGTGAACAGGATGACTGCATAGCAGAGAACTGTGGATAAAATTGCTCAGCAAATTTCATAGCAACAGATCGTATTCCACATGTATCAAAGGCTCTCATTCCTGAAATATAATAATAATAATAACAATAATAATGAACTTGTTTCCTACTATTTCAGAATTGAATTTCAGACAAAAGAAATGCACATTTCCTTGACAGTTAATTTCCTGGGTTTCCCCTGCTTCCAAAAATCAGGATTTCTGTGAAATCTCTTACCTTGGGATTACAAATCACAGCCACTCTCAATGCCTAGGTTCAAATCCAACTCAGGCAGATACCAGTGTGTGAGAATATATGTTCACTTGCCAAAGGTTGGAGGTTTTCTCCAGGCACTCTGGTTTCCTCCACCATCCTTGAACTAACCACCTCAATATAAGTAAAAGAATCTTGACTGAGGTGTAAAACACCATTATTCCAATCCAATAGAAATGCGACTCCAGCTAATAGTTTTCTGTGTTATAGTTCAATTTGTTGGCTTTATCTATGAGCAATTTTCATTTAAAATACCAAACACAGTATTGACCTACAGTATCTGTTATAGTTATGGTTCAGTGGAAGTACTCTTGATAATAGGAAGGAAATATGTTGAGTCAAAGAAAAATGAACAAACTTTATTCAACAATAAATACAGAATGTTAAACTGCTCATTAAACAGGGAATTATTTTCTGGAATCCCATTGGACCTAGTAGGTAAATTTTAAGATGCCGATTTTTTTTTTAAAATTGTTTCACAAATACAAAAATCTTTTACTTTGGAAATATCTAGGTTTATACTGTTCTGTTTGGAATATCACATCTATTCAAAAGTGTGTCAAAATCGGAAAGAATTCCGAAGAAGCCATGTAAATACATAAACGTGAATTCATTCTGCCACAGTTCTGATGGAATGTTTTATTACTTCAATGGGTTTAATAAAACAAAGTCTCTAGTGATTTCTACTGTTTTAAAATCTTTATTCATAATTACTACAAAGTTTCATGCCACTCAGAACAATTTTAATTGATTTCCAAATTATGCTAAAAATAGACTCACCTAATCTGATACCAGCAGTATTTAGCACATTGGTATTTACTTTATCCAGTGCCCACACTGCTGCTTCATATAACTGTATCAATTCTGAAACAAATAAATTGAACATGTTTTTGTATATGTCTTTATACTGTTATATATATATATATTCCAAATGATGTGAAGAGTAAGAAAGCAAACTATGTGGAAAAGAGAGAGAGAGAGAGAGAGAGAGAGAGAGAGAGAGAGAGAGAGAGAGAGAGAGAGAGAGAGAGAGAGAGAGAGAGAGAGAGAGAGAGAGAGAGAGAGAGAGAGTATCCATTCATGGGGAGAGAGAAAGAGAATAATGAAAGGAAAAAAACCTGTTACTGCTAACTAATAAATAGTTGAAATGAACAATCATATTTGATTGGTCAGTAGATGTGAGGAATTGCATTTTACAACCAAATCAAGACTAATTTATTTATATTAAGGTGGTCAAATCCTGGAGAAAGGCCACGGATCTTTGGCATGCTAACTGTAGATTGAGATCTAAGTTAATATTTAATTGGTGTATGTAAATTAAAACTATAATTACCTTTATGGGGTTGGCCACAACCATATCCATTCTGTGTTGGGCTCCGGATTTCAAACAATCCACCAATCACTGCCTGGGCACCTGATAAGTCAACACTGACATGTGATCTTGTTGCGTCACAGGTCTCCTTTTGTAAATTTTGTGCTTGGCAAGCAAACAATAATGACAACACACTCAAGAGAGTAATCCACATTCTTAAAATGTAAAAAATAAATATGTATAGGGATGTGGAAACTTAAAGGAAATAAGGAAAGGTAGGTATAATGGTATTTTTTGTCAGAGTCATTATATTTTATTACAAGAATTCCACAGATTTAAATGTTTCACCTGGTTAGTTTTTGATCAAGTAAAAAAAAATTACATTAACATAAACTTTCACATTTTGACACACCACTGCTGCCTCCTAAGAATACACTGGAAAAGTAACACCTTAATCTCGCCTTATGGCAATGCCAGGCTCAACAAAAATTAATGTGTTCAGTTATGAAAAGTTTGAGGAAATAAGAATTCCTAAAGAAACCCAGCAACTTTCAGCAAGCCTTATTTTCAACAAACTGATTGTTGAATTGATGGCCAAAATAAATAGATGATTGGATAGATGGATGAAATGGACCAAAAAAGTGAGTGGATGAATGGATAGGTGGATGGATCCAACTTAATGGTGGTTGATTTATGGATGGATGAGTGGAAAATTATATTATGATTTAGTAGATGAATGAATGGACAGATTGGTAAATGGATCAATAAGTGGGTTGTTAGATTAGTAATTAATATTTTGAGATTGGTGGGTGAAAAGGTACCCTAAAATGGAATGGAAATTGGTCAATGCATATGCTATAGGGTGAGGTGAGATATAAATTGATTGATGGGTTGTTGGATGAACAGATACCCTAGATGTATGGGTAAATGGATCAAATGATTCGCTGGTAATTTGTTAATGATTTGATGGGTTGTTGGATATGAAGGTGTCCTTAAAAAAATGGAAAATTGATTAATGGATGGGTTTCTGGGTTAGCAGTTAATGGGGTGATGGGTTGGTAGATGAATAAGTATCCTTAGATGGATTGGTAAATGGATCAATTTATGGGTTGCCCTGTGAGTGTTTAATGGTTTGATGGGTTGTTGGATATGAAGGTGTCCATAAAAGAACTGGAAAATCGATCAATGGATGGGTTGCTGGGTAAGTAGTTAATGGGTTGATAGATGAAATATTACCCTTAGATGGATTGGTAAGTGAATCAATTTGCGTGTTGCCCTGTGAGTGGTTAATGGTTTAATGGGTTGTTGGATGAATAGGTACCCTTGAAAGATGGGTAAATGGATCAATGATTGGGTTGCTGGGTACTTGGTAAAAGTTTTGATAGGCTGGTGTATAAATAGATACTATAGAAGGATGACCAAATAGACTGATGGGTGGATTGCTGGGTTACTGGTTCAATGGGTTGTTGGATGATTAGGTACCCTTGATAGATGGGTAAATGGATCAATAGGTGGGTTGCTAGGCGAGTGGTTTAATGGGTTGTTGGATGATTAGGTACCCTTGATAGATGGGTAAATGGATCAATAGGTGGGTTGCTAGACGAGTGGTTTAATGGGTTATTGGATGATTAGGTACCCTTGGTAGATGGGTAAATGGATCAATAGGTGGGTTGCTGGGTGAGTGGTAAGTAGTTTGAAGTGTTGGTGGATAATAAGGTACCATAATGCATTAGTGTATGGATCAAAGGGTGGGTTGCTGGTAGAGTTAGTTGGTGAATGGTTTGATATGTTGGTGGATGGATCGAAAGAGAGATAAAATGGTAAATGAATCAAAGGTTTGGTTGATGGATGAAATTTATGGAGCATTGGGTATAAAGATAGATAGATTATTATGAAATGTGATTAGGTTGTTTCATTTGTTTGCTAGATAACTGAATTACATTAAATATAGCATAAATTTCTGTTTTTAACAATGCAGGATATCATTTATCACTTACACAATTTAACCCTATTTTACAGGTTGGGGATATTTAAATCATAAATGAAAAATATTGCAAAAAGTGAAAAAAATCTTGCAATTTTTTATTGCAGTTATCTTTGAAACATAACTTCAATAGATGTTAATTTATAGGACTTTCTTTTGTAATAACACCCCCCCCCCCCCTCAGTCTCCAACAAGTAAATTCTAATTTAAAAATATTGAATTTTTTTTTTATCAGGTAAATGAGCTTTAATCATTTTTACACTTTTTCAGAGTCGAAACTTTTGTCAAAAATTTTTATAGGAGGGTATAAATGAAAGTATTTCTGATAAATTGTTAATTTTTAGGTTTTTTTCAATTTTAAACTTTTAGATACTTAAAAAATTTGAGAAAAACAATACCATGTTCATGTTTGTACACCATTACAAATACAACATATCCTTATAAAGTATCAAAATATTCTAACTTTCTTGTTTTTAATTTCATTCAGAATTTTAATTAAGGATTGTGTTACTACAATAATGTGTTTTGATGAGTTTTGAGTTGCAAGTCAGATAACTTGACTCGGATAATTAAAAAAAGTGATTAAAAAAAATTTCAATTAATTACCAAACATGTGTCAGTTTAACCGATAAAAATGAAAATTTGTGAAATATTATTGCAAAAATTATTAAAATAAAAATACAAATTCACGTTAGATCTATAGGTCCACACCCGGCATAACGTTACACCAATATATAAAATAAAACCAAAATATGCATAAAACTTACTTGATTTTTAGTGTATAAGGCAACCCTATAAAGGGTTCGAAACCAGGTTAACTGTCAGCCTCTGCAGCTGTATCCCGTCCCCACGGCGATATTAAATAGTCGCTCTCAGGTGTGTGTATTACTAAACCCAACCCCAGACGAGAGCTGTGGTGTTTTCAATGCAAAGGTTGTTCCGATACTTAAAATAGAACATCAATAATAGTTTATTCAAATTATTCAGTGGGCTGGCCTTATTTACGGCAAAACTGGTTTTGCAAGTCTAACAAGCTATTTTAAGGCGGATCGTTAAAGCGGGGATTTACTCAGGTAGAACGGAATGGTTTGCGGTTAAAGGGAAACAACTCGTGTTGTCAATCTAACATATCGCCTTATCGTGATGTGCTTTTAGCCTATTATTTTTTTTATTTTTTCTATTTCTTGTATAATAATAAAATGTGCGATATTATTTGGTGAATTTGTGATATTTCTCAAGGATGTGGCATCAATATAAACTTATAAAAATCATATATGGATTGTATTGCCAATTAAGGACTAATTCTAATTTACAATTGAAATATATTTTATTGTTTTTATATCCATATTAACAGCGATATTTTAAATGCTACTTTTCAATGAATTGGTACGAGCTGATTTGTTCCCTTTTTATTAAGTAAAAAACTAATAAACTCCGTTAAACATTTGTATTAAGCACACGGATATTTTTTGACTGACTTAAATTAAAGATTTCTTATTTCTACCGCTTCTAAATCTTAATCAGATATTCCAGTTCTCGATTTCTAATGCAGATGTTTTCCGAACAGGAGTGTTTCACTGAAATGATTATTTTAGTACAGATACTATTTTTAAAATGCAAATATCTATGTATTTTCTTTTCTAATGCAGATTTTATATTCTCGTTTCTATAATGTCTGCTGATATCTATATATATTTTCGTTTTTAATGCAGATATCTCTATATTCTCTTTTCTAATACAGATTTTATATTTTCTTTTTTAATGCAGATATCTCTTAAGTATTTTTTTTTATCTAATACAGATTTCCTTATTTCTCTTTTCTGATGCAAACATTTCTATTTTCAATGTAGGTTTATATCATGGACCTGTATTTTAAGGCAGATATATCCCAAATACTCTATATTCTTTTTAGCAGATATCTCTATATTCTCTTGTCTTATGCGGATTTCGTTCACTGATACCACTATAGTTTTCATTTCTTTACGGATATCTATATTTTTATTCAAATGCAGATATTTATGTTCTCTTTTCTTTTGCAGATGTCACTACATTTCATTTCTTATGCGAATATCTATAGTCTTTATTCTAGTGAAGATAATCTCTATTTTCAACGTTTGCCGCACTATATAGTCCAGATATTCCAGATATTTATATTCTTTTTTATCTTATGACGAATATCTCTTTATTTGTCTTTTGCAGATTTTTAAATTAACTTTTCTTTTGCAGATGTCACTATATTTTAATTTCCGGTTTACTGATATCTATATTTTTTTATTCTAATGCATCTATATCTATGAGGTGCTGTTTTACTATTTATTCAGTATTTTGTGATATCACTAATTCTATTTTGTGATATCACTTATTCGAATTAGTGATATCAAAAAATAGAATTAGTGAGAATTACTGAATAAATAGTAAAACCGTGAACCCCCCCGATGATAGATATCCTATGATCTCCATAATGATCGGATATCCTATTAATTCTTTATTCGGCTAATGAAAATATTTTTATTCACTTAAATAATGTGGATATCTATGTGATTTCTTTTCTTAGGCAGATATCTATATATTAATGTAAGTATATCTCATGAATCTCTATTATTGCAATCATTCTTCATTTCTCATTGTATAAACTGTTCAAGATAAAGACTAGATTTCTCGGGTTGTGTTAGTTACCAGTAGTCTCCCTTTCATTGCATAATGTGACAGACGCCAAAACAACAAAATAATCTCCATTTTACTTGATCTATTTTTAGTCTATGACTGAATATCAGTTAAATATTTTCATTACATCAGAAAGCCAGAACAGAAGCCGACACAAAAGCGTGAATGGTCTGATCATAAAAAAGTAATTTAAGGTGAGTTGGACACCGGTCACCTGGTCACCTCATCTTCAGTTGTTGATAAAATTACAAAATAAGCGTTGTTTAGCTTTGATTCTTATATGCTTATGTATTTTTGCTTTCAGATACTTTTAAAGTTTAATAAAAACTTCATTCGACCTTGTAATAAGCATTTTGTTTCCTAATTTATTGTAATAGGTCTACTTTCATATTGGATTTAGCGGTGTCCTAAATTTTGACCCAAATTGAGTCTAATATTTGTTTCATAGAACGTCGGTGACAAACGGGTGAAAAATAACAAGTGCATATTGTCATTAACTTTCTTGTCAAATGTAAGATCATGGGTTGTAGAGTTCGCTTTTTTAGCTTGATATAACTCAAAGCTATTTAATTGTGGAAACCACTGCGGTAGCTCAGTTGGTATAGAGTGCTCACTCCGTAAGTGGGAGGTCATGGGTTCGAACCCCGGCCTAGTCTGACCCAAGACTTGAAAGTGGGTAGTGGCTGTTCTTTCGCCAAGCACTCGGCATTACTGAAATGAAAGTCACAGTTCTTTCGAATGGAAACTTAAAATAAATGAGGTCCCGTGTGACGGCGTGGCACGATAAAGAACCCTGCTGTATAATGCCATCAGCGGAACGTACAGGCAAAATTTCTGCACTTGCACCTATAGCTGGTGACTTCTCGATATAAGTGAAATATTCTTGACTGGGACATAAAACACCATTACTCAACTCTTTAATTATGGAAACTAAAAATTGCATATAAATATGATATCTTTATTTTTATAGGAACATTTTTAAGAAGAAAATGGATAAAAGAAATGGTGCCATTGTACATGGGGTTGAAGCAGATAACGATGATGAAATGTTGCTATGTGACCATGCGGGAGAAGAAGCTGATGAATTATTATTAAGAAAGACACGCCAATATTACACTTTGCCATCATTCCGATATAAAAATGTGTTACTCTGCTTGATATTTGTAGATGCTATTGTATCCATAATTTTATGGCTTACAGGTAAACTCTTTGTTAATTATTGGGTTGTAGATAGGTGTTTATGATTCAAAATTAGAAGTTTCATGCTGCAGAGATTGGTTTGATGAAGCAATACCTCAATTTTATAGTCTTTATGTATGACCTGGCCAGGATTAAAACCCTCCTACCTTCAGCTCTCAATTGCAAGGTGAATGCTATATATCACTGAGCCACCAATGTGGTCCCATACTGCAAAGAGGCTGTCTTATACAACCAGTAAGGTTGTTAATTTTCAGACATAAAACACAAGGAAGAAATGCTGTGCACCACATAGAAATCTTGAGAGATTAATTAAAATTTGATTTCCATGATCACAAGTAAAAATATAACTTGTGACAAAGTACAGGTGAAAAATTGATATTAAAAAAACTCTGAAAATAATTAGAAATATATTACAAGTAAAGACTACACTGAGTCATCTGTCCTCAGTTCATTAAAGGAGCCTATTGTTTTCACTTCAGGGTTCGAATTTGGCACTCGTTTACTCGCAGAATGCATGTTATTTGTCAAAACCCTAGGGGTTAAGTAGATATGTTTTTTTTCATTATTAGATAGATTAGCAGAATTTTTTTGATAGTAGCTTTCAATATTACTCATTTTGTAAATTTCTTTTTTTTGGACAAAATAATAACAAACATTTTTCATTAAAAAAACTTGTGAGTAGCTGCATGCTGCAAAGCATATATAATATAATAAATTTTATTATTGGAGTGGTATATAAGGGAGATAACTTTTCTCACCATCTTTGACTCAACTCTTTTCAATTTTGTTTGACAAACTTTAAGGACACAAGTTATGAAAGAATAGTAGTTGCCTCACAGTGAAAAGTAAAAAAAAAAAAAAAAAACAAGTAATAATTAGTTTGGTAAATGGGTACATATATTTATATTGAGTAAATTCTCAATTTCCCATGGATATTTCAATTATTATGTCTGCGTATTAGCAGACATCTTGTTGTTTCTCGTAATCTTTATTATTATTATTATAATTCCTCCTCGTTTCTGACAGATTTTTTCAGAGACATCTCCTCCTTCGTTTCTTATTCGATCATGTTGAAATTTTGTCAACTGGTAGGGATTGACTATGGGGAGGTCACTTCCTCACCGTTTTCCAGAATTTGGAAGGACTTCGGAGAAATCCGGTTAAAATCACAGAATTCCAGAGAGTTCTGTCTTTCTTTCTCGGAATTTTCTCTGCTATTTGGAGCATCACTTTAGAGAGCTGATATGCAGACATATACTTGCTTGCAAGTATACATACTAGTTTCATTTGTTATCTCACTCAACTCACTGACTCAGTATGGAGTTTTTGGAATACCTTTTACCAACTAGGTTATTTGCAATTTCGTTGAAATAACTTAATTTTTTTAAATTCCTTTTTTTTCAGGTGGTCACACAGATTATTTTGTAGACAATATAACACATTTTCATATGAGGGAATCCTGTATTTGACCTTGCACTTATGGCAGCAGTAAAGGTCGTTTCCATGGTGCTCATTGTACCTTATTTAGAAGACTTTTCAAACCAACAAATAGATTCACCTTTTGAACAAAGATTCCAAAAGTTGTCAAGGTTACTGTGTATACTCTTGATTTTGTTTGGAATTATATTTTTAGCTTATTCTTCTACAAAAGGTGGACTTGTTTTATACTCATTTCTGAATGATTCAGACTATAAACAGATGCATGCAACTTATAATGCTTTAGTTATAAGCGCATTTTGTTTTAGTTTTGTGGAATTTTTGTTCACACTATGGAGTCCATGGGCTATGAATCGGTTGAAAGTCTGTGAGAATTTTACACAGGTTAAATGAAAAAGGACAAGAAATTGACAAAGATGGGAAACTTATTGAAAAGAAGGTGGATTTAAAGAGATTATTGAAATTAGCTAAACCAGTAAGTACAATAGAAGGCAATAATATTGAGATAAAATAATAATTTAGTTTTCATCAAATAAAGTAGAATCTTTCTTTACCAAACATCTTAAGGATTATAAATTTTGTTTGAAATCAATTGGTCCTTTATTTACCAAGTACATGTAGCTTAACAATACAAATTGAATATTCCTGATGAACAATTTCAGTTAAGACAGGTTTTAGTTTTTTCAGGGTTAGATTTAATAAGTTTTAGTTTACTTAAGGTTTAATTTCAATAGGCTTTAAAGTGGGGTTTAAGTTTAATAAGTTTTAGTTTACTCAGGGTTCAGTTGTTATAGGGTTTAGGCATTGTGCTCTTAGATGCCTGGTTATGAATAACAGCACTATTGACACCTAGATTTGAATCTCGTTTAAGCAGTTCAAAGATGTAAGAAAGTTTTTCACTCTGCTAGCTGAAAGTTAGTGGTTTTCTTAGGACACTTTTGTTTCCATCTCCATTACTGATTAAAGTGAAAAAGTCTTGAATGGGGCATGAGACACCATTACATGTCACATCTCTTTCATTCTTTGCAATTTGAACTCTCTCTCTTTGAATTTCTACACCTCCAATTAACCTTCACAATTCAAATGACTCAGAAATTAAAATTCAAAATAGAAGTCATATACATGTTATGTTATTTTACTGTATATGTTGATTTTTAGGAAGCACCATTAATAATAGTAGCCTCAGGAGCTCTTTTGGTATCAAGTGCATCCTCCATGGTTGCACCTCTATTCTTTGGTATGGTGGTAGATGCTGCACAGAAGAGTATGGGTAAGTATGGACATGTATTAAATCTAGTTTGTAGCAGAGATCTCTGCAGCAGAATGATTTAAAGTTTGTGACCTACAGATCACAGCACTTCGAACTGCCTAGATTTAACTTGAACATGGTACAAAAAAATTGTCAGTTTGCTTGTGGAAGGTTGTTGGTTGTACTTCTGTCCCTTGTTTCCTCCACAATTCCCTGAACTGGCCACATTGACTTGATTTGTAAGATCACACTTAAGACCACTATGTCACCAAAACCTATTCATCGAAGACAACAACTTGAGATTGAAACTGCAGCTATTTTATCAGTGTGAAATGAAAAAGGAAATTGTAATTCATCTTGCAGAGTATCCAAGCAAACGTTAATATAGCATCACTAAAACCTGAAATATTGCCCCACTGCCAGTCTGAATCCAAATGGTCTGTTCTTTATCGATGCATTAATATCGGCAATGTTGTTGCATATTGTATCAATTATACTATTACACTTATTTCTGAAATGGGAAATAGAAAGCAGTTATATTGTTACACTCATTTCTGAATTACAATGAAAACAAAATGAATTAAACACAGGAAAATTGTGACCCATACAATCTCAAATACAATGTACATGTACCATGATAATCTGATACCTTAATAAAAAAAATTACACCCTTGTTTGGTTTTATGTGATGGGTCCTTTTTTTTTTTTTTTTTTTTGATTAGGCCTAAAATAAAATTAACTTTGTTTGCCGTTGACCGCCCGACCCACTTGAATGCCCCTACCCAAAAAATTTTATTGCCATCAATTCCTTTTTTTTTTTTTTTTTTTTTTTTTTTTTTCGGCTTTTCATACAAAGTAAAAAACAGTATGAAAGGGCATTAACCCAAGCAGAACAATCTATGTGCAGGTTTATATGGAAATTCTGCTATGTTTCTCCATAAGAGAAGACACAAGAAGGAACAAAGAAGACTTTAGTTAGCAAAAAATTTGTAAAATGTCTTTTAAAAAACATATGAAACCAATTTAACCTTTTTCAAAAGTGTAATAGATTATGTTTTTAAAAAATAAAATAAAATATTTTTCCTACCTACCTACCCACATGTGGACAGGACAGCATGAGTCGGAAAACAGCAAACGAAGAATTTTTTAAGTTAGGCCTTATTTTGTATTATAAAGGAGTTTACAAGAACTGTATTGATAATGTTTGGTATTTATCATATGTTAGTGGGTCTGTTTGTATTATGGTATGTCATTACTATTTCTTTATTTCCCTATATTATAGAGAAACTTACAAAAACTGTATTGATAATGTTTGGTATAAATGTTTGTTGGTCTCTTTTCAGGGATTTTTCTGGCCACTCACAGGGTCCGGTAAGGGGACCCATTCCCAATGCCAAAAAGCATGCATTTTTCCCAATTTTGTAGGTGAAAATTCCCAAATGATCCTGCTTTGAGAAACTTAAGAAAAAGTGAAAAAACTATATTTTTGGTGTAGCTTGTATATCTTTATAATAACCTGTATTTATGCACATTTTGATTTATACTCAATGAGGATCTGGTAGAATGGGAGCAACTCATGAAACAACTTTCTCAGATGTTTGTATTGAAGCCAGTCTATGAAGATATTGTGTTAATGTCTGAGTGATTTGGTACAAATGAGTGACTACCAGCATGTATCAGAATAGTAAATATTCCAGGCAAAATATTTGATGTGCTGACAATGTGAAAATTTTTAAAGTTCAATGAAAATTTTTCCCAAAATGTCGATTTTGTCAATGATTTTCCCAATTTCATCCCAAGGTCCCTTTCCAAAAATGGCCAGAAAAATCCCTGCTTTTTCAGTATAGTATGTTTTTGTTACCAGGATTTGATTATTTTATATTGCAGAGGAACTTACAAGAACTGTATTGATAATGTTTGGTATATATGTTGGTGGGTCTCTTTTTACAATGGCAAGAGCTTGGCTTTTCACCTTAGCAGGGCAGAGATTAGTGGCTAGATTAAGAAAACAACTTTTTACTTCTGTGATTCAACAAGACATTGCTTTCTATGATACAAACAGGTAAGTACATGGTTTTACAAGGGATTTAATTACTTCAAAGGACCAAGAGTCACAAGAACTGTTTTTATTAAAAGTAAGTGAAGTGGAATGCTTAAATAGTGCTTAATGCCCCAGTCAGGATTTTTTTTTACCTCAGGCAGTTCTGGAATGGTGGAGGAAACTAGAGAAACGAAAGAAGACAGCCAATCATTTGTGACTATAATGGAAAGTTTCTCACTTGAATCTGTCCCAAGTGCAATTTGATAAGCTAACTGTTTAGACCACTTAGCCTCTTTGACCCTTTCTTTGGAGTCTGAGTCCCTAAATTCCAGAGTTCAAAAAAATTCTGTTAGGATACTATATTATCTACTCTCAAATTTAGCTTGAAAATAAAAGAATTGCTTTTTATAATATCTAGATCTACAAAGACTGCCATGTTGGCTCAAAGGTAGAGTATCTGTCTTGAGGGCAAGCATGATAAAAAATTATTATAGAGCCCTGGAAGTGGAATGAGTGGAGTAATGGTGTTTTATGCCCCAGTCAAGATTTTTTCACTGATGTTAAGGGGATCAGTTCTGCAATGGTGGAGGAATTGCCTTTAGAAACCCACTGACTCTAGGTAAGAGCACTGGCAAAATTTCTCACTCTAGTATTAGCCTGAGTGTAATTTGAATCTAGGCTTTGAGAGGCAGTGTGATCCATAAAGTAGTAGAATTGAATTCTTTATTGAATTGACATTATTGCTTTGTTTTCTATTTATCAATACAGAACTGGAGAACTTTGTAACAGACTCTCCTCTGATACACAGGTTTTACAAAATGCTGTAACAGTGAGTATATCTTTTTACACCTCCCTTTCCTTTCACAAAAAGGGAGAATATCAATTTTGAAGTTCCATGTGTCAATCCATCCCATTTCTTTTATGTTGTAATTCTCCAAAACTATGAATCGCAATTTTATGAAACTTGCAAAGATCAGTAGTAACTAAAAATGAGCATATTATTATCACAACTTTGCTTTTGTTTTTGTTTTTTTTTTTTTTTGTTTTTTTTTTTTTTTGTTTTGGTAATAATAGCTTTTTGAAGTTTTTTATGGGAAATTCTTGTCAGAGTAATTCTGCTAAAACTCTTTTTCCAAAGAATAAACTATAGGTAGAGTGAGTAGATAAGGGTAAGAGTAAAGAGCCAGATGAGCTATGCTCTCTTCCTGCAGCTCTTTTTTAATGAAGAAGGTTTGCTATTGAGCTACACCGACATCAAGACTCTTGTTTTATTGACATAAGGCAAACCTACGTACTAGATATGCTGGTGACCTATCAATGCTTTCTTCTCACATGGTATCTCTTGTTTTTATTTTCAGGTTAATATGTCCATGTTATCAAGATATTTACTTCAGATGATTGGCTCATTAGCATTGATGTTTTACCTGAATGCCTCTCTAACTGGAGTTTTATTAGCTGTAGTTCCAGTGGTGTCATTATTAGCAGTCCAGTATGGTAAATATCAGCATATGCTTTTATAAAGTTATACCTCAAAATTGTGATCTTACTTTGTTTAGCTCTGTTATTAGTGTAAAGTTAAATCACCAACTATTCATAGGTAATCAGAAAACCCAGGGTTAGTTATTACACTCACAGGTCAAAAGTGTTTTCACACAATGGCTGCCATTGTGCAGAAACATTTCTGACCTGTGAGTGTACAAGGAAAATTTAGTTTTTTTTTTTTTTCTAAATATTATCTTTCACAGGTCCGTAACATTTTTCACATTTTTTTTTTCACAAAACATAATTCACAAATTTTTTTTCCCAAAAGAATTTTTTTATCATTACAAATCCATGTAATGAAATCTCTCGAACCTTAATGAGTTTATAGTATATTTATATGTTGTATATATTTTTACATGTATATGAGTGGAGTTGAGTAATGGTGTTTTTGGTCCAATTCAAAATTCTTTCAGTTATATCAAGACCATCAGTTCTGAGATGGTGGAGGAAACCAGAGTGCCTATTTACATGCTGAAGCCCAATTTTATTTCAAGATTTAGAGTAATTTACCTGTTAAACTTTTATGAAAGTCTTAATCCAATGATAATTTGATACTTTTTATCTGGCAAGGCTAAGGTAATTGTAATAAATTACTTATCTTACTTTAGGTAAATATATGAAAAGCTTGAGAAAAGAGTTTCAAGACCGCCTTGGTGATGCAGGGAACAACTGCAGAAGAAAATTTTTCCAGCATACGGACAGTTCGTTCATTTTCTGGAGAAAACAAGGCATGTAGTGCATACTGGAAAAGATGTTGATAAAAGTTATAAAGTTGGGAAAAAATTAGGCATGCACTAGAAGGTCAGTCTTTTTTTATGTTACATTTGTTGATTATTATTGTGTGATGTTTTTCTTCAAAGAAACTGTTTTACTGTAAAATGAATAATGATTTCAAATCATTACATGGTGATAGCCAAAACAACCAAACTATCTAACAATAAATGATCGAAATTAGAAAACAAAGGATAAGATCAACACAGATTGTTGGTTTTTTTTTTGTTGTTTTACTGTTGTTCAATGTTCATCAAAATTTTTCAGCTACATGTATACATGTATGTAACAAGTCCAAAGTTATTAATCTCTATGGATTAATCTGAACAAGTTTGTGTATGCAAGAGATGTGCATGAGTGTATTCTGGTCTGCTGTGTAGTATTGCATATTCAGGGTGACAATTTTGGTAAGGTGCTAGCTCACCAAGTCAATATGCCACAGACAAGCATACCACTCATCAAGTCCTTTATCCTGGCCAGTGAACCATTCGATTCTCTGTCCTCCTAGTGCCAGGGGAGGAAGCAATATCTCAAATTTTATAGTGTTATGTTAACTCAGTTGAGGTTCAAACCCACAACCTTCTGCTCCCAAAGGAGATGCTATACCGCTGAGCCACCGTTTACACATATCAAAACATCTGATTGTAAACTTCAATTTGGATTTATACTGATTATCATGACAAAATAGCATTCATTGAAGTTTAAATACCTTTTGAGTGTAATGTAAATCAGGAATTTTATGTGATCATTTTATTTTTGTGTTAATTGGCAAGAGGAGCTAAACACGAAAATAAAACTAATGCTAAAATAAAAGTCAATATTATTTGTGCTGGTGGTCATCAGATTACATGAAATTAAAAGTACATTCAAAAATATAAAGCTGCATTAAGTTTTTCAATTTTCTGAATTTTTTTTGATTTTCTAAAAATATATTTTTCAAAAATAGATATCTTCTAACCATGATCCGTGACATTCATTTTCTAAAATTTCATTTCTTTTAGCTGTTAATAAAGGGAATCTTCTGACCGGTTGGTCAGTGTTTTACGATGGTAATTATGAGCTTTGAGCATGCGCACGGATGTACGGAAAAACCTAGAATCGAAGGTGAAACATGACAGATTGCATAATTGTCCTTCATTAATATCCAAATGTATTTGAAATGGTGTAATGTATCCCTTACTAAGTCACAAATGACAAATTCATCGAAGTTCTGTGTTTAAGTTTATTGTATTTCACCTGTTTTGAAAGTTGTGTTTAAATGACCCGGGTTTTGATGACGTAACCATGTTCTAATATTAGATCCCAAATGCTGCATCTCGCTGGGTAAATACTGTAATTTCTGTATTTATTCGAGCTTTTATCGTTGAACCAAATGTAACAATTGTTGATTAGGAACATCATGAATTAGATTAGCACCGTTGGATATCATGGCAAAATGTAAAAAATTAATGGAATTTAAGATCTGTTATCAATTGTTTCATTTTAGATAATCATGTACTAATGAACAGGTTGTTCTGTTTACAGGTATTTTTAATGGTACTATTGGTATAATGGCCCAAGGAGCAATAGCACTGGTATTGTGGTATGGAGGTAAACTAGTGTATGAAAACACACAGGATAAAAGTCAAGGTGTTACACCAGGCATTCTAACAGGTATTACATACAACAGACATTTTTACCCTGGGGTGGGGGTGTTCTAATACAATAATTGTGTTTTTCTTGCAATAAAATAACTGTGTTTTTCCTGTTCGAAACATATTTAAAATTTGAGCATATAGACAAATAAAATTTGAGCTTATAGACAAACATAAAAATTATGAAATTATGTAAAGTTCAAATTATCTGAAGTACATGTAATTGGCTGTTTTGAGGATTGGGGTTGATAGAATATGTACATGTATTGTAGCTAAGCTTAAAGATTTATTGTAAGATTTAACGATTGTACAGTCGGGCCCTGAAAATAAACTTGATTGAATAAGTGTTGCTGTTTTTGAAGGGCAAAAGAAGTTTTCATGCTCCAAGTATGGTTTTATGCATTTTCAAATGTGAAAGATTTGAGTGTGTGTAAAGCCTTATTAAAGATTCTTTTGAGATTTATATCGAGAAAGTAAGTGCTGTAATAGTGGAGGAAACCAGAGTGCTTAAAAAGTTCAGACTTTATACAATTTAGCTTACCCTTGAATCTGATTGGATGAGATATAAACCTTTATGGTCAGGTGCTCCAAAACTGAAAGGTTTTCCAAGAATCAAGAGAGTTGTGCATCTTTGTCACTCATTCATAATATATGTGTATATTTAACAGCATATGTTCTAAAAAATCAACCCTGTAACAGTAAGTGAAGGAAAACATTAAATAGATTTGTAAATTTTAATTTAGAATTTACAAGTGCATGTGTGTAACGTGAAATTTATTTGTTTGTTTTTACAGCATTTCTATTGTACACTTTACAAGTACATGTGTGTAACGTGAAATTTATTTGTTTGTTTTTACAGCATTTCTATTGTACACTTTACAAGTTGCCATGGCATTTGCTTTGATGTCATCTTTGTATGGAGAATTTATGCAGGTATGTTCTGGTTAATATTTCAAGAGCAAAAATATTTTATATTGCATTTGATTATTATTGCAATTCCATGGTTTCAGATGTGAGATTGGTTCTTTATCAGTTGGCTGGTTGCCTATGGTGTTTTTTATGTCCCAGTCCAGATTGTTTTTTTTTTTAAATAAAGAAGTAATCAGTTTTTTGAGTTGTATAGGAAACTGGATTATCTTGAGAAAACTACTGACTCTCGACAAGTGAATTAAAAGTTTTCATAAGGATCAGTTAGTGTGCGATTTAAACCTATATTTTCATTGGAAAGGCAATATTTTAGACCACTTGGCCTGGCTGTGAAGTATGCCTTTGAGTCGGACATTTTACTTTCATATTCCTGCATACAATCTAGGTACTAAATAAATGGGCACTTGGATGGTAAAACTTGTAAAGGAATGACAACTAGTTTTGTACTCTCAGTGGCATTATGTGGCATTGTGAGGCATTACCTCACTCAGGACTTGAAAATTTTCTGAGATGATTTTCAGCTTCTGTCCATACTAGAGCCATAAAAGCTTGTTACCAGGTAGTCTTTCAGATGAGACTCAAAACTGAGGTCCCATGTCTCAGTGCACTCTAAAGACTCCTCTGTAACCACCAGACGATGCCTAGAAGCAAATGAAACAGACTTAGCAAGATTAGAGATTAGAGAATTATAGATAGTAGATCCTATCTAGCCTAGATTGATAAGCATAGAGGCTTTAGGCTGACTTAGGCTATAACTCATGATTTACTGATTTTATTATCCCTGTGAATTTATTGACAGGCTTTGGGAGCATCAGTAAGAATATTTGCATTGCTTGATAGAAAACCAGATGTAGACAACATGAATGGTGATATTCTTGGACAAGCTGATGGATGTAAGTAAAATAAGGGCCAGAACAAATTTATAAGGCTACATCTCATTCTCAACACTTCTACATTGTATTGCTAGATACATGTAAAAGTTTTTTGTAAGAACATATTTTTAGATTATAAAGTTTTTATAGGGCTTTATATTTTTATTATGAATTTTTCTAATGAAAACTTATTACCAAAGATTTTAATTTATTTTACAATATTATACCGGTATTTCAAAAATTTAGATTCTGCTATAAGCATGGACAGGTCTGAATGGGGTAATGGCAATAATAATCACACCTTTTTAAGTTTTGTTTCTTATAATTATAATTCTTGCTTGAATGATGTACATACATATTGTCTTCAGATTTTTTAACTATGTGAGAGAGTTGGATTAAGCCATATTGTCATTGACCACATTTACGGTACTTGCCTGTCTAAGGGCAAGTAACTCTTTATGGATCATCTTGTTAATTTACATGTGTTATTTTATTACAGGTGTGGAATTCAAAAATGTTACATTTACCTATCCATCAAGACCAGAAACAAAAGTGTTAAAGGTTTGTGTTTGATTTCCATTTTCTTAGGTTTCGAATACTGTAAACTGCTTGATTAACGCATACTTATTACTTATTTTACAAAAGTACAGTTTCATTTTAGTGTACTAACTTTTTGTCCATACTGAGTCACTTATACATATAAAAAAACATAGTTTTATTTCAGTCACAAAGCCAACCTTTATAAATAGCTATTTCCCAGTATATACTACGTGTATTAGAATTATTTCTGAAGATTGTTAGGTACTGATAGAAAACACATCATAGGTATTCAAATAACATGTTTAAATAATCTGATGAAGACAATTCCCTGCTTATTCATATAAGCTCAGAACATAAGTATAATTTTTCTCAACTAAGCAGTAGTTGGTGCTGTCTCAGTATAATTATTATAATATTTACTTCATCACAGTTCAACCAAATAATCCCTAACAGAGTTTAAAGTTGAAGTACAAGTTTTAAAGTTAAAAGGGAGATAACTTGACAAAGTATGGTGATATGAATTATGTATGTAATATTCCATACAAAAAGATAATTGACTGTAAAATACAGACAGACGTAATGATTATAATTTAATTTTTTAACATTCATATAGGAAGTAACTTTTGCAGTAAAACCTGGAGAAATGGTTGCTTTAGTTGGACCATCTGGTGGAGGAAAATCAACGATCGTTAATTTGATTGAAAGATTTTATGACCCAGATTCTGGCATGATTCAGCTAGGTAAGACATTGTAGTGACCTGATTTAAAAAAAAATTGGTCATTCATAATGCAGTTAATATAAAAACATAAACAAATCCACCATTTTTATTTTTTTTCCCCAAAATGATTTTCAGTTCAATAGATGGAAGTATGAAAAGTTTTCTGTTCCTTATGTACATTTAAAATTTTTTTCCTCATTTTCTATAGGCCTACTTATCAAGTTTTTGAAAGGGGGGGGGGGGTGGTAATGAGCTAAGTTGTCTTAAAACAAATTTTATTTAAAGACATCGTATTTTTAATCCAAAATACAGCAGAGTTCGGCTATAACGAAGTCTAGGGGACGGCTTCATGGACTTGTCATAAGCATATTTCGTTTTAAACAATTTTAAGCATCCCCAGTATCGTTTTGGAGAATGCAGAGACGAGTTATCTTCCTTCGTCAATGTGTATTGCATAAACTGGAAGTAGAGGACGATAAAAGAAATTAAAGCTAATATATGGTTAATGCTAATATTTTTTTTATTAAAAATAAAATATAACTTATCAATTTTAATATTTTGTTTAAGATAATCAATAATAATCGCGAACCGTTATAAAATGTATATATATTAAGCATTTAACCATCCATTAGCTTAATTAGCCGGTAAAGTTCTATCTGTTGTATTTTCAGTAAACTCAAAAAAAAAAAACAAACTGCAGATTGAATTATTTAATTCACACACACACACACACACACACACACACACACACACACACAAAATACAAAACAAAAAAACAATCAATCAATATTACTTTCTCACAATCTGATATGTATTTTTTTATATCATAACATTAAATTAATCCAAATTGTTGAAAACATGTACCTTTAATCCGTTGCGAAAATTTATTGAAAAAATTATATCTGTTTAAATATCAAAATGTAAATCCATGTTACTTAACGGAAAATAATTAAAATTCGTTTAAATGCCACATTCTGAACACTTATCAATAACACATTCTAAAAAAGTCGTTTATTTTTGACGTTTCACAAATTTTCGGCTGCATAAAAATGTTTCTGGATCGGAAAACTGTCATATATTTTTTCATTCACATTTTCCTGGGTATCCACATAAGGTCTCAATTTGGCAAGTGATTCACAGGCACTTTCCCTATTTTTTACGAAATAATTAAACTGTCACACACAATTTTATTCATTAAAATAACTTTTCACAAGCTTCACTAAACCCTTGGCGTGCCTCTCGTTAAGATCAGTGAGTTTTGAATAAACACGTGAAGGTATAGCATCAAAGATGTTACATTCGGTGTATAGGTGATTTAACATCTATTATCCAATCATGACATCCACGCTTACTGTCTGGTCGGTTACATGTTTTGAAGTGGTTTCTTTTTAATCTGTTGTCGACGGTAAGTCATAATTATGATTAATTTTAGTGACTTCGTTATACACCTTATATTTACCGTTCTATTTTTTTCACGGGGCGTGAAATTTACTACGTTATAGACATTTTTTCGTTATAGGCCAATTCGTAATAAGCAATTCAATTAAACATAAATTATATAGTAAATTGGTCGGGGAATTTTTTCTAGTTCGTTATAGGCCTAAATTCGTAACATCCGTCTTCGTTATAGATGAACTCCACTGTATACAGGTAAATTTACATTCGCAACATAGTTGTTCATTCATTGTATGAAATTCAAAAGAAAATGGATGACTGATTTGTAATACATGCAATAGAAGATTTACAATCACAACTGTTGTAAACATTCGTATAAGGTGTTTTTTTTTTTTGTGGTATAGGGTTGACAATTAAAATTTCTTATACCTGTAGGTGGAGTTGACTTAAAAAGTTTAGATCCTCAGTGGTTTAGAAGGAAGATAGCCATGGTTAGCCAGGAACCAACCTTATTTGCCTGTTCTATAAAGGAAAACATTGCCTATGGTAAAATGGCTACATCTGAAGAGGTATGTATCTCAATGATTGTATGGAAAGATTGCTCTGAAAGAGGGACTGTACTTGCTTAGTTATGACTTATAAATCACTACTGCATTCTGGCATTGTACCTAATCTGTTGTCTATTTATTGTCATTATTATGGTTAATTCATGTGTTTTTTAATGATCATTTTGGAAAAAAGGTATTAAATCAGAAGAAATAAAAATACTTAACTAAAGTCACAGGATAGAATTGCTGGTATCTTATTTTGAAAAAGAGTAAGAAATGTCTACAGTTGATTGCAAAAATAGCTACACAATGAAAAAAGTTAAATTTAAAAAGTCTGTTGCTAATCAAATTTCATCATGGAATTAAAATTAAAGATAGAAAAAAACTGGAAATGTGTTAAATTTTTTTTTTGAAAAATTCCATGTGCTTCTTTTGAACTCCTTTAATTTCCTTTACAAATTCAAACTAAGAAAGTTTGTATCAGTGAATTTTTTTTACTGGTACATAAAAATCTGTAGATTTTGTCTTAAAACTTGAATTTTTTAAGAGCATCATCTTAAAATAAAAGTAACATGGTTATGCAATTTAAAACATATTTTTTGATACATTTTAGATAGAATCAGCAGCCAAACAAGCCAATGCTCATAATTTTATAACTACATTTGAAGAAGGTTATGACACGTTGGTTGGAGAGAGGGGTGTTAGATTATCTGGTGGTCAGAAACAAAGAATAGCAATAGCTAGAGCCTTAATAATGGATCCAGTACTGTTACTGCTTGATGAGGTGTGTATGAGAGAGAGAGAGAGAGAGAGAGAGAGAGAAAGAGAGAGAGAGAGATGGGTAAGACTATTTGATTGTCATTAACACAGCATGACAAAAGTATTTGATAAGGTCTGTTACTTTTTGATGATGTAGGTGTATGGGATAGAGGGGGGAGAGTGAGGAATTTAGACCCAGAATTCAGTGTGAATGGGTGAAAGCTGTTAAAAATTATAAAAAGTGCAAGTTCTTTATTCATTGTTCACATATTCAGCTGGGCTGTCTTATATGTCCTTGAGGAAGACATTTACTTCATTTGACATTGCAATTAGCTCAAACTTTATTCAACTGCTAAATAAATGTGTAAAACAGAAATATGTGGGGTTTACTTTGTGTCAGACTGATATCCCATCAACAGAGATAAGGACCAGTATAACAAGCCTATAGGCTTAAGATAGATCAAGAACTTGTTTCATTTCTACTTTTCTGTAACTTTGTTGGCTTTTATATATACATGTAATTTGTTGTATAGAAAATGATTAATATTGATTTTGTATATTTAAGGCTACTAGTGCATTAGATGCAGAAAGTGAGCACCTTGTCCAGGAAGCAATAGATAGAGCTATGAAAGGGAGAACTGTAATAGTTATAGCACATAGATTATCTACAGTGAGGAATGCATCAAAGGTATTTATATATAAATCAACAAGTCATTGAAGTATGTGACTTTGTACTTTTATGTCATTATCTGCCATGTATAAGAGTAACCCTTTTTGTCGGCAGAGAAAGTTATAAAAAATCTCCAACCCTTTTTTTAATGGGGGCCTTGGTGGCCAAGTGGTCTAAAGGGAATGCTAAATAGTGCCCCTCACCACCTAGGTTCAAATTCACTCTGGCAGATCAGAGTGCAAAAAGTTTGCAGAATGTCAGTGTTTTTTCCCTGCGCTCAGGTTTCCTCCACCATTCTTGAACAGACTGACTCTAAATACATGTAAATGACAGAATCTTGAATGGGGCATAAGATATTATTACATGTAATCCAGTCCAGTTGTTTTTAGAATGATATAATAAACTGGACATGCTAATTGATGAAACAACACATTTATTCATTGTCTACTATCAGTCACATAGCTATTTAAAAACTTAAAACAATAATTGACAATAAACTGTTAATTTAAGTCTCTCAAGACTAAAGACACATCAGGCTTTTAATATTTTATTTTTATGAAAGAATGAAATTTTACAAAAAAAGTCTATTTAATTCATTTGTGGGGTGTAAATAGAAAATTACCTATTCATTTCTGACAGTTACGTGTGGTAAATGAGATCACAAAACAACTCATGGATGGGGTTGATATTTCATCACAAGGTTACAACCCCCCCCCCCCCCACACACACACACACACACACAATCACACACCCACCCTCATCCCCTCAGCATTTCTGCTGGTATTTTTTTTTTGTTTTTAATCTTAGCACACTAGAGCAATGTAGTATTTTTAAATGTCTAACTTAAAGACATACCACACAGATAGTCTGAAGTTTGAACCCATTATCTCCAAGACACAAGTCTGCAGCCACAATCAAATGTCTTTACACTAACTAATAAATACTAATACATGTATTAAATGATTGCTCATGGAATCTTTTTTTATTTCAGGTAATTGTTATAGACAAAGGAGAAATAGCTGAGATGGGAAATCATGAAGAACTTATCGCGAAAGGAGGGGTTTATAAACGACTAGTTTTACGACAGTTAACTGCTGGTTCTTTGTATGCCGGTAACGATAACTTAGATGTTAACACTGATGTCAAACATAGTGTTAATTTAACTCTAGAGAAGGAAAAACAATAATGAAAAAAGTGTTAACATTGCTTCAAAAGAGTGTATGGTAAAGAGAGATGGATAAAGTGTTATGACTGATTTAAATTGGAGTATGGTAAACAGAGATAAATTGTTACTGTTGTTTTAAATGGGAGTATACTAGTAGTTAGACACAAAAAATAAAAAAAACAGTTTTTGTTTTATTACTACTTATGAACCTGGTGATGTTTGACAGGGCTAGCAAAATTTTTGGTTTTTGACACTATATTTTAACTTAATCGAAAATTACGCAAAAGTGTGCATAGCGTCCATTCAGGTTATTTCTCAACGACCTAAATGAAAATCAGATTCAGTGCTTATAATTAAATTTTAAAGACAACTTAATTAAATGAGAGAATAACTCTATGAAATTTTTGCTTTTAATAACTTTTAAGGTAAAATGACGGGCATTAAAAGTAGTCCGTTCTTGGTTAAGTCACAAACACTTTAGCACACGAGTTTGAGTCATTGAGAAATGACCTGAACATAATTTCGCTTTTCAACCAATGAAATTGTATTTACTGTATCTCTGATATAATTGTTTTCCAGAAAGCTTTCATTCTGCCACCCTTGATTGTAGATCTAAATTAAGTCATAGAGCTAAAGTGATTTTATCCAATTTTGGCAGTACATTTTATATGATATAGTAATTATAGTAATATAAAAGTCATTCCTTTCATGTTAACTAAATGTGGTATGTGTTGATTTGTACTTTACAAGATTTTACTGAAAAAAAATCATAGCGCCAATCAAATGTTTTTTAAAAACTTTTTATGACTAATGTAATTCTTTTACATGTACATGTATATCAAAACCATTGATGAAGATATTTTGTGTGTTGAAAAGTTTCTGCTGGTCTCTGTATAGGAGAGGTAAAAATAGGTGATAGAGTGATAGTTATTCAGTTGTAACCATGGAAACTTATTTAGTTTGTTCTGTCTTGCCCAATTGAATGAAAGAATGAATAAATGTCGTCCGTATGAAAGATTTTTTTGTATATTGTAACAAACACTTTCTATTGTGTGTTCATAGGTGTGTTTATCTCAGCTTACATTTTCTTATCCACTCGCATGTCTTATGTGTATCTCTTAAACTGGAGCTAACAAGAGTATTGCATTTAAAATGTTTGAGTAGGATGGAAAATAGATGTGTTATCAGTTATCTCCCTTGGTTTTATGTAAATGTCTATTGATTCAGACTTATGTCAAGGAGTGGAGTAATGTTGTTTTACGCCCAAGTCAAGATTCTTTAACTTATTTCGAGGTGATCAGTTCTGGAATGGTGGCAGGAAATCAGAGTGCCTTCTGCAAGCGAACTGACAAACTTTCTCACACTAGCATCTGTCCTGAGTGGGATTCGACCCTGGTGGTTAGAGGCCCTGTGATCCTTAGGCCTGCGCTTTAGACCACTTGACCACCGAAGCCCCAGACTTATGTCAAGGCATTCAATTCTATGATAGTGGAGAAAACCATATTATTGAGTAATATCACCAACAGACTTTAAATTTGATGTTTCTAAAAACCAAACTTCAATTTTAACCATTGTGAGAGATAAATACATGTACACAAGCAATTATAATCTTTTCTATTTTTTAAGAATTAAAATTTTCATCAGGTCATCACACTTGTAAATATTATATCCACCATTTGTTTTAATATGTGCCTCAGGTAATTCTTTTGTTTTCAATTTGATTTTATCTTTTGAAAATGTCTTAAATTGGTTGAAAGTATACAGTTTTACTTAATTTTATATATTTTTTGTTAATCGTCTACTTCTTAATTATTAATTAACTCCATGTATCTGTAAACCCTGTTTTAGAGTAGAAACTGGATAGATACTGACGGTAGTTGCATCACCAGTACATTTGAACTTATCAGGTGAATACATGCTGCTTATGTTGTGGTTGTGATATTTTCTTGGAGAAAAAAATTTATTCAGAATTTGTGAAACATTTATTCTCAAGATGAAAAAATTTTTATTTAGAATTTGTGAAATTTTTATTCTCAGGAAATTATTTATTTTATTATGTATTCTATTTTGCTTACAATCCCTCAGTTTTAATGGAAATTTTGTTAGTATGTTTAACTTAAGTGAATGAAAAACACCATTGGATTATAATACAGCAAAACCCAGATTTATTGCTACTATTTGTTGAGTAAGATTTTGATGTTATGAAGGGTTATGTAGCAATTAATTAAAGGAGACATGGGAAAAAAATATAGACAAAAACTGTGGACTTCAAAATCCTATGTAGATGAACAAAATTGCAAAGTAATGAAGATCAAGGCATTAAAATAATTTATGATATACATGGATTTTGTTGTTTGAGTTATTATACAGTCTTTTAGTTTATAATTTTACAATTTATATGTGATAATCATAAAAAATTGCAGTGCATTTCATTTCTGGAATTTGATGTGATTTTTTCCACAAAAAAAAGAAAAAATCATTTTTGCTAGAAAAAAAAGAAGATTTTTCTGCATTTTTATTTTTTTCATTTCCGCAATTTACATGTTGTTAATCCTTCATTTTACATTAAATTACCCCATCTGTTAGCCAGATTTTAATCTGTTGCTCCTTGCTCACCAGGGAGGGATAAAAGTGGGATTTTGATAGAGCTACATCTGTAGACAACATCACCTTTTTTCAACACATGAGACTTTCTATATGTATATCTGTCAAATATCAAACATGATTTCCCCTGTTAGTCTCCTGAAAACATAAGTTCCATGTTTAACGTATGCTAGGAATAAACTGACAGTGATTCTCACAATATATATAGAATATTTTCAAGTAGTAAGTAGATGATCAGCTTGTGGAAAGAATTAACCTAAAACATTGTAATACTTACCTGTAATGACCAAAAAAAAAAAATGATTGCGGAAATGAAAAAAAAAAAAATGTTGCAGGAAATGAAAACATTACTTTAAAATTGCAGAAATGCTATGCACCCAAAAATTGATAGACCTTTGTCTTTCAGGTTATTATTACATGTATTTCAATCATTGTTTTATCAACATAGTTACATTTTCTCATTGATATCATGTTATTTATAAATTACAGTTTTTATAAGGTTAGATATAATTTATTTATTGTTTTGATTGCAGTATACACTTTTAGTGAATGAATTGCCACTTTTCATGACATTTTCAGCGATACATCTTTCTAGTATTCTTGCCTGTACATTCTCTTAATAAATAGAAATATTTGGTGGAAAAAATTTTTCATGGTTTTCAAATCTATAGTAATGTTTAACTTTCATTTCTGCAGTGAAATTTAATTTTTATATTGAAAATGCCCAAAACCAGTTAAAACAAAAATCCAGTGCATTCATTAGCAATTCAATTTCAGATGTCAGCTTGTCAAAATTAAATATGTTTTGGTTGCTTTAAAAATGAATTGGAGCTTTACTGATGGGGATTATAAGAGCTAGGCAAGACATCCGATTCTTTGAATTTCTTGTTTGTTAATTAAAAACCAAGTTTTAAAAATTACAAAAAAAAAAAAAAAAAAAAAAAAAAAAAAAAAAAAAAAAAAAAAAAAAAAAAAAAAAAAAAAACATACAATTTATAATAACTTTGTGAGGAAAAAAAACTAATGTAAAACTAATATTATTTTTTAAAAAAATACACAACATTTATGTTTTTTACATTAACATGGCATTATTAATCTTTCATTTTAACGGACATTGATGTTAAATAGTTATATATTTATTGTTTCACTGCAGTAGTACACTTGTTGTTGTTGTCAAATTATTGTTGAAATTTGAAATAAAAGTGTTACAATCTATATGTTTAAGTTGTGATAATGTGTTTTACATATACATGTATTTTTATTTATAAAATCATTCACAATATTTGTTGGGTGTTTTTAAGAGTAAAGAACACATACTAGTCATCCAACTCAGTTAAAGCTGCATAAAGTTTTCCTGTTAAAATGGTGCTGATTTACTAAATGATGTTCCTAATGAACAATGTTATATTTTTTTCAACAATGAAAGGTCGAATAAATATAGAAATAGCATTTATATTTCCTCGGGGATCTAATTTTAGAACATGGTTACAAAACAGTGAAATATGATAAATTAAACACAGTATTTCATTAAATTTGTCATTTGTGACTTTGTAAGGAATAAATAAAATCATTGCTTATACATTTGGATATTAATGATGGACAATTAATGCAATTTATGTCGGGTTTCCCATTTGATTCATTTAAGTTTCTGTACATAAGTGTGCATGCTACAAGCTAATAATAATCATTGTTAAGTATGTGACCAACACGTTAGAGGATTTTGCTTATTTACATCTAATAGGAATAAAATTTTAGAAAATGAATCTCACAGATCCTGATAAGATGTTATCTAGTTTTTAAAAAACTATATTTTAAGAAAATCGAAAAAAAATTCAGAAAATTGAAAAACTTAATGTAGCTTTAATATCTAAATCAGAATGAGAATAAAATGTCAAGTCTAGATTTGAAAATCTTTTATTTTCATCATTGAAGATGTAATAGAAACATAGAAACTTAAGCAAGAGGCCAATGGGCCTTAACGCTCACCTGAGGATATGCCCAAAATCATTTGCAAAGTACAATAGACAATAACTGTATCTAGAAATCTGACGTTAGTCATAAAGGGTCCTGCTAGCAGTCGTGGTCCAATATCTGGTAAAATTGGGTAAAATTCACCAACCAAGGTAAAAAAAGTCACATGCACATCTTCAATGGGTATACTACAAATGTGCTTAATTTCAGAAAGATTAATGAAAAACTGTAGGAGGAGTTGATTACACAAAACATGAGCCCTATAGTGAAGCTTGCTTCATTATACATGTACTGTGAAAAATGACAATGTCCAATATCTGGTAAAATTGGGAAAAATTCACCATCCAAGTTAAAAAAGTCACATGCATATCTTCAATGTGTATATTACAAATGCGCCAAATTTCAGAAAGATCAATGAAAAACTGTAGGAGGGGTTGAGACCACAACAACAGCTGACAGACAGAGGATGGACAGACAATGTGATTACTATAGTTTTTGCCAGTTTGGAACTGCCACAATACTTAATCAGAAATATTTAGTCACAGTTCATTTATAAACAGGTTAATGCATGTAGTAACTAAAGTGCAATGGATAATTTCTAGATAATTAACTATTTCATTATATCTCTTTACCTTTGAACATATGACAAAAACACAAAACAAAAAAATTATAGTTTCTAGGATAATGCACAATTTCAGGTTTTTTTTTTTTTTTTTTTTTTTTTTTTTTTTTTTTTTTTTTTTTTTTTTTTTTTTTTTTTTTTTTTTTTTTTGCAGCTATGACCTTGACTTCTGAACATATGACCTTGAACCACATATCAAAATGATCGTCATATTAATACCTACAATATCCTTATATTCATACCTATAAAAAAGTTTATAGTTTTCAAGCTAACGCACAATTTTAGTAATTCTACTAGATTTTTTTTCTCCCATTGCTTTCAGAGAAGACTTTGTCAATGCCACAAACCAACCTAAATTGCAACAGTCCATACATGCTTATGACCAATTATTATTGAAATCTTTCCAGTGTCCATTTTTGTGAATCGACTGCTGATAGTGTCCATTTTTGTGAATTGACTGCTGACAGTGTCTGTTTTTGTGAATTGACTGCTGACAGTGTCTATTTTTGTGAATTGACTATTGAATTGTTGTGAAATGATTCCACAGCCAGACTCTATTGCCCTCTCATTTTTAAAAACACACAAGGTGATTAAAGATAAATTGTGAATTTGAAATCAGCATCTTTTAAAAATATTAAAGGGAAGTCATTTGAAGAAAAGTAGTATTTGTTTTTCAGTGTAACCATTTGAACACTTAACAAAAGCTTAACGTTTAACCCCCTGCCTTAAAAAAATACTAATACATGTATATATATATATGTGGCTGTCATTACTAAAAATAGACAAAACACAAAAAAATCTTCTCAGAAATCGATATACGATTCAAGGTCATAGGTTCCAAGGTCAAGGTCATAGCTGCATAAAATGGCTGAAATTGTTAATTATCTTGAAAACTATTAACTTTTTTTATAGGCATGTATATTAGAATATTGTAGGTATCAATATGATGATCATTTTAAATATGATAGAATGTCTTAGGTTCAAAGGTCAATGACATAGCTGTATAACCAAGCTGAAATGGTCAATGCTTTGGAAATTATTCACTGTACTATAGTGGAACAATGTTTTTAACATTGCATCAGCAATTTTCAGCTACAGTTCATGTATTTGCCATGAAAGTGAATGTCTTAATCTCTAAGAATTAATCTAAAATGAAAATGTGTGTATGTGTTAGATGTGTGTGTCCATTATAGTGTCTCTTGTACTAATGAACACTTGGGACAGCCTTTTGTTTTCAATTGCTAACTCACCGAGTTAATATGCCACAGACAAGCATATCACTCTTCAAGTGGCATTATCCTGGCACTGGGTGAACCAGCCAATATTTTGTCCTTCAAATGGATCAGTAAGTAGGATATTGTTTCAAATCATACAAAAAACATCCCCCACCTATCTGTCTCTCTCTTTCACACACACACACACACACACACACACACACACACACACACTATTACAATTTTAGCAATGATTTTGTTGATAAAAACCAGGTCAAATCCCTTGATAAATATGACTAAACAAAAAGTGGTGATAATTCAGAAGTTTTAACATCAATTGAAATGAACAATCATAAACTAAACATTTATGAGTTGTAAATGATGTTTATTTTCCTTTAAATGGTACATTTGGTTGTCATGTCTTCAAGTCAAAGAAAAAAAAAAAAAAAAAAAAAAAAAAAAAGCAACACCTAAAAACTGTACAACAATTCCTGATTTATTTCCTGATATGACAGATTGTTTCAATTTTTGTTTTAATCAAAACATATATCAATATTAACAATTAGGGTACAAAATTTGTATCTACAAACCACAAATTGATTTAAATGAAAAATGAAATGCAACAGCAGAATGAAAAAGCTACATTTGCTTCATTTTGCATCTTTTCTAACAGAAATTAATTCCGTACAATTGTTTTTTTTGTCCCTTGAAAACTGAATAACTTGGAACAATTGTTTGTCATTTGTTTATATCTTATTAGTACATTATTTAATTCATTATACATGTATATTTAATTAGTTTGTAGAGTCAATGAAATTCATTAATTTTTTCCAAAAATCCATTTTCCTAATGGCTGAAACATATTTCAACCTATAATTTGTTGTTAAAATTTGACAACTGTTTAATTGTTAAAAAACAAACAGCATAATGTTGATCTACATAAAAAACATTATTTTAAATTTTTACTTTTTAAAGTAAATGTATTTTCAACATCAGGTGGAAACAGAATTCAAATTCATTTATTCTTTTAGTAATTATTTTAAATATAAGAAATGGCTGTAATTTTTTTTGTATGGACAGAAAATTGTTTAGTTATTTCATATGAAGTTCTTAAATTTTAAAACAAATTTGAGGGCAAATAAATCATTTCGAAAATTGGAAGAAAAAAAATGTGAATACGTGTATTAACCAGATGAAACAGATGATGTCATTTATATCGCATACATGTACTCTTTAAGACACAATCAATTATTCTTTCATACAAAAGTGAAACAAATCTACTGTATAAGTATTTATTTTGGCTCAATTTTAATATTGGCACTTTTGTCATTAAATTAATTTCCGCCAATATTAATACACTTCAACATTAATTTTAGCTCACCTGTCTTAATAATTGAGACCCTCGGAAGCACCAAATACACACTTATACAGTATCTGGTCATGTAAAACTCTAAAATTGTATACATGTAATTTTATTCTATATAAAAGTGTATTAAAAAAGTGTATATTATATAATTCAGACAAAATAAATTAGACAACAAAGAAAAATTTCCCAATCAATAACAATGTATAGAATGTAAAGAAGAAATAACAATTAGAAATAATGAATAATTCTTAATCAATAAATCATTTCTTGATCTATATATATTTATACATAAATATCACAGATACTGAAAACAAAAACAAAATATACAACAAAAACAACATGTAAAGTATACAGGAGACCGATCTAAGGCCACATCAAATTAATTTTTAGTTTTCAGATTTTTTTGGAAAAAAAATAGGGGCAAGCGAGCGATTAAGTTAATTACCGGTATTGCAGGAAAAAGCAAAAAAGTTTAAAAATAACTGATAAAAACAAAGAATATGCTGTTCTGGCAAACTCCCTTCCAATATATCAAATATTAAATCAACCAAGAACTGTTTAATACTAGTAGTAAAACACTGGACAAATGTTGCCCTGATATTGTTGAATTCATACTGAATGCAGCAAACAATTTTGAAGAGAAATGGGTGTTGGTTTTTACCGGAAATTTTTAGACAGACGGAAAACAATAAGAAAATGAAATTAATTTTATTTTTAATTCTAAAATTTAGAGGCGAGTGGGTCCGATGAACTACAAATTAATTTGTCATGGCCTAAAATGCCAACTTACAGATCAATCTCTGCAATGAGTTAGAATCCCTCTCAAAGAGAGAATATTATCAGTTTATTTGCACAAATTCTGTGTTTTTCCCCTAAACTTCAGTTCCCTACACAATATCCTGAAACTGCCTTGAAATAATTTGAAAAATACTGTCTGAGGATAAATATATCATTCTCCACTCCACTTCACGGAACATCCATGCCAAATTGATCATCCAATAACTTAAGATTCAGTCAACTTGAAATAACAAAATTTGAACATGACCGGAGTTTTTCAATATACATGTGTAATTGTAATCAAGGCTTAACTGAAATTGCTTCAAGATACTAGTACATGTAATTAATGTTCAGAAACAAAAGCAATGATAAATTATAATAATAACCATATAATAAAGGTTCTGTAAAGATGACAATCTTATGACAATGTATATTGCAAATATGTCCTAGAATAAGGACTACTAAAATAAGTTAAAGGTAAGAAGGTGTGATTATATACAAATAACAACAAAATAATGTTTGCCCATTAATGTGGTCAAGACTAGTCTGTATTTCAAACAAGAATTCCACAGATTTAAATGTCTCACCTGGTTATTTTCTGATCGAGAAGAAAATACATTACTTTAACATAAACTTTCACATTTTGACATGCCGCCACCCACCGCCTGCCTACGGCGACTGGAAAAGTGACATCTAAGTCTCGTCTTATGGTGATGCCAGGCTTGACAAAAAACCTCTGTCAAGCAGATTGTGAACTATCTTTACTACCTATAGTGACTTAGAATGCTATAATGAACACATAAATAACAGTGACAAAACATCAGGCTGAGAAAATATACAAGTAAAAGACCTGGCAAATAATGTCCCCAAAATGGCAAGAAACTAGCAGATAAACCAACATCTGTCCGAATTTGAACATCTCCAAAATATTATTTTAACAAGAAATATAAATGTACTAATGAACAAAAATCTTCTGATTAAACAATTTCCTGAAGTAACAGATACATACATTAATTATGTAAATACACACTTGACATGTTACACCTGAGAAGAAAAATCTGTGGACCTACTTGTCTTGGACCCAGTTTCACAATCATTCCTTAACTGGAATTTTCCTTCACTTAAATCTGGCAAATTTGAAATCTTAATAAAGTTGTTAATTGTTGAGGTAATTAGTAATTTAAGGTGTCATTTTGAAGATACTTCCAGCTTGTAACATCTATATTTAGTTTTATCAAAAATGTTTATTTGTAACTCAGAAATAGATTGCTAAAATTTGCTTAAGGAAAATCTTAGTTAAAGCATGATTGTGAAACCGGGGCCTGGAACTGTAAATCATTTGCAGGGCTTCAATTTGACCCTTGACTTTCAGAGGTCAAACTGAACTTTTCCAAAATACCCTTAATTAAAAACACAATATCCAGAGTATAGCAATGGATAATTGCTAAAGGAACTCAGAAATCCTGTATATTTATAGTTATATGTAATAGAACTTATGTGTGCACAAGTCTGAACAAAAATGACAATAAACATAGACATTGACAATATAAAAGGATACAATAGCAAGCTAACATACAACATTCATTTTGTGTGTGTGTGTGTGTGTGTGTGTGTGTGTGTGTGTGTGTGTGTGTGTGTTTAAAACACACAAAATACTGCTCTGTTTAATATAATATTTAACACTTTAATATGCAATTTTTTCAATTTCATTAAATCTCTATGGAAATTCTTATCATTCTTAGTCTGTCTTTTAAAGAAAAAAAAATGAAATGTTAAGTATGACAATCATTTAGTTAATTTCTTAAAAAGTTTCATAAAAACAAACAATTATCTAAAACAATAACAATTATAGAAAAATAAAAATGAACAATCATTATTTATACTAAATCTGTAACAAAAATACAAGTATTTAGTGTAGAAAAATTAAATAAAAAACAAACTTTGAAAGTTTACAAAGTGACATTCACAGAATATTACAAAGATGAAGGTAGCATTTAGTATATTTTTGTAGTTCACAAAGATGAAGATAACAAATACATATTTTTTTGTTCAAATTAAAAATTATGGAAAAATGTATCAAAATTGTCATGGTTACAATTCTATTCTGGGATATCTTAAATTACATGTATTTATGAAAAGTACAATATTTTATGTGCACAGCTTGTTAAATAATAAATTCAGAAAAATGTAAATGATCAATGTATATAATCAACACATAATGTTTTGCTAAAATACATCATGAAATACATATACCATGTTACTTATACTTTTTTTTACGTTGATTACCTTTCTGAAGTAAAATTAAGCCTAGAAAACTAGAAAAGTAAGCAATGTTTATTTGAACAAGAGGCCAAAAGGAAACTAGAAATCAATTGATTTTATGGAGTTTATGCCACAGTCAAAAATATTTCACTTATATTGAAACGTCACCAGCTATAGAATTTTGACCTTTGTAGTGCACTTAGGTCAATGTGCAGGAAGGGTTCTTTAATGTGACATGCCTGCAGTGACTTGAGGCATTGGTTTTTAATGTTTTCTCTGAAAAATGCCGACCTCCCACATATGAAGCGAGCACTCTACCAACTGAGCTAATGTAGAGATAGGCAACTAGAAATCTCACCTGTATGGATGCATTATATTATAAATAGTGCCTTCATTAACTTAACATCGAAAGCTGACAATGACACCAGGGATATGGCAATAAGTTTTTTCTGCACTTTGTGCTGGCAAGCTTCAAAATAATAATGAGGTAATCAATACTATTACTTAAAATGATATGTCAAAGGTCATGGTATAAGATCACAGGCTCTACTCCTTTGAATAAGGGACCTCCATGGCCAAATGGTCTAAAGTATTCACTAGATGACAGTAACTCTCACTGTCTAGGTTTGAACCCCACTTGGGCAGACTCTAGTGTTAGAGTTTGTCAGTTTGCTTAATGATAGACACTCTGGTTTCCTCCGTAATTCCAGGAACTGACCATTTCAATCTAAGCGAAAGAATCTTTACTGGGCCGTAAAACACCATAAATGTAATCTGGGCCGTAAAACACCATTAATGTAATCTGGGCTGTAAAACATCATTAATGTAATCTGGGCCATAAAACACCATTAGTGTAATCTGGGCCATAAAACACCATTAATGTAATCTGGGCCGTAAAACACCATTAATGTAATCTGGGCCATAAAACACCATTAATGTTATCTGGGCCATAAAACACCATTAATGTAATCTGGGCCGTAAAACACCATTAATGTAATCTGGGCCGTAAAACACAATTAATGTTATCTGGGCCATAAAACACCATTAATGTAATCCAACTCCTTTAAATACAAAGAGATAATGTAAAATGTCAATAAACCATGTCACTGTCTAAAACTTATTTCAAAAAGTTCATATAGACAACAGAAAGTCAAATTATATGATAATTTCAAAGTTACTGCTTTTACACACTTTTATAAAAATAGATGGTGTTACCTGTTAAAGTGTGTTACAGTGAAAAACTGTTTTTCTATTATTGTATTAAAATGAAAACATCATGCCTTTAAATATTTGTAAAATGTTAAAATTGCTTGAAATTTTTCTATTTATAAAACTGATGTAAGTACAATGAGGTATTTTTGTTGTATATCAAGTAACTGATCAAGTTTTTTATTGTGGAATAAATTCGCAAAGAGTAAAAAAATGTGTAAATAAAATGATCTGAATATTTACACTAAACAATACAAACTTGCATTTACATATGCTGTTACCCTACAACAACAAAATAAAAGTATTTTAAAAAATATAAATATTGTGTCTTTGACAGTCATTGCAAAATCGTTAATATTTGTGTCATTAAAAAATTGTAGTTTTGTAATTAAAAACATTTCATTGGGAGAAAACTTCCTGAAATTGTGTTTTGTAAAAATAAGACACATTTGGGGCCTTAGAATGTAAAAATTTGAGGCTTAATTTGATTGTATTTTCTAACCCATGAAAAAAAGCCTGATTAATTCTCCCTAATTACTATTAGTGATGATACAGCAACTGACAAGAATTTTTCTTGACACACAGTAATAAACTCAATCTTTGTTCTTAATACATGTAATAATTAGTTCTTAATACATGTAACAATCAGTTCTTAATACACGTTCTAATCAGTTCTTAATACATGTACATGTAATAACCAGTTAACACATATACATGTAATAATCCTTAATATATGTGTAAATCAGTTCTTAAGAGATGTACATGTAATATTCAGTTTTCATTACACATAATAACCAGTTGTTAAAATATGTACATGTAATAACCAGTTGTTAAAATATGTACATGTAATAACCAGTTGTTAAAATATGTACATGTAATAACCAGTTGTTAAAATATATACATGTAATAACCAGTTGTTAAAATATGTACATGTAATAACCAGTTGTTAAAATATGTACATGTAATAACCAGTTGTTAAAATATGTACATGTAATAACCAGTTCTTAATACAAGAACATATAATAACCAGTTCTCAAAACATGTACATGTAATAATCAGTCCTTAATACATGAGTATGTAATAATCAGTTCTCAATTTGTGTAATAATCAGTCCATAATACATGTGTCAATCAGTTCATAATACATGTGTCAATCAGTTCTTAATGCATGTGTCAATCATTTCTTAATGCATGTGTCAATCAGTTCTTAATACATTTGTCAATCAGTTTTTAATGCATGTTATAATAAGTTTTGATACATGCGTTAATCAGTTAACTCCTGCTCCTCTCCTTGAAGTGGATTACATCCCAGATTTTTTCTCAATTTCTCTTGTTCTTCTGGTCCAAACCCTATATACTCTAAGTAGTTCTCTAAAGATCCATATCTGTGTCAAAAAGAAAAAGAAACAAAAGCTATATGAAATTATATGTCTTTTATCTGTGTCAAAAAGAAAAAGAAACAAAAGCTATATGAAATTATATGTCTTTTATCTGTGTCAAAAAGAAAAAGAAACAAAAGCTATATGGAATTATATGTCTTTTATCTGTGTCAAAAAGAAAAAGAAACAAAAGCTATATGGAATTATATGTCTTTTATCTGTGTCAAAAAGAAAAAGCAACAAAAGCTATATGAAATTATATGTCTTTTATCTGTGTCAAAAAGAAAAAAAAAAGCTGTATGAATTATATGTCTTTTATCTGTGTCAAAAAGAAAAAGAAACAAAAGCTATATGAAATTATATGTCTTTTATCTGTGTCAAAAAGAAAAAGAAACAAAAGCTATATGGAATTATATGTCTTTTATCTGTGTCAAAAAGAAAAAGAAACAAAAGCTATATGGAATTATATGTCTTTTATCTGTGTCAAAAAGAAAAAGAAACAAAAGCTATATGGAATTATATGTCTTTTATCTGTGTCAAAAAGAAAAAGAAACAAAAGCTATATGGAATTATATGTCTTTTATCTGTGTCAAAAAGAAAAAGAAACAAAAGCTATATGAAATTATATGTCTTTTATCTGTGTCAAAAAGAAAAAGAAACAAAAGCTATATGAAATTATATGTCTTTTATCTGTGTCAAAAAGAAAAAGAAACAAAAGCTATATGGAATTATATGTCTTTTATCTGTGTCAAAAAGAAAAAGAAACAAAAGCTATATGAAATTATATGTCTTTTATCTGTGTCAAAAAGAAAAAGAAACAAAAGCTATATGAAATTATATGTCTTTTATCTGTGTCAAAAAGTAAAGAAACAAAAGCTATATGGAATTATATGTCTTTTATCTGTGTCAAAAAGAAAAAGAAACAAAAGCTATATGGAATTATATGTCTTTTATCTGTGTCAAAAAGTAAAGAAACAATAGCTATATGGAATTATATGTCTTTTATCTGTGTCAAAAAGAAAAAGAAACAAAAGCTATATGAAATTATATGTCTTTTATCTGTGTCAAAAAGAAAAAGAAACAAAGCTATATGAAATTATATGTCTTTTATCTGTGTCAAAAAGTAAAGAAACAATAGCTATATGGAATTATATGTCTTTTATCTGTGTCAAAAAGAAAAAGAAACAAAAGCTATATGGAATTATATGTCTTTTATCTGTGTCAAAAAGAAAAAGAAACAAAAGCTATATGGAATTATATGTCTTTTATCTGTGTCAAAAAGAAAAAGAAACAAAAGCTATATGGAATTATATGTCTTTTATCTGTGTCAAAAAGAAAAAGAAACAAAAGCTATATGAAATTATATGTCTTTTATCTGTGTCAAAAAGAAAAAGAAACAAAAGCTATATGAAATTATATGTCTTTTATCTGTGTCAAAAAAAAAGAAACAAAAGCTATATGGAATTATATGTCTTTTATCTGTGTCAAAAAGAAAAGAAACAAAAGCTATATGGAATTATATGTCTTTTATCTGTGTCAAAAAGAAAAAGAAACAAAAGCTATATGAAATTATATGTCTTTTATCTGTGTCAAAAAGAAAAAGAAACAAAAGCTATATGGAATTATATGTCTTTTATCTGTGTCAAAAAGAAAAAGAAACAAAAGCTATATGAAATTATATGTTTTTTTATCTGTGTCAAAAAGAAAAAGAAACAAAAGCTATATGAAATTATATGTCTTTTATCTGTGTCAAAAAGAAAAAGAAACAAAAGCTATATGGAATTATATGTCTTTTATCTGTGTCAAAAAGAAAAAGAAACAAAAGCTATATGGAATTATATGTCTTTTATCTGTGTCAAAAAGAAAAAGAAACAAAAGCTATATGAAATTATATGTCTTTTATCTGTGTCAAAAAGAAAAAGAAACAAAAGCTATATGGAATTATATGTCTTTTATCTGTGTCAAAAAGTAAAGAAACAAAAGCTATATGGAATTATATGTCTTTTATCTGTGTCAAAAAGAAAAAGAAACAAAGCTATATGGAATTATATGTCTTTTATCTGTGTCAAAAAGAAAAAGAAACAAAAGCTATATGGAATTATATGTCTTTTATCTGTGTCAAAAAGAAAAAGAAACAAAAGCTATATGGAATTATATGTCTTTTATCTGTGTCAAAAAGAAAAAGAAACAAAAGCTATATGAAATTATATGTCTTTTATCTGTGTCAAAAAGAAAAAGAAACAAAAGCTATATGAAATTATATGTCTTTTATCTGTGTCAAAAAGAAAAAGAAACAAAAGCTATATGGAATTATATGTCTTTTATCTGTGTCAAAAAGAAAAAGAAACAAAAGCTATATGAAATTATATGTCTTTTATCTGTGTCAAAAAAAAAAAGAAACAAAAGCTATATGAAATTATATGTCTTTTATCTGTGTCAAAAAGAAAAAGAAACAAAAGCTATATGGAATTATATGTCTTTTATCGCCTACTCTGATGAAAACAATGTAAAAAATCTGAGCAATGTAGTAGTTACAGATTAGCAATCAGTGTGTAAAATTACTGGGTGCCCTGCAGTAGCCAGATCTTACTACACTGGTCTAGACATGTGTTGGGGCCTCGGTGGCTGAGTGGTCTGAAGCGTGCACTTACAGATCACAGTGCCTCTCACCACCTAGGTTTGAATCCCACTCAGGACAGATTCTAGTGTGAGAAAGTTTGTCAGTTCGCTTGCTGAAGGTCGGTGGTTTTCTCCGGGCACTCCGGTTTCCTCCACCATCCCATAACTGATTGCCTTCAAAATAAGTGAAAGATTCTTGACTTGGGCATAAAACACCATTACTCCACTCCACTTAGTACGTGTGTTAATCTAAAAGCTTGGTTTACTTTCGTGGATGTAGAAATAAAATGCCACAAAATTTTCTTTACATTCATTTTGAAGGGAAGGACACCTTACTAAATTTGTCTGTTAGAAGTTATCTTGATTAGATTCTAAAAAATAATTTAAAAAAAATCTTTAAGACCATCAGGTATTTTGCCTACAAATTTTAAATGTTCATGGGACATCATCTTATTTAGATTGTTTCATAAATTTTCAGATATTTTATTTTATCCATTGTGAATTTATATTCTGATGACAAAGAAACTGTTTTTTGCCACTTGGATGTAGAGTGGAGTAATGGTGTTTTATGCCTCAGTTAAGATTCTTTCACTTACACTGAGTTGGTCAATTTTGGGATGGTGGAGGAAACCAGAGAGCCCAGAGAAAGCCACCAAACTTCAGCATGTTATTTGAAAAACTTTCTAACAATACAATATTCCTGAGCAGGATTTGACTTAAGGCTGTGAGAGGCACTGTGGTCCTTTTCCATACTTTAGACTACTTGAGGCCTCTTCTAACAGTTGGACTAACTTGGCACTGGGACTAGGTGGTTTTTAAGAAACACTTAATGTCATATTTACCTAGACCGTATATACTGCAGTAGATTTCTCATTGTATCAGGATTAGCTGTGGTAAATGATTCATCCCAGTGATACTTCTGAACTATTTCTTTATGTAATCTATCTTTCACAGGTTCTAAACCAATCTAAAAAAAAAGAAAAAAAAAGTTGTACTGTATTAATACTGTTAATTGAAGTACATGTATTTACAAGTACAAGTATGCACTGGAAAAATTTTGTCATATTTTTTTCTTCTCCATACAAAAAAGACTGTCATGGATAAAATTAGAGATATACAATATGCTGATATATCAGTACCACTGATTCAAAAAGCATGCACAGGAAACATTTTTGTCATACTCTTTTCCATTATCTATACTGAAAAGACTGTCATGAATAGAGGTGCAATAACTAATCCAACAGCCTGTATTTAACATGTATAAGTATCTGTGATAAAATTACAATTATCAGATTTAAAAAGATTCGAAAATAATCACTGTTATCGTATTTTACACTAGGTGTAAATTATGTGCACGTTGTCTTTTTTTCATTTTTGATATTTGTTTGGCAGCAAAATCTTCGACTTATTGAAGTACATGTATTTGCAAGCAAGAATAATTAAAATATAGACCATGTTTGCAGCTTAATGTGGCAAGATAACAAATGAAGCATGATGCACATGTTAGTGTAGTATGCTAGTGTATGCCAGTTATAAAGTTTTTGTAATCTTATACTGTAATTGTATGCTTTTTATGTTGTCTGTATGTGCATCTTTTATTCTTTCAAACACTTGTACATGATTATTTTCATTCTGTTTGTCAAATACCATAAAAACCATGTAAATTTATGTACCTTTTTGGTAAAAAAAATTTATAGGAGCATGAAGAGAAGAGAACAGACTATTCACTTGTTCACTTGGTGTCACAATAATGTGGCTGGGAAGTGATATGCTTCTTCTGGTGTTCTGTATTAAGAGGACAGTGTGTTCACTTGGTGTCACAATATTGTGACCGAGGACTAGCTAGCACTTCAACAACCTTGCCTTAAGCATTTGATAGTATACCGGTAAAGCAGACCATAATACACACTCACAAATCTCAAGCATGCAATAAAATGACTTGTTCTTAAATTAATCCATATAGATGAATAACCTTGCACTTGCTGCCACTGAAAAATTGCTGACGCAGCATAAAACAAAGACCCTGGATCTGATACTACAAAAATGAGAATGCCAGTCGTTGATTGTATGAAGTTTTCTTACTGATGATAGTGAGTAATCTTCCACAATGTCGTCTTCTGATTCCCCCATCACTGATAAGACTAATGCAGCAACTATTCCTGTTCTGTCTTTCCCGTGTGCACAGTTTATCAATGCTGGTATGTTGTTTTTATCAGCCAATAGCTTCAAAGCTTAAATTATATCAAATAAAAATAAAAGTTTTACATTCAACTAATTTATTTCAAGTAAAATATTTTTAAAGTTTCATAATGCTATTTTCCTGTTTATGTATTTGTAATTATCAGATTACAGATTTCTGAAACTCTGGGTCTTCATATCATTTTGCAAGTTTTTAACAAATCATTTATTCTGCAACATTTTAATTTCTTAATTTATTTCATTTATTTATTTTTCTATTTATTAATTTCTTTTACAAAAAAAAAAAAAAAAAAAAAAAAAAAAAAAAAAAAAAAAAAAAAAAAAACCCAACAAATCTTGGGATTCCCAATTTGGAAATCTTAAATAACACCATAATATTCACTTCCTTACCCAGTGCTGAAGTTGAGGCTGAAATCAGGCCCTTCCAAGGGAAAAAACAAGTGCTGTACCACACTCTTATACAAATTATAAATACAATAGACAATAAATTAAAATTGCAGTTATTACCTGTGCAAATGCTCCTTTGACTCATTTCAATGATGTCTACATACTGAGCAGGAAGCCCCATTGGATTCAAAACAAATTTTGCAAACAGCCTGATAAAATTGATATATCCAGTACGAAATATAAAATCAAATAACAGCACAAATAGTGAAACAAGCTTGATGTACCACTTTGCTCTCTGAAATACAGTCCAGATATAACTTTTTGTAAAGAAATTGATCAAAAAATGTTTTTCTCCATTTTCTAATTTTGTGTTATCGACCAATGGGGAACGTCCGTGTCCCATTGCAAAACATTTGACTGGCTCACCAGGTCTATAATTTCTTCCTTTGGGAAATTTCACTCCGTGTATTTTGTAATACTGGTCTAAAATTTTACTGCCAGTTGACTGCTCATAGTCAGATTTAGATCTGAAATCTATGATGCACTTTATCTTTAACTCTTTGAATTTTAACAAATCATCATCTGTCAGTAAATCTGGCCTGGATGACCTATACAGCAAACCTTTGGTTAAACCTGCGCTTTTCTGAGTCTGGTACAACGTACGCAGGTTTGGTAAAGACGCAATTTTGCATGCGTTGTTATTTTCAGCCTTTTCCATGTTGCGAAACCCGGCACCGGAAGTCGCCGCCTGCTAAAGTTTCAAAATTAAGATTTATACACAATGGAAAGAACCAAACTGTACGTGCAATTGATTTTGATAATGACAAAAATGATGTGCCTTAATTATCATATTTACATCTTATTTATTAAAAGATAAAAAATTGGAGCAATTTACTTCTAAACGTGCCAAATATTTGCACGATCTATATTTTTATCCGCTGTTTAAAATATGTTTTATTGAAAATTACAGATTTGACAGGTGCTCGCTACTTCCGCCGTTTTGTACAAGTGACAGATTGTAAACAAAAGAAGTTGGTGTTAAAGATTATGCAAAATAAGTTAAGCTGTCATTGAACAATGTCAGATTTAAGTGACAATGATTCCATTAACTTGTCAGACGATGTTGTCGAAATCAGACCAATTAGACCGAGGAGGAATTTTCGAAGCATTTAAAGATTTTAAACCAGAGACTAATCATGCCCAAGGACAGCATGAAACACGCTCATCTGCTTCTGCATTTCAGGAAATCCAGCAGATTAATTTTCAACCAAATCGGGTAATTGACAGTTTTACTAGAATAATATAATTTCATTCAAATGTTGTTTAATTATTAATGCTGATCTCGGTGACTTTGTCGCTATCAACCCATGAATTACAACTAACAGGATGGAGGAAAAGCCACACACACACACACAGAGAGAGAGAGAGAGAGAGAGAGAGAGAGAGAGAGAGAGAGGGATAACAGTCCTTACTCAAGAATCCGGTTTTTTTCTCTCTAAAACATGTTGCTCTCTGTGTTGTTATGACCTAATGCCTGTAACTGTATATTTTGCAAAATATATCGTGTATATGTATATCAAGTTAAATAAAAATAATAAACTGATTCATTTCTTCTGATTTTATCAATCTTAGCATTGTTAACCTACTAAGAGTTAAGTTGAGCAATGTTGTTTTATGCCCCAGTCAAGAACTTTTCACTTTTATCAAGGTGACCAGTGCTGGAAAAACTAAACTGTAGTGCTTTGAGAAAACCTCCACCTTTCAGCAAGAGAACTGAAACACTTTCTTACACTAGGGTTTGCCCAAATGGGTCATAGACAGTGAGAGGCACTGTGTAAGTATCTGGTAATCTGAAAATATTATCTTAAAAAACAAATTCAGACAAATGCTGCAATACAATATGTTTTATCTATTTATTTTGGCTGTATATTAGCCATTAACACATATCTGAAAACTAATTTTAATATGGGTAGGTATAATAAGTAAAAGGGAGTAAATGGGAGATATATAAAGAATATATTATATTGCTTGTAAAAAGAAACTGAGTTTGTCTCCCTGATACACCTGTAATTTCTAGAAATAATTTGGTTTAAAAGATGGATTTTATTTAGAGATAATAAAAAATGGTTAAACTTTAGAATTGAAAAGAGGCTGTGAAAAAAAGACTTAGTTGTATAGCACAGTCTTATATGATTGGATTGGACACATGTATTTTCATGTACCAGTCAAAATTTTATTCACTTATATTGAGATATATCAGTTCTGGGATGGTGGAGGAAACCAGAGTACCTCTGAAAAAACCACTGATCTTCAGCAAGAGAGCCGACAAACTTTCTCACGCTAGGATCTGCCTGAGTGGGATTTGAACCTAAAAGGTGCTGTGATCAGAAGTGGACACTTTAAACCACTAAGCTGCTGTATTCTCCTTGAGCTGAGTATATTGTGACCTGATGGTCATAATGAAGCTAACTATAAAATTGCTATAATTGTTAATGTAACTTAAATCAAGCAGTCTTAACAATCAACTTTTTTTAACTGCCATCTTTGGACCTTCACTTATATGATATGATTTTAAATGAATTAAAATACAACATACTTAATTATAAATTTCAGATGAGGTCACCAGATATTCCAGTCATAAATGAAGAACAAAGAAACCGATTCCCACCAATTATTGCTTTAAATGTGGGTGGCATAAAATACATGACAAGATTATCAACATTGTGTAAATACTCAGATTCCATGTTAGCAGCATTGTTTAGCGGCAGACACACAGTTGATAAAGATGAATATGGAAACTTTTTCCTTGACAGTAATGGAACTTTGTTTGGACACATTCTAGAATTCTTAAGAAATTCTACACTTCCACCAAATAATGTTGCTGTTTCGGTTTTGAGGGAAGCAAATTATTATGGTTTAACAGAACTTGTCGAGCGTCTGCATCTTAAGCCAGAGGTTGCATTATTACATGTAAAAGAAGCTCACAGAGCCCAGTTTCCAAATTATTATGAGGTTAAAGACAAAATAATCAAAATAGCAATAGAAAATGCAATCAGCACAAGAGTTGGGGAAGTTTACATGTACGTGTTTAAGACCGAGTTTGTTGCCCGGTCACCCAATTTCAACCCAAAGCATGGATGTGTTGTTGAATTAGCTCACATTTCTATTGGACCATGGACATCAAATGCTGATGAGGAAATATATATGAAATGTCTGGAAAACGATTTGGCAGAAGATGGATTCAATTTACGACCTCATGAACCAAAACGTAAATGTAGATATTACCATGGACAGACATGTCAGAAGTTTGTGTATCGGCTACAATTTTTATTTTAAACAACCAGTAGTTTTAAATGTTTTATCTATGCTTATGAATTGTGATTACCGGTACTTTTTATCCCTCCTCCTTTAAGGTTCCCCCAAAAGTGTTCAACTTTTATAAATGGCTTTATTTAATTAGATTTTATGAAGCAATTGCCACTGTGAATTGGTAAAAGTTCATGTCATTTAATTTTCTAGAAAAGTTGCTTTATCATTTTTGAACACATTTTTTTTTAAGTTTCATTTGGTACAATCCAGTTTAAATTAAATTGCTTGTACATATCCTGTTTCCTGTTCATTTACCCTATGTCAAAGAAACATAAAACAAAAAATATTATAATAATGTACCTTGTTACCATGGTGCAGGATCATCAAAAAGGAAAGTAACCAATCAGGATGGGGGTGCTGGAATATAGTCAAAACAGCAGCAAAGAATAGAGCAGGTTGGAGAATCAACATGGAGGCCTTATACCTATATGCCTTCTGCCTTGATACCAGTAATTACTCTTAAAAATTTAAACAGAAATATAATCGCATGTAATGATTTTAAATTTGATCTGTCTCTGTAATTTTTCTGTCCATTGTCTTGCCATTGTATAAGTTACCAGTACTCTTATACATGTATAGTTCAAATTCTTTCTGACCCTAACAATCATGTGATTGGTCAAAACAATTTCTCTATCAAAAATTCGAAATTTTCCTATACCAAACAGTGTCAGAGAAGTTGCAACCTCATTTCTCTTTTGACTGAAAAAATTAGTAGAACTGTAAAAAAAAAAAAAGTTACTTACACTCGATTGCCAGGCATAAAGTATGGTAGAGTCAGAGGAAATTTGTAAATAATAACAATACTCATATAATTAGGGCATATCTAAATCCTAAACTATTACTGTGTTTCTTACTCTTTTAAGAGTAGATATTTCTGTCTTATGTGAGTTACTAAGATAAAATTACCATAGCTGTGTAAGTGAATGACATAATTTCATTGAAAACTGATATACATGTATTTTCACCTTTTTATTCATTGAAGACATCTGGTCCCTCTTGTTCAATGCTTGATTGGTTAAATCAAGAATTAGCACTAATTCAAAAAATCAATTAATTCAACAAAGTGGTGGTTACTCATCAAATTTATTAAATAGGCTTCATTTGTTGAAATTTTCAGGCACATGATCTCTCATAATTTTCATAAGAGTTTTGATATTAAGGACAAGAAAGTGGTTTCAAATAGACAGCTGATTTAACTGATCAAGCTTTGAACAAGTGAATTTTTTTTTTTCAATGATTGTTGATTTTTTTTTTAAATTGATTGTTAATGAGTAGCATTTTATCAGACTGAAGCAGTATGCTTAAAACTCAATTGAATAATAATACATGTACATGTACAATGGTCTTAATTCATGTTTTAAATTGTGTTAATCTTTAATTAAACTAATCAAGTATTGGACAACTGGGTTTAAGATAAATTTAAAATTTCACAGTCCTTTGTGTGTTCTTTATATACAGGTTTTACTGTATATATTGTTTTTCAAGGATTTACAGTATACAGGGTACCTATATTTCATAAAATGTGTATGCATGGTAATTTAATCATGATATTTTAAAAACTAGTTTTTGTCATATTTGCGTTCTTGTATATTTAATTATTTTTTATTTTGTTCTTTTTTATTACTTTATTTCTGATTATTTTCCAAACTTTTATGAGATATGGGGTATATAACAATCATTTTACCCACATTTACTCACCATAACAGAGAGAGAGAGAGAGAGAGAGACAGAGACAGAGAGAGAGAGAGAGAGAGAGAGAGAGAGAGAGAGAGAGAGAGAGAGTTGTTGGAATAGACAAACAAAGTTCTTTACCTGATCTGAGGAACATTTTAAAACTCGCCTACAACATGAGAGAGAGAGAGAGAGAGAGAGAGAGAGAGAGAGAGAGAGAGAGAGAGAGAGAGAGAGAGAGGACTTTGTCTCTCAATATCACAAGGTAGTTACATTATGGTCTAAGGGGAGATAACTCAATAAAATAGCATAAGCAGCTTTGAACAAATACATATGTGTATGAGCAAGTAAACAGAAAATATGAACTTTAGAATTCTAAGCATTATTAATTTACAGTTCAAAGTTAAGCTGTTGATTTTTGTTCATTATACAGTAAAAGCCCAAATATTTTCTGTGAAATTTGACATTATATTAATGAGTCTGGTGATAAATTGAAGGAGATATATATAGAAATCATAGAAAATGGATTATGTGGACTTCAAATATGTGTATTGTAGTGAAAAGCAAGATGGCAAAGTTATGGAAGAACAATTACTCTACATTGTATCAAAGATCTCCAGACTTCTGAAATTATGTTATTTTAAAAATAATCCATATGTGGTTTTCTTTGTTAATAATTAAAAAAAAAATTACAAAAATGATCTGGATGAAATTTCTGTTGTTGAAGGCAAATATTATTGGCAGATTTTTTATATTGATTACATATTTCTCTATTCCACATTTTCAGAAAAAAAAAAACTGTTGCAAAAAATTACAAAAAGGTTTTGCTAAAATACATTGTTCTATTTTTAACTTTGCCCATAATTAGCTGTATGTATTAACTTTTTATTCATTTATTTATTTTTTGGTACATTATGTTTTTTTTAAAAACCATTTGCAATTTTGCAAATGCCATCTAGTCTTTAAAAATCATTTTAGAGGTTTCTGTTGATGACTTTTTTTGACATCAATTTTTCAATTTTTTCCATGAAATTATAATCACAGATCTTTTTTTTTTTTTTTTTTTTGATATTCTCATGTCACGTATATGCAGAAAATGGTAACCAAAATAAGAATTTTGCTTTTGTTTTTATAGTTTACTTCATATTATTTCATTGATTTACACGGTAACAGCTTTAATAACTTCCTCATTGAAGACCATTGTTACAGGTCTGACATGTGTATAACAAATTTGTAAGGTCAACAATCATATGAATATTCCTCACAAATACAATGTATGTCACAAGTCTAGCATTTGTTATTTTCATTTGTATAAATTTTTCAATTGATCATGATCATATTTTTTTTGATATATTAACAGATAAAAAAAATCTAAAAATCTTAAAATCTTTATCATTTTGTCTCTCTCTCTCTCTCTCTCTCTCTCTCTCTCTCTCTGTTACAAATTGTGTGTATTATACATATAACTATATATATGCAAAACAAATGGTAAAACAAAGTAATATTTTTGCCTTTGTTTGTATAAATTACATCATTTTATTTCATTTATTTACATGCAATGACTACAGTATAAACCCAATTGCAGACTGGTTTGTTACAGGTCTGACATGTGTATAACAAATTTGAACAACAATTATATAAATTTTCATCAATAATACAATGTATGTCACAAGTCATGCATTTGTTAAATTAATTATGAATGGTTTTTGTATTATCCCTTGACTTGCTTTTCTTAAATCCTTTTACCTCCTATAAAACCATAGGTGAGAAAGAAGGGTCTCTGATTTCTCTTGTCCGAGACATGGAATTTTAATTTATCCGCACAGCTTTTACAGTTTTAGAAGTTGTTGAAAACACTCAATGCTATAGACCATTTGCCAATTAAACGTTCCGAGTCATCGTGAATCATTTTCCTATTTAGATATTACAATGACGGGGGACAAAACCTCTGAATTTTCGGGTTTTTTCATACAAAAGCACTGTTTTTACCAAGTGTAATTTCTATGTTGTCATTTTATTTAAAAAGTTTACCAGACAAGCCTAAATACATTTGAGACATTATATGCAAAATGAAATGGTTTAAAAGATGAAAATCTTATTTTTAGCGTTTTGTTTGCCAAGAGAAGTCATGTTTTATGTAACAAAAACCCCAAGAACTGTCCAGTCAAGTTGTAAAATCTTAATAGAAAACCGATTCATATTTTGGTCGGAATTTTAATTGCCAAATTCAGTATTGAGACACATTTGTTTGTTTTTCTTTATTTTCGATTTCTTTTGTCACTTTTGGTCTCAGAATCCTGAGACTGATATTTTTCCAGAAGTTGTTAAGCCCTTCCCCCAACATATTGATGCTGGAGTTTTTAAATAATATTTTCTGGCAGAGTACCGGGTATTCCAAATATTAATTGCTAATTTTTATAAAAGTTCTTTTCCTTTTTCGCTGTTTTTGTATGTCACAAGTGGTTCAAATCACTACCTGTATAATATTTCATGTATTAATCTTATTTTTTGAGTTTTGACAAAGCTTTAAAGTATAAATTGAAAGTTGAGTTATTTTTCAATATCTTAAATGTCTTAACTATCAGATAAGGATATTTATGCAGAGAAGGCATTCATACACAATCATGTCTTGGGGAATGCAAAGAAATAATTAAGCATGCCAAAATAGGATGATCGGTGAAATTAGGTATAAAGCATGCTTGTGTCTTCTTGTTCTCTGGTGTTCTACTGTTTTGCTGTGTCCTCTTGTTCTCTGGTGTATTACTGTTTTGCTGTGTCCTCTTGTTCTCTGGTGTCCTACTGTTTTGCTGTGTCCTCTTGTTCTCTGGTGTCCTACTGTTTTGCTGTGTCCTCTTGTTCTCTGGTGTCCTACTGTTTTGCTGTGTCCTCTTGTTCTCTGGTGTCTTACTGTTTTGCTGTGTCCTCTTGTTCTCTGGTGTCCTACTGTTTTGCTGTGTCCTCTTGTTCTCTGGTGTATTACTGTTTTGCTGTGTCCTCTTGTTCTCTGGTGTCCTACTGTTTTGCTGTGTCCTCTTGTTCTCTGGTGTATTACTGTTTTGCTGTGTCCTCTTGTTCTCTGGTGTATTACTGTTTAGCTGTGTCCTCTTGTTCTCTGGTGTCCTACTGTTTAGCTGTGTCCTCTTGTTCTCTGGTGTCCTACTGTTTTGCTGTGTCCTCTTGTTCTCTGGTGTATTACTGTTTTGCTGTGTCCTCTTGTTCTCTGGTGTCCTACTGTTTTGCTGTGTCCTCTTGTTCTCTTTTGCTGTGTCCTCTTGTTCTCTGGTGTCCTACTGTTTTGCTGTGCCCTCTTGTTCTCTGGTGTCCTATTGTTTTGCTGTGCCCTCTTGTTCTCTTTTGCTGTGTCCTCTTGTTCTCTGGTGTATTACTGTTTTGCTGTGCCCTCTTGTTCTCTCGTGTCCTACTGTTTAGCTGTGTCCTCTTGTTCTCTGGTGTCCTACTGTTTTGCTGTGTCCTCTTGTTCTCTGGTGTCCTACTGTTTTGCTGTGTCCTCTTGTTCTCTGGTGTATTACTGTTTTGCTGTGTCCTCTTGTTCTCTGGTGTCCTACTGTTTTGCTGTGCCCTCTTGTTCTCTGGTGTCATACTGTTTTGCTGTGTCCTCTTGTTCTCTGGTGTATTACTGTTTAGCTGTGTCCTCTTGTTCTCTGGTGTATTACTGTTTTGCTGTGCCCTCTTGTTCTCTGGTGTCATACTGTTTTGCTGTGTCCTCTTGTTCTTTGGTGTATTACTGTTTTGCTGTGTCCTCTTGTTCTCTGGTGTCCTACTGTTTTGCTGTGTCCTCTTGTTCTCTGGTGTATTACTGTTTTGCTGTGTCCTCTTGTTCTCTGGTGTCCTACTGTTTTGCTGTGTCCTCTTGTTCTCTGGTGTATTACTGTTTTGCTGTGTCCTCTTGTTCTCTGGTGTCCTACTGTTTTGCTGTGTCCTCTTGTTCTCTGGTGTCCTACTGTTTTGCTGTGTCCTCTTGTTCTCTGGTGTATTACTGTTTTGCTGTGTCCTCTTGTTCTCTGGTGTATTACTGTTTTGCTGTGTCCTCTTGTTCTCTGGTGTCCTACTGTTTTGCTGTGTCCTCTTGTTCTCTGGTGTCATACTGTTTAGCTGTGTCCTCTTGTTCTCTGGTGTCCTACTGTTTAGCTGTGTCCTCTTGTTCTCTGGTGTATTACTGTTTAGCTGTGTCCTCTTGTTCTCTGGTGTCCTACTGTTTAGCTGTGTCCTCTTGTTCTCTGGTGTCCTACTGTTTTGCTGTGCCGTCTTGTTCTCTGGTGTCCTACTGTTTTGCTGTGTCCTCTTGTTCTCTGGTGTATTACTGTTTAGCTGTGTCCTCTTGTTCTCTGGTGTCCTACTGTTTAGCTGTGCCCTCTTGTTCTCTGGTGTCTTACTGTTTTGCTGTGTCCTCTTGTTCTCTGGTGTCCTACTGTTTAGCTGTGTCCTCTTGTTCTCTGGTGTATTACTGTTTTGCTGTGCCCTCTTGTTCTCTGGTGTCCTACTGTTAAGCTGTGTCCTCTTGTTCTCTGGTGTCCTACTGTTTAGCTGTGTCCTCTTGTTCTCTGGTGTATTACTGTTTTGCTGTGCCCTCTTGTTCTCTGGTGTCCTACTGTTTTGCTGTGTCCTCTTGTTCTCTGGTGTCTTACTGTTTTGCTGTGCCCTCTTGTTCTCTGGTGTCATACTGTTTTGCTGTGCTGTCTTGTTCTCTGGTGTCCTACTGTTTTGCTGTGCCCTCTTGTTCTCTGTTGTCTTACTGATTTGCCGTGTCCTCTTGTTGTATTGTCCCTTCTACTAGTGATCTTCTCCATGTCTTTGTTTTCCCTTTTTTCTGCCCTTGCGAGTTCTAAACATGTATTAATATTTTCATAAATTTTGATTTTTTTCAGTGTCTCCAGTTTTTGTTCTCTCTCTTTTTTCATTCCTACTGTCTCTCCATTTGCTGGCTTTCATTCATATGCAGTGGTTATTATATCTTGTCATTTTATTTTTGGTGTAAAGGGAATCATTCCAATGCCCAATTAATTAACAGATTAATGAATACATTATTCATCTATTCTGATTACTAATTCAAATACGGTCATCGATACTTGTGAATTAACAGGTTTTTCATTTTTTGGTTAATGGTACTCCTTATCTAAGCTTTTTTAAACCTTTTGTTTTTGTTCATCATAATTACGTAGCTTTCTATACAGTTTTTATCATGTTTTACTCATCATTAAACAAAATACACATAAGCAATAAAACTTCTTCACTTTAAAAAAAAAAGATTGACCTTAACCCTCATATTATAGATTTATAGTGACCTTGACCTATATATTTTTCTAAAATTTAAAACAAATGACCTGTAATGTTTTTTAAATTTAAAAACAATTCAAAGTATTTGCTAATACAATGTACATATACTAGGATTTCCATTTTTTTATAATTTTGTTGATCTGTATGAAAAAAAAAAAAAACATAAACATTTAAAGGTTTAAATTTTACAGGTAATTGGAATTCTCATTTCCTTTACGTCATTGTTTAATATTTTATAATAATATTTAGTTAAGGACACCTGTCTGCAAGTTAAATTCAAAGTCTGTTTAATGAACCAAAATCACACCTAAAAGTAAACCAAATACATGTATTTAGATGTTTGGTTTGACTATACCATGGATTTTCATCCAATTAGTCACCTTGACTGTCTGAAATATACATACTATTAAGTTTGTTTCATAGCAAGTTACTAGACACTCCCTATCAGTAATAATAAAAATCTGATGATCAGGAATATCTGTCAGTTAAAACATGTACTAAAAAGTAATGAAATGTTTTGTTGAATTGTTTTGTAAAATTTTACCCTTGGCTTTGCTATTATATTGTTTTTGTTATGAATTTATAAATTTGTTCCACTTCTTTGTGACTTTGAGATTTGTTATCTGTTTACATGTACATTTATTTCATATTGTTAAGTATAATTTTGCCAGTTAAGGAAAAAAAATTGAAAAAAAAAAAGAAAAAAAGAGGCTGTTATCATTTGAAATTCGTCATCAATTTTGAATTCCGAAACATAAAAAAATTGAATCATCAGTCAATTTTCTGTTGTAAAGAATGTGTGCTTTAAATCATAAATCTGTAAAAGGAATCATGTTTATTGCACAAAATTTGTTACAATCTTGTCCACAGGGGGAAAAAAACCCCACTAAGATACATATTTCAGACATTTATCTGTCATTTCAAAATTTTCAATTAATCAATAATTTCATGTCAAAATAAGTGATGTTTCAGGTTCTTGGCAGAGATTTGATTGGTTATGGGTGTTTTCAAGAAAGTTTTGACTATTGATTTTAAGAATTCTGTGATATAATGTCATATAAAGCTTGATACCTGGTAAATATGGCATTCGAACATTGTCAGTCCCTTTGTCTCACTGGTTTGTTCTTTTGTTTATGTGTTGTCAAATTTAAACCACACCATGCTGGTCATAAGGTGGTTGTGTTTGTTGATAGTTTTTATAAACATCTACTTATATTTTGTATAAATTGTTACTGTTAGTAGACATAATATATTAGTGATTCATTAAATATTCAAAATAAAAATCATTAAAATTTATTATTTATTTATTATTATTAGCTCACCTGGCTTTAGCCAGCGTGAGCTTATGGTATGATGCGGCGTGTGTATGTGCGTGCGTGCGTGCGTGCGTCCGTAAACTTTACATTTTAATCTTCTTCTCCAAAACCACTGGGCCAAATTTGATGAAACTTGGTTACCATTATGCCTGGGTGAAGCCCTTTCAGATTTGCAAAAATGAAAGAGTTATGTCCCCTTGGGGCCCCATAAGGGGGGAAATAGTGAAAAACTTTAAAAATCTTCTCCTCTGAATGTACAAGAGATATACCTTAGTTATTTCATTTATACCATCCCTAGGTCATCTAGTTTCAGATTTGCACAAATGGTAGCCATGGGGCTCAAAATGGGGAAATTATAAGGTACTAAGTGGGAAAATTGCTTAAAATTATATATTTGTCACTATATCTTGAAAACAATTGACTTTTTGTATAGGCATGTATATTAGAATATTGTAGGTATTGACATGACAATCATTTTAATATATGGTTCAAGGTCATATGTTGAAAGGTCAAGGTCACAGCTGCAAAAAAAAAACTTAAATTGCTTATTATCTTGAAAACAATTGACTTTTTGTATAGGCATGTAAATTAGAATATTGTAGGTATTGTGACAAAGATCATTTTGATATATGATACAAGGTCATATGTTCAAAGGTCAAGGTCACAGCTGCAAAAGAAGACATAAATTGCTAATTATCTTGAAAACTATGAACTTTTTGTATAGGCATGTATATTAGAATATTGTAGGTATTGACATGACAATCATTTTGATATATGGTTCAAGGTTATATGTTGAAAGGTCAAGGTCACAGCTTCAAAAAAGACTTAAAATGCTAATTATTTTGTAAACTTTGAACTTTTTGTATGGGCATGTATATTAGAATATTGTAGGTATTGACATGACGATCATTTTGATATATGGTTCAAGATCATATGTTCAAAGGTCAAGGTCACAGCTTCAAAAAAGACTTAAAAGGCTAATTATCTTGTAAACTATGAACTTTTTGTATAGGCATGTATATTAGAATATTGTAGGTATTGACATGACGATCATTTTGATATATGGATCAGGGTCATATGTTGAAAGGTCAAGGTCACAGCTGCAAAAGAAGACTTAAATTGCTAATTATCTTGAAAACTATAAACTTTTTGTATGGGCATGTATATTAGAATATTGTAGGTATTGACATGACAATCATTTTCATGTATGGTTCAAGGTTATATGTTGAAAGGTCAAGGTCACAGCTGCAAAAAAAAAGACTTAAATTGCTTATTATCTTGAAAACAATATTGAGTGCGGAAGGTCCTTAGGTGGTATAGATTCAAAATTGTATCCAACATGTCTGTCAGAAATCCAAGATGGCTGCCGTTACTCTAAATAACAAAAATAAAAAAAATGGCCATTTTGGGTTTTTTTTGTACTGATTTTGTTGAAATTTGAAACATAGAAAATAGATGTCGAGGGATAAAACATATATAACGGGTTTTTCCTTACGATTTTTCGTTTGTGTAATAATTACGTAATATGCAAATAAGGTTTATTTTTAGCCATAATCTTTGAAAATCTTCTTCTCTTAAAGTACGTGGCCAATTGAAAGGATATGGAAGTGTGGAAGGTCCTTGGGTGGTATAGATTCAAAATTGTATCTGACATGTCTGTCGGAAATCCAAGATGGCCGCCATAGCAAAAATCGAAAAATGGCCATTATGGGTTTATTTACATGTATATACTGATTTTGTTGAAATTTATAACATAGAAACTAGATGTTGGGGATAAAACATATGTAATGGGTTTTTCTGTACAATTTTCCTTTTTTGCAATAATTATGTAACATGCAAATAAGGTTTATTTCAGCCTAAATCTTCTGAAAGTACATGGCCAATTGAAAGAAATTTTATGATTCATAGCGCTTGAAATAAAAGAAAATAAGGATATTGCTAGTGAGTTTGTTTGATATTTTATTGATTGAATATATTTAAAAAGAAAAAGCAAAGAACAAATAAGGATGTGCCAGGTGAGCGATACAGGCCCTATTGGGCCTCTTGTTTATTATTATTATAATTATTATAATTTGTTTTTGCAAATTACACTATTGTAAATCACTTTAATTTTATTTGGGACATAAAGTCTCCAGAAAATTAAGATAAATTTCTAACTGACAAGGATCTAAAAAATATAAGTGTAAAAGTAATGGAGTTGAATTATGTTGTTTTATGCCATAGTCAAGATTTTTTTAAAACTAAAATTGAGGTGGTCAGTTCTAAAATGGTGGTGGAAACTTGTGCCCAAAGAAAAAACTGATAAACTTCTTCACTGAGATCTGCTCAAGCAAGTTTCGAAACCTAGCAGGTGTGAGGCACTGTGATCTGTAAATACAAGTTTTTGCCAGGTATGAAAGGGTGTCTCTGATCCCCCCAAAAATTTGTTATTCTGATTATTTACTTCTCAGCCATATGTTATGGATATTGAGTCACTATAATTGCATAAGTAAAAATAACAACTTTAATAAAGTTCCTATATATATATATATATATATATATATATATATATATATATATATATATATATATATATTTGCTTATTAGAAAAATGAAAAATCATCTTAAATTTCAGTTTGAATGATTTATGACAACATGGTGACTTCACTACAGTGGTACCTTACCACACCTACTGGTAGTCGTTTGTATTTTTGTATAAAGTACATGTAATTTTAAATTATTGACAGGCTATAAAAATCCAGGTGGTACAATTTTTTTAAAAAACAAAAAAGACAAGGTGATCTGTTTTACCCTCTGTAGTGGGGTAAGTAATTTTTTCACTGTTTGTGACAAGGCATTATTTAGTTAATTTTAAGTACATGTAATTTGTTGGAACAAGTACATGTATTTCTGATGTGCTTTGTACAAATGTGTAATTGAGGTGCCCTTTAGAATGCTAATACACTTGACAATTATGATGAAGATAAAACGGCACATCACTTAGTTTAATAGTACTTAGCCAAACAACACAGCCAAGATTCTTTCACTTATATTTAGAAGGTCATGGAGACAGTGGAGGATCTGTAAGCATGCCCTTAAGACCACTTGGTCACTAAGGCCCAAAACAGAGATGCATACAAAGAAAATCCTGTGGTGTCTACAGTTGATCTAGGTTGAACTTACATAAGTCAGACACCTTGTGTTTTAAGTCTTACACCTTTGTCTTTCCTTCACTACAATACAATTTTGTTAAGGTTTTTTCCTATCTCAATTGATAATACAAACTCAAGTTATATATATTTTTGTGACCCGTATTTAATTTTAAGATGAACAACTAACTTTTAAAAATTTAGCCCAGTATGGAGGAGGTAAAGCATAACCATTTTCTTCTGCTTCTTTTTGTAAAGTGAAAGGATTTTCAAGAATTTTTAAAACTTTTCTCACACCTTCAAAGTCATTATTCTCTGCTTGTTCAATAACTTTCTGAGCTATCCAGTTCCGAAGCACATACCTTGGATTAGTATTATTCATTATATTTTGTCGTTTTTCATCTGATATGTTTTGACGTTGTTGTCGTTGACGATATGCTTTGATCCACTTGTTATACCAGTCATGTGAAGACAAGCGTTTTAAAGCCCAAGCAGATTTTGGTATATTTTTACTATCCAGATTTTTCAATGATAATTCACCCATTTGTCTGAATGTCATCGTAAAATCTGACTTTCTCTCCTCCATCATTTTTAACAATATTGCAACAAGCTGTTCATCATCTTCTTCAATGGTTACAAAACCAAGTTTTCTTCGAAAAATTTCCATAAATTTCTGTTTATAAATTTGGACATAACCTTTCAAAATGGTTTCAATTTGTTGAATTTGATTTGAATCTAGCAAAGGAACTAAAGCTTGTGCTAATTTATCTACATTAAATATACCAATTTCTGGCTGTTTTTTATAGCTATACATTCCTTCATCATCCGATGTGTTTGGAACAAAATTGGGATTATACTCTTCCAAAAAACCAAAGGGTCCATAATCAATTGTTATAGATAAAAGACTGAAATTATCTGTGTTACAGACTCCATGAGTAAATCCAACACTTTGCCATTTGGCTATCATTTCCGCTGTTTCTTTCACAACTATGCTGTAAAATGCCAAATACTTGTCTTCATCATTTATATCAATGGCAGTGAAATAATTCTCTATAACAAAATCTGTAAGTGTTTTTAGTAACTCTGTTTCACCTTTCTTAGCCAGTATTTCCAGAGAGCCAATTCTAAACCATGATCTAGCTAGTCTTAAGACAATGGCCCCTCTCTCCTTTACCGGATGTCCATCATAAAACTGGTCTCTTATAACTGGATCATTGCTTACAGTTATTGTAGCAGCTCTACTTGTTGGTATACCTAAAATAGAACGAAAGATTCATTTGAAGCAGGTTTATTCTTAAAACCTGTAAAAATAATACATAGAAAAATTAAAAATCTTATAGTTACGTGTCTAAAAATGCAAATACACATCTACAACAAATTATCTTAATATACATCAAAGGATTTTAGTGAAGTAATGGTGTTTTGTGCTCTGGTCTAAATTTATTTACTAATATCAACTTGAAGGCAGCTGGCTCTGGAATGGTGGAAGAAACTGGACAGGCCAGTAAATGTTCTGCAAGTGAACTAATTAATTTTCTCCCCGTGCCCAACAGGGATTCAAATCTTGGCAGTAAATGGTGGTTGGATCCGTAAGCACCCTTTAAACCATTCAGCTACAGACGGGCACCATACAGCATTGTAAAAACTATGGGTACAACCTTAGATTTGAAACCCAGATTTAATGTACTTAGGAAATTTCTTGAGCCATATTTGGAGATTCAACAACCTTAAATCAAAACTTCTAGTTTTCATTCCTAAGTAAACTGTCTATGTTATATTTTTACTTAACCTTCCAACTTCAGTAATTGTATGGAAACAAACAAACACACAGCACATATAAAAATAAGTAAAATCTGTGTTATCTTACTATTACCAATTTGCTTCTAATTAACCAAATATGTGGGTTATCTTGGTCCAAAGTTCACCTGTTACCCATATTACATTTATTCTTTTCTGGTCTTTAAGTTTTATCATATGTTTGGAGATACATTCAGTTGATTATAAGTACATAAATTATAAATTAACTTTGCAACTGGTAAGTATGTTATTACTAAATAATTTGTACATCAAAAGTTAAATCCTTTCTGAAATAGATATTAAAAGTTTATACATGTATATATTTTTCAGTATACCTAAATGATACATGGCCTCACTACAGAGAAATTCCCTGATAGATGATCTAAGAACAGCTCGGCCATCACCTCGTCTTGAATATGGTGTTAAACCAGAACCTTTTAACTGAAGTTCCCATCGCTCTCCTTTTCTATTTACATATTCACCAATCATAACTGCTCTTCCATCTCCAAGCTGATCTGCCCAACTTCCAAACTGATGTCCACCATATCTATGAGAAAGGGGTGTGGTCCCTTCCAATACACTGCCCTCCACTTACAAAGGAAATAAACTCAGTTTGGTCCAATATTTTTGTATCCAAATCCAAGATTTGATTTAATACTTTTACAGAATGTGCAACAAGTTGTACTTTTGTTTTAAATGGAATTGGATAAACTACAGAAAACACACAGTCTTTCACTTCTCTTACATAATTTTTCTTTTCAGGATCCAATGGTAACCTTTCTAAATGCAGCTGTTTTGCTAATCTCCATGATGGAAAATGGGTAAACAGATCATAAGATGCAGTGCATGTAGTTAATTTTTGTAATAATTCTAAATATGAATTTCTTTTCGTATAAACATAAGCTTTGATAGACGTTTTAACACCGAAATCACCCAAAAGCAAAGTAAAAATGAAAACATGCAGACAAACCGAAAGTAGACACATCCCAAAAATATGGCGGAAGTGACATACAGCCAAACACAATTTACGGATTTCAATAATTATACAAAACGTACATAGCATTTGTAAATACTTTATTTCAAATTTATTCGTTTATTGAAATAAAAAGTCTAAAAAATCAATATGATCTATGAATTTAACATCACAGATATTTTTATTTTCTTCAAATTATTATTTTTTGAACTATCAGTTGAATGTCTCGTTTTGTTTATTTTATCCCATACTTGAAATTTTAACATCGTGCAATAACTGGATTAAGTACATAACGAGAGAATAGTGTAACTGGAATCATGACAATAACAAGTAGTTTCCTGGAAGAAAAACTAAAGAAAGAAATAGGCGCAACACATGTGGTAAATTGAAAAAAGCAACAGGGCAAATCATTTTCAAAAGTGTTATCTTTTTTAACGCAATAAATCGATTATGGCTTATGGTTTCTGAAAGGGATAATTATTACCAACACTTGTTTCAGATATTAAGTGTAACTCCACACCCAAATTTAACATGTATCATGTTTTTTCTTCCAAAATAATTAAATTTAAGAGTATACGAGGTCACAGGTTCTTATTTTGAAAGTAGAAGGCATGGTTAGCAAACATCAACACCACATACATTCTTCCGATTACTAAAACCAGCAATGAACAGATGAACACCATCAAGTAATCTTCAGTATCCTGAAGTTTTGATGTAACTGCAAAGAAGAAGGCATCTTGAAGTATATAAATGTTTTTGAAAATAAATCTTTTACCTGTCTATTTAAGTCAGTAACTTTTTTGCAGTTCCACTGATATTTTTTGGTCTGAAATGAAATAAGGCGACACCAGTTGGTATCAGAAAAACCTGACTTACACGCAGCTGTCATGCATAAAGAGTGTTGTGGTCAGAGGAAATTCAGACTAATCACAAGTTCATGCATTAACTCCTTTAAGTTACAACCCCTAAAACACAGACCCCAAACCAAATGTAAATATGTGTATAAGGTTCTGTGGTATAAAGATTATGGTATTCAAGGAATAAAGATGCACCAAAGTGTTTTCATAGCTAATCAAAATATCTTTTTGCAATAAATTGAATAATCCTTATGAGATGTTCTGTAATAATCTGATGACCCCATATTGTTCTTATTTTCTTGTTGTACTCAATTGCTGTGAAGATCAATTTTGAGCATTATTTCACTGTAACACTTGTTTCCAATCAAAATTTCTTTCATTTGGTTGCAACTTGGTATTTGCTAACACTTGATTGCAGTGGTTGCTGGCTTGCTGCCCACCATTTCCATTGTTCTAAGATTAGGTAAATTCTATTGTAGTGTAAAATAAAGTGACTTACCACGAGTGAGAATCTTAATGTGTCTCTGACAGAATAGAAACTGATAGCTATTAGTTGTACAAAATTCCATGTTTGAAATTTGCCTAAGGATGAATATTTTCCAATATATTTTCAATAAGTATTTTGACCAAGTCATTTTTAAAATGAAAAAATATTGAATTAATGTAAAAGATTAATATTTTATCTCCATGGTTTGATGTCCTAGAATTTTTTAGAATTTATTTTTTGTCTTTACATAGTGCACATGTACAAATTGCATATTAAATGTATGTATTTATAGGATATTGTGGATCTGTCTGATGGATGTGGAACAAAGTTTCAGGCATTGATTGTATCACCACAGTTTGAAGGCAAACCATTACTACAAAGACATAGGTTAGTACAGGGTAACTTTGAAGTTCATTTTGCTCATGTGACCTTTTATCAACAGACATGCCGTTATATTGTAAAAATGAGTAAGCAGCTTGAATCACAATGATTACATAGCTGGTTGAAGATGAAAACCATCACAAAATATTTACTTTGCATTTTCAGTTTAAAAGTACCTTTCCTAGTTAATGTTACCTTGCTGTTCAGATTTTAATGCAGTTCATTGTATTTGGAGAAATGTTTTAGTTTATTGTACTTCTGCAGGTTTGTTACTCTGCTTAATTTAGGGCCAAAATTGGACCTAATTCCAAAGGTTTGAAGCCTGTATTTTTCCCACATGTCCCAGTATTTTGGTGAACTTTCCCAATTTGGAAAAAAAAACCTAAATTTAACTCATCACATTTCTACTATGTACTTTCCCATTGAATTAATTGCTAAATTTTGTATAAAAGAATAATACTTATTTTCTAAATACTTTTCTAAAGACATTGGACCCATAACTACAAAGGGTCAATGGCTCTGTTCTGATTTTGTTCAAATCTTTTGCAAATACAGTACATTAATTGGTTAATTAGAATGATGAATTCTGTCTCAATCCAAACTATTTTACACATATCAAAGTGGCTAGCCCTGATTTGGTGGAAGAAACCAGAGTGCTTGAAAAAAACTTGATGTTTAGCAAACTTGCTCAGAAAACTGTTATTGAAATTTCAAACATAGCTTTTCATGAAGCTCACAGCAGTTGATGGTTTATGCATGCTCAGGTTTCTTTCACCACCCTAGAACTGAATGCCTCAAAACAGTAGAAAGAATTTTGACGGGTGTAAATATGGGTACTCTTAAATATTTCATTTCATAAAAGTCAACTCAAAAACTAATTTTCAGTCAGTAAAATTCCATGAATTGAAAAATCATTTAAAAATTGTGAAATATAATGTCTTGTACATGTATATTGCATGTATCACATTCAGTAATTTCATAAAAGTTTCTATTTTAACATGGTGTTTCAAGTTGATGGCTCTTTAACATTCAAGATACACTTGCTCATTGAATGAATATCATGTTTCTGGTTGGTTGGAATGATGTTTTACACCAAATTCATGATTTTTTTCTCTTAAGATTGCCAGTTTTTGTAAATAGTAAACTAAGGAAACACAACCTTATGAAGAAAAATGTGTTACCTTTTGGCAGTTGAACTTACAGATTGCCTCACAACGGGTTCTGTCTTTAACCTAGCTCTTAAGACCACTGGCTGTCTGTAAGGCTGTGAGTTATCACTGACATATGTAGGGATAATATAGAATTTATTCAACATCAAAGGAGTTTTTTGAGGAGTTCTTTGAATATTAGCTTCATATTGGAAAGTGATAGATTTAATTGTTTTTGGTTTTTGTTTTAACAGGTTGGTAAATTCTACTCTAGAAGAAGAAATGAAGATTATACATGCTTTCCAGATGAAAACTCTGACACCAGAACAGTGGGAACAACAAAATAAATCCAAAAGTTGAACATTATAGCCTAAATATAGTCAATTACAATGATCATTACCTTGACATTAGAAAAAGAATGATTTGGAGACAGCACTTGAATGTCATGAGCAAAATGCTTACCTTTTCAGACTTTTTAGACACAAGCTTTATTCTCTTCATTATAAATTAGAATAAATTTATTTTAGCACAGCCAGATTATTTCTTGCCTTGTGCAGATTGTTTCAGGACATAGGCAAGCCTCTTGTAAGTTAGTTATGTTGGAATACTCAGGTAAATCACAATTCTGTCCACTGAGGCACAAATATTGAAGTGCTAGATGTACCTAAGGATACTGTTTTTCTATATCAAGGTGTTTGCTAAAGTAGTACACAAGTTTGACTTGTGCATGAACAAAATATTTACTATTCAATTCCAGTGCCTCTGCTTCATACCTTTACCTGATATTTTGTGAAGTAAAACCTGTTTATTAAGGACACATTAATTAACAGTTTAAAGCTTTTTATAACTACCAACTATGTACCATCATTTAAAAGCATGCTTGTTCTCTAATATGATGATAGAAAAAATGTTTAATTTTTACTTAATGCTTCCAAAAGCAGGTGCCCTTTCATACAGGTTTTTCTGCACTTTTTAGTATTTAAATGTATTCATATTGTTCAATTCTATAAGCTAAGTGAATAAATTACAATTCTTTATGAATTTAGCGAATCCTTGTTTTTAGCTCACCTGACCACATTAGCTTATGTCATGGCACAGCATGTGACCATGTGACTGTTTCAACTGATATTTACATGCAATTAGAAGTTTTATTATTGTTTTGATATGACCTTTAAAATTAGGTCATGGTCAAAATCTAGGTCAAGACCTACTTTGTTATTTTTGTTGTTTTAGGATATTTTCTTGAAATCTATATTTTTCAAAAAAAGAGTCAAGTGGAGTGATTGTGTTTTATGCCAGTATTCTTATGCCTATCAAGTCAGAAGGTTTATGAATTATTGGAGAAACTCTCAGTAAACTACCAATCTTGATGGACAAGATTGTGGCAAGCTGTTGACCTTTTTACAATGGGATCTGCTTAAGTGGAATTGATCCTAGGTGGTGAAAAGTACCGTGATCAGTGACACCTTACTACTACTCTGCTAATGAAACTGCTAACTAGGAGTGAAATGACAAGGCCAGTGCTGATGTGCATGCCAAGACATATAGAAAGTAAAATTTTGAATTTTTCGATAAAGTTTATCATTTTGTTTAGTTATCCAGAATCAAAAGTTTTGTGAATGGTGATCTTAACATATTTTGTTCTTGTGTCTAATTCCTGGAAGCTCTGATTTTATTGCCAAGTAGATATTTTTATTAGGACATGTCTTAAAAGACACCCATTGAGCTGTATATTTTAAGATTACACAGGCCTTTAGTTAGCATAGTTATATATACTATACAATATGTATTGGGTGTATTAACAAAACAGTCATGTAAGACAGGATGTTTGGTTTACTCTGGGTTCAGTTTTCATTCAGGTTGTACTAAACAAAACTAAAATAATGTACCGGTACATTCCATTTTGAGACATGATATTAAACTGTTACATTGATTTTATGTAAGAAGTGGAGTAGAGTACTAGTGTTATATTCCCCAGTCCAGATTCTTTCATAATATTGACAACAAGTTCTGGGTGGTAGAAGAAATGGAAATGCCAGGAGAAAACCATATTTTTGTTGAGGAAACTCTTAAACTTTTTCACAATGGATCTGCTAGTATGGAAATTGAATCTATGTGGTAAGAGTTAAATTATATGTGAAAAGGGAAAATCTCAGTTAAAGCTGCATTATGTTTTCATAGGAAAAGATTATAATGGTGCTGATCTACCTAGTGATGTTCCTAATGAACAATGTTACATTTGGTTCAACCATAAAAGTTCAAATAAATATAAAAATAGCAATTTCCCAAGTGAGATGTAGCCTGTGGGATCTAATTTCAGAACATGTTACATAAAAAAAAAAATGGGTCATTTAAACACAACTGATACAACAGTGAAATATGATAAACTAAACACAGAATTTCATTAAATTTGTCTTTGTGACTTTGTAAGGGATAAATAACACCATTGTGAATACATTTGGATATTAATGACGGACAATTAATGAAATTTCTCAGGTTCCCCCTTCCATTCATTTGAGTCTCTGTACATCAGTGCGCAAGTTCCAAGCTTATAACAAGAATCATTAAACAAGTAACCAACCTGTTAGAGGAATCCTTTTTTCAACAGCTAATGGAAATGAAATTTTAGAATATGGTAAAAAAAAATGCAGAAAATTAAAAAATAGTGCAGCTTTAAGAAGGATTCAATAAATACAGACTATAGAATGAAGTGTATCATCTAAGTCAAGATTATTTCACTTGTATTGAAACTACCTATTACAAGTAAAGTTGCATAAATTAACAGCCATCCGAACTGGTAATTTTAGCTTGTCTGTACAAATTACAGAATAGCTTATGGCATATATGGATGCATTTCCTGCAAATGATTGCATCCAGAATGATTTATTGAACAAGACATGCCATGCTGTGCTCCTGACGGATTTAGCATCTAATGCATACAAACAAAGCCATTGATTACTTAAGTCTTATTGTAAGGATTAAATGTATCTCCTGATTGGAAAACAAACATATTTTACTAATTATTCACCCTTGGACCGAACACAGTTGAAATTTTATCAATTATCAAATCTTGGAGCACACACAGTTGAAAGTGATGCATCATTAATATATCAGTTGACATGCAGTAACAAATAATGAACAATATAACTCATTTATGGATTTATTATTTCTCCAAAAAGCACTAGCACGATTTGAAGATATCACATTTATATAAACACTTAAGTGCTTAAGACTATTCTTGAATTCAAACTTGTTTTCATTTCTAAATGTTTTTGTTTCTTTAAAAGATTTTCGCTAGTGCACTCATTAAAAGTGTTATATAAATATTCATCAATGAATAAAAACTAAAAATAAAACAGTCTTCTATGTTTTGAAAAATATATAATTTTATCCAATTTATTAAAAGTAACATTCAACTAAACAGTTTCTGGACGGAACAAATCAACACTGATAAAAATCAAAATTGCAGGAAAGATTGAAATACAAACAAAAATAAAATAAAAAACTGGAGTTTATCAAAGATATAATAAGAAATTGATGGTAAAGTTAAAATCAGAGTTACACAGGTTACTTGACATTAAAGTTTTAGCATTAGTGACCTATAAATAAAACTTCGAAAAGTTAAAACATGAAATTGATTATACTTATATACACACATATATAAACATGTATACATAAATTTTATGTTTTATAAAAATATATCACAGTCATCACTAAAGCCTTTGGTCCTTTGTTTACATAATGTCAATTCATCACTAGAATCTTAATAAAAATTGTAATGTCTCAATTTGAATAAACTGTTTTTTAACCTGACACAAAACACTATTTTACCCACTTAAAGTTACACCATATCTTATAACGATCTTGTTACGAATTAAACCAGGTTGAATCTTGAGTGTTTCATGTAGAGTAACATATTATATGTAGGAAAACTAAACACACTTATAATTGTGGTGAAGCACAATATACATGATGTTGTTAAGACAGCGAAAAGGTTGGTTAATGGTTTAACCTCGGACTCAAACTGAAAAAAAAAAATCTTACCCATGTAGGTTTTTTTTTCATCAAATATGTGTACAGAATATATTTCATATTTTAAACATGTTCAAATCAAAGGCATCAAAACAGTGCTAAAATTAGAAAATTTTGTCTCCTTTCTTCTTTTTCATTTTTTCTTGGTCACATGATCAGACCATCTGTTACATATTAATTTATTTCTTTTTCTTTCCTCCTCCCTTCTTCTTTCTACCCTTGAGAGCTTTGCGGACTTTGTAAGATCTCCAGAAAGCTTGGACAGTTGTTGCAGCTTTAATCATTAGGGCCATCTCACGTTCAGCAGCCTCTCGTTTTTCACGTGCGACTCTACGTTCCTCCATTATCTGTTGATATTCTGTATCAAGAGTTTTAAATCTCTCTTCGAGCTCATGAAGTTGTTTCTTTTCTTCTGTATAAATAGCATCAATCTCTTCATACTCATTCTAATGTAAAAATAATAACAATAATAATAAAAAAGTAATAATAATAATAATAATGACAATAATAATAAAATACTGATTAATACGAAACAGGTAGCTCTTAAATTTACAATGCAAAAGAACTACAGTAAAAACTGCTATGGTGACCATCTTTATATAAAGATCAACATTAATAATCATTAAGACACCAGTGTTTTAATGTCAATTGAATCAATTTAAACCAAAAAGAAATCACATTTCTTAAATCTGATGGATGATATGTATAAACAGTTTCTACTTTATACATTTGTGGAAAAGTACTTAAAAAAAAATATAAAAAAAATAAAAACAAAATTTAAAAAAAAAGAAGGGAAAAAAATCTAAACAGTACTCTGGAAGTACTATACTATCATTAAGGTTATAAGGACAATGTGAGAGTACTATGACATTTGTTTGATTATACTGATACTGTAGGTTTGAAATTTTATTGAATTTAATTTTCAATGATAGGATGGACCTAATAGACAGATTTGATTCTGTAAAACAAAGATCCAGTGTGATGTTAAAAGATAAAAGATTATTGAGTATAATTCTGTAATTGCAATACTGCAGTACTAGTATCTGTTTCATTTCTATACTACTGAGAATAATACTAAGTTACTAAGGCAAATTAGGTTCAAGGATAGAATAATGACTGAGATCAGTACTACCGGTATCTATTACTATCTCACCTGTCTCTCTGTCATAGCAGCATCAAATTTCTGTATCAAGTTATCCACATTAGTTTCTACTTTGAATTTATCCTGTAATATGTATTTGATAAAATAAGTTGATAATATTATAAAAAATAAATATTCATAAAATACTAACAACAAACATGTAAACTGAAAGAAAACAGCACATGAATTCATATATAGCACAAATCATTGCACATTTGTGTTTTCAAAATAATGCATACTTGGATCAAACAGGCAAATTATTGTATCAATTTTATATGTATATACAGTAAAACTTCGATCGCTCGAACGTCGTTTCCTCGAATACCCCGGATAACTCGAAGTCATCTGTTGGTCCCGACCAATTTCCTATACTATCCTATGTAAATAAACCTTGATGGCTCGAACTTCGTTAACTCAAACACCCCCGCTCCCTCGAACAATTAATATTTTTTCAAAAGTATAAAATTAGTGAAAATTCATTGTAAACAAAACACATTACAGATTTAATCAAAAGTAATAGAGTGGAACAAAACAATTAGTCTGGACAGTTACCTAAAACAAATTAACTAATTAATTATTCATTAACTTAATGAGAGAGTTCGATATACTCAGTTGTTTAATCTTTTAATACGATTACATGCAGAGTGTTTGATCGATATTTTTAAACACCTCAGTCGCTCGTGCCTGATGATTGCACATAGAATTCTGTTATATATATGTCACTGGAGCATGTATAGTAATGTGTATTAACGTTATTTCCTGTGATTAAAACGACCGGTAATAATTAATTTTGCTTTGTATTGTTTTTCTTTATATTAGGCCTTGTTAAGTATTACATGTGCAGTTTGAATAAAGTAAGTTTATTTTGTATCATTACCTGTTGAAATTAAAATAAAGTGCCATATTCTAGCCCCATAGCCCTGAACATCATATGGCAGATTGCAGGTCAACATATATGTTGAAATAATTTTGTATTTTTAATTGCAACATTTCATTCTCTTTAATTTTTTTAAAAAATATTTTAGTGATAAATAATGGAATTTTAATTTGGACATTTCATTGTTTGACCATTCAGTTTATTTACATATATATAACAAATTTAAAGATTCGTTGACCGTTGATAACATGAGAACTTGAATCTCCGATCATATCTCGATATTCGCTCACTCGAACCCCCCCCAATGACTCAAATATTTAGTCAAAGTCCCTTGGACTTCGAGCCATCAAAGTTCTACTGTATATGTATATACTGTAATATATTTATAATACATGTATATACAAAAATATTTGAGGGAAAATAGCAGAAGCAATCTTAGATTTCTAAAAGTCATGACTGAACAGAATTTTTTCAATCTGCATCAACCGAGAATTTATCACACTACATTGGAAAATGAAAGCCATCAATGTCAGAAATAATTTATAATTCTTCATTCAATATAATAAATATGTAGTATATATAGGGACTGATTGTTAAAAAGACTGAAAAACAAAACATTGTATATCTTTATAAATATATATATGTTAAAAAAGATAAACAAAAGATTTGAAAAAATTTGCAATTTTTTTTTTTTTTTTTTTTTGCAATGGCAAATAAAAATTAATTTAAATCAACAAAAAGTATGACATATTGACAGAAATTTAAATTGTTTGCAAAAATTCAATTTATTAAAATTAAATGAAATTATTGGGTTCTGGACTAAATTTGAATATTTAATTTGATTACTTTGAATTTGTTAATTTTTTTACTTAATTCAATAAAACCTTTACAATTCATCAATAAATAAAATGTAAATAAAATCCCAAGCTTCTCAAGTTGATATCACTGTTAAAAGGTGGTTGTACAAAAAGGATAAACCTGTTACAGATATGAAAGGGGTAAGCCCCTTACTGAAAAAATGTTATTCTGACTCTTATGTGTGAGAAATAAATTTGAAAAGCATTTCTATACGAAATTTGGTTTTATACTTCTTGTTCTATAATGAGGATTGGTGTTATTTTTTCAAAAATATGTACAGTAATTGTTATTTAGCTTTTATATAAAAACACCACTACAGTAGCTCAGTTGGTAGAATGCTCGGTTCACAAATGGGAGGTGGAGGGTTTAATCATCTGCTGGGTCTGATCAAAGGCTTGAAAACTGGCAGTGACTGTTCTTTCGCCAAGCACTCGACATTTAGAAATGAAAGTCACAGGGGTCCTTCGGATGAGACCTTAAAAACCAATGTCCCATGTCACAGGAGGGTATGGCACGTTAAAGAATCCTCCCTGCATATTGCCTTAAGCGCACTGTAAAGGTAAAAATTTCTGTCACTTCACATATAGCTGGTGACATCTTGATATAAGTGAAATATTCTTGTATGGGACATAAAATCCTATTATATCAATCAATCAATTGATATTAATAAACATCATATTATCTTACTGAAAAATGAAAATGCCAAAAACAGATACACAGCAAACATATTAAACACACACAACTTGCAAACCATATAATATGCAAACAGAAAGTTAAGTAAGTCAGCAATTCAATCCAAAATCTGTGTATAATGCATAATATATATAAAACCAAACAATGAAATAAATAAATTAATAAATAAATAAATAAATAAATAAATAAATTATATTATATATTAGTATTAAGAGATTGTTGTGGAACAGGTTTTTTTTACATGTAATATAGGAAGAACTTAATAATGTTACCTGGTAATTTATATAAAGAATTTTAATTCTAATGCCAAACAAGAAAAAAATGCTTTAGAGATTAGATCTACGAGAATTTTTTCATGATACCAATTAAAACTTATTTGCAGTCAAGAAAAAAATTCAATCTTGGTTTTTAGAAATAAATTAAATCTTATCCTGAATTCAGATTTTTTTTTTCTGTTTTCAATCTGAATCCCTTATGCATGACTGTAACAATGCGATGGACAAATTTCAAATTACAAGTTTTACTATATTTATATGTAAAACTGTTCACCATCTATAATTGTAGCAATTATATTTGAGACACTGAGGCAATATTTATACACTTTGATGTATATGTAACAGGGATTTGTTAATTGTGTAGTGCCATTGTAGCACAAAGTTTATATGAATTTCAAATCCAGAAAACAACACAAACCAAACATTAAACCAACAACAACAACAACAACAACAACAACAAACCAAACTTGCAAAAACAGTACAAACAATGTACTATAAACCTAGCTTTCTATTTGCCATAAAGACTGGTCATTTAAATGCTCGCACAAGGAAATGATAATCAGGGAACCAGCAGGATATGGTGACAATATACTGTATACAAAGGATGATTGACAGTAAACTGTACCACATACCCTTCTAAGTTTCTGTTCATTTTCTCTGTGCTCAAGTATATGATTTTGAAGCTGGGTTTTTAGCTGATTTATCTCTTGTTGGTATCTCTGTCGTTTTCCCTCGCTGTTTTTTGTGTCTGCTGACTCTTGTTTGTCTGCTTCATTTTTAACATGGTTGGTTTTCTCCTGAGAAGTTTTCTGGATTTGATGATGGTCAAGCTGCAATCTTCTGATGACATCATTTTTCTTTTTGATCTGTAAATAATAAAACAATGAATAATTTAAATGACATAAAAATAATAGTTTTCTATTTAAATTACAGTAACCGGTAGTCAGACCTTGATTATTTTTCATAAAGTACATGTATTACACAATTAATATCAGCCAAATTCATGGGGCATGGAGATACAAAATTCTTTTTTCCCTCTGAATTTTAAAAATATGTCAGTTAGAAACATTAAAATTGAATATTTGAAAATGATTTTATTAAAAAAAATTCTAAGCTATTATAGCAATAGTCAATACAACAACATTACTGTAATGGCAAAAATTCAGTAACCTGCTATAAATAAAAATAAAACATCTATATCATTAAAAAAGATCAAATTATAAAGACTTTTAATTTATTATGTTTGATTTATTATATTTAATTTTTGAATATGAATATTGAAAACTCCCCCCCCCCCCCAAAAAAAAAAATAAAATAAAATTAATAATAAATATTTACAATCCAAATCAAATTCTCTGTAATAAACTATTTGACGAGTGATTCGATCTATCACAGCATAGACCCAAAGCTTCACATGCGATCTTTCGTATTCTGACGTCATATTTTTGCATCACGGGAAAATGCAAATACATTGGTAACAGCACTACGTTACAAAGATTTAAACACAAATACATGTGACAAGTCACAGAATGAAAACAATTCATCCTGTCAAGATGCAGAATGTAAACAAAACATAAATGATAAATGTATACCTTTTTAGTGAATTTAATAGCCTAAATAAATAAAGTTGTAAAAGCACAGATATTTAAATAAAACCTTGACACGGTTTATCTGTTGTTGTCATTTTTTGAAAATGAGTATGTGTGGGCGGAGCTAACCCAGTTTGATGCAGTTGAAACCTGTTCGGTATTCACAAGGAATTTCCAGGAAAATCATGAATGAATTAATCAAATTTCAAACATTTGTAACTTGTAATCCACGGATTGTAAATATAAGCATTAAACTTTGTTTGTAATCGATCTATGATGGTTTAGATCGAATGGCTCTCACGCTATTTGTCATAAACCACTTCATGGTTTATTCAAATTAGCTTGAGAGCCATTGGTTCTAAACCATCATAGATTGTTTACAAACAAAGTTTAATGCTTAATAAATGTAAAATAAATCAAATTTATACAAACTTCTTCATCTTTATCAGCAATAGCTAATCTCAATTCTTCTTCCAACTTTTCAATTATTGCAGCATTATTTCTTTCCCTAAGAGACACTTGTTGAATATATTCCATTCTTTCTCTTTCTTCTCCTGGTGTTGTCAGTAATTTGTTCAATAAAATATCTTTTAAGTCATTCAAATAATTTACAAGATCTTGTGTTTCATGTGAACGGGCAGCCTGTTGCAACACAGTACTCATTGCAGCTCTATTGATTGAGAAAGCCCTCAACACATTTTTACATGATGTGCTCAATTGTTGGGCTACAAGACTAAGATTTCTCATTGTACGCTCTGCCTGACTTTCCATACTAGCTGCAGAGCTGATTCTTGATCTAGTCGATTCTGCCTTTGAACTTGCCCGAGACTCTGCCCTTTCTTCTGGCTCTTCAACAATTGTATCCTCTTTCATAAAACTATCCTCTGTTACTTCGCCAAAATGTTCGGTCGGTTCTCTTTCTCCTTCTGCTTCTTCACTTTTTCCTGAACTTGCAGTTCTGATTCTGGCTTTTCTCATTCTTCTCATCTGGATATCAAGTTGTTGCTTTATTTCATTATAGCTACCCTGAAGTACCTTGTGTTGTTCTAATAAACCAATAAGCTCCGAACCAAGGACGACCCTGAATCTGTCCAAGTTCTCCAACACAAATGGCAGTACTGTTATTACCTCGCTTTTCTTTATTGTATCTTCAAACACTGACATGACTCTTTGAGCTTCTATTGTTGCTATCTTTTTTCTGGCTGGTTCCAATGCCCTTGATGGATCAAGTCGTATTCTGTTCCTTGGACCTTTTGCCATTGATGGAGGCTGGGGCATTTGGAGCTTGATTTGAAGGGTTGGCTCCGTTCCAGTTCCCTCGGTCATAACTTGTGCTGGTTGGGGCAAAGCTGCAGTCGCCATTTTGATATGTTTCAAATGTTTCAAGGTCTACTTACAAATCGGTAACGGAAAACTAACTTTTTCCCCTCACAAACTTGTACTTCTGGGCAAAGCAATGTAAAAATAAAGTTTGAAGTTGTGAAACGACTTCTTTTTTTTTCAATATTCCTGTGCAATTTTACTGTTTAAATCACTAAATATCTTTCGCCTTTTCATGCCACTCCATTTTGGATGTTAACTACCAAAATAATCAGTAACAATTCACTAGCAACAAATAGTGCAAAAAATTTACAGAAAATATTTGAAATGGACAAAAATAAAATGTATATTTGTTTTAAGTTAAAAAGTATTAAAAAAAATGAGTTACTAAGAAAAATTCTGGAATATGCAAGATACTTTGAAACGAAATATGTGCAAGAATATATTAATTTCTAGTAACCATGGACTTTGAGCGTTTCAACTCAGTATAGCTTCCGGGTTACTCTCTTTTCGGAACATCTTTAAATTTTTTGTACGATAGCGATAAAACCCGAGAAAGAGAGGTGTATCAACAAATATGGCGGGTACTATGGAAAGTCCTCTTCTCACTTTTAGAAACTCCGATATACATGTCAATGATGGTAAGTGAAATAGAATGATTTTTTAAAAAAGTATTTTGTTTTTTACTGTGTATTAAGGAATAAACAATAAAATTTTGATTTTATTCAGTGCAGTTTTATTCTATTTTTCGAAGGAAATGAAAACTAAAATTTTGTCAATGGAGTCAAAGTTTTGAAATTTAAGCAAAATTTTATTTACTTACTGTACAATGACACTGAAACGCTATGCCTTCTTGTGCCTCATTTTAATATTGGATAGGTCAGTTTTTTGTATTAGAAAATTCCTGGAATTAGGTCCAGGTTTGACTGCATTTATTTATTTATTTCAGGCCTTAGATAGAATTTTTAATGCCACTCGGCACAGTGCCTAGTTAAAGAAGAAAACCACTCGTCACTTTGAAATTTAACTCAGCACAGTCACTACATGAAAACGAGAATTTCTTCTCTTAAGTACAGCCAGAGCTTGTACCAATAAATAATGTTTTCTGACTTTTTCTTAGGTTTTCACGAACTTCGGATTTTCCATTTTAAGTAACCAGTAACTTTCGTTTTGAAGTCGCATGTTAGAAATGCTTCCACCTGCAACTGGTTTGTCATCGGGATCAGCGGTAGTCTAATTAGTGTCTTCGTAAACTCTTTATCAGCTGTTTCATCCTTGTTTGTCTTTAGAAAGTTATACAAAACAGTTTGTTTCTTTTATTTGACATACTTAACAGACCGACAAGTATATAAACACTCGGAACATCGGTTGGATTTTACATATGAGTAAATTTCGAATGCGAAACCAATAGGTTTGCGCATGTGATGCAAAAGTTTAAATGATTTTGTTGATTGACGCTTGTAACTGAACGGCCGATGTCGTTACAATTGACCTCCTTTTACAAGATTTTTCCGACAAACACTGTAGTATCTGTTGTTTATTAATTGCAACAAGCCCCTGGATGTATATGTCTGATAAATTTACTCGGCACCGTGACGAGTGGTAGTAACAATATCACTCGTCCAAGTACACATTTCACTCGTGTGGACGAGTGAATAATCGAAGCCCTGTATTTATTTAATTATTATAAGTATTATTTATAATTTTTTATTTGTATTAATTTATTTATTTTTATTTTTTTTGTTTTCTGTTATAATTTTTGGGGTTGTTGGGAATTTGTTGACCAACAGCTTGGTTCCAAAATGGAACCTAGTAGCTAATAAGGTTAAATTCAAAACAAGGAAAAAACTGAAAAAAACTTTGGTGCACGAGACTGGCATGAAAATTAAGTTGTATCTAACATTTAGCTAGTACTAGAAAGGTTCAATTGTAGGAGTCTAGGTTCATGTAGTTCATTCGGAAGAATATCCCACTAGTAATTGCCAAAGACTTGCCTTGTTCCAGACCTGGCTGCATTTTTGTCTTTCCTTTTACATTAGGGGGCTTGTCTGACCCTTGGTAGTAGCCTCCAACAGGTTGGGTCTAAGATCAAATATGGTGGCTTTATTCAAGGTATTAAATGAGAGAAAAACAAAACAAAAGGGAGGAATTGGTAGATATGGGTAAATAAGAGGCCAGTCACACGGTTGTGCCCAGCTTGTGTTTGAAGCACAATGATTTGAGGTGGATACCATGAAAATTATCAAAATGAATTGTAGCAGTCTGGGTAACTCAGTTGGTAAGCCACTCACCTATAGTGCGGGAGGTCACAGGTTTAATCCCTGGTCCGATCCTGCATTTTTCTCCCTCTTGTTACAGAATCATGTTATGTTCCATGCAGGGCTCCGGAAAACTTTGACTGGGGTGTCGGACATTTTCCAATTTTTCAAAGCAACCATACCACCAATGCTGTGTAGAGCAAAAAAAAAAAAAAAAAACAAACAAAAAACGCGTACCACCGATATTGTGAATAGCAAACGATGTATTTTAAAAAGATTTTAATTTTTAATATCAAATAGATTTTAAAAAAAGGGTTTAACTAGCCTACTACATTGAGGTTATTTAGGTACATGTTGTCGGGCTCATGTGTCCACATAGTGTCGATTTTTGTACTTTCGGTGTTGACGACACAAGGTTTGATGGACATCTTTGTTAATTGACAATCGTGCATTTTCGTTTTTCGGAACCTCATTTCGAGACCTCTTTGATTGTATTTAGACTTTTTAAAATTATTTATTTATAAGTTAACAGTTTGCTAAGACCATACGATGCACGTTGTAGTCTTAATTAACATCCCGCATTGAACCTCTTTGATGTAGTCCGATGACCATGACCTTCAAGGATCAACCCTCGTTATCAGCTGTTTATGGCTTCCGCCTGTCTTGCGATGTGATTACTTAATAAACAACTTAACAACAAAATTAATGAGGGTTTGGATGATGAAACAAAAGGAACAGATTGAGACCATGGATTCTTACTGATTAATAAACAAAAGCCTAATTATTAGATCTGTAGTATTTATTGAAAAGGATTGACAGGTGATAGCAAACAATACTCGAGTAAAATAATGACCGACAAACATATTTATTCATGTGTCCGATTAACTGAATTCTATTATTAACTAAAAATGTCCGACAAGTGATTTTTCACATCGGACAAAAATGTTTTTTGTCGGACATGTCCGGCAAATATGACCGTTTCCGGACCCCTGGTTCCATGGTACCTCACACTCTAAGTAAACTCATACTTTAAACAAGTCATGAATTTTTGTATAGGTAAACAGTATTCATACCTTTAAGGTCTATATAAGAATATTTCGAAAGAAAAATAGTAAGATAGTCCAAAATCACTTCAACATGTAACTTACTTTTACAAAATTACAAAATAACATAAAAACTTGTATTTTAGTATCATTTTATGTGCTACCAGAGATAGAACAAACCTACTGCAATCAGGTATCATCTACCAAGTTAAATTTAACCTTTTCCAAGCTACTAATTTTAAATTTTGGAATTTTAATCAAAAACACTGAAATTGCAATTCAGAATTATTTGTTATGAAAAACATTTTGAAAAAAGATATTAGAAGTTTATTTTGTTTACATTTTGAAATATAGGACAGGTAGCTTCCCATAGAGCATCTTGTTAGTATTAGGAAGGTCTCGGGTTTGAGTCCAGGGTTTGGCAAAGCATTTTTATCTATCCTTACATATATGCAAGCAAGCTACATAATTCTTCTGAACAATTTAGTAATTGTAAGATTTTTAATTTTTACTTTCAGATGGATCTGAAAATATTGAAGTGGAAAATGGATTTGCTTTTGAACAAGAACATTCTATATATGACAGTAGTGAAACAGAAAATGATTGTCCATAATTTATTATATGATATGCCAGACAGTCAAAATTCTAACCATCACATGACATTGATAAAAGGAAATGAATACATAGCTCGACAAAAACTCTGGAAACTGAACTACCAAGAAGCAGCTATATATTTACAAGAAGGGGAGAATAATGATAAATTTAACACACATCCGTCACACCCAGAAGCTTTACCAGCCTATCAGATCGCTCATAACAAATGGTTCTATGTGTTGGATTTATTTGCTGCTTTGTTAGTTTTATTCATGGCTGCGTGCGAACGTCCTGCAGTTCCTTTCTTGATGCTACCAGTTGGAGTAGGTATTTCTTTTATCTGTACTTATAAATGCATTAACATGATCGGTCACAGTCAGTGTCATTGTCATTACCACCACCACCACCACCACCACCACCACCACCACCACCACCACCACCACCACCACCACCACCACCACCGTCATCATCTCCTCTAAGTTTTTATAGGAATTTTATGAAACTTCCAGGAAATTTTTGCAAAAAATGGGGTATAAATCTTATCTGCAATACCTCTTTAATTTTATAGTAATTTCATCAAACTTGCAGGAAGAGCCTCGGAAATGAGTGGTCTAAAGCACATGCTTATGGACCACATTGCATCTTTTTGCTTTGGTTTGAAACCTGCTTGGTCAGATTCTCCTAAGAGAAAGCTTGTCAGTTCACTTGCCACAATCAGGTGTTTTTCTCTTGGCACAGAGTTTCGTCAAGGAAAGAATTTGGTATGGACATGAGTCCACTCAATCGAATTTGCAGGATAAGAAGTTAATTGTGCACCCGATTAAAAGTTAATCATTTAGCTGGATATTATTATAACTTTGCATTTTGCAATAGGGAAGGAGGATACTCTAAATGTTCATAGAATTTGCAATAATCTCTAATGATAGATTACATAGGGATGGATATGAATAACATAGTAACATAGTGCAGATGGCACATCTTCAAAGACTCATATCTAACATATTGGTAATTGATCAATGATCCTCAAGTTAACAATAGTTAAATGCATATATGGTAGCATCTGTAGATGGCTACATAGTATTATCAGCAAAAGGCCTAATAAACAAACAGAAATTACTTCAACCTCCAATGCATAGTCTTGAAATATAAAAAGCTACAGATTACAAGAACTATAGTACATTTAATATAGAAATTCTGAATGATCATCTGTGGTACCACCATTTTGTGTGGTTGCTGTTATGTAAGTTCTTTCTGTTCTGGTATTTTCTGCTAGTAGTAACCCAAATCATATACATGTATAAATAGCTTTTAATGACATTTTTCATTGTCACTAATAATAGTTTTTATCGATAATTATGTTTGTACAGTTTTGAAACTTATGTTAAAATTAAAAGTGTAGTCATCATGCATCAGGGCCAAAATAAACCCACAAAAAAAAAAAAAAAAAACACTTAATAACATGTACTACACATAATTTGTTATTTTTGTATTGGTATGCTGATGTAATAAATTTTATTTTATAGTCACAGGGCTGTCATATTGTAACAAAATATGCAGATAACTGTTATGTTACAATATTATATATGGCCCCTTAAATTATAATTTTGAGTTTTGAAAATTGAATTTGATGCTCCACTTTCAGAATTAAGCAGGTGCATTTAAACGGCTTGACTCTTGAGATTTTGAGAAAATTAAATTGAACAGAACAATGGAAGCGGTAGATGTAAATTTGCACTGAAATACTGTATCTGTTGACATAAATAAAGTACAAACACATTTGCTGATAATATTGACCAGATAATGACACTTAGTACTGATATTATTGTTTGTTAATTGAAACTTGTGATAATTTTATTTGCAAATAATGGCATGCTATAAATTCTAGATTTAATTTGAGGTCATGTATTAATTTTAGGTGTCAGATAAAATAATGATTTAAATTAATTAAACCAGTAAAATTTGTAAAATATGACTTTGCTTTTTTTGAAAAAAAAAAAAATTAAAAGAGGGAAAAGATTGAAAATAAAGACTATACTTTGCCATAATTATAATTAGGACAAATATTTTTATCCTCGTTTTATTATTGTCAGGGCTTGCATTTAAGCCATGATCTTTGGAGTTCAAACAGACTTTCTTTAAATTTTTTAGAGTCAAATCATATATGTCTATAGTCATGACTAATTCTTGAAAACAAGAAGTCAAATTCAATTCTCAAGAATGGAAAAAGTCTCAAGAGTCTAATGAAAGATTGATTGATTGATTGATTGATTTATTGAATGATTGATCGATTGATTGATTGATTTATTTATTTATTTATTTATTTATTTATTTATTTATTTATTTATTTATTCATTCATTCATTCATTTGTCATATTGTCATTTTTAAAAAAAATATTGTATTAATGAGATTTTAAGTGTTTGTGTACAGACAAGTTTTCATTTGATATGGACTGATATAGTTTGAAGTTTGTCTGTAAATCAATGCTACAGGGTATTCACTGTTTGTCATTTTACTTGCTGAAGATTGGTGGTTTTCTCCAGGAATTTACTAGCCAGATTTAGAGCTGTCACTACCAACTGAATCACCAACTATCATTAATTTCTTTCTTCTATTGCCGATGTGCAACTATGGGAAAGATCCATACTCTTTAAAATAAGTAGACTTGTAAGTGAAAAATGAAAATAGTTATCCATTCCTTGATGCTAAAAAAATGTGTTTTTTTCATGGTTTATTGTAATATTGTTTAACTTTGCATCAGCAATTTTTCAGCTGTTGGAAACAAAGGTAAATTTAATAGTCTTTAAAAATTCATCTAAGACAAAACTTATGTATTTGTGAGATGCGCAGAGTGGCAGTTAAAGTAGCAGTATCATATTTAAGGTCTTCTGTATGGCCTTGCCAGGGTATGAACCTACAACCTCTAAACCTCAAGGCAGACACCCTGCTTCTTAGCCACCAAGGAATTAAAATAACATAAATTTGGGTTATGCTAGTGTACTACATGATGCCTATAAAGCTTTTGTGGAACAAATATTTCTATTGAATATGGATTATATTCGTTGACATTTTCCTGTTAACAATGTTATTCCAGAGGTTTTGTGGCATAAATGTATATGACAAAGTCAGGGTTTGAACCCATGGCCTCTCACTCAAGGCAGACACCCCATACGGAACCCCGTAAAGTTTGAGCAGAATATTTATATAGGATATAGAATAAAATAGATTGACATTTATTTTGTAAAACAATGTAACTTCAGAAGGTTGCGACATAAACATTTCCAAAATGTACCACATGAAAATTGCCGGCCATTGATCACATGGTATACTTACAAATCCCATTGGTAACTCTTGGGAAATGACGATTATCATTTTGAATGGAATATATATGTTCTTTTTATTAATATGAATAATGTATTTTTGCTTATTATAGGTGCATGGATCTGTAGAGCTGTTTGGATTGTTAATTTTAGCTCTAGAATTGGGAATCAGATTGAAATGGTTAGGATTCAAAACATTTTTCACACACAAGAGAACACTTATAAAGGTACAATGTAATAACACACATACACTCTCTCTGTCTGTCTCTCTCTGTATCTGTCTCTCTCTCTCTATCACACACACACACACACACACACACACACACACACACACACACACACACACACACACACACACACACAGATATATACATGTATATCCTTTACCATTTCAGGACTAATTGGACCTTGATATATGTTTCTGTGACTTTTGTATTGACACAGTTTGAATAACGCCCATTAGACACTACAATCTCATAAAAGACTCAGGGTCTCTTAAATTTTCTTTAAATTAGTTTTGAAATAAAAACAAAATAATAAATGGACATGTATGAAAATCTGACAAAAACATGGTTCAGGAAGTAGATATTAATTGTTCATTAATCACAATAGATAATATATTTGTCTTTTTTAGTATGTGATGCTGCTGATAATGTTTATATAGGTCATCACAGTAGACAATATATTTGTATTTTTCAGAGCGTGACATTGCTGATAATGTTTCAGTATATTTGTATTTTTCAGACTGTGACACTGCTGATAATGTTTCAGTATATTTGTATTTTTCAGACCCTGACATTGTATTTTTCAGACCATGACATTGCTGATAATGTTTCAATATATTTGTATTTTTCAGACCATGACATTGCTGATAATGTTGCAATATATTTGTATTTTTCAGACTTTGACACTGCTGATAATGTTTATAGAATCCATTGTAGTACTTATAAGACAACAGAATCATTTTAGAGTCACAAGGGCATTAAGACCTTTATTCTTAATAGATTCTTATTATTGCCGAGGAGTGAGAAGGTAAATATTATTCGTGAAACTACAAAAGTTCTTTGTTTGATAGACCAGGCCCCAGTTTCCCAATCATTCCTTATCTAAGATTTTCTTAACTTTAAACATGCAAATCTGAAATCTTGATAATTCTGTTAACGGTAGGTATTTGCTAGTTAAAGGTTTAATTTTGAAGATAACTCCAGTCTTATTACATCTATATTCTAATTTTGTTGAAAATTTAATATGAGTAGTACCATATATAATGCCAAAAGTTACAAAATTTATGTTGAGGAAATCTTATTTAAGGAATGATTGTAACACTGGTCCCATTTTCGTAGTTGTTCCTTTTTAACTAAGATGTTTCTTAACTTAAATTTAGGCCAATTTTGGCAATCATTTTTAGCTCACCTGACTGATAGGTCATGTAAGCTTATGGCATGGCGTGGTGTATGTGCGTGAGTGAGTCATTAACACCTATTTTCAACTTCTCCTCCAAAACTGCTGGACAGATTTCAGTGATAATTGGTCAGAAGCATATATGGGCTGGTGCAATTCAGATTTTTTCATGGTGTTGTCATGGCTACCAAGGCTAGGTCAAGGTGACCTAGGGGTACAAAAATCTTAAAAAATCTTCTTCTCTGAAACCAATGATGGAAGAAAAAAATCTGATGTGATATTTGGCTTCTCTAGGGACTTCATTTTCGTGAAATTTGGTCGAAAAATGGGTTACGCGTTTTTACGTTTAATTTTAAAAATTTTGTAAAATGGCTTCAAATTGTTATTACTTGACTATTTGAACAGATAATGACATTAGGTTTTCAGTTTTGACTTTTTCTTGAAATGACCTTTAAAATAGGATCGAGGTCACAAATCAAGGTCATGACCTATTTTGTGATTTAAGCAGTTTTAGGCAATTTTCTTGCAAATATTAAGAGATAAATGAAATCAAAACATTGTCAAAATGTTCAGCATGACAAAATCTAACAAGGCACCAAGTTTTGTAACTATATGATAATCCATGTAGGGTTGTTGCCCTGAAATGTTATTTTTGGCTTATAAATACCAAAATTGTGCATTAGCTTGAAAACTATAATCTTTTTGTATAGGCATGTATATTAGAATATTGATGGTATTGTGACGATGATCATTTTGATATATGGTTCAAGGTCATATGATCAAAGGTCAAGGTCACAGATGCAGAAGAAGACATAAATTGCTAATTATTTTGAAAACTATTAACTTTTTGCATAGGCATGTATATTAGAATATTGTAGGAATTGATATGGTGATCATTGTGCTATATGGTTCAAGGTCATATGTTCAAAGGTCAAGGTCACAGCTGCAAAATAAAACTTACCGTAAATCCCCGCATATAAGACGGATTATTTTACGTTAAAATTTATTTTTTGAGAAGGGAGGTCGTCTTATACGACGGTAAACAACTGAGGGGTTGAAATTCTTGAGAAAATGTCCACACACGATCGTAATGTCCGCCATCTTTGTTTTTGTATATTGCAGTTTCATCATAATGGTTGATATATTTTACAGATTCATAACATACAAGAAACGTGAATCACGTGCTTTGAAGTTTTTGTAGTTGTGTATATTTAATGATCGTTTGATAAAATAAAGTTATAATAAATGATTAAAATAAGAAATAAAAAGAAATCATCAAGGTTTCAGTAAATACAGTAATCAAGGAGGCGGGAAATATTCTGTACAATATTTTATTCTTTTTGTTTACTTTTAGTAACAATCTAGAAATTAAATAAACCACACTTTGTCTGCTTCACACGTAAAGGGCAATATGATTTGAGTATCAGGGTTCCTGTCTTCAACAGCTAATTGATAATCTAATAAATAATAACAAAATTTTTAAAATGTAGTTTATTGAATTTATTTAAAAACGGAACAGATATACGTCTTCATGATTACTGATAATGAGATGTTCTGGCATCTTATTTTTACGTTTTCTGATTTATTCAAAATTAAACTAGAATCAAACGGCAAAGAAATTAATTTCACAAGTACGGTATTAAAAATAAAAAATATAAACAATAGGCGAAAATTGGTGTAAGTTTATGGTCCGATCGGTAGCGTCAAATACCGGTACCAGTATGACCTTGTCTGAAAATCATGGTCGTCTTATAGGTGCAGTATCGTCTGAAATCATAAAAAATGACGGGAAAATCCCACCCCGTCTTATAGGCAAAGTAGTCTTATATCCAGGGATTTACAGTAAATTGCTAATTACCTTGAAAACTGTTAACTTTTTGTATAGGCATGTCTATTAGAATATTGAAGGTATTGTGACAATGATCATTTTGATATATGGTTCAAGGTCATATGTTCAAAGGTCAAGGTCACAGCTGCAAAATAAAACTTAAATGAAAACTGTTAACTTTTTGTATAGGCATGTATATTAAAATATTGTAAAAATTGATATGGTCATCTTTTTGATATATGGTTCAAGGTCATATGTTCAAAGGTCAAGATCACAGCTGCAAAATAAGACTTAAATAGCTAATTATCTTGAAAACTGTCAACTTTTTGTATAGGCATGTATATTAGAATATTGTAGGTATTGTGACAATGAACATTTTGATATATGGTTCAAGGTCATGTGTTTAAAGGTGAAGGTCACAGCTGCAAAAGAAGACATAAATTGCTTATTATCTTGAAAACTTTAACTTTTTGTTTAGGCATGTATATTAGAATATTGTAGGTATTGACATGGTGATCATATATGGTTCAAGGTCATATATGTTCAAAGGTCAAGGACATAAGTATACTAAAATTTAGTAATTATTTGGAAATTATTCATTGCATTACGGTAACTTCATGCATATTATATATGCTACTTATAAATGAAATGTGACTGGATATATTTCTGATTAAGTTTTGTGGGGGTTCTTAACTTGAGAAAACTTGTAAAGTTTCTGTACCTAATATATTGTCTTTTGCGCTTTGCAAACAATTTTGGACGTATCCTTAGGTGAGCGTTAAGACCCATGGGCCTCTTGTTTCATTAAATTTTAAAAATTTTGTAAAATGGCTTCAAATTGTTATTACTTGACTATTTGAACAGATAATGACATTAGGTTTTCAGTTTTGACTTTTTTTGAAATGACCTTTAAAATAGGATCAAGGTCACAAATCAAGGTCATGACCTAATTTGTGATTTATGCAGTTTTGGGCAATTTTCTTGCAAATATTAAGAGATATATGAATTCAAAACATTGTTAAAATGTTAAGCATGACAAAATCTAACAAGGCACCAAGTTTTGTAACTATATAATAACCTGATGAGGAGTTGTTACCCCTGTAATGTTATTTTTGGCTTATAAATACCAAAATTGTGCATTAGCTTGAAAACTATATACTTTTTGTATAGGCATGTATATTAGAATATTTAAGGTATTGATATGATGATCATTTTGATATATGGTTCAAGGTCATATGTTGAAAGGTCAAGGTCATTACTGTAGAAGAAGACTGAAATTGGGAGTTATCTTGAAAAACTATTAACTTTTTGTATTGGCATGTATATTAGAATATTTAAGGTATTGATATGATGATCATTTTGATATATAGTTCAAGGTCATATGTTGAAAGTTCAAGGTCATAGCTGTAAAAGAAGACTGAAATTGTTAATTATCTTGAAAATCATTCACTTTTTGTATAGGCATATAAATTAGAATATTGTTAGTATTGATATGACAATCCTTTTGATATATGGTTCAAGGTCATATGTTCATAGGTCAAGATCATAGCTTTAGAAGAAGACTGAAATTGTGAATTATCTTGAAAACTGTTAACTTTTTGTATTGGCATGTAGTAGAATATTGTAGGTATTGATATGACAATCATTTTGATATCTATGGCTCAAGGTCATATGTTCAAAGGTCAAGGACATAGCTGCATAAGTGTACTGAAATTGTGAATTATCTTGAAAACCATTAACTTTTTGTCAAAGCATGTATATTAGATTATTGTAGGTATTGATATCATGACCATTTTGATATAAGGTTCAAGTTCATATGTTCAAAGGTCAAAATCATGGCTGCATAACCATATGATTAATGATTGGAAGTTATTCATAGTTAAATCATGCATATGAGCTATTTATAAATAAAATGTGACTACATATTTCTGTTTATTATTGCAGGATTTCCAAACTTGAGGAAATTTGTGAAGTTTTTATAATTAAGTTCTTTGCAAGTTTTTTTTACATTTCCTCAGGTGAGCGTTAAGGCCCATGGGACTCTTGTTGGAGCTACATATAAACATTTTTCACACAACTAAAGACAGATGTTATAAGTTGATGTGATCTTCAAAATGACAACTAAAATTCGTGAACAAATCTTAACAATGAAAAATATTATTAGGATTTCAAATTTGTCAGATTGACCTTTTTTCCCCTAAGGAAATAGTGCTTAATAAAAAGTCAGACCTCTTCTGAGTAATATATACATTAATGAAGAGATGACTGATTACCTATTAAGTTTTGAGGAAAATAAATGCTTAGTTAAGCACTTCCCTGGTTATTCATATAACTATCTTTTATGTATTCCATATGTGAAATTAGTGAAATTATTTTTTTTAGAGGATCTTGCATGACTGCTTAAATAATGTTTAATTTATTTAATATATGTATTTAATATTTACGGGGTCTTTATGTCCCAATGCCCACGAAGAGGTTAGGTGAGAAGAGGTTATTCAATGAGTTAAAAAAAGCCTTGTTTGCAGCCTAAATAATTATTCAATATAAAATGAACTTGAATGTAAATTTCTCTTATAGTATAATTCCGGAAAAATTGATTTTTGTAACAGAAAATTTCTTTCTTTAACTATAGGAAAAGAGAAAAAGGTGTCTGCAATATGTACAAGTCTTGTTGTACAAAAGATAACATCATGAGATGTTATTATAATTGGATAATATTAGTAATCCAGGAGATAAGAAAAGAAATTACTTACTGAATAATTGTTTTGGCATCGCACAAGGTTCATAACCTAAACATTTATTCATTTAATAAATTCAATGCACATGTTTTAGTTGAACATTTACACAAGATCTTCTACAAGTTATTATTTCACAAATTTCACCTAAGGTATTCATTATATATATAGAATAATACATGGTGAAATTCATACCATATGCCATATCAGACTGAAACTCCAATATCAGACCAAAGGCTTTATCCAGAGGTCTGATATTGGTAGAGGTCTGATATGGCATATGATATAAATTTCACCATGTTTTATTCCGTTTATAATACTAGTATACATTGTACTTAATCTTTCACTATGTTTAATATATATCTGGCTACAGTATGACTGAAATTTTAACTTGTATCAGTTGCATGAAAAATGCATTTCAAAAAACAATTGTCTGTTGTAATAGCAGACTGAGTAGCTGGTCTGATATTGATGTCAGACTGGTGATACAGCTTTTCCAACTGGGCACATGTGGTCTTTGATATGGATTACACAAATTTAGTCGTATCAAGGTATGCAGGAATTATGTATTTAGTACTAAGTATATGATAAACTGAGTTATTTAGATAACCTAAGACATAAAAATAAAATTACTTTAGTGAAATTACATTGTTTATTACATTGATTTATAACAGGTCGATAGATATACAGTCTAGTATTTAATTTGACACGTATTTATTATTTTCTTTTTTCTTTTTTTTTTTTTACAGAATCAGTCGGCAGATCTTGCAGTCTCTACCTCCTATAGTTGATATGCTTATTTTATTATTATTTGTCATGCTCATCTTCTCTATATTAGGTAAGTTGTTATATAAAAAATTAAAAATCAACATGAAATACAAAGTCATTACTTGGAATTATGACTATAAATATAATGCTTTTTAATTCTTTAAAAAAAGCTTTCATGAATTGAACTAAATTACAACACAGTCAAGAGTACATTTATTTCACTAATATCCCCCCCCCCCCCCCCCCAAAAAAAAAAAAAAAAAAAAATCAACAGGAGACAAAGTATGATATGTAGAGTTTTTCCTGAGAGGTTTTAAACCTATTGAATGTGATCCTTATGAGTAATATCATTATCAAAATTAAGTGCTTTTTCTTTTAGGATTACTGTATGTGGGAGGTTTGGGTTTGGACCCTGGTTGGGTCTGACCAAGACATGAAAATAGGTAGTGCTTTTTCTTTCACCTAGTAAAGAAAGTAGCATTTAAAAATGAAAGTTGTAGGGTCCTTTGGATGAGACCTTAAAAACCAATGCACTGTGTCACAGCAGGAGTGGCATCCTAAAGAATCCTCCCTGCACATTGCCTTAAATGCACTGCAAAGGTCAAAATTTTATGCCACTTTGCCTAAAACTGGTGCAACTGAAATAAGTGAAATATTCTTGATTGGGATGTAAAACATCATTGAATCAAATCAAATCAAATTTAAGGATCATTAATCCCACTTGAGTAAAATTTAAATGAAAATGAAATAATCAGACCAAAGTGTGGAGTTGTAAATCACATTTAAGTTTAATGTGTAAAGTATTCAATTTGACTTTGATCTTGCATTCAGAGGAGATAAGCCAAGCCTGAATCGAATCAAATCAAATTAAGGATTATTAATTATAATCCCACTTGAGTAAAATTCAAAATGAAAATGAAATAATCAGACCAAAGTGTGGAGTTGTAAGTAACATTTAAGTTTAATGTAAAGTATTCAATTTGACTTTGACCTTGCATTCAGAGGAAATAAGCCAAGCCTGAAGACCTCATAACCACATTTGCATAAATCTGTTTATCAGCCTCATGGTAAGCATGATGATTGCTTGTCTTGATGTTTGCTTGGCCTTGTCATACTCTGCTCTTGTGCCTTTTTGAGACTTCAAGGCCTTGAAAGCTAACCAATTACCTGTGGTAGTCGGTCCACAGGGTTTGACCACCACCAATTTTCTCGTCGCCATCTTTTAAATCGTGCAATGCCACACACTTCCTCATTTGTCTGTAAACCTGTCTTGAGGTTAGCCCAGATTTCATCAGTAATATAATTTTAATGTAAAGTATTCAGTTTGACCTTGACCTTGACCTTGCATGCAGAGGGGTTAAGCCAAGCTAGACATAATTCAAAATATTTCTTTTTTTTTTTTACAGGTTTTTATTTATTTTCAACAATTCCTGAAGATAAAGTAAGTAGTATTCATGATTGTTCTTTTATCATATAAATGTTTTAATACTGTAGAGGGGAAGACCACCACCCTAAAGGTACAAATTACGGTAGAATCTTTTGGTGGATACCTAAGGAATTTACTAGTGCCCCATTAAAGAATAAATCAATATTATAGAGATGGAAACACAACACCACAAAAGCTACAAGGTATTTATAAGATCGACATGTATCGCCTGCACATCGATAAATATCTTGCAGCTTTCGTGGTGTTGTGTTACCATCTGTAAAATATTGATATAAAAGTTTTTTTCAATTAAGTAACATAATACGTAATTTTAATCTTGCTGATGTGTTTAACTTCAAATATGTAAATCTTGCTTTACCTTGACCGCAATTCATAACACTTTCAAACTTACATGTACATGTACTGTAATTCAACTTGTCATACGAAGTCACAGAATAAATTCATTGTGAATTACAATATCCATACATGTATATACAATACACTTCCAGTCCCTTTTACCATCATAAGAATATAAAAATAAATATAAATTTCAAGATACCAGATTGCCAATTAAAAAAAGTTTATATGTATAAAGTAATTTTTATATGTGTACAATATTTGACAAATGTTGACAAAACCCACCGACAAAAAAAAAAAAAAAAAAAAAAAAAAAAAAAAAAAAAAAAAATAAATTTAAAAAAGATATAAAACCTTGTGAGTTAAAACAAATTTTATTTAAAATATTTGAAAAGTTTTTAGGTGTTCAGTATGGTTTACTAGGAAATTTTTGACATTTTAAATGACAAATTTTATTTGTATTTACTTTCAGTATTTCTCAACTTTACAAGACAGCTTCATAAGTTTGTTTATTTTATTAACAACAGCAAAGTAAGTAAATATTATACATTTAGATCTTTTTATATACAGTCAAATTTTCATAGCTTGATTACTCAGATTGACTGTCAATTAGCATGACAACCTGAACATTGGTTCTTATCTCAATTATCAATTGCTTGAACTCGCAATGGCTCGAATCTTTGGCCAAAGTCCAAGTTTTATTTGTTTATAAAAAGAAGTTAATGGTTGAATGAGATGCGCTAGGCAAAAACCGTACTTATTTGTTTGTTTGTTTTTTTAAAATAGATTTTGAGGTTTTTTACCATCAACTTCAACTATATCAATATTTTATGAAAAGGACATATAGAGTATGAAAATACAATCAAGTGCAAAATCATGAGATAAAAATGCATTATGTTGACCATAAGATTGAAACATGATTTGGTGCTATGCACAGCTAATATGCTTTTTCTTTAAGAAAACATTTGGGCTTATTTCTTAATAATTATCACAATTTATCAAATATTAAATTAAGTGTACATGTGCATTGAAGATATTGATTGCAGTATTAAGACAAACACACACACACACACACACACACACACACACACACACACACACACACACACACACACACACACACAAATTGTTGAATTTATTTATAAAAATGCATTATGTTGACCATAAGATTGAAACATGATTTGGTGCTATGCACAGCTAATATGCTTTTTCTTTAAGAAAACATTTGGGCTTATTTCTTAATAATTATCACAATTTATCAAATATTAAATTAAGTGTGCATTGAAGATATTGATTGCAGTATTAAGACAAACACACACACACACACACACACACACACACACACAAATTGTTGAATTTATTTATGTTAAGTGTTTTCATTTATGGAATGAATATATTCATTTCGCTGAAATCATGTTCTTAAAGTGGTACTCTTAAAAAGTATTCATGTTTACACTTGATACATGTATGTCACATCATACATTGGAATTGATATAATACATATAGGTATAAATATAAATAAAATTAAAAAATATAAAGACTTGGTATGAAATGGATGTATTATCTATTCTATTGATCAAAAAAAATTGGCTTGATATATATGTCTTCAAAAATTGATCTAGTGGGGGGGATCCCTTCTTCTACACTTAAGAGTTATAGTCTTTTGTTTTTTAAAACAAAACAAAAAATGCAAATTAAAACTCACAAAAAATTGATAAAACAGAAATTATATATATTGGTACATGTATTTATATATTTTCAGTTATCCAGATGTCATGATGCCAGCATATTCTAAATCCAGATGGTTAGCAGTATTTTTTATATTGTACCTAGCTTTAGAACTTTTCTTCATGATGAATCTGGTAAGTTTTTACAATTACGTAAATTCTCAAAACATTGTCTCTTAAAAATTTTGCCACCTTTCTTATCCTCAAAGGTTTTTACTGTCCCAGACTTTGAGCATTAGGAATTTTTGTTGAATATGGCAATTGCCATAAGGCGAGACTTAGGTGTTACTTTCCTAGTGTTGTTGTAGGAGGCGGCTGTGGCGGGCGGCAGCATGTCAAAATGTAAAAGTTTATGTTAAAGTAATGTATTTTCTATTTGATCAAAAACTAACCAGGCGAGACATTTAATTCCGTGGAATTCTTGTGTTTATCATAAGCCTCTATAATCAAGGTGATATAAAAATATACAAAATCTATTATTAACAGCTAGTGTAGAAATGTTTCATACACATTATAACAAAAATTTGTTACTGTAATGAAAGTGTGTTAAACTTTGAATATTTTTTCATATTCCTGAATTATTGTCAACATGGTCTAGGGGAGATAATTAACACAGCCTGTCACCTCACAAGTTAGTGAGTTATCCCTCTTGCAATATACTCTGATGTGATGTATTGTAAGTGATGTAAAATGTGTATTCTAAAACTGTCCTGTTGTTACCTGGCAGGTGAATCCAGTGGCCCAACTTGCCTTCCCATATTAATGTCTGGGATAATAAATATCATTATTACAAAAAAAAAAAAAAAGTTTATCATAAACATGCATAGTATTCATAAATGTGTTTTAACTCTTTGCAGCAGTTAGGTGAGTGAGTGAATGAGTGTTTTTTAAACTACTTAGGGAGTCCTATCAACAGCAGGGACTTAAGAATCACAGGGCTTCTCAAAAAGCAGGTTTGAATCTTACTTTGTGTCATCCATTTTTAAGATAAATTTGTCTGTCGCTAGCCAAAAGACAAAATGACAACATTCCTTTGTTGATTTTAACCTAGGTGGAAACAGAAACTGTAATCAGTACACTGTTGCTTTACACCACTTTGCCACTAGACCCACCTCTGTGCCATCCTTGTTTAAGAAAATTTGCCAGTCCCTAGCCAAAGCCTGGGGGGGGGGGGGCAAAGGACAAACTGACAACCTTTCTTTGAGTGATTTTAGCCTAGGTGGTGACAGACAGTAAGCTGTTGCTTTACATTGCTTGTCCACCATCTCCCTCTCTTCATTCTTAATAGATCTTTAAAAAAAGTTTTTGAAAAATGATTGAATGGAATAGAAATTTGTCCAATAATATTAATCAAATAGCTTACAATCTCTGGCTTGATTGGAGCTGTTTTACTACTCTGTCACTATGAATTCAGAAGTAACTAAAGTAATATCTGGCATGGGAAAAGCCATTAATTCCATGAGTAACATTATAATCTTTTAACTTGTTGTTTATTATTATGTTTGTTAAAGCTCCTAGCGGTTGTGTATGACACATTTTCAACATTGGAGAAGGAAAAATTAAAAAAATTGTTCTTCCACAAGCGTGAAGGATGTCAGCATGCTTTCAGACTATTGGTCTCAAAACAGGTAAGATTATATCATGTTTGATGTAAAGTTAAACACCAGGACCCAGTTTCACAATCATTCACTCAATTTGAGTGTACACTTAACTCAAATTAATGAATATTTCAATGTTGGTTTATAAGAAATTACACAGTTAAAGCTGAATACCCAATGTTATATTTAAATTGTTTGGTGTAGGTTTGTTGAACAAAACAAAACATTGTCTTATAAAACTTCAATTTTTAAAAATATTGAAGAGAGAAAAATGGAAATATTTGAGTTGAGTGTACACTCATCTGAGTGAATGATTGAGAAACTGGGGCCAGGGGGTTGTTGTAGTCTTGATTTAGTTTCCCACTTGTGAGTTTGGTACCAGTTCAAGATTTGACAATATGGTAACTAAACAGAGCTCACTGGAATTCTACATGATACCCTATAATGTCTGATTTGAAGTAAAACACCAGGGATCGTGGCCCAAGTTTGTTTTGACATTTAGTAACTAATAATGTTTTTATGAATAAGGGTGGTACTTCTCATCATGTAAGCAACATGAAATTGCTATACTTTTCAGGTACAAGAACAAGAGACATGTTAGAAAACCATGTGAAATGTCATTGTGTAACAATTCTCTTTTCAAGTAACCAGCTGTAATGTTTCTTTGATATCAAATTGTGAGGCATATTTGTACATGTAAAATGTATATGTACAAAATCAAATATTTTATATGATAATTTGTAGACCACATTGATGAAATGGGGTTTTGCAATGGTGTTTTAGGCTTCAGGGAAGATTTGTTCACATTTCTCAGTGGTCTGTATATGTACAAAATCAAATATTTTATATGATAATTTGTAGACCACATTGATGAAATGGGGTTTTGTAATGGTGTTTTAGGCTTCAGGGAAGATTTGTTCACATTTGTCAGTGGTCTGTTCTGGAATGGTTGGAGTTTTGTAATGGTGTTTAAGGCTTCAGTGAAGATTTGTTCACATTTGTCAGTGGTCTGTTTTGGAATGGTAGAGGAATCTGAAGTGCTGAAAAATACCACCAACCTTCACTAAACAAACAGACAAACTTTTCACACAAGGCTCTGTAACGTTTTGAAACTTTGCAATGAGAGTCAATGATCTGTAAGCATGCACATAGAACACATAGAAATTATTAGGAAAATTATAATGATTATAACACTTTTGATTTATGGTCATGAATTATGTATACTGTATTCTTTTTTTCTTTTCAGAATTCGAGGGAAATTTCTCTGAAGCATTTTTGTGGTATGATGAGATATTTTAAACCAAAGAAAAGTGAGTTATACTTGTATTACATCTACCGTTACAGTGTTAATGGATCTATTTGTAAAACCCTCAATTTTACCTCAGTAAACAAAAGTTTCTAACAGTTACATCAAAAGAAAAATTGTTGTATTCTGTGATTTAATGTGATTTCTCATCATGTTGATTTTACTCGGAAAAAAAATCCTGGTTTGTTACAGGATGAGACTTACAGATTCCTTGCATTAAATATGTTTGTACATTGTACAAAAGAGCATACTGCATGGTACATGTATGTTAATCATTGTAAGCATTAGCTTTGTAAACACTGTTGGCAAATTTGGTTTAGTTTTGTTAAAGGTTTGTATTAACATTAGCAAGGATTACATTCCAAAAACCTTCATTGAGACCATTGGTATACCATATTTATATGAGCTATAAATGTCATTGATCATGTGACCTGACATGCATGATGTAAGTAGCATTCATTGTTTATTATTCTGTATCATTGCTATATTTCGCTTCTCTCAGGGTTAAAAATTTGTGCCAGACTGCAAGTGTGAGACATGTAACTTTTCAGTCTGACCTGTAATATTTTTAAAATAAAATCTCTTTATGCAAGTATTGATATGACCATGTTGAATGTCAAGGCTAGATAGAATTTTGAACTTTTTTCTTACACTAGTTTTTCTGACAGGTCTTATTTAATAGGACAATTTTGAGTGTCAAGGCTGGTAAGAATTTCAGACTTATTTCTGACATAAGTTTTCTGACAGGCCTTATTTACTTGACAATTTTGAGAGTCAGGGCTGGTAAGAATTTCAGACTTATTTCTGACATAGTTTTCTGACAGGACCTTATTTACTTGACAATTTTCAGAGTCAAGGCTGGTAAGAATTTCAGACTTTATTTATGACATTAGTTTTTTGACAGGTCTTATTTAATGGACAATTTTGAGTGTCAAGGCTGGTAGGAATTTCAGACTTATTTCTGACACTGAGTTTTTCTGACAGGCCTTATTTACTTGACAATTTTGAGTGTCAAGGCTGGTAAGAATTTCAGACTTATTTCTGACATAAGTTTTCTGACAGGCCTTATTTTCTTGACAATTTTGAGAGTCAGGGCTGTTAGGAATTTCAGACTTATTTCTGACACTGGTTTCTCTGACTGATTTTATTTTTTTTCAGGTAGAAGAGATGTGTATTTAACCTTTAAGACATTAAATCGTAGGAAAACTGGTACGCTAGATTTAGAGGAATTCTATCAGATCTATACTGTTAGTATATTAACATGGAAGGTAAGAGTAATTTTATAAAAAAATATCTTTCATGTGTGGAGATGTGTGGCTGAGTGATGAAGATGGTATTATGATTAAAGAGTGGAGGGTTTAAGCCCTAACTGGGCTGCATCTGACTTTGTTGCAGTCAGTTGAAAAGTGGTGTTTTTTATGCCCCAGTCAAAATTTTTTTACTTACCCCAAAGCTCTCATTTCTACTATGGTAGAAGAAACCAGGGTACCTGAACAAAACCACACCACTGAATGTTAACCTTGTAAGGCCTGGTAACCTGTTTATGAGAAAATCTTTCAGTGGCTTTAAACAACTGAAGCTGAAAAAAAAACCCATCAGAGTCTTAATTCTAGCATGTTTGAGGCCTTTGTGGAACTCCAGGGAATCCTGCAGAGAAAAACATGTGATTTCATGTCTTTTCACCTTAACTGTATAAATAGAACTTGCTGTATATTGTTGTAAGTAATCGTATTTATGTTGATTCTGATTAATCTCATAATAAATTCACTGTAAATTTGAACATTCATATGGACTGTAAACGTGTCCTTGATATCTAAATTATAAAATTTGAGACCATTATACTAGGGAATATGTCTTATTTTTATTGTGGCGAGATTCAAACCCTGGCCCTGGTTTCACAAATATTTCTTAACTCAGATTTTCTTCAACTAACATCTGACAAATTTGAAATCTATAATAATAATTATAATTTTATTAATTGTTTAGATATTCAGGAGTTATAGGGTATCATATTGAAGATCATTTAAAGCTTGAAACATCTGTTATTAGTTTAATCACAAAGGTTTATTTGTAATTCAAAAAAGATTGCCAAAATTTGCTATGTTTATTTAAGGAAAATCTTAGTTAAGGAATGATTGTGAAACTTGGGGGATGGTCTCAACATTGTATTGTGTATATTTTCTGTTATATTATGTAAGAATACATTAGTAAGCAATTTTCTTATTTTGATTTTTATTATTTTTTTCAGTCTAAAAATGATGAAGATAGTATATGGTCCTCTAATTTTAGACATCCTTGTAATTTGATTTTTAAAAGTATGTAAATAATTAATAGTTAATTGGGTTATCGAACATCAGAAATTGTATGGTGTCAGTTTCCTCTTCCTTGAATCAATTTTTATTGGCATCTTCTGTAGTCAGTTTTTAATGCTTGTTTTCACAAAATACAGAACAGATTCTGTCACATCTCTTATAAGTGTAACAGGAAATGAAAAATGCAGTGGCCAAACCGGGACCTGGGACCTTCCCAACACTAGTGAGACACTCTACCGACTGAGTTACCTGGCCACCTGTCAAACCTCTCTTCCTTTTTTTCAACCACTTTGAATTGAAATTACCAGGTTCTAGCCAGGGATTTATCCTCTGGCCAGCCACCTCCCACGGTCAAACAAGTCCCAGAATGTAACAGGAAGAGGGAAAAAATGCAGCGACCAAATCAGGACCTTCCCAATACTTGCAGGATGCTCTACTGACTGATTGAGCTACCCAGCCACCTATCAAGCCGGGTCCCCTACATAAGCATGTGCTTCACTGTTATATTGGTTAAAAATGGAGTTTTGGATAATGTAGATGTTTATACTAGTAAACATAATGATGTAGAGAATTGGTATTTTATTGTTCTGGTATCAATATCTTCCAAATCAGAGTGCCAAAATTTGTTTATTTTATACTTATACAATTATTGTTGTATTTATATTTATTGCTTTATTTATATTTTCCAAAAATAAGACAAAATGACAATGTTTTCACATTTTCAAAGGTCCTAGCTCTTATACTAAAAAGATAACCCTGCAGTTATCAACTGCATGTATAATCTGAAATGAATGGGTTTTTTTATTATCATTTTATGCTTTTAATTTCAGAAATTCATTCATTGATAAATTGGATTGGATTTGATATATTTATTTGTAAGTATTACTAGTATTTTTGTTGTAATCTTCCATTCATTACAGTCTGTTCAGTCAAATTAAGGCTTGATGATTTAAAAGGAGATAATGTTTTGGTCTGCCCTTTAAACACTAGGGTCCTTGATGGCCAAGTGGTCTAGACTTACAAATCAAAGTACCTTTAACCATCTAAATGCGAATCTCACTCAGGCTTAAGTGTTAGATTGGTCTAAAGCAATACTTACGGGATCACAGTGCCTCTCACTGCCTAGGTTTGAATCTTACTTGAATAGTTTCTAGTGTGAGAAATTTATTAGTTTTCTTGTTAAAGGTTCATGGTTTTCTCAAGGGAAATCTCTCTTTTTCAACTACCAAAATTAAAAAAAAATGAATATGCTGTCATGCATATACTGTTCCACTTGTCAGCAAAATTGCATGAATTGTCCTTGATGATGTCACAAATAATTTGTGTTTTATCATAAGTGAATAAGGTGAAAAGAAAAAAAGTTATCGTAGATTTTTATTGATCAGGAAGTGTGTATGAGTGAATAATTTTAGCCTTGTATATACTCAATGGGCAGTTCTTTATTATGTTTTCATTTGTTTTTATTGCTTTCAGATTTAGTTATAGCCACAAATTTTGTGTGGATTCTAGTTGAAACTATAGGATTATCTAGTAAGTTATACAACATCAACGATACAATGATAATTTTTTACAGGAGACATAACTGTCAAAAGTCATTTGCACATTTTGGTTTTAATAACAATTAAGTTAATGGGCTAATGCTTTTCTCTCTTTTTTAGACAAAATTTGAAATTTATATTTTTTCTTGTTTGTACCTTTGACCATGTGTTTTATTTGAAGTAAATTTGTTTTTATTAAATTACTTGTTTTCTAAGTTAAATTTTCTTGGCAAATTCCATAAAAAATTCCAAAAACTAGCAAAATTTATAGATTCAAACAGCTAGAAACATGTAGCCTGATATACATGTATCAAGGACTTCAAAGTTGCCTTGTTCATTTTTATTTCTCTGCTTATGACAAAAACTTGAACATTAGTATAATCATAATTTTAAAACTAAATAAATGTTTTCCCTTGAAGTTTCACATCTGAGTCTTTGACAATAATAATGGTGTAATTTTAATATCTAATTTTACTTTCAAAATGAGATCAGATGTTGCAACTTGTTGATGACATGTTTAAGTTTAGGTAAATGATTGTAACACTTGTCTTAGATATGATTATATACCAAATGCTTTTTTTTAAAATTAATTTAATTGATTCATTGTAGTTACAATATGTCTTCTCATTTTTCAATGTTTTTTGTTTTGCAGTGAAAAATGTTAATGTAAAAAGTTATAATTTTACTGCTACCTGGGCTTCCATTATTTTTGTGTGTGGTGAGTATTAAATTATCATACAAAATGAAGGGCAAAACAAACATTAAATACTGTAAAAAACATTCAATAATTTTACTGCTACCTGGGCTTCCATTATTTTTGTATGTGGTGAGTACTATTGCTACAACATATATATATATATATATATATATATATATACCAGCTTATCTTCTGGTGAGTAGTATTTTCAGATGAACTTTTACCCATCAGTAGCTGAGTGGTCTTCAATACAGTTCATTGTCTGTCATCACTAAGGTTTGAATCCTATTTGAGTCAAATTCTAGTGTGAGAGGGTTTGACATATACCTTGCCAAAGATCGTTGGTTTTCTCTTCATGTGTACTACTTTTTTTGTCCACTATCAATAACTGACCATCTTGATATAAGTGAAAGAATTATTTTCTGTGGCATAAAATACCATTACTCAACTCCACTCCAAAACATACATTGCAGTTTTTGATTTTTCCCCTATTTTTTTCCCCACCATCTCAGACCTTACTGCCATGAATACATATGATATACATGTAAGTGATAAAATCTTGACTGGGGTGTAAAATATTATTAATTCACTTCTATCAAAAACAAGTAGGTTTATGCATCTCTGTGTTTATATTTTGCAATCTGATTGTAATTGTCATTTATTATTTGATATTTATTTTGTAGTGTATACAGTTGAAGCTATGTTAAAAATTCTTGCCAAAGGTCCATTTGAATATTTCACAACAGGATGGGATTTGTAAGTTCTATAAATATTCTTCAATTTTTAGCTCACCTGACCGAAAGGTCATGTGAGCTTATGGCATGGCGTGCGTGTGTGTGTGCGTGCGTCATTAACACCTATTTTTAACTTCTCCTCCAAAACTGCTGGACAGATTTCAATGATACTTGGTCAGAAACATATATGGGCCGGTGCAATTCAGATTTGTTCATGGCGTTGCCATGGCTACCAAAACTAGGTCAAGGGGACCCAGGGGTCCAAAAATCTTAAAAAATCTTCTTCTCCAAAACCGATGATGGGGATGTAATATTTGGCTTCTCTAGGGTCTTAAGCCTATAGTTTGTTCATTTCATGAAATTTGGTCGAAAAATGGGTTACGCGTTTTTGCGTTTAATTTTTAAAATTTTGTAAAATGGCTTCAAATTGTTATAACTTGACTATATGAACAGATAATGACATGGGGTTTTCAGTTTTGACTTTTTCTTGGAATGACCTTTAAATTAAGGTCAAGGTCACAAATCAAGGTCATGACCTAATTTGTGATTTATGCAGTTTTAGGCAATTTTCTTGCAAATATTAAGAGATACATGAAATCAGATCATTGTTAAAATGTTCAGCATGACAAAATTTAAAAAGGTACCAAGTTTCATAACTATATGATAATCCATGTAGGAGTTGTTGCCCCTGCAATGTTATTTTTGGTTTTTAAATACCAAAATTGTGCATAAGCTTGAAAACTATAATCTTTTTGTATAGGCATGTATATTAGAATATTGTAGGTATTGTGACAATGATCATTTTGATATATGGTTCAAGGTCATATGTTCAAAGGTTAAGGTCACAGCTACAAAAAAAGATATTCTTGGTATTGTAGAGGTTTTTATAGATAGTAATAAAATAAAAACTAACGACAGCATGGTTTTTCATATTGCAATATATTTCGAATACTCAGTATTCCTTATCAAGCTTACATTTTAACTAACTGATAAACTATATGACAAGATATATATAAACATTCAATTGTTAAACAGATCATATAATTTGTATGATCAAAGGTGAAGGTCACAGCTGCAAAAGAAAATATAAATTGCTAATTATCTTGAAAACTGTTAACTTGTTGTATAGGCATGTATATTAAAATATTGTAGGAATTGTTATGGCGATCATTTTGATATATGGTTCACAGTCATATGTTTAAAGGTCAAGGTCACAGCTGCAAAAGAAGACTTAAATTGTTAATTATCTTAAATACTGTTAACTTTTTGTCTAGACATGTTTATTACAATATTGTAGGTATTGATATGGTGGTCATTTTGATATATGGTTCAAGGTCATATGTTCAAAGGTCAAGGTCACAGCTGCAAAATAAGACTACAATTGCTAATTATCTTGAAAACTGTTAACTTTTTGTGTAGGCATTTATATTAGAATATTGTAGGTATTGCAGCAATGATCATTTTGATATATGGTTCAAGGTCATGTGTTCAAAGGTGAAGATCACAGCTGCAAAAGAAGACATAAATTGCTTATTATCTTGAAAACTTTAACTTTTTGTATAGGCATGTATATTAGAATATTGTAGGTATTGACATGGTGATCATATATGTTTCAAGGTTATATATGTTCAAAGGTCAAGGACATAGCTGTATAAGTATACTAAAATTTGTTAATTATTCGGAAATTATTCATTGCATTACAGTAACTTCATGCATATTATATATGCTACTCTTAAATGAAATGTGACTGGATATATTTCTGATTACATTTTGTGGGAGTTCTTAACTTGAGAAAACTTGTAAAGTTTCTGTACCTAATATATTGTCTTTTGCGCTTTGCAAACAATTGTGGATGTATCCTCAGGTGAGTGTTAAGGCCCATGGGCCTCTTGTCATTATTGTACTAGGAGACCAGCATGGCTCAGTATCTGCTGTACATTAACACATAACATGGTGTGAAAGATGTTCAGTGTGATTCTTTAGTAAAATGAAAAAAGCTGTCACAACTGAACCTCTTTAGAAAGGCAAGCTTTACAGTGCAAAGTTTTTATGATAAACAAGAGTGACTTTATCCCCTGCCACCTGTTTCGGTCGAAAGGGAAATGGGGAAGGGGAAGACATTTTAAATTTGTTTTTAATATCATGTATCATATGTTTTTATAAAAAAACATACCAATCCATGTTCAAATCACAATCCCAAAACAAAGTAAAAACTTTAAAACTGGAAAATTAAGTTAAGCCTGTGAACTTTCACCAGGGAAGTTAGGTCGGGTGCTCTGGAAGGGCAAGCACCTCCTGAAAGATATTAATGTTATTAATTTTTGTGGTTGTTTCATTGAAACTGATAACATGGTGTGTATGTTTAATTGTGTCAGATTTCACATTGAGTAATTATTATTATCAGATCAATGTTAAAATTTTAATTCAAAGGGGTCAAAACTCTAAAAAAAAAAAAATAATCACAGCAACACACAAAAATCAGGGGTAATCTGTATATGATAAGTGTTCAAAAAATGTATCAATGCAATGCTGTAAGAGGAAATTGAAGTACACACACATGCCAAATTCCCCACTCTACATTCACGGTGGCAGGGATAAAAACGGTAATCATTGCTAAGATTGAAATCTCACACCCTACACAACAAAATTTAGCAGGAAAAGACTAGAGACTTCATTTATATTAGTATACATTTATTCATGTACTTCATTTATTTTTCAGATTTGATTTTATGGTAACATTTACAAGTGTGATAGGAGTGTTGGGAGAATTTTTTGAAGATTCATTTTATTATGTAACGGTTTTGAGACCATTTAGACTTTTGAGGTAAGATATATTCTCTACATTGCCCAATTAGATTGTATACATTTCTGACATTGTCACTGTCATTTAGAAATCTTATTATGAGTAGTATAAACTGCAGCAGTATTGGTTTAGATGACTACTATTCTATTTAACTTTTTAATGACAAACCTCTTTCCTATCTCTGTCGTTTGTTTCTGTTTTAAAGATGATATTGATATAAATAGGTAAAAAGTAGTCTCCTTTCAATGAAGATAGGCTATATGTGCACACACTGGATGTGATAAGGGAAAAATATCATACCCACCAATTTAGTGAGATAAATGTATCACATATGTTAGAATTATATACTAGTATATTAGTGTGTGTGTGTGTGTGTGTGTGTGTGTGTGTGTGTGTGTGTGTGTGTGTGTGTGTGTGTGTGTGTGTGTGTGTGTGTTGGAATATGTTATAGAACACCCCACCCACCTGCAATCTGAGTTTAATTAAACTTCTATGTAGGAATCACCATGTTTGTTTGTCTTGTTGTAATTTGTTGCTGCTTCACAGGAATTTGAACTCAATACAAATGTTAGCCATGATCAAAGTCCAGATCTCCATAGCAGTGGTGTGTGCTATGAACGAAGATCATACATTTTAAGTTCAAGGTCAGGAAAAATATTGAAGATCACAGTTGAGTCCATCTTTTTTGTCTTTTTTTGTCAAGCCTGACATTGCCTTAAGGCGAGACTTACTGTAGGTGTTACTTTTCCGGTGTCATCATAGGTGGCGGCGGTGTGTCAAATGTGAAAGTTTATTGTTAAAGTAATGTATTTTCTACTTGATCAAAAACTAACCAGGTGAGACATTTTAATCATTGGAATTTTTGTTTATATAAGCAGTTTTGATTTTATGTTTTTAGATTATTCAAAATAAAGAAGAGATACAGAGATGTTTTAGGGACGTTGTTTGTTTTGTTTTCAAGGCTTATAAGGTAAAAATCTTTTCTTGTAAATTTTTGCCATTTCTGTGGTTAGACTTTTTTTCACTTTACTGTTGTTGTCTCATCTTAGGGTAGGAGTAGATTAATGGAATTGTTTTTCTCAGTCAAGAAACTTTCACTTACATATTTATTGACTCCGAGGCAGACTGTTCAGAGATGGTGAGGAAACTGAAGTGCTTGGAGAAACCATGACCCTGGACAAACAAACTGTCTTGAGTGGGATTTAGACCTAGGCAATGAAAAGCTCTGTGTTTAAGACCACTCTGTTCTCCAGTGTTCTTGATCATCCTGGATAGGACAACCGAATCATGCATATCAGGTGTGTTTGATTCTCTAACCACTGAAAGTACCAGTGTTTAATATTTACTATAAATTAATTATTTTCTCATAACCTTCTCATCTCCAAAGTACTTAATGCATCATTTATTTTTACATCACAATCTTGTTGATAAGACATCTGAGATAAAATGGGAATTGAGTAATGGTGTTCAACGTCCCAGTCCCTTTACTTATATTGAGACATCACAAGCTATAGCGAAAGTGCAGAAATTTTGCCTATGCATTGCGCTGATGGCATTATACAGCAGGGTTCTTTATCTTGCCATGCCTACTGTGACACGGGACCTTATTTATTTCAAGCTCCCATTCAGAAATACTATGACTTTCGTTTCATAATGCCGAGTACTTGGCAAAAGAACAGTCACTACCCACTTTCAAGTCTTTTTTTTTAATTATAATTATCATTTCAGAATCGCAATTTATAAATCTTTCTTTTTTCTTGTGTTTCAGCCTGGCTATTGTGATAATGTTAGTGTATTATTTTTTTGCAATAATTGGTATGGAAGTCTTCCTCAATATTGATTTAAGAAATTGCTGCAAGTACGTATTTTATTAATACATGTAAGTCTTAGAGTAATGATCTAATATGGAATTATCCTTTGGATTCTTTCATTTATACCAATTTTAGGGTGGAAACCAATGATCTTTTGCAAGCAAACTGACACTTTTTAGGATCTGTCTAAGGTGAATTCAAAATCTAGGTAGTTACCTGCACTGTGATGTCTTAACCTTGCGTTTTGACATTTCAGCAACAGTGGTGTGATGTTATTCCAGTACCCATTATCAGCTTAGTAAATCCACAGTGGGTTACTTACCTTCTCAATGATTATCTTATACTTATATAATGTTGGTATGGTTGTCATTTTAGCAGAGTTGTTAATCACCATACATATCCTCAGTCACCGTAAAATACATGTACTTCTGTAGAAGGACAGTGTTGCTATTGTGGGGATAAAACATATTGAAAATAATTGGTGTTTACATAGGATTTTAATTGATTTATTTAATGTGGTTTTAACTCCCAGTAAAGAAAATTTCACTTATATCAAGACGTCACCAGCTATAGGTAAAGTGGCAAAAAATTATACCCTTGCAGTGCGCTAAGGGCAATGTACAGGAAGGGTTTTTTAGCATGACACACTTGACTTGACATGGGGCATCAGTTTTTAAAGTCTCCTCTGAAAGACCCAGTGACTTTCATTTCTAAATGCCAAGTGTCTGGCAAAAGAACAGCCACTACCAATTTTCAAGTCTTGATCAGACCTGGTCAGGGTTTGAACCCCAAACTCCAACAAACAAAGTGAGGACTCTACCAACTGATCTACAATATTTGTTGTTTACTGATGGTTTTAGTAAATAATTTTGTAGAAAGTTCAAAAGGACATCATATCTATATGTACATGTATTTCTTATTCTCATAGCAGCAACATTTTTCTTTATGCAGAGATATTTAAAGGTAACAAGAATGCATATAAAATATAATAAGGCTCATGACTTGTTTATTCACAACATAGAATTTTATTTAAATGAAATTGTAATTGAAACATGGTACATGTATTGAATGTTTTCTGAGTTGCATCTTATTGTCTTCCCTTGGTTTTCAGTTCTTCATTGTTTGTTTCAGAAATACAAGTGTCGAAGATTTCTATAGATTTGACAACAATTCATTTTACAATGGATATTATTACCTCAATGATTTTGAAAACATTTTGATATCTGGGGGTAAGTTCTTAAAAGATTGTTTGGATGCTTATAGATATTGT